>OZ029918.1:36906976-37571976 GCA_964023275.1 Norana najaformis | reverse complement strand
AGATAAGCTCAGATTGGAATCAAGAGTACATGTAATATTAAAGCGCTATATAAATGTCCAGTGACACGCTTAAATACTAGGCTTACATAATATTCATATCAACATGTTAGTTAGCAGAAAAATTCCGTGATCTACTCGTTTCATACCGAGACACCGGTAGTGTCAAACAATTGTATAAGTTACCTATTATTGATTTTCTCACACTAATCATTTCATACTTAAGTCACCACGATTGCCAACCTAGTGTGCGATTTTGATTGGCAGAAACGACATGCATGGGTAAATGTTTCTTAAGCCGAAGATGCTACGAGAGACCTGTAGGCAGGTGAGAACTCTATGGTGAAACTATATCTTGAATGGGAGATAATCTGAACCAGTGGGAGAAATGCCTATTGATAGGAGCGAAATGCACTGAGATATATATTTTCAATGGGGGTTTGAACCAGAAACGGGTCACACACATGTGTGGTTTTTGTGTGCTTAGGCATCCCCCTGTAGCTGGCAGTGGATATGGCTTATTTTCGCCGGATTGCAGCTGTAATAGTTTGCTGCACAATGCTTTTGTATGGTTTTATTTATTCATTTTTGCACGTTGTGGGATATTTTCATGAGCGTCATTTTCCGCCCCAAAGTGTACCGCCCTAGGCGGCAGCCTAGTTCGCCTACTGGGCGCGTCAATCTTAGGTTGACAGTATTTTTTCCTTTTAACAAGGGTAAACTGCTGCATTAGTATAACATGTAGTTTCGATCAACTTTAATTCTAAGAAACAGTATTAAGGTAAAAAAAGACCCGATCTATGTCGAGAAATCCAAAATCTTTTGATATTGCTTCGAATAAGGATAAAAGTGCTAAATAAATTGGTGAAAACCGCATTTTAAAATCACAAATAGCAAAAAGTTATAAATGTTGTAACAAGAGCCTAGCGCATCTGCTAGAAAAGCCTGCCGTATACATAATCGCAAATTGATAAAGCGCCTCTTCAAGGAAACTCATCCGACATGCTCAGGCTGTACTACATGTTTTATCGCTAACAAAGTTAAGTCGTCACAACGCTCCATTCCAGTTTCCGTAACAATGTCGCTCCGGAAACTATCCTCTCTTGCGTGGTATCAGTCGAACTTCATAGTCCGACGGGTTGATGATCAGACCACAGACGTTGTTGACCTTTATCGAAGACTGGCCCTCTGGAGGCAGAATTTCGAATTGCTGAACGAGACTGGCGAGAAATAGAAAGAGTTCCTGGCGAGCGAGCAACTCACCGATGCATAGTCTCCGACCTAAAGAATTAAAGGCAGGAACTGCAACCAGGTGTTCTCTCTTTTCTGTTGCTAGTCTAATATGATCAAAGCTGATTTATTATGATCTGATCTGATCTGATATAAAGTAGTATGACCTAATCTGGCCTTACCTAGGTAATTTAACTGTACCTAACGAACGTGACCTTAGCTGACTTAGATAACTTGACCTGACATAGTTCATCTCACCTGACCTAACTAAGTTGACCTCAACTGAAGTACCTAACCTAACTTGACTTGACCTAATCTGCCTGACCTATCACAGCTAACCTGACCTCACCTAACCTAGTTAACATGAACGATCCTAGTTAACCTCACTTGACCTAATTAATTCGACCTTATCTGACCCAAATAACTTGACCTGACCTAACATGGATGGCCTGGTATGGCCTACTCTATTCTTTTCAATTCCCCTCTATTCTATTCCACTCTATTCTATTCTACTCAGTAAACTGCAGTAGAGCCTGATTGAACCTATGATCCTTGTTGCTGAAACTCACCCGCTCCGAAAGGTATGACGCGATCTTTTCCAACGACGTTATTGTCTTCATCCAGGAACCGTTCCGGTCGGAAGTTTTCTGGATCCTTCCATGTCTTTGGGTCCATGTGGATACCGTAGATATTCGTGAAGGCCTAAAAATAACATATATGTATGTATGTATCCATGCATGTATGGACGTGGGTGTATATATGTATGTATGTATGTATGTATGCATGTATGTATGCATGTACGTATGTTAGTATGTATGTGTGTAGGTATGAATGTTTCCACTGTCATTTCGGCGTTACAAGCTGAGCGCTTTAACCAATAGACTACAGTGCCCCACTGCATACAAGATATGTATGCATATATGTGTGTGCCTTTGTATGTATGTATCTATGAATGTCAGCATGTATGTACACATGTATATGTTTGGGTATGCATATATGCATGTCTGTACGTGGTTTTTTGTTTTAATTCAATTTGGAATGGAATACAATCCAATACAACCCAATACAATACAACATTATACACATACTCGAACCCATACTCTCCGGGATACTAGTTTATCCAAAATGCTACCGTGCTTTATTACACATAACATATATGTGTGTGCATGTACATATGTATGTATGTGTACGTATGTGTGTATACGTGTTTATTTTTCATTTTATTATGAATTTCCTAGTAATGCAATGCATTAGAATACAATACAATGCAACAAAAACAAAACTCAACTCACTAGTTTCGCGCTAAAGAAGAGATGTCTGTGAGCACGACTAGAAAACCTACCAAGCATCCGCCAGGTACGAAATACCCGGACGCTGTGGTATCCTTGAGCGTCGCGTGCGGCAGAGCTAGAGGCGAAGGTGTGCGACGCCTCATCAGTTCCAAGGTGAAGGCCTCCGTGTAGGGCAGGTGCTCCCTGTCTTCGAGCGACGGGTACCTGTCACCAGAAATCACTTCATCGATCTGGCGTTGCATACGTGATTGAACCTCCGGGTGGTTGGCCAGCTCCACGAGACCCCACAGGAGGATCGTCGTGACCGTTTCCCCTCCGCCGAGACATAAATCTCGCAGGATGTGAATCAGGTCCTGGTGGTCGTATCCGGGACCCTCCTTCTCGCGAAAGCACCGGAAAGTGTTTTCGACATCGGAAGACTTGTTCAGCGCGATTCCATCCTCGATACCCTTCATCAGCCCATTGTGGCAACTCACCATCGTCGCGATCTTCCTGCGGTACATAGGCAGGAAACGCACCAGCGGGATCATTTCGATTGCAGGGTCCATGTTCGCTACGAAATCAGCGGCGTTGTCGATTACTGCGGTACATGCGTTTCCCGTAGTCCGGAACCGTCTTCCGAATAGGATGCTTATTATGACACCGGAAACGGCTCGTATTATGGACAGTTTCGGATCCAGGGGACGTCCATTGTTCCGACGGAATTCCTCGAACAGATTCTCAACTTCTAGTAGGATCCTTTCCTCGGTTATTTTGCTGGCTCCGTGGCCGAACTCTTTGAGGATGGAGAGTGATAGTTTGTGGTATTTCTTGAAGAGCTCCGTGTAGTGTGCGAATGCCAAACCTGTGTGTGAACATTAATTGATCGACACCAGTCAATGTTTACGAATGTTCTACGATAACACTAATCGTACCCATTTGCCTATCGATTTTGTTTTGACTGAGCGCCTGTAAATAATCTGGTTCCTGCTACGTAGCTTTCGTTGGGCGCTGTAGAAATTGCGATTACGATTACGTGAGTCATTGTTTTTTACTGAACACAATGCGAAGCAATGATAACCAGGATAATATCATACATTGTTAACTAATACAATGTTAAGGGAATGTTTAACAGAGCGCAGATTAATAGTTGTTGCAAAGGTATGTGTGTCTGTACCTAGTTATTTAGCGCCTTTTGTTTACATCTCAACAGTTCTGGATAACATCCTTGCCTATGTTAACGTTAATCTGTTAATTCTATTGCTATTTAAAAACATTTAACGCCTAAAGCTACGACTAATGAAAATGTTCAGAAGAGATAAATATGTGAGGCTGACCTCTGAGGCTCTTGTTGAGGCAATTGACTTCGATCCATAAGCCTGGCCCATCTGCGAAGGCTTCTCCGTGTTTCACCATTGCGTCTGTTATCGCTTCCATTCCGTTCAATATGACCGCCAACCTACAGCGTGACAATCACACAAGAACATTCATTCGTAATACTTATCACCTCAGAACAAATCTAATCAGACCGGATGGGATTAAATCAGAACCTTTTACAAATGATCAGATCATATTACATGTGGATCAAATTAGATCATATAAATTAAGCGAACATGCCTGGTGTCAGCTCTGCGCAAGTGGAGCATATTTAGAACACGGTTTCAAATCCGCACTTGGTATCAGCTGTCAACCTTGGATGGTAATCCATGTCTTGGTTGTACGTGTGTACGAGATCCCGCCAGTGATGACTTTTTCCGACATCAGAGCATTGTTGCTTAAAGATGAAATGTTTGTTCTTAATAAACTCTTGTACCATTCAGACTGGCGGGTAGCCAGCATGCCATTACCGGTTTCACGTGAGAGCCCATGTTCCCATGTCGGGCCTATATACGGCAAATGTGTGTTCCATAAAATATATATGGGCATGCTGGCAGGGTCGAGTGGTTCATATGAAGCGGTATACAAATGTTTGTTTACATAATTACAGTAGAACAATACAACCCTAATTTTTTCTCAGGTACTTCAAGTAACCATCTCACAGTCTTAATGCTATATTCATTGCTCGCGGTATTGCTGGCAACAAGATTAAACCATGAAGAGGCGACTGTATCGATTGTTTACATCTTACGGTTCCTAAGGGCTTCTAATCTTACTTTGAACGTTTCTGGAGCACCTTATGATTCATAGTTTCCAGTGTTTAACGACATCTTGTTGCTGGCATGGCCGATACCTTACCTTACAATTTAATTTCTAAGCTCACCCTTCCTAAAATTTAATCCATGATTTATTTTAAGCTCCAAATAAAATCGTTTTATGGTGTCTAATTGGAGCTATAGATTTCATGTTGTAGTATCGAGTCTTCAATGACATCTTACAGCCGATGAATTCGACATGAACATACAGAAAACTTTCTTAGGGACTAAAAATTTATTTGTAAAGCACTTTAGTAATACCTCGCTATCTACGATGCTCTATTAACTTCTTTGCTAGGATGCACGATTGTCTAGCGGTTAATGAGCTGAACACTTAATCAAAAGGTAGAGTTCAAATGCCCACCTTGCATAAAGATACTTGAAATTTATTGATCCACTTGCGCTCACTAGCAAAATCAGCTGGATAATATGTACACAATAAGTACACAGATCGTACACTGTCCGTTGAAAAATAAGGGGTGAAACAGATGGCAGCCACCCGCCCTCATGTGCCGGGGCTAAAATATTAAGTCAGTAACACTGCATAACCATGACTGCCTCTCTCTGGGCTAGCTACAGATAGATAGATAGATAGATAGATAGATAGATAGATAGATAGATAGATAGATAGATAGATAGATAGATGCATACATACATACATACATACATACATACAAACAAACATACATACATACATACATACAAAGAGAGGGAGATAGATAGATATAGACAGATAGACAGACAGAGACAGAGACAGACAGAGACAGACAGAAGGGCTTGCTCTTCTTCTTACATCACATTACATTTGGCAATTTCTTTACCTTGAACCAGAGTAGAAGGTGAAGACGGGGCCCAGTTTCTCAGCTGTCTTCATGAAGAACTCAGGCAAGACATCCATTCCGCCTGGCAAGAAAGGAAGCGATCCCACAAGGGGCAGGGATGGCAAGGATGGAGGATATCGCTTCCCAGCCACCTTGCTGCTGCCGCTATACTTCTTGAAGAGAAAGATTACGCCGGCGACTGCAACCGTTGCCAAGACAGAGTGCATTACGTTGAAGTCCAGCATCTAGGAGCAGAACATCAAAGACAATCGCACACAATTTAATACCATGCAATACAATATAATACAATACAATCCAGTACATAAGGATGAGAAAGATAGGCGAGAAGAAGAGAGCAGAAGAGAAGACAAGTGAGGGGAGGAGTAGACTGGAGGGGAGAGGATAGAAGAGGCATACACAGAGCAAGATAGTAGAAGATGAAGAAAAAATGAGGGAAGAGAAGAGAGGAGAGGAGAAAACAGGAGAGGAGGAGAGAGTAGAGAAGACGGAAAAGGAGAAGAGTTATGAGAAGAAGATAGGTGAGAGATTAGAATACAAGAGTGGAGAAGACAGCAGAACAGGAGAGAGGAGAAAGAGGAGCGAAAAGCGGAGTAGAGAAGACAGAAAAACAGAGAAAAGAGAAGAGAGTAGGGGAGGATAGGAAGGAAGAGAATAATACAAGAGATGAGAGGAGAACAAAGAGGGAAAGCAGGAGAGCAGAAACTTAACCCTGACACAGATAGATGAAGTCGCAATGCACGGGAACAGTTTCATCGACAAATGTAGAAATGGCTCTAGGAGCGGAGATGTTAGATTTTATATTATGGGGTCGAATGTTGCTTAGGTTGAGGGAGCCATAACTAACACATTTGAAAGCTTGCTTGTCGACTTGTATGAAACGAATGGAAATGATATTTTGACAGGCACCGTGGATGGCAAGGAAACCAATGAATGGGCACTGGAACAACCCGACAAGGAACATCAACTGTTAAGGAACATCATTTCAAGTAAGTTGCCATACTTTGGTCATATTATGAGGAACATGGAGATTGTTTGGAGAAAGAAATACTGCAGGGTAGAACATCTCGATTAACTGCACGTGGAAGACCACAAACAGCATGGATTGAGGATACAGGATCCTGGACAGGATAATCTATGAGCCAGTTACCGAGAACAAAGAAGATAGAAGCATCTGAAGACGAACGGTTCATAGTGCGGCCAACCTTTGGAACGAAAATGGCTAAGATAAGAAACCGTGTTTCGCTCTGCCGCTTCTCCTATAGACACGTTCTTTGAGAAAATATCGCATAAGAGATTAATTGAAATTGCTGCTAAGAAAAATACATTATCAATTTATCACGTCATCAATTTGGTTTCACAAGCAACATGCCACGTTTATAGCTCTGTTCGAATGCAGGTTGAAGTTTCTGAGTCAGGTGTTTATGTAGATATACACATTTATATATGTACGTATGTGCGTAACCAGCCAGTGGGTCTTTCCTCCGCTACTGGTCTTTCCTCCGTTACTCATACAATGGAATTTGTGGTAGCCAGCAATGGGTGAAATTAGTGTGAACCAGTTAACTACTTGTCTACATCTGTTTCGCACTAATATTACTCAACTTAACAGCTCGAAAGTGTTGATCGCTTATGTTTATCCTAAAGCGACGAAACAACATAAAAAACAGCATATTCAATTTTTAAACTCAGTGTCGAGTCCTACAAGCAGAGCTAAGTCGCAGACTCTGACCTGTTATAGTCTGAAATTTAAGAGTCTAGCGAGGAATCTGATTCGCTCTTGGATGCATCCGTCAGTCAGCTAGATGGTTTCTGACCTGGACTTTAGAAGAAAGTACTTTGAAATTAGTGACAGGGTGCTCTAATTGGTCGGCTAACGGGCTTCGATTCTAGCCTACCATATTGCAGGCTTGGCGACATGCCAAGCGATAGAAATTGCCAACAGAACTTTATTGGACAAGGCTAAGGTTTTCAGCCCCTTAGATAAACAAGTTATAAAATATGTATATTTCGATGTAAAATTCGAACTTACGTCAAAGTGTGTCATATAGGCAGAGTTTTTTTTAGAGATTCAGAGAGGCCCGGGACACGGCAAATACGAGACCCCAATCGCGAAGCATGCACATCATTAGCCTATTAAGTCGCAGTTGTGAATTATAATTTAATAAAAGGAGAAATAAATTTCAATAGTTATTGCATACAAACGTTTTTCAAAATCTGAGGCCCATCAAAATGTGAGGCCCAGGCCAATTGGTTCTGCTACCCCTCTAATCGGGCCTGCATATACATATGTCAACGTATGTCATATTCAATTGGCTTATCCGCCATAGGCTGCCTTTGTAGACTGCTCTGGATATTGACTTGAATGTGGTTTAAATTTGATGCGCCATCGGTTGATGTCTTGTGCATTAGACACCGGCGCTCTAGAAGTTTCTAATTAATATTAATATTTGTACGTCAACGAATGTCAATGAAATAAAAATGATTCAGAATTGAAAATTTGGAATGAGAGAAATGATAAAATTGTGAGGGGACCGACCATTACTAATCTCAGGCAGAGTTGTTGGTTGTAGTAGGTTAAGAGCAAGTGGAGGCGACTTGGATACGACAGACCATTAGGCATATATTAACGTTAGAAACCTAGTTCTGATAGCCGAGATCTTGTCTGAGAAAACCTTAAGAACTTATCAGGAAGAGAAATGTGCTATGATGTGCTTGGCAATATATTGCATTTGTTGCGATGCAAGATCTTCCTAACTTCTCGTCAAAGTCAGTTTGGAGAAGAGTTTTCAGAGACCAGACGGGACATGCTATGTCTAGATATGTTCCCAATCTTAGTCAGATTTGGTCATGCACATGACCTTACCATTTCTTCAGCAACCTGTTAACGCACAAATTCCTCGCGCCATCGGTCGATGGTTCAGTTCCGTTTCTGATACTTTACTGGTTAACAAAAACGTAGAATGAATTCTAGGGAGGTAGCACTGATAGATCATAGATGTCAAATGGTAAATCCGCTGGTTTGGTTGCACGAATATGGATTTACCTAGGGCGCCAACACTCCAACTCATGAGTCCATCTTATAACAAAGCATAAGTGGACTAACAAGGCGAAGGTGTCGATTGTTAGTACGCAAATAGACGAAATAATAATGAAATTACCTCGTTGTATGTTGTTCAGACTTCTATATCTGTTTACGCTCTTAATGCGTCTGCCAAAAAAGGAAACTGGATCTTTTCAGCGACTACTCAAGAGAAGTTCGGCGACTCAAGAGTTCCTACCAGTTTGCAAATCGAAAGCATATGGCTGCACCCATGAGCGAATCAGATTGGAGGACTAAATCTGTCAACTAGGGCAGCAGATTAACAGACAGGATTCAGCTGAAACGCCTCTGCACACAGAGACTTGTTTATGTTGTGTTAAATAGAGAATGTGTTTTTTATGTTGCTTTTTCGCTTAATGGTAAGCGATCAAACCAATCGAGCTGTTAAGATGTATAATAAATGTTAAATGCAAATGTATAAGTTTTTCTACTGCGACTATATGGCCTCGACCTTTCTCATTTAACAGTAAATATATAGGGTGAGAAACTTCAGCAACGCTGCTCTTTTGAACAGATGCCACGCCATCTACGATAAGGACGAAATATAAGGTCGGTGCTAGCTCGAGATAGCGATAGTGTTAAACAATTGTTTATCTATTGTTGGTAATCTCACACTAATCACTTCACGCTTAATTCCACCATTGTGCTAGTCTGAAAGACTGGCAGAGAGACCTGTGTACATGCGAAAGTTTTATGGTGAAACTGTATCTTCAATGGGAGACAATTCGAATCACCGGTGGAAAGAACTCTGGGAGGCTACTAAATACTGAATTTGAGAAAATTTATAATGCGATGGAATTTGACACCTGTGTGAGTTTTCGACAACAAAACTTTATCGAACTTTATAATTGCAGATGTGGTATAAATGTACATTTTCCATAGTTACCGTATTGCCGCCTCGACCCTGCTCAGTTTTCAATTAATTTATCGTGCGAGATCCTCAACCGCAAGTTGCAATTGAATGTTTGCCACGCGAGTTAAGGTCCCGTTTACGGACCGTGCTAGCCCGAAATTAAAATCTCTTAAATATAGTCAATATCGGTATGGAAAACAGCATCCTCAGGCACCGAGGCGCTTTGACGTACGCTTGAACCAATATAGCTAAATAGGCCAGCATGCCAAATTATGTTAATGAAATGGAAAACAATGATTCAGAAACAAAAATTTCAGATACTTTAATGATTAACACAAATGCAGTATGAATTCTATTGAAGTAGCACTCATATATCATGGATGTCAAAGGGTAAATCCGCTGGTTTGATTGCACGGAATCTGGATTTGCATGCGGGCGACAACACTCGAGATAATGAATCCATCTTATAACAAAGCATAAGTGGACTAACAAGGCGAAGGAGTCGATTATATATTGTTACTGTGAAAATAGACGAAATAATAATAAAACTACCTCGGTCGATGTTGTTCAGACTTCTGCGATTGTTGTTCAGACTTCTATATGTGTTGTTCAGACTTCTATATGTGTTTTTCAATAATGATGAAATTACCTCGATGTATGTTGTTCAGACTTTTATATATGTGTGTACGTTCAAAAAGCGTCTGTCAAAATTAAGAAATCACTGGATCTTTTCTGGGCTGCAAATTTGGAGTTCGGTGGTTCGTTTCAGTTTGCAAATAGATGCCAGAAAGCAGATTGTTGCACCCATGAGCGATCAGATAGCAGGGCGAAATGTCTAAACCAGCTCACAGGATCAAAGACTCTACTTAGGTCTCTGCCCTTCTGTCCTTATAGATTTGATTAAGAAACGAATATGTTGTTTATGTTGATTTGTCGCGTAATGGTAATCGATCAAACCAAACGAGTTGCTAAGACGAATAATAAATGTTTAATGCAAATGTATAAATTTTTCTATTGCGACCGTATGACCTCGACCTTTCTCATTTTACAATGAATATATAGGGTGAGAAACTTCACCACCGCTGCCCTTTTGAACAGTTGATATACCATTTAAGATCCCTGTATAAGGACGGTACTAGCTCGAGATAGCCGTAGTGTTAAACAATTGTTTATCTATTATTGGTAATCTCACACTAATCAGATGGCAGGGATGGAGGCAATCGTTTTCCATCTAACTTGCTGCTGCTGCTTAAATACTTCTTGAAAACAAAGATTGCGCCGGAGACGGCTAGCGTTGCCAAAGCAACGTGCATTGAGTTTAAGTCCAGCATCTAGAGTAGAACATCGAAGACAATAGCACACAATGCATTGAAAATCTGTAGAATGCATTGGAATACAATAGAATACACTGACACAAGATGAATGAAAGTAAGCAGTTTGTTGGAAGTACAAAACGTTAGATCGAAACGGACCAAACAGTTTGTTAATGAGGGCCGCCTATAAACAAACAATACATATTGATTCTTAAATATATCGTCTGCAAACCATCCAGTTGTTCGAATTTGATTTTTTCAATTCTTCAATTTTTCATCTTCGTCCTTGGAATAAGTCTCACTTCGAATTCCGAAGGAAGCATGCTTCCACCTATGATCGCCTTTATTCTGATGGAATCCTGACCCTCTGGTGGTCGGATATCGAAGCGTTGGACGAGACTGGTGAGAAAGAGAAAGATCTCCTGACGACCAAGAATCTCTCCAAGGCAAGAACGCTTTCCTAGAACAGAAAACAGGAAAAGACACTGCGCTAACTAAATTCTACGACACATTTAAATGTTTTAATTGAAAGATGTGCGATGCAGTGGGAGACATATACAGTATGTGGCTACGTGAGAAACTGGTAATCACGCTGAATTACAAATCTGGATAATTAATGTTTGCTTCTTTTATATAGCGAGAGAAAGGAAAGTTCATAAATTCTGTTAAGCTAACAACAGTGAACACAATTGTGCATTAGCCCTTCAATTCTATCTTTATGGATGATATGACATAATCCAACAAAATATAATAACTTCTATAACGCAATTATCGCAACACATAAGGCTTCGGTCGATGGTCTTTTAAAGTGAAACCGTTGACAAAAACTCGTAAAAAGGAAGAAAGTAAAGTCAAAATACAACAGGTCACAGAAAGAAACTTTTGGGTACGAGGGCTAAGCAAGGTGCCGAGTTTCATCGCAGCTCTGAAATGATGCCTAAGGATATATTCGTTGATTCGTACCCAGTCCAAATGGTATTACATTTTCACTTCCAATTATCGTGTGATTTTCATCCAGGAATCTCTCTGGCCTGAAGTTCTCCGGATCTTTCCAGGACTTTGGGTCCATATGAGCACTGTAAGCGTTAGCGAGGACCTAGGCAAACAAAATCAATATATTTTGCCTTTGCAACAAGTTTAACAGATTGAATATTTTAAAATCATCTATTCACTGCATGCTACTTGTTGTGTAAACACCAGTAATATTTGGTACAGGCGCAAGTAGGGAAGTAAATTGACAAGCGTGTGATGCACTAGCCCCACGTCCAACCCCGAGGGATTCGTATGTTGTTGACTGAAGGCTCTAGGATGACGAAATATGGACGTTGACTACGTTACACCATAGAAGATGGGAGCTATTCTTTTAATTACTTTGGCATTCCTGTATAACCATAATTGTTCTCTTCATTCAATGTAGTGAGCTAAGAAGAAATCTTAGATCTTGTTCTTAGCTTACACATCCTGAGTGTATTACGCTGGGGTAAAAACGGTTTAGGGTACAAAGAAAAGGTTGATTTCCAATTGCAGGATAATAAGGCACAAAAAGAAAACAGCTTCCATCCAAAGACTCAACGAATAATGCACCATGTATTGGGTAATTTTTATAGCGCCTTCTATGAAGAACTACCTCTAGCTGCACCCTGCCAACCTCAACGATATTAGAATATTCATTTGATGATTACCATGCATCCGTTTGGTATGAAGTATCCAAGAACCTCTGTGTCTTTGAGAGTCGCGTGTGGCACATAAAGGGGGATAACAGTACGATGCCTCATGACTTCTAGGATCACGGCCTCCGAATAAGGTAAATGCTGTTTATCATCGAGTGAGGGAAGCCTGTCCTCTGGTACTAGGTCATCGATTTCTCTTTGAAAGTGGATCTGAATCTCTGGATGGTTGGCTAATTCCACAAATGCCCACTGCAACGTTGAAGATACGGTCTCTGCACTAGCTAAGCACAGATCTCGAACGATATAGAGCAGGTCTTCATCGTCATAATCGGTTCCCTGAATTTCCACAAATCTCCTCACGAATGTATACTCGCATTCGTTAGACTTGCTGCACTTAATTCCTTCTTCGACTCCGTTCAACATTCTTCTGTGGCACTGCATCATACCGAAAATCTTCCTCTTGAAGTTGGGCAGAAACCTCAAAAAAGGGGCAAAGTTCAACGTAAATTCAACCTGTTCCGCCTACTCATTGGTGGCTTCAGCTATCCTGTGGCAGTTGCCCGACGATGCGAATGTTTTACCGAAAAGAATACTGGAGACCACAGTGAAGGTGGAGGAAATAAGCAACAATTTAGGATCGAATGGCTGGCCTTTGAGTTGAAGAATTTCCTCGTTGAGTGATACCACTTCTTGAAGTATTCGAGTCTCGGAGACGCTGTTGACTCCGTATCCAAATTCCTTCAGGATTCTGAGACACAGCTTGTGGTACTTCTTAAAAGCTTCGTTGCATCTTGCGAAAATTATACCTAGTGAAGAAAAATATGTTAGTCAGGTACTCGATTTTAGACCTAAAGTAAATTTTAGCAAAACCATAAATGCATATTTTAGAAACTGAACATCCATCGGTTCTTCGATCTATAGATCGATCTATCTCTCTAACATATTGCTTTATTCTGTCTTCCAGTCTTTCTGTTTTTTGTCTACCTATCTGCATATCTGTTTGTTTGTCTACCTGCCTGTCTGTCTATCTGTATGTCTTCCTGTCTATCTATCTATCTACCAACCTACCTTCCTACCTACCTACCTACCTACCTTCCTAACTACCTACCTACCTACTTACCAACCTAGCTACTTACCTACCTACCTTCCTACCTACCTACCTATCTTTCTTCTTTCTTTCTTTCTATCTTTCTATCGACCTATCTATCTATTTTTCTTTCTATCTTTCTATTCATCTACATATGCTTGTATATTTGCAAGTTTAAATTTTCCAGGGAAGACAACCAGAAGACTGTACATGCTAGTGAGTGTGACAATTTTAATTGCGGCATAACTAACACTAAAACGTTTTCAGTCTGCTGTGCAGTATACTACGTATCCTATATATTATGCATTTCAGAAATAATTCTCCGTAACATAAAATAGAAAAAAAAACTTCGGTTAGCTTTATTTTGTATGGCGTACGTCAAGTGTCTTCTGTGCTTCAGGATGCGGGCTCGAATGCCTACCGTTGCTATACTCTCCATCACCCTTTTTTTCCAGAAGCACAACTAAATAATGTATACATAGTATTCGCAGTTTTTAATATTCCTCTAATTTTGTAATAATTGGCTGAGCTCGGTCGTGCTTTAATACATTATATTGAAATACAATTCATTATAATACAATATTCTGCTACACAATCCATTGTATAGCTGGTGATTTAAACATAGCCAGTAACTTATTAAGTGGATAAACATACCTCGGAGGTGTCGGTTGAAAAGATTTCTTTCTGACCAGAATTCAACTCGGTCGGCAAAGGCTTCCGATTGCTTAAGGAAGGCTTCTGAAATCGCCTTCTTGCTATTGAGAATAACCACCTGTCTAAAAACCACATATTTAATTGATAACCTATTCATTTGGAATTCTATGGAAGTTAAGCAAGTTCGATTATATCTGTGTTTTGGGCGCTTTTGCATACGAGTGACAAAGCGTCTGTCTATGCACCTGCTCACTGAGTCACGTTCCTTAAGGGTGGAAACTTGAAGATATATATCATCAATGTCACGTTTTCATGAATTCTCATACTGAATTATTAACACTCGTTCACCTTCCGAGGCATTCATTAGGTGTTCCTAGGTGTCAGTGGTATGCCAACCCGTCCAAATCACAGAATTTATGAAGCAATTGTTGTGCCACACAATCCACCATCGAGTTGGTGCAGATTATTCAACCTTTAATGAATTATGAGTTGAATGATGACAGTGCTATTCTTTCAAGATATGAGAGATGGAAGGGTTGAGTATAATTAAGAGAATATGGCGAGTTTCAAAATGCAAAAGCCTGGCATGACTGATGTTGTTTGAAAGCCATCCTTCAGGTCATTTGATAGGCTCATATAAATGGGTCAGTGCAAATATTAAAACATTAAACTTTATCAACAGTGACGGGCGTGAAAATTTTGCGCAATTTTTTTTCAATTTTCAAGAGATACGGTAGCAACGCATTTCACAGAGTTTAACTTATGCATATTTTTTGTTTGTGTGCATGCATGCATGCATATATGCGTTGATGCATGTATTTATGCATATAGATATTAATATAACTAGTGTCTTTTAGGTACCTCATAAGCGCTAAATACTCTAGTTTAACTCGTTCAAGCTTCAGTAGCAACAATAAAATCATTTCTGAGCAATTAATGCTCAAAGATTGTAGAAAACACAATTGGTGTGATCTCGCATACTGGGTTGCCGCTGACGCCATAACCAGAGCTGAAGACTGATACCATGTTTTAATTCCTACCTTCCTCCTACGTTGCATGAAAACACAGGACCAAGTTTCTCTGCTGATTTCATGAAGTAGGCTGGGAGGACGCTCATTCCTCCACGAAGAATTGCACCAAGAAATGGTAGAATGGGTAATGAAGGTGGATGTCGTCTTCGCGCATCCTTCGTTCCGTTACGCTTGATAAAGAGAAGGATTAAGATGACGATACCAGTCGCAGCAACCGTTGTTACGACAACAGACAGCTTGCCGACGTCAAACATCTATGGCATAAAATTGTAATGAACCGTAGACAGGTTACTGTGCATTATAGGCGAGAATAAACTATGATCTTTTCAAACAGAGCTGAGCCAACACCAAGAATGATTTTGAGGTTTTTGCAGTCAAGGAGTTCTCACCAGCCTTGATCTCGCTTTTTTGCTTCTGTCGGGTTTGGTTCCTGGTCTAGATCCAGGAGCCAGGCATGGAGACAGTGTGACGGCTACTGTGGGTGTTGCTTGAAATTGAATCGAGAAAAGAGAGATAACGGGAAGAGGAAGAATATTAAAGTGCTAAGGCACAGCGTTTAACCCCATCGATCGATGCTTCATTTAAGCTTTTGCTTTAGATTCTTAGTTGTTCCCCGAGAAATTAAGAACATATTTCACGGAATATATACAGTAAGTATTATAGATTTCAAAAGGTGAATCCAATAGAAGAAACAATATT
Source organism: Norana najaformis (assembly GCA_964023275.1). Classification (NCBI taxonomy): domain Eukaryota; kingdom Metazoa; phylum Annelida; class Clitellata; order Crassiclitellata; family Hormogastridae; genus Norana; species Norana najaformis. Next base: position 37,556,037 of record OZ029918.1, on the reverse strand, counting down.
CCGCTGGTTGTAAGTAAAAGCAGGCTAAAGTTCTCATATCAATAGTGGAACTCAGAGTAGGAGTTCATTTCATGCTCTTCGGCCTCTGATCGGAAACAGGACGAGTCCAGAAGTCGTGGACACGGGGCCAGTGCATCGCAGGACTTACCGTTTAATTCTAAGTCAACGTATTTTTCAATATTTTTATCCTGTTTAATCTCGCGCTAGCACGATCCGTGTATGGGGACCTTAAATAGCGTGGTGGCCATTCAAACTGGCAACGGTGGAGAAGGATCGCACCCGATTAATTCATTGCAAAATCAGCAGGGTCGAGGCCATGCGGTCGCTATAGAAAACCGTGTACATTTACATTTACATTTACATTTTAGAAATGTTATGTTGTACTCAGACACCTTTAAATAGCGGATTGTTGCCCGAAGCTCTATTATGTTACTATGCTGCATCGGATCCGCTGCCTTCCTATTTCTCTCAGCTTAAACACAACCCGCTCTTACAGCTCCATCCCCTTCTCTCTGGTTCTTTTTGGCAAACGAACTTGGTTTTTCATATGGCATCTTTGGACAACCCCATTGACCTGACGCAGCGCTCGTGGATAAGCTGGTTCTCTGCCCTTAGCTTTCAAGTAGCACTTTGGAAATTTGGAGTTTGCGATTACGATAGTCTTAGGCCTCTAACGTCAGCGCATATGTGTGTGGACTATGGACTTTGTATGAAACGTTTTAAAGAGACTTGCGCTTGTGCAAAAATAGTGTGTATGTGGCCTGCAGTGCTGAGGGCGGGTGCATCCTAGGTATACAATTGAGGGTGTAAAACAAAAATGGCAATTGAAGTGCTGCTTGGATCGAGGTATGAGATATTCGAGGGTGAAATTAGCTCCAATCGAGAGTCAACTCAGCTAGGGTGCGAATGGCTCTGAGGTTACGGCTGATGCAGTGGTTGTTTGTTGTTCCGGGTCAACCATAATTGGAAATTCAAAGATTTCTGCAGCACCCAAAAGAAAACTAATTCGCAGTAATCAAAATATTCACACAGGCTTAATCAAAACAAAATTGATAGCCAGGAAGTGGTGGTGTAATGGTAGTTTGTTTTTTGTCCGGGTAAACCGTAATTGTAAATTTTACGATTTCTGCAGCACCCAAAAGAAAACTAATTCGCGGGAATCAGCTTACTCACAGAGACTCAATCAAAACAAAATTGATAGCCAGGAAGTGTCAGATTCGGTGGCAGGTCAAAGAGCGGTTGCAGAATTAGAGAGAGGACCAGACTGGATGTCGAGAAAAAGAAAAGTATGAGGACGAGCGAAGAGATCTGGGCGGTTTGGTAGTGAATAGTGGGAGAATGTGAGAGGGTTGGGAATTATGAAGAGTAATCTAAGTAAGATACACAATTTTGTAGTGGATGCACTAAGAGATATTAGGCCATTTAAGTGATTTGAGAACTGGGATATATCTGGTAGTACTTGGAGGTTTTGGTAAGAGCATGGACAAGAGCATTCTGTTATAATTTCAGATGTTTAATTTGAGATGAGTCGATGTTATACAAAACAGGGTTGCAGTGGTCAAGTTTGGGCTGAATTATGCGTCCTTACTCCCCTTCTTTTTCTTATCTCCCTTTTCGCTCCAATCCCAAACATCACCCACCATAGCTGCCACGCTGTCTCTCCGCCTGACTTTTGGATCTTGACCTGGCACGAACCCGTTTTGCCTATCGATTTTGTTTTGACTGAGCGCCTGCAAAGAAACTGGTACCCCTGACGTAGCTTTCGTTGGGCGATGTAGCACTGGTCTAGTTAGCTACATCGATAAGTGCGTACGCCAAGGAGCCTCTGTGCGTGAGGATCCCAGGTTCGCGTCCCGGTCGTGGCTTACTTCAAATATCTAAATCTCGGACTAGTACGGTCCGTGCACGGGGACCTTAAATGGCGTGGCGCCCATTCAAACGGGCAGCGGTGGTGAAGGATCTCACCCGATAAATTCATTGCAAAATGAGCAGGGTCGAGGCTATACGGTGCCTATATAAAACCTATAAATTTACATTTTAGAAATCTCGGGATTACGATTACGATTCTGGCCGGTTCTTAACCGCCACCCACTTGATTGATACTCTTTCACGCTGCCACTTGACTATCGCGCATTCCTACATTTGGTTTAAATATATTGAAATGAAGTAGGCCGATGCTTGTGTCGCTTTATGAATTTAGTAAATGAACAACAAACTGGGATACTTACGTTGTCGAGTGCTGTTGACAAATCAGCATAAATATGTCCACGCCTTAAATGTGTCTGCTGTGTAAATAGGGCAACGAACGCAGACGGCTATCTTGATGGTCGCTGAATGGCGAATACAGGCTACTTTAAGATCAAATTGAGGTAGATAGGTGCGTCATAGACAAGTTGAATGCTAATGAGATTGCTGAAGACTTCGGCGATGCCGACCTAACAATAACTCAACGGTTTCAATCAGCGAATCAGATTTCAGTATGAAATCTGTGACAGACTGCAGTTTAGAATCTGCAACTCAGCTAACATTTTTTGGAACTCATAAAGTATTGGTTTAAATTTTTTATCTTTTCTTAATTTTGCCTAATAGTAAGCGATAAAGCAATACGAGCTGTTAATATGAAGAGCTGGACTCAACCAAATATATACTTCGACATATTATTTCACACGGATTGTTTCACATTAATTTCCCTACAGTTAACACTCATAAATCGCGGGATGAGATTTGTGAGTGGCAGCATTAAAGAAAAGATCTCTGACCAGAATTTAATTGCAAAGGAAAACGTATCTTCAGTGTGCAAAGCAACGACAATTATCTGATTCATCATTCAAACTCACCATCACTTTACCCCTTGCAATTTCGGCACAGGTCTTCCACTCAAAACTAAAAACACTCCCCTTCCGTAAATCCTATTCTGATTCCCCTTCTTCCTCTAATCTATTATGCAGATCCAATTTCAAAAACCGAATATTTAATATGCTGTAGAGTGAAACTATAACATGAAGAGTTACTGCGAATCTTAGTATTTTGCAACATCAAAGCGTCTCGTTGCTAAAAAGCAATGTTTTGAAATCTTCAGTTTTTGGCCTTCGTTCTCGGAATCAATCTAACTTCAAATTCCGAAGGACATATGCTTGCACATCGGATCTCATTGACTCTGATCGAGTCCTGACCCTCTGGTGGTCGGATGTCAAAGCGCTGAACGAGACTGGTGAGAAAGAGGAAGATCTCTTGACGTGCAAGAATCTCCCCGAGGCAAGAACGTTTTCCTAGAACAGGACACAAGAAAAGACATTGGATCAACTAAATTCAGCGAAGTCTTAAAATATTATAATTTTGAGATGTGAAGAGCAGTGGCTGATACATGTGGCTAGGTTGGAAAATTGTTAGAACGCTGAATAATCATCTTGAAAATTGGTATTGGTTGGTGAGAAAACGAAATTTCATAATATCAGTTCAGCTGGCATATTAGAGTTCAGTGAAATATGAGTCCTTCAAGTCAATGCTTTTTAGATAATATGACATAATTCCCTTATTAGGGACGTAGGCGTCCCTAATAAGCGGAACATGGTTCTTTCTGGGATTGCCTGTTCCATCCCACATGATTTAAAAAATGTAATGTGTTATATGCTGCTGTCTTTCTGTGGAGTAATAAAATGAAATGAATGAAGTGAAATAAATTCTAATATTTTTTTCTGTAGAACAGTCACTATAGTGCACAAGGCAACTCCAAAGGAAATCAAAAACTGAAATCGTTGTCAAATTTTTTAATGTTTTGGCAAATTTAATTCCAAATACAGAAGATCAGAAAACTAACGGAAATCAGGCTAAGGTGGTTAGGCGTGTTGAATTTGAGGATTTTTATCGGAGTTCTAAATCTATGCCTAAGAATATAACCGTTGAATCATACCCAGTCCAAATGCGATTATATTTTCACTTCCAATAATCGTGTCATCTTCGTCCAGGAATCTTTCTGGTCTGAAGTTCTCCGGGTCATTCCAGGACTTTGGGTCCATATGAACACTGAAAACGTTAGCAGAGACCTGGCCAGAACATAATGAATATCATTCGCCACTGAATTAAAATGAAACATATTTATTTCAGAGGCACAGGAGATATAAACAAATACATTTGTTCGTTGCATTTCATTCTTCTATACCAACCAGTGGCGTAAGCTGAAAAGTAAATGGCAATTTCCTCGATGCACTTGACCATTATTCAGGACCTTGTGATTCGTCCATTGCCGTCTCAAGACCCTAAAAGTAAGAAATCAGGGCCTTCCCTCCTTTCCTCTGTAGGACACTGGAATTTTACAGAATCCTTTACTTTATGTCACAATATATTGGCTCTGCATTTTAACACTTCTTGTCATTTAATATCACACGTTCAAGGAAAACCTGAGACATCGTTCTTAACTTACACTGCTAGGTGGATTATGCAGGTTTAAGAGCGACTTATGGTCTTTAGAATAGGTTAAGGGTAATTTAATTTACCGATTGTAGAAAACAAGCCCGAGAACGGTGACAAGCATGGTCCTTAGAATAGGATCAGGGTAATTTAATTTACCGATTGTAGAAAGCAAGCCCAAGAACGATGACAAGCTCTGCCGAGAGATTCACGAAATATTGTCTGTATATCGGCATTTAGATAGCGCTTTTTCTAACCCTGCCGGCTCTCAACATGGGTCTCATATGGCACCCTGTTCCCATATTGGGCTTTATCAGCCACATGTAGGCCCCATAAAATGTTCATTACATGCTGGGAAGGAAGAAACACTCGCAGGTGCTTCTCGGCAGCCTTAGTAATGTTATAGTTTGATAACAATCTTAATTTAGCGATTACCATGCTTCCCTTGGGTATGTAGTATCCCAAAACCATCGTGTCTTTGAGCGCCACGCGCGGCAAGAAAAGCGGAACTAGATCATGTTGCCTCATGACTTCCAGGATCACAGCCTCCGTGTAAGGCAAAAGCGGCTTATCATCGAGTGAAAGAAGCCTGTTGTCTGGTACCACGTCATCGATTTCTTCTTGAAAGCGGGTCTGAACATCGGGATGGTTGGCTAATTCCACCAATGCCCACAACAACGTTGTCGATACAGTCTCTACATTAGCGTAGCACAGATCTCGAAGGATGTAGAGCAGGTCCTGGTGGTCATAATCGGTCCCTTGAATTTCCACAAATCTACTGACGAATGTTGGTTCGCATTCCTTTGACTTTGTGCACTCGATTCCCTCTTCGATGCATTTCAATATGTCTTCATGTAGCCGCACCATTGCAGAAACCTTCATACTGATGTTGGGCAGAAATCTCACACAAGGGACGAAGTTGATTAAATAGTCGATGTTTTTCCCATACTCGCCGACGTCCTCAGCTATCCTGCGGAAGTTCTCCGACGATGCGAATGTTTTACCAAACAGAATACTTGAAACTACACGGAAGGTCGATAAAACAGTCAACATTTTGGGATCGAATGGATGACCTTTGAGTGGAAGAATTTCCTCGTTCAATGATTGCACTTCTTGTAGAATTCGAGTCTCAGAAACGCTGCTGACTCCGAACCCGAACTCCTTGAGGATGGTGAGACACAGCTTATGGTACTTCTTAAACACAGCATTATATCTTGCGAAAATTACACCTAGTCGAAAGAAGAAAATGTTGCTAGTTTAGTCAAAATAGAGGTTTCGTCGATTTACCAAAATTTTGTTTGCCCCTCTCAGAAACACATATTACATAAATTATCTCTACTACTGCGACTACAACTACCAGTATAACTGGTGTTATTATTACTAGGCCTACAATAATTACTGTTATTATTATTAATATTAACATTTTAATTTTATTATTATTACTACTATTGCAACATTACTATTTTTATTATTATTGTAATTATTTTTATAATAAATATTATATTTACTAATATTTTACTTGAGGCACGTGTGATCTGTCTGGCGTTCTCTGTCTGGCGCTGCCAAACAAAAGATGTGGACGTTAACTTGTCACTAGTCTTCTAGGTCGTCGAGCAATTCCAGCAGTCTTCCTTTTCTTGCCTTACCCTCTATGAAACCATACATTATACTTTTGTCCAGAAGCAGAGCGACATGGTTATGTAAGGTTCTGGCAATGCTTAATAATCCTATACTTTCATAGCACATGCAGGAACTTGGTTGTAATACAATACAATACACTACAACGCGTTGCATTGCAGTTCATTACAACATAATTCAAAGCAATACAATAAAATATATTGCGACGCTGCATTACTAGAGTGCCAATTATATCTGTGGTGGCAAACAGCACATTGTGAATTCAAGAGCTAAATATATTCATTAACTTAGTAACTTGGTAAACACACCTCGGAGATTGCGGTTGTGTATATTCGATTCTGTCCAGAACTCACATCTGTCTGCAAAAACGTCCGATTTTCTAAGAAACACTTCTGCAATTGCTTTCTTGCCGTTGAGAATAACCACCAGTCTTAAAAATACACATTCGCAGTGAAAGATTAAGTCAATTAATTGTTAAATGCTAATGCTGAAGTTAGTTTGGGCAGATTCTTACGAACAGGAAAGGGTCACACGAATATATTGTTTATATATATGTATGTATTAGATATCACAAATTCTTAGGTTTCAAGAACAAGTTTCACTACAAGTACTTTAATCTCAAGCATATCTATAATATAAGTAGGCCTTCTTGGGTCTCAACGTCTCAAGTGCTTTGGTTAGATTTCAAGTACATGTACCTTCTGCGAGATCATGAAGAATTTAGACTAAATCAAACAGCTATTTTCACAGATTATGCCATAAGACATATCCATTCATTAGAATTGCCCTTAAGAAATATTAAAGTTGTGATTATCTAATCAATGATGTTAGATACACGAGTATTTGGTTTTACACCGCCATAACTAAACCATGTTTGACGGATGTAGTGGAAGCGGATACACTTAAAGCCCTAAGCTCTTCTTCATATAGTTTACCTCTAACAGTTTTATTGCATTTCTAGAAGTTCAAACAGTACCCCTCATCAGTCATCATTAATTTCATAGACCCTGTTGAAACATGAAGCTACGGGGTGCTTGGTTTGGCCGAAGAACCTATGCTGCAATAATATTAATAATAATAATTCGAGATTTTCTAATGCGCCTCTGCAATGATGCTCAAGATATTACCATATAGCCGCTGCTAAGCAATGTCGATGTGAATGTCAAAATCCAGGGTAAGTCCGATCGAAGGTCAAGAGAAAAATCCGAGGAAACGTAGATAAAGCCTACAGAGGAATACCTCCAGCAAAAGATGAGTTTTAAGATCGAGTACTATAGCCAGAGCAACCTCTGTAGAGCGAACGTATGTGGGCAAAGATTTACAGTCTGGGGCCAGCAACGGTAGAGGTGCAACGCCAGAAGCTGTTCTTTCCCTCGGTACAGACTGAGTGAGACATTCAGAAGATTAAGTGGAGTACTGTCAAGTCTTGAGAGTCATATACAATGAAGGTAGTGAGGTTGACTGAAGTGAGTTCCGTCCGGGCTTGACAGCTGATGTGGTGTCTAGAGTCTACGATATTTTGTATCCTACCTTCCTCCCACTTTGCACGAAATCACAGGCCCAAGTTTTTCTGCTGATCTCATGAAGTAATCTGGTAGCAAACTCATATTCATTCCTCCACGAAGAATTGCACCAAGAAGTGGAAGATATGATGGTGAAGGTGGATATCGTCTTTCCGCATCCTTCGATCTGTTTTGCTTAATCCAGAAAACTAAGAAGATGATTCCAATCGTTGCAACCGTTGTAACGACAACAGAGAAGTCGGCTTTGTCAGACATCTAAGGCAGGTAAATGTTATGTAATGTTAAATACTAGCACTTTATCTAAAACCTTTCCGTAGCCTCGCAACAATGTTTACTTGTTGAGGTGATTGTAGAACATGACAAAAGATCAATATAACAACTTCCACAAAGCTGTAGCATTGCAAAAATTATTAAGAAACAACTATTTTGAAAGCTAGGAACAGATTTTGTGTCATGAGTGCATCTTTTAACATGCGAGGTTCTTTTAAAAACATTGTATAAGTGTACAGATGCAAAAATACACATGAATGTTTTGAATGAAAAAATATGGCTTGTTATTTGTTAGTTTCCAGACCAAAATACCACGGATGACTGGTGTAAAATTCCACTACTGGATGTTGTTGTGACCAACACTAACCCGACTTGCCTACCCATCGTAGCCTCAGTTTCTTGTTTATCTGGCCCACTGGAATTCGACCCGGATTCAACGGTTTTTTATTTTTGACTGCAATTTTGACTTGAAGCGACCATCGACTGATGCCTTGAGCCTTATGATAACGACGCTATAGAAGCCTTTAGATTAGATTAGATTAGGCTAGATTAGATCAGATTAGATCAGATCAGATCAGGTCAGGTCAGATCAGGTCAGATCACATCAGATCAGGTCAGACCAGACCAGACCAGATCAGATCAGACCAGACCAGACCAGATCAGACCAGATCAGATCAGATCAGATCAGATCAGATTAGATTAGATTAGATAGAGTAACTGTGCGCCTAGATTTTACTTAGCTAAAGATGTCAAGACTAAGATTGTGACATAATATAATTCTCGGAGTGACCATCTTAATCGCAGGCTATATGTCAATCAAGTCAGCAAGATCCTGACTGCTCGATCAGTTTCGCTACCAGATCAGTATCCATAAAACGGTGGTCAAGCTGGTGCGATACAGTCCGGTGCTACAGTGGAGCGCAGTGATCAGGGTGGACGATTAGTTTGTTACACAACCCTACATAAGATAATTATATAAATTTGCAGTAAATTAACTTCAAATAAGAGTAAATGCATATTATAAGTCGTACCTCAAGAGAATTTCAGGCAAGACAATAACGAAGGTTGATCGGACAAATGTAAAATGTTTGCGGGCAAGTAACTATCTGGGTTTTTGTAGAGCGCAGACTTGCTTGCTCTAAGAACACTGGCCTACTTTGGATTCTGCGCATGTCCGCGGTGATAACGGTCGTTGGCTATTTCCGTGTTCATTTTTGACGGATTGTTTTGTCTAAACGTAACATCTCCTTGGCATTTTTATCAGTTTGGATATTTTCTGTTGCCGAGTTGGCAAGGTGGAATTAGTTTTTGTTTCCAAAATGGAATTATTGCAATTTGCCGCTCACTCAAAACTGAAAACATTCCTCTCACAGATCCTATCCCGACACCCCTTCTTCCTCCTATCTCTCTCTCCTCTCCAACCCCAAACGCCACCCCCATAGCTGCCACCCTGTCTCTCCGTCTGATTTTTGGATCTTGACCTGGAACCGAACTGTTTTGCCTATCGATTTTGTTTTGACTGAGTGTCTGTGAATAAGTTGGTCCCCGCGACGTGGCTTTCGTTGGGCGCTGTGGAAATCTCAGAATTACATCACGATTACAATTACGATTACGATTGATCTTTTGTTTATTTACCATATGTTAGCGTGAACAATGACTCTGTTTGGTGTCAGAAGCAAGTGAGCAACTAATTATATTGTACAATTATCTCTCCAAGGCGATGTATGGTTCTTAATATTTCATGTTGTCCGGCTTCAGTGTACTTATCGGAACTTTAAGAGAGGGCAGTATCAAATTACAGCTGAATTGCATTGTACTGTATAGTCTGAAGTTATGGAATTTCAGTTCTGGTTTCCTTAACCCATTGAATTTTGACCTGGTTTCTTCAATGGATTAAAATTTTTGTTCAAAGATTTTACTTTAAACGACCATTGATAAGCTGGTCCCCGCGACGTGGCTTTCGTTGGGCGCTGTGGAAATTTCTGAATTACATCACGATTACAATTACGATTACGATTGATCGTACGGCCATGCGGCCCGCGGGCCATGATTCAGCCCGCTGAATGGGTTCATCTGGCCCGCCGAGCCTTTCAAAATTCTGAACAGCTTATTTGCTAACCGCGCGATCTTCGAAATTTCTGCAGAAACAATGTCAGGTATCCCATTCGTACAAAAAAATCAGCAAAATGTGAATATGTGGTATCTGATCTTAAGGTACGCGAAAAAAATTGCTCGTTAGTATGCGTTGCGTTGTTTTGATTATTGATGAAACTTTGTCTTCTGCCAACCGATTAACGCCGATCAGTAGAAGTTGTGGCCTACTAATTCTAAATTTAATTATAGGCGCTAACATTAATGCTTTTACTCAACAGATCAACATGTTATGAGACAGAAATGAACTAAAAAGGCGCTGCTGTCCAAAGCACAACGATGTTACTATGTCAGCGCATACATCGATGGACTTCGCGTTGAATCAGGTTAGACTCCGGAACGAGGGTCAAATCTGAGATAAATCAGGCTGTTATGGTGGAAATCGTCTCTCCGTCTGACCTTTGGATCTTGACCTGGAACCGAATTCTTTTGCCTATCTGTTTTGTTTTTACTGAGTGCCTGTGAATAAGCTGGTCCCGGCGTCGTGGCTTTCGTTGGGCGCTGTATAAATCTCGGAATTACGATTACGATTACGATCGTTGGTGATGGTGCTCATGTAATGATATAAGATCAAACACAGGACATGATAGCTTTAAGAGTTCGGGTTGCAGTCTTCAGTGAAAAACTGCATGAGAGGTGGCGATCGGTGGAGTGCTTGTATTGACGGATAAGAAAGAGAGATGCTTGAACCGAGGGAAGTCTTTCGGGACTTCGTTCCAACGAATTGGCGCCGCATAAATTAAGGGACAGTTGCAAGAGAGAGGAGGAGACTAGTAGTCGAGATGGAGGCCGGTATGAGCTAAAGCGAAGATATCTGGAAGGTTGGATAGTGAATAGTTGACGAATGTAATAGAAATTTTTTAGACAAGGGCAGGTTAGAGATACAATTAGGGAGTAGATACGCTGAGAAACTTTAACTAAATGGCGTTGTTTGAGCACAGTGGTTATGCGGTCGTGTTTCGAGGTATTGGTTACTGCGCGGACAAGATCATTGCCGATTGTTTTCAGATGTTTCATTTGTGAAAAGTCGATCCTACAGGAGATGGAGTTGTGAAACATGGAGATTTGAATCCCGACGTCTCGGTTGACATTCCAACACGCTGACCACTTATCACGCATCCCTACGTTTGATGAACATGTTTCGAAATGCAGCTGTCATGTGCATCCAACTATATATTGTCGCTTAACAATTAACAGAAATAAGTGCGAAACTAGAATACTTACCTTTTCGTATGTTGCTGTAAATTCTAAGTTTGTACACACTTCATATGCGTGACTCGGACTTCTCAGGTAAATGGAGCATGAAACTGAGACGGCAAGGCTAGGTAAACGGCGGCTGAGAAGAATACAGACTATTTTAAGGTGAAATCTACGTCAGATGACTTAGGCCTGATATTCGGATGACTAACAGACAGCCCACAAATTCGTCAGACTACCGAAAGCCTCGGCAGAGCCAAGCTAAAACTGCTGTGGCAGCCATCACCGAATTATGGATACGAAGTACTTAGCAGAAAGCACTAGATGATTTTGCTTTCTTTTTCCTTATCATACTCGTTAATCTAATCATCTGTAAGAACCAATTTAACAAAATCTTGCTCCAAGTAGGCGAAAGCTGTAACCTGCATCTGCCAATATTTTACACACGAGCGAGTTCTTCAGCGAGCGTCGCTGAACTTTTCAGCACGCTCAAGTAAACACACCATTGTTATCTCGCTACTTTTGAACGTATGCCACCGTGTGCAATACACATGCCAACATATATCATATAAACTCTGTTCACGTGGTGTAAACATGCTAACATAATTGGAGGTCAACATGGTTTCACCAATGAACAAGGTTTATTGGTGAGAATCTTCTGAATTTGAAACTCTTAAACTGGGTTTTATAGCTTTGAGCCTAGTGCAGTGGTTTAAGACTCACGACATAATTGCGGAGGAGCTGAGTCTTGTCAGTGGGGTAGCACATTGGATGAGTTTTCCTGAAGCGGTTATGTATAATATGCACCTACGGTTACGATAACATGTTCAGGGCAAGTACTAAAAGAATGGAATAGCCAAGCTCTGAGTTGTGGATTCAAATCAGTGGTTTCTAACCTGATATTTGTTCTCACGCCTTCCACTGCCCGAGTTGTTTCCCAACCATTCGGGAAAAGGAGGAAAAGTCTGGAGGATAAAGGGGAGACAGACATGTTTTAACAACCTGAGACTTTTAACATGTTTTTCGAAGTTAAATAAATTTTATCCACCGCTCTTTAGCTCTACATTAAACTGCTTTGATGGTCTCGAACTTCTACAACAGTTTTTAAATAAAAATTATAACAGCGTACTCATAGGCCTAGCATTGATAGTTAACCGCGTCAAGGGTTTTAAGAAGTCAGCGAACCGTACTCAGCGCTGTGCTTATGAAAGCATCAAATTGGAAGTTGGGCTGATCCATTCGTTCAAAAATTAACAAATATTCAAGTCTTACTTAAAATAAACAGTTTACTGCAGTGCAAACGACAGACCCTGACTGGAATCTATTCGCGCCTAATAAGGGCCTCCAATTAACAAGCAATACAGGTGACAACGAATAACTTCAGCAAATGCTCAATATGTAGTTACACCATAACATAAATAATTCCGAAAATACTTATTATTCTGCAACAGCAAAGCGCTTAGTTGCTGAAACTCAACATTTCCCATTTTCAGTTCTTGATCTTCCTTCTGGGAATCAGTCTCACTTCGAATTCCGAAGGGCGCATTACTGAAGTTATAATCTCCTTCACTCTGATCGAGTCCTGACCCTCTGGTGGTCGGACATCAAAGCGCTGGACGAGACCGGTGAGAAAGAGGAAGGTCTCCTGACGAGCAAGAATCTCTCCGAGGCAAGAACGCTTTCCTAGAACAGCCCACAAGAAAAGTAGTTTGATCAAACTTATTTCAATGATGCGTCGAGAAGTTTCAGTCTCGTAAGATGTGAAATTTAATTGTAGATATACGTGGGTCCGTGAGAAACTGGTTAATACCACAAATTGCCAGTCTCAAAGCTTGAATTAGGAGCTGTTTCGATAAAATAGAAATCTCACAGTTGTGGTTCACTTAGCAACATCACAAGTGTAAAGTTACGTATGACTGCATCGACTCTATACTTTAAAAGTAAGACGACATTATACGTCATAATCAAACAACCTCTATAGTGCGGGAGTAATAATACATAAGGCATAAAGCGATACGTGGCTTATAGTGAAACCTTTGTCAAAACTCGTCATACATTTGCAAAGTTTAGTGAGAATACAACAGGCAATTAAAACAGAAGTCAGGTCAACGATGACTAAGCCATTCAAACTTGTTGAGTTTTATCGCAGTAACTAAACTTTCTCTAAAGAAAAAATCCGTCGAAACATACCCAGTCCAAATGGTATTACTTTTTCACTTCCAATTATCGCGTGGTCTCCGTCAAGGAATCTCTCTGGCCTAAAGTCCTCTGGATCTTTCCAGGACTTTGGGTCCATGTGAGCACTGATAGCGTTTGCCAAGACCTGAGCAAACAAACTCAATACAGTTTAATTTTGAAACAAGTTTAAAACAGACAAAAGATCATTATAAATTCATACGTTCATTCATATCATTTCTTCTGCAGTGGACTGTAGAATTTGGTAGAGGCGCAGCTACGAAGTTGAATATCAAGATGTGCGATGTGCTGGCCATATGTCCATGATCATAGGATTCGTCCAAAGCGGCTCAAGAACCCAGAAGTAGAAAACGAGCGCCTTCCTTAAAGGTTTCTACTTTAGAACATGATAGCTTCATTTTTACTTTGCTTCTGTGCAGTATAACTACAGTACTTTCCTAGTTATGATTCTCCTCCTCAATTCGGTGTCCAAAGCTGAAGGAAAACTTCAGGCATCGTTCTTAACTGATAAAACTGGATACAATCTGCTGGGTTAGAAGTGATTTATGGACATAGAAATCGTTAATGGTAGCCAATCTAGGGTAATAATACCATACTTTAAAGTATAAACTACTGCACAATCGGGCACAGCAAAGATGAAAACTTCTAACAAACACCCAGTGATGTCGTACTACGTCATTTCTCATAGTATCTTAAGAACCGCTACTGTCTTGCTGTCATAATATAATACTTTGAAACACATCTTATTAGAAGATTACCATGCATCCCTTGGGTATGTAGTATCCGAGAACCTCCGTGTCTTTAAGCGTCATGTGTGGTGCATAAAGCGGTGCAACTGTACGTCGTCTCATGACTTCCAGGATCACAGCCTCCGTGTAAGGCAAACGCGGTTTATCATCGAGTGAAGGAAACCTGTCCTCTGGTATCACGTCATCGATTTCCTTTTGTAAGCGGATCTGAATCTCTGGATGGTTGGCTAATTCCACCATTGCCCAATGCAACGTTGTTGATACGGTCTCTCCGCTAGCGATACATAGGTCTCGAAGGATGAAGAGCAGGTCCTCATCGTCGTTATCGGTCCCCTGAATTTCCACAAATCTCTTCACGAATGTTGACTCGTATTCAATAGACTTACTGCACTCGATTCCCTCTTCGATGCATTTCAAAATATCTTTGTGGCACTCCGCCAGAGCGGAAATCTTCCGACGGAAGTTCGGAAGAAACCTCAAAAATGGGGTGAAGTTTAGGGTAAAATCGAAGTTTCTGAAAAACTCCCTGACGCCCTCAGCTAACCTTCTCTGGCAGTTGACCGACGACATAAATGTTGCACCGAACAGAATACTTGAAACTACACGAAAGGTCGATAAAATAATCAACAGTTTGGGATCGAATGGATGGCCGTTAAGTTTAAGAATATCCTCGTTTAGTGATTCCACTTCGCGAAGAATTCGAGTCTCCGTGACGCTGTTGACTCCGAATCCAAACTCCTTGAGGATGATAAGACACAGCTTGTGGTTATTCTTAAATGCGTCTTTGTATCTTGCGAAAGCTATACCTAGTCAATAAACATATATGTTAGTCGGTTTCTTGAACTGGAACTAAACGTTTATTCAAGAATTTCAAAAGTTGCATGCGTTGCAACCATACTATATATTCTTAGCCTATCTGCCGGTCTATTTGCTTCTCTCCATACCTGGGTAACTCCCGGAAGGTGCGTCCACCTAGCGTGGGTGGATACCGCTTTTCGGTAAATATTTCTTGCAGGAGACCTGGTCCCTCGAGATATAACGAGGCCCCCTATCCAGAGTTACGGATGAAGTCGTTGACGGTCAAGGAAGCGGAGGAACTCCACGGAGGCAACGGTCCTTGCGGGCGGACAAAGGCACGACAAGTTAGTACGCCGATGGTTGGCTCCATACTATTTCTGGGAGATCCCACCATCTGACTACTTTGCTTTTACCCTGCGAGTTACCAAGGGCAGTTTTCCACAGTAATCATGGAAAAGGCAACGCTCCAGAGAGGGACACGTTTAGGATGGTGATGTCTGTCTGTCTGTCTATCCCTCTATATTTATATTTGTGACTATTCAATTTTAGCAGAAAAACATTAAAAGGCTGTAAATTCTGGTCAGTGCAACTGTTCTAACCGCGTCATAACTTACAGTAAATGGAACTCGTTGGCTTCTGTTCAGTCAACCGTGCACTAACGACGCATCATAAAATTATACAAGCTGTTGATAAAAAATGCTACGTAATTTTAAATTACAACAAAAACACTTCATCATCAATGTTGTAGGGCTCACAGGCTGCAGGTTTCCATAGCACATTTCATTGTTTCCTTCTTAGCTTCTCTGTCTTGCCCTGCAGGGGTCAAACTACGAAGGTTTGTTTGCAACCAGTCTTCTAAGTCGTCGAGCCATTCTCTATCTCTTTTTCTCATGGCTTTGAATGTTTCTAACTTCACACTTTTATCCAAAAGTACGACTAAAACATTTATACTTGGCACTGGCACGCTTTAAAACAGTTTAAAGTTTTGGCAAGTTTTAAAATCCTCAAATATTTTAGCACACGGTCTAATTCGGTTGTGATACAATACAATACAAGACAATGTAGAGCAATACAACCCAATGCATTGCATTAAACCATTGTATAGGTCAGTAGAGTAGGAAATAACACATTACTAAACGAAACCGCATTTCCATTGTGTCATTTGCTCCTAATGTGTCCAGCTTCGTATCGCATAATCAGTAAATTAAGCTAAGTCAATAATTTAATAAATGGATCAAGAAACCTCTGAGGTTTCGGTTAAGAAGATTCCTTTCTGTCCAGATCTCAGGTCTGTCGGCAAAGGCTTCAGATTGTCTAAGAAAAGCTTCTGAAATCGCCTCCTTGCTATTGAGAATAATCGCCAGTCTGATAAAAACACATACGCAGTAGAAAATCAGTTCATTAGGACCCTGCGGAAGGGAAAAAATTGTTTGATCCCTAACTTTGAAAGGTTCCACATGCTGGCTACAACTGGTGTCAGTTTACGCAACTGCTCACTGAGTCAGATTTCGCAACGGTATCAACTTTTTGATTTCTATAATCAATGTCACGTACTTCATGAGTTGTCTTACTCATCTGACACTCGTTGATCTTCCTCTGAGGCGTTCCAAAAGTGACACTAGATGTCGCTCGCATGTGAAACCGTCGAAATCATAACGATCATACAATTTTTTCACTTCCTCAGAGTCAACCATTAAGTTTGTAATCGTATCGTAATCGTAATTCCGAGATTTCTACAGCGCTCAACGAAAGCTGCGCCGCGGGGACCAGCTTATTCACAGGAACTCATTCAAAACAAAATTGATAGGCAAAAGGGTCCGTTCCAAATCAAGATCCAAAAGTCAGACGGAGAGACAGCGTGGCAGCTATGGGGTGGTGTTTGTAATTGGAGAGCAGAGAGAGATAAGAGGAAGAAGGGGTGTAAGTTTGTAAAGGTCAGTGAGTTTTTTATGAGTAGTGTGTTGAGCCGTGAGACTCTTATTCGTGTATTAGGTGATGTTAAGTAAAGCAATGTTAAACTAAGAGTATGTGACCCGTTGAAGAGGCAAAACCTGGCCCGGATGTTGATGTGGCGCCTCTATGCATCTGTTTGATGACCATGTTTCAGCAACTTTGATAAGCCATTAAATGGGGCTATGTAAATAATCAAAGATACGATCAAAAATTATTCAGATGATACTCTGCAATTTATACAAGCCAAAAGTTGGAGAAAATTTGGTTGGTGTCCATAAAACAGGCAGAACGTGGCCAACAGGAGCAAACGTATCCACATGAGAATGAGTACATGTGTGTGTATATATATGCGTATATATATATACATGTCCGTATGTATGTTACCGTGAATGTATGTAGTATGCGTGCATGAGTGCATGTATGTATCAGTAATATACCGCCTCCTTGATACCTCACAAAAGCGCTACCCTCGGCTGCTTAAAAGCTGCTAAAATACCTTAATACATGCGCATTCATCTGTTAGCAAATAATGCTCAGAAAGTGGAGAAATCACCATGGAAGAGCTGTGGCAATACATATTTTACCATCTAGGGTTGACATTTGACGCTATGTCTATAGCTGACGATTGAAACAGTATTTTATTTCCTACCTTCCTCCTACGTTGCATGATACGACAGGACCAAATTTTTCCGCTGATTTCATGAAGTAGTTTGGCAGGACGCTTATGCCTCCACGAAGAATTGCATAAAGAAGTGGTAGAGCTGGTAATGAAGGTGGATATCGTCTTTGCTCATCCTTCGTTCCGCTTCGTTTTATAAAGAGAATAATGAAGATGATGGCGCCAGTTACTGCAGCCGTTGTTACGACCACGGACAACTCGCCGATTGCAAACATCTAAGGCATGTAATGTAACATAGATACTGTAGGCTACAGTGCTATAAAGGCGAGATTAAACTAGTGAGGAAAACCAGACCCAAGCGAGACAAGTTACTTACTCTTGCCTTTGCAAAATACATCTTGTTTGCACGTGCAGAGTAACATGTGAAAAGCTTTAGACTAGGATTGGCATTTTGACTTATGCTAACTCAGGGATTTTCAGGTTTTAGATCAACTGCGTAACAGCTATGCCAATGCGTCACCGTGTGCCTTCTTTTCAGAAAAAATTGGGACAGAAAACCACTTTTCAACTTGCATTTACAATGATAGTTGATCCGAACTGGTCATACTGTACAGAAAATATGAGCCAACAAAATTCGTACTTTATGATATGGAAAGACTGTTTTGAAATGCTGATTGAAGCTAACAAGAGGAAAGAAACCAATGATTGTTTCCATAAATGTCAAAAACAGTCTTGATAACCTTAGTTAACATTGGTGTTTTGCATATTTGACAAACTAGGATGTCCTTGTCATTTGCTCTGCACCTTATTAATAGTCTATATCTGTACTGAGTTGAAGAAATATATAAAACTTGCTATTTCACAAATTGTTATCGTCCTCTATTTTCTGTTATATTCTAACATGAGTGACTATTTTTTGCTATTCAAATATGATGAAATTATAGTTTTTCATGTACGGTAATTTAGTCCAAAGACTCTTAATTTATGAAAACCTGAAAAGCTAGTCTGCAATAAAAACCCAAATTAGTATTTTTTAGAAGCTACCAACCCGAATTTACCCAAACAAAAATGCTTCAAACAAACGTGGTCTTCAATAAAAAAATATGAACATGTTTCTGTCACTTGTTATGATTAGACAAAAAGTCATATCAAGTTGTTAGGTAAGCCCATGCCTTCTTCAATCTAGGAATTGCAAATGTGGCTGGAAATTTCTCAGCGCCTAACAAAAGCAGAGTGAGGGTGCCCAACTTACCCCGGCGCTATATCAAATCAAGTTCACAAGAGCCAGACGTTCTGGCCAGTGTCAATGCTGGATGAGTATGCGAAGGGGGTCAAGCCATCAAGACAACATGATGCTACGACGTAAATCGCTGCTGATGGTGCTCACTGGATGATGCAGAAGCAGAGGCAAGACATGATAGTTTCAAGAGTTTGGGTTTCAGTTGAGTGAAAAGAAGCAGGAAAGATCGTAGCCGGAGAGGTCAACACCCCTTCTTCCTCTTATCTTCTCTCCTCTCCAACCCCAACCACCACCACCCATAGCTGCCACACTGTCTCTCCGTCTGACTTTCGTATCTTGACCTGGAAAAGAAACCCTTTTGCCTATCGATTTTGTTTTGACTGAGCGCCCGTGTATAAGCTGGACCCCGCGACGTGACTTTCGTTGGGCGCTGTAGAAATCTCGGAATTACGATTATGATTACGAGATGGAGATCGGTATGATAACAGCTGGCGAATGTAAGAGAAAATATAGAGCATCGTAGGTAAGAGATACATTTGGTGGTAGATACGCTGAAGCACCTTAAGCCAATGAATGGATTGAAAACTGAGGTTATAGGGTGGTGTTTGAAGGTATTGGTAACTGCACTGACAAGAGCATAAGCTACACATTGTAATAGACAAGTTATGAGTGAAACATGCTCGCTGGTGGGGATTTGACCCCGATCTCTGAGTTGGCATTTCAACACGCTAACCATTTGCCTATAGCGCAATCCTATATTTGATTGAAATAATACTGTAACTGAAATAATACAGTATACGCACATGCTTGTTTTTATATGCTGTCGCTCGAAAATTAATAGAAATAACAGACAAACCTGACCTGGATTATTGCCTTGTCGTACGTTGTTGTTGACAATTCTGCGTTTCTGCACGCCTTATACGTATCTGAGTAATTTCCATGTGGCTCGGCCTTTAAAGAAAATCGGGGCAGCAGACGAAGGCTAGACGCAGTAGAGTGAAGCACAGGCTATTTTAAGCTGACATGAAGGTCATAAGACTCAGGACTGATAAATGGATGCAGCGTAGACAACATGAATATTAATGAGACTGCTGAACGACTCAGAGAAACCGAGATAAAAATCACGTGGGGGCGATCAGGGAATTATGGGTATTAAGTTACTAGGAGACAACCGCGTATGTTTTTCGCTTTCCTTATCGCGGATGCTAATATTGTACATAATGAGAAACAAATTCGGCAGATTCTTGCGCAAAATATTTTGCTAGACGTTGCTTTAGTGTGTAATTGTAATCGTAATCTCGAGATTTTTAAGGCGCCCAATGAAAGCTAATTCGCGGGAACCAGCTTATTCACAGGCGCTCAGTCAAAACAAAATCGATAGTTCGGTTCCAGATCAAGATCCAGGAGTCAGGCAGTCAGACATTCGGACGGCTACGGTGGATGGTGTTTGAAATTGAAGCGAGAAGAGAGATGAGGGGAAGAGGAAGAATCAGGATAAGATTTTTGAAAAGAAATGTTTTCAGTCTTGAGTGAAAGACCAGCGCAGAAACTGAAAGAGGTGAAGTGTTGGTGAGTTCGTATAATGTAGATCTGTTGCTATTGTCTGTATAAGAAGCTTACTAAGTCGATTGTGGGGCATGGTAGCCGACTGCTTAGAGCGTTCGGCTTATAACGCAGATAATACAGGTTCGAACTTCCCCTGAGACGGTTACTGTGTAAGGAGCTTGAGCGAGTCCTTAACTGACAAATGATCAGCGACGCTTAAGAATGCAGAAATAATAATAAAAATTATTATCAGGGACTATTGCACCTTACTAATAATTTTGGCTGTTGCCTTCACGCCTTTGCAATAAGGAGAACAGCTTAGCAATACTCACCAGAGTTCAGTTTTCATTTAGCGTTCCTATTATCTAAATTGTAATACTATTTTCCATGTCATTCGAACAAAATCTATTCCTGAATCTTAGGACAACTAACTAATCTAATCTAAAGGCTTCTATAGCGCCGTTGTAATAATGAACCTAAAAGAAGCAGAAATATTCCCTGGCAGCGTTGCCAAGATGTTCTAAGTAAAATGAGGCCTAAAGATTTCATATCAATAGTGGAACGCGGAGAAGGAATTGATTTCCTGCTCCGTCCTTGAACAACGGGCAGTGGACGAATCCCAAGGTCCTGGACACGGGGTCAGCGCAGCCATCGCAGGACTTGCCGTTTCTTTAGTAGTAGTAGTACTTGTTGTTATTGTTGTTGTTGTGGGAGTGGTGTTAGTAGTAGTAGTGGTGGTAGTAGTAGTAGTAGTGGTAGCAGTGGTAGTAGTAGTAGTGGTAGTAGTAGTAGTGGTGGTAGTAGTAGTAGTGGTAGTAGTGGTAGTAGTAGTAGTAGTAGTTCAAGTGTTTAACGACATCATATGGCATCAAAGGCCGTTGATGTCGACCTCCTATTTTATCCAGACTTGGAACTGGCACCACCCGACTAAAGGCAGTGGTTGAGTTTGCCGTTTATTTCCCAGCGGACACAGAAAATATAAGTGCATGCTGACAAAGGCAGATGTACGTTTTAGGTGGCTGGTAAACCTACCTCTTTCAGTCTGTTTATGGTTTTAATGTTACCTCTTGCATGGCATTAGTGTACACTTGCAAACTTTGAAAGTATAAGGCTATATCAATTAATTGCAGTTGTATTGTATTGTATGGTCCGAAGAAGTGCAATCTCATTTCTGTTTCTTTCAGAAATCTGACATCTACCCGGCTTTTAACGACTTTTGCCTAAGATTTCCCTTTAGGCAACTATCGACTGATGCTATGTACATTATTTTAACGACGCTACAGAAATAATTAGATAATAATTGTATATCTGCTTTCTGGAGTTAACATTATTGCTATTGGCCAAGCGATATCGTGTGGTGAAACAGAAATGGCCTATAAAGGCGCTGTTGCACAAATCACCCCTTTGTTGGTCTGGTTAGATACACGCGTACGTCAAGGCGAGGATGCCCGTTCGCGTCCCCGGTCGTGGCTTATTTCAGAGATTTAAATCTCAGGCTATCACGATCCGTACAAGCGGAACTTAAATGGCGTGGAGCCCATTCAAACGCGCAGAATCTGGTGGTGAATGATCTCACCAGACTGATTCATTGAAAAATTAGCAGGGTCGAGACTATACAGTCGGTAAAGAAAATCGTGTACGTTTATTTACATTTATCTGCACGTAACTAGCTCAGCGATTCTCTGTATGGACTTTGTATGTGCGCACGATAAAAAAACGTTTGGAGAGGTTTGCGCGTGTGCAAGGGTTATGTGGATGGTGTGCACGGATGCAAACTAGATATAGACTAGTGGCAATCTACGTTTTGTTTGACTCGAGATCTGAGATACTCGATGATGAATTAGTTCGAGTCGAGGTTAAGATTGGCTAAGGTGCCGTTGGCTCTGAGGTTATAGTTGGTGTTATGGTAGTTTGTTGTTCTGGGTAAACTGTATTCATAAAACTCGAGATTTCTACAGCGCCAGTGAAAAAGCCAATTCGCGGGAATCAGTTTGTTCACGACGCTCAGTCAAACCAAAATCGATAGGCAGGAATGGTTAGATTCGGTTCCGGGTCAAGATCCTAAGGTCATGCAGGCAGGCAGGCAGGCAGGCAGGCAGGCAGGACAGGCAGGCAGGCAGGCAGGCAGGCAGGCAGGCAGGCAGGCAGGCAGGCAGGCAGGCAGGCAGGCAGGCAGGCAGGCAGGCAGGCAGGCAGGCAGGCAGATGACTACGGTGGATGGTGTTTGGAATTGGAGCGGTAAGCTGCATCAGGGAAAGAGGGGAATCGGGATAGGATTTGTGGAAGTGGAATGCCTTTGGTTTTGAGAGAAAACACCTGCGCACTGATTTAAAGGGTTAAAGTGTTGATGAGTTTGTATGATGGGTCAGACAATTGTCGTAATTCTGGGGGAAGTTTCTTTACGAGCGTTATAGCAGCTATGGCTAATAAGCAATTTCCAACTTTCAAGGGGGAGGTGACGGGAGGGCGGCGAAGTTTAAGGGCGGAAGAGGACAGAGTTGAACGTAGTGGTTAGATTGTAAATAACTGAGGAAGATAGCATCCCTGGGATGATTGAACTGCGTTGTAGGTAAGCGATAGCACTTTGTATTCTATTCTTTAAGCCAATGAAGTGATTTGAGAACATGAGTAATGAGAAGGGGGTTAGGTGTTTGAGACGAGTCGATGTTACACAAAACAGAGTTGTAGTAATCCAGTTTAGAGTGAAAAAGTGCCCTTTGGGGAAGACCTTAACCTCCGAAATCTGGGTTGATATTCCAACACACTAATCACTTGACTATCTCACGCCATATGTTTGATTAAAACATATTGAAATAATGTAGGCAGATGTTTGCCATTGCACAGTGGCGTTTTACGAATTTAAGAATACATAACGAACATGGGATATTTACATTGTTGTTGGCTGATGACAGCTCTACATAGGTGTCTGCTGAAATTCTAAATGGCTCGGGCTTTGCAGATAAAAGGGCAACAAACGCAGGCGGCAGAGCGACGTCGATTGTCTTGAGAGAGGAACACAAGCTATTTTAAGATGAAATCGAGGTCAGAAAACATAAAACTGATAAATGGATGCATTATAAATATTAAAGAGACCGCTGCACGCCTCGACAGAGCCGACCTATAATTGCGCAGCGACTGTCATGGAATTGTGGGTACTGAGTAGACCTATCTAGCCAAGAGCCGCAGATGCTTTCGCTTTCATTATAACGCTTGTTATTCTAGTAAATACTGTGAATCAATTTAGCGAATTCTTCCGCCAAATATTTGAAATTTATTGCTTTTCTACACAGGCATGCTATCAACTGTCGCTATAACAAGTGAATAAAATCAATTAGCGGAGACTATTATACTTAATTCATAATTTTGGTTGTCATATGGACGCCATTACAGTAAGAGGCACTGCTTAAATTCATTGGCCTGAATTTTGGTAATTGAATGTCAAATCAGCCAGAGTTTTAGGCTGCGCCATATCATCTAAGATATTTCAAATATTTCCAAATAAACATCACCAAATCTGGGCAAGAGATAAACTTTTATAATGGACACGATTCCTTGGTCTTCTTACGAAAATCAATGCCAGGGCAAAAAGACAACACACATACGAAAAACTGGAAACTGTCTGGAGAAGTTCATCCAATTCTCAAATCCTGGATCACCAACACGGTTGAGTCCTAAGATGGCATTCATCGACAGATTTTGAATATTTTACACGTGGCAGTGTGGTAATTGTACTCCAAAGAGTTCAGCTAACAACCTCCATTCCATAAAGGAAGAAAGGTTTACAGTGGACACTAACCAAATGCAGTGGGACATGTTCTGTAAATGTGTAGGGTTTAATATGCAAGGAGTTGTATTCCGTACGGGAGTTTTAGAGTTAAGAATCTGGGCTCGTAATCGTAAGCTCGAAATTTCTAAAACGCTACTTAAAAGCTTAGCACAGGGCACCGGCTAACACGAATCACGAGTGCTGTGTCAAGTCAGTGGGGTCGTCCAAAGAGGCCTTGTCAAGAAACAAGTTCGGTTGCCACAAGACCAGAGAGAGAAGGCAACAGGATGCTTGATGTTAATGAATTATGTGTCTGCGAACATAAAAGTCGTCTGCTAACATCCGAAGTAGATCTAAGCCAGTCGTCAGAAGAAATATGTAGCACCTGTCTTCTAAAATTCTAGTCTATATGTGAAACATATAAGCCAAATTACACAAGAATATATAATATATAATATATACTCCATGAGATTCACGGTAGCAAAACTTTAACTAGAATCGCAAAACTTCTCGGCCCACTAGGTAATCACGTCAATTTTAGTGATCGCGAGCGTATGTCAGAGTATGTCATATATATATCCAATATATATATGTGTGTGTGTGTATGTGTGTGTAGGTATCTGGTCCATGACTAAGGTTCGTTAGTGTAAATATGTTCAAATATGCGGAGGTTCAACATCTTCCCACCAATCATGTAGATCCACTGGTGTCAACCGGTTGACATACAAGTGAAGCGACTGAATTTACTGTTGTCAGGTCAAAAGCAACTTATGAGCAGGTTCACGAAAGAGGCGCTATATAAATGTCCACTTGCAATTGCACTAACCTTGTACGGAAAAGTAGTAGAAGCATGGAATAACCGACCTCTGAATTGTTATTTCAAAAGAGTGATTTCTAGCTTGATACTTTTAATCAGTAAACGCCTCCAATTGTTCGACCAGGGCATCTTGAATCGCTCCCAGACAATTCGGGAAAGGGCTACGTGAGCAGGGTGAACAAAAATGGCATGATAAAAAGCACGGTTGCTTCTTCAAAGTTAGAGGAAGTTTTCTTTTGTTACTTAACCCTGCATTAATATATTTTCATTTTCTAGAGCTTGTTCCACAGTTTTTAAATAAGAAATTTAATGCGTAGACGTAAACTTGCGTGAATTTGGATCAACCGCATCAAAGCTTTCGAGAAATCAACGAAATGAAGTCAGTACTGGGCTTAGGCTTCAAACATAATGCCTATTAGGCATATTCATTCAAACACACATGAGTTTATCTATCCATCCACGCAACAATTAATTCATGAATTCATCCAAAATAGAGACAAAGACACAAGATGAATGAAAGTAAGCAGATTTTGGAAGTACAAAACGGTAGATCGAAACGAACCATAGAGTTGCTTAATGAGGGCAGCCTATAAATAAACAATACATATGGAGATGAGAAACTTCATTGATTCTTAAATACATCGTCAGCAAACCATCCAGTTGTTCGAACTTGATATTTTCAATTCGTCAATTCTTGATCTTCGTCCTTGGAATCAGTCTCACATCGAATTTCGAAGGATGCATGCTTCCACCTATGATCTCCTTTACTCTGATCGAATTCTGACCCTCTGGTGGTCGGATATCGAAACGCTGGACGAGACTGGTGAGGAAGAGGAAGATCTCCTGACGACCAAGAATCTCTCCGAGGCAAGAACGCTTTCCTAAAACACACCACAGGAAAAGACGTTGGGTCAACTAAATTCAACGACAAATTTAAATGTCTTATTTGAAAGACGTGCAGTGCAGTGGGAGATATAGATGTGGCTACATGAGAAACTGGTAATCAGGCTGAATTACAAGTCTGGGTAACTAATGTTTGCTTCTTTTATATGGCGAGAGAAAGAAAAGTTCACTAATTCAGTTAAGCTAACATCAGTGGGCACAATTATGCATTAGCCCTTTAATTCTATCTTTGTGGATGATGTGACATAATCCAACACAATATAATAACTTCTGTAACGCCATTATCGCAACACATAAGGCTTCAGTCGATGGTCTTTTAGAGTGAAACCGTTGGCAAAAAGTCGTAATAAGTGAGAACGTAAAGTCGAAATTCAACAGTTCACAGATAGAAAAGTTTCGGTACGGTGGCTAAGCAAGTTGCCGAGTTTCATCGCAGCTCTGAAATGATGGCTAAGGATATATCCGTTGAATCGTACCCAGTCCAAATGGTATTACATTTTCACTTCCAATTATCGTGTGATTTTCATCCAGGAATCTCTCTGGCCTGAAGTTCTCCGGATCTTTCCAGGACTTTGGGTCCATATGAGCACTGTAAGCGTTAGCGAGGACCTAGGCAAACAAAAAATCAATATATTTTGCCTTTGCTCCAAGTTTAACAGATTGAATATATCATTTTAAATGTATGTATTCACTGCATGCTACTTGATCTGTAAATACCAGTAAAATTTGGTAGAGGCGCAAGCTGGGAATTAATCGATCAGTCCTGTGATGCAATGACCCCATATATAACGTCCTGGGATTCGTACGTTGTTGGCTTAAGATTTTCGAATGATGAAATCTGGACGTTGACTACGTTACACTATAGTAAATGGGAGCTATTATTTTAATTACTTTGGCATTCCTGTATAGTCATAATTGATCTCTTCATTCAATCTAGTTAGCTAAGAAGAAATTTTAGATCTTATTCTTAGCTTACACATCCTGAGAGGATTATGTGCTGGGTTAAAAGCGATTTAGGGTTCATAGAAAAAGGTTGATTTCCAATTGCAGGATAATAAGGCGCAAAAAGAAAACTCCTTTCAACGAATGACAACCAATAATGCACCATATATTGGGTAAATTTTATAGCGCATTCTAGGAAGAACCACCTATAGACGCACCCTGCCAGCCTCAACGATATTAGAATATTCAAGTGAAGATTACCATACATCCTTTGGGTACGTAGTATCCAAAAATCTCGGTCTCTTTAAGCGTCATGTGTGGTGCATAAAGCGGCGCGACAGTACGTAGTCTCATGACTTCCAGGATCACAGCCTCCGAATAAGGCAAACGCGGTTTATCATCGAGTGAAGGAAGCCTGTCCTCTGGTACCACGTTATCAATTTCTCTTTGAAAGCGGATCTGAATCTCTGAATGGTTGGCTAATTCCACCAATGCCCACTGCAACGTTGAAGATACGGCCTCTGCACTACCGAAACACAAATCTCGAGCGATATAGAGCAGGTCTTCATCGTCATAACTGGTTCCCTGGATTTCCACAAATCTCCTCACGAATGTTGACTCGCATTCATTAGACTTGCTGCACTCAATTCCTTCTTCGACGCCCTTCAATATGTTCCTGTGGCATTGCGTTATGGCGAAAATCTTTCTCCTGAAGTTCGGCAGAAACCTCAAAAAGGGGACGAAGTTCAATGTAAATTCAATTTGCTCCGAATACTTACTGATTTCTTCTGCTATCCTGTGGCAGTTGCCCGACGATGCGAATGTTTTACCAAAAAGAATGCTGGAGACCACACTGAAGGTGGAAGAAATAAGCAACAATTTGAGATCGAATGGATGGCCTTTGAGTTTAAGAATTTTCTCATTCAATGAATCCACTTCTTGAAGAATTCGAGCCTCCGTGACGCTGTAGACTCCGAATCCAAACTCCTTGAGAATGGTGAGGCACAGCTTGTTGTACTTCTTAAAAGCATCGTTGTATCTTGCGAAAACTATACCTAGTGAAGAAAAATAAGTTAGCCAGGTACTCAATTTTGGACCTAAAGTAAATTTTAGCAAAATCTTTTAATTTTCAGTAGAAGACAATCAGAAGACTGTGCATGCTAATGAGTGCGACTTTTTGTAATTGCGACATAGCGAACTCTAAAGCGTGTTCAGTCAACTGTGCACTATGCCATGTATCTTATGTATTATGTATATTACGAATAATTCCTCGTATATAAAATACAACGAAAACACGCAGTTAGCTACATTTTGCATAGCATACGTCAATTGGCCTTTGAACTTCAGAAGGCCGGTTCGAATGCCGATCGCTGCTATACTCGACATGAATCTTTTGTCCAGAAGCTCAGCTAAATAATATATGCACAGTATTCGCAATTTTTAATATTCCTCGAAATTTGTAATAATTGGCTGAACTCGGTAGTATTTTAATACAATGCAATGCAATACAGTGGTCTATAATACAATACCCTGCTACACTACATCTGTTGTATAGCCCGTAACTTAAACATAGTCAATTACTTAGTAACTAGTTCAGCATACCTCGGAGGTGTCGGTTGTGAAGATTCCTTTCTGTCCAGAATTCAGCTCTGTCGGCAAAGACTTCCGATTGCCTAAGAAAGGCTTCCGAAATCGCCTCCTTGCTATCGAGAATAACCAAGTGTCTGAAAACCACATATTTAGTAGATAACTTAGTCATTTGAAACTCTGCGGAAGCTACAAAAGTTCGATTACGTTTTGGGCACTTTTACATGCCGGTGACACAGCGTCAGCCTATGCACCTGCTCACCGAGTCAGGTGCCCCAGAGTGACAAAATGAAGATATATATCATCAATGTCACTTATTTCATGAATTCGTTGACTGATATAATACTCGTTGACCTTCTTCAGAGGCGTTCAAAAAGTGATACTTTGTGTCAACTGTGTGCCAAGCCATCCAAATCACAGAATTTATGGAATATTTTTCACGTCCACATAATCCACCATTGAGTTTGTATAGATTATTCAACGTTTAATGAGTTATGAGCTGAACGATGAGAGTGCTATTCTTTCAAGAATGGACGATTTGGAAAGCAGGGTTAAGGCGATGAGAATGTGACGAGCTTCAAAATGCAAAAACCTGGTATGACTGATGTTGTTTGAAAGCCATGTTTCAGCTCATTTGATAGGCTCTTAAAAATGGATCAGTGGAAATATTTAAACATATGGTCAAAAATTAATCAACAGTAACAGGCCTTAAGATTTTGCGCAATTTTCTTTCAAGTTTAAAAATACAACGCGGTTCAGAGTCTAACTTATGCATATTTTATGCATGTGTGTATGTATGCATACATGCATGCATCTAGGTATTAATATAACTAGTATCTTTTAAGTACTTCATATAAGCCCTACCTACTCTAGTTTAACTCGTTCAAGTTATGGCAGCAACAATAAAATCATTTCTGAGCAAGTAATGCTTAGACATTGGAGAAGTCGGCATTGGTGGGATCTCGCATACACGTAGATTCCCATTCAAGGTTGACAGCTGACGTCATATCCAGAGCTGAAGATTGATACCATGCTTTATTTCCTACCTTCCTCCTACGCTGACTGATAATACAGGACCTAGTTTCTCTGCTGATTTCATGAAGTAGCCTGGCAGGACGCTCATTCCTCCTCGCAGAGTTGCACCAAGAAGTGGTAGAATGGGTAATGAAGGTGGATATCGTCTTCTTGCGTCCTTCTTTCCGTTTCGTTTGATCAAGAGAAGGATGAAGGTGATTATTCCAGTTGCTGCAAACGTTTTGACGACAACAGACAACTCGCCGATGTCAAACATCTGAGATATGGAAGAGTAATATAACGTAGACAGGTTACGGTGCGTAACAGGCGTGAATAAACTAGTTTCTTTTCAAACACAGCTGAGCCAACACCCACAATGATTTTGAGGTTTTAGCTGTCAAGGACGTCTCAGCATCATTGATCTCGCTTTTCAGCTTCTGTCTCGTCAGTTTTAACATTAATGGAACTGCACAACGTTTCTTACGGTCACACTTCTGGTCAATAAATGTAAATTTAACATAATTTATCTGAATTTGAACCCCATATATGCATACCATGAGACATGGCGGTTTACTGGATTGACATCTTTGGAGAACACCACTGACCTGACGCGGCGCTCATGAATAAGCCGGTGCCATGGGCTTAGCTTTTAAGTAGCACTTTAGAAATTTGGAGTTTACGATTATGATTATGTTAGGCCTATTATGTAAGCGCATATGTGTATGAACTATGCACATTGTATGGAATGTTTTGAAGAGGCTTGCGCGTGTGCAAAAATAGTGTGTATGTGGCCTGCAGCGCTGATGCACTGGTGCATGCTATGTATACAATTGAGGGCGTGAACTGAAAATGGCAACTGAAGTGATGCGTGGCTCTAAATATGAGATACTCGAGGGTAAAATTAGCTTGAGTCAAGGGTCAGCTCGACTAGGGTGCGAATAGCTCTGAGGTTATGGCTGGTTCATTGGTAGTTTGATGTTCCGGGTCAACCGTAATTGTAAATTTAAAGATTTGTACAGCACCCAAAAGAAAAGTAATTCGCGGGGATCAGCTTACTCACAGAGGCTCAATCAAAACAAAATTGATAGCCAGGAAGTGTCAGATTCGGCTCCAGGTCAAGAAGCGGTTGCAGAATTAGACAGAGGACCAGACTGGATGTCGAGAAAAAGAAAAGTATGAGGACGAGCGAAGAGATCTGGGCAGTTGGATAGTGATTATTGGACGATTATAAGAGGGTTGAGAAGCATGAAGGGTATTCTAAGTAACACAATATTATACAATTTTGTACTGGAGGCACTAAGAGACCTTATGCTAATTAAGTGATTTGAGAACTGGAGTCAGGTGGTAGTGTTTGGGAGTTTTGGTACGTGCAGGGAAAAGAGTCGATCATGTACAATACAGGGTTGCAGTAGTCAAATTTGGGCTGAATTATGCGTCCTGACTCCTCTTCTTTTTCGTATCTTCCTTTCCGCTCCAACCCCAAACACCACCCACCGTAGCTGCCTCGCTATCTCTCTTCCTGACTTTTTGGTCTGTATGTGGAACCGAACCCTTTTTGCTTATCGATTTTGTTTTGACTGAGCGCCTTTGAATAAGTCGGTACCCGTGCGTGGCGTTCGTTGGGCGCTGTAGAAATCTCGGGATACGCGATTACGGTTAAGATCCGGGCGGGGATCTTAACCTCCACCCACTTGGTTGATACTCTTTCACGCTAGCCATTTGACTATCTCGCGTCCCCATATCTGATTAAAATTTACTGAAATACATTAGGCTGATGCTTGCTATTATACTATTTCGCTTTATGAATTTAAGAAATGAACGAGAAACTGGGATACTTACATTGTCGTGTGTTGTTGATAGGTCTACATATGTGAATGCCCTAAATGTGTCTGCTGTGTAAATAGGGCAACGAACGCAGACGGCGAGGCTAGCTTGATGGTCGCTGAATGGCGAATACAGGCTATTTTAAGATAAAATTGAGGGCAGAAGACAGGAATGGTAGATGGATGCGTCATAGACAAGTTGAATGCTAATGAAATTTGGTGAACACCTCGGCGGAGCGACCTAACAATAACGCAACGGTTTCAAATCCAGTAAAATCTAATAAATGACGCACGGCTATCAGGGAATTACGGACATTAAATATCTGTTAGAATACTGCATTCGGTTTCTTTGTCGTGTATGCTATTTTAGTAAATTCGGCGAATCAGTATACCAAATTCTTGCACCAAATGTTTAGATGTATTTTTTTGTAACACGAGTCTACTCTCGCTTTAGCAAGTCTATTATATCAATTAACAGAGTCTATTGTGTCTGATTTATAGTTTTAGTTGCTATTTGCATACTGTTGTTTTGGTCAATAAGAAACACTGCTTAATTTTATAGGTCTGAAGTTTTTTGGTCGTTTCGTGTAAATTCATCCAATGCTACACATCATAACATCTCAGATGTTCCTAATATTTTTCCAGATAATCTTTGCTACAACTGGGCGAAAGATGAAATATTTTCTTAAACATGATTCCTTGTCCTACTTATGAAACGTTTGCAAAGACAATACAAATTTATGAAAGAGTGGATATTGCCTGGAAAAAATATGAACTACTTTAAAATTCCTGGATCATAAATTCGTGGAAGACCTATGATGACATACATCGACAGCATCGATTCGTGCACTGAAGTATCGTTAAACTAGTTACTAAATAAAACAAGGAAATACAAGACAATACAAATAATCGATTGATTAATTTAATTTTCACTAATAATTTAATTATTAGTAATTATTATTGTTTAATTATCACCAATAACCAGTAGCAATATTTAAACTTCCACGAATAACACTAATTTTACTAGTGAACAAATATCACGCTCCTATTTTTAGGAATAATGACTTTTTATTACAAACAAAATAAAAGATCAAGTTAGACCTTGTATCATCAGGGTCTTCGAATCAGCAGTCTAATTAATATTCATGAAATCTATGAGATGTATCCATGAGCGAATCAGAAGTCAGTATGAAATCTGTTAGTGACAGACTGCAGTTCAGAATCTGCATCTCAGCTAAAGAAATCCTGAACTCATAAAGTATTGGTTCAAAATATTTATGTTTTCTTTATTTTTCCAAACAATAGGCTATTAAGCCGAACGAGCTGTTAAGATGGAAAGTGTTGGAGTCAAGCAAATATGTACTTTGACAAATTATTTTACAGTTTCACATTAATTTCCCCACAGTTGCCAACCATAAATCTCAGGCTGCGATTTGTGGGTGGTAGCAGTAAAGAAAAGACATACGACCAGAATTGAAATTCAAAGAAAAACGTATCTTTAGTGTGCATAGCTACGACAATTATCTCATCCATAATACAAACTCACCATCACTTTACCCCTTGCAATCTCTGCAGAGGTCTTCCACTCAAAACTGAAAACACTCTCCTTCTGCACAAACTATCCTGATCCCTCTCCTTCCCAAAATCTCTCATGCAGATCCAATTCATAACTGAATATTTAATATGCTGTAGAGTGAAACTATAACATGAAGAGTTCCTGCGAATCTTAGTATTTTGCAACAGCAAAGCGCCTCGTTGCTAAAAAGCAATGTTTTGAAATCTTCAGTTTTTGGCCTTCGTTCTCGGAATCAATCTAACTTCAAATTCCGAAGGACATATGCTTCCACCTCGGACCTCATTGACTCTGATCGAGTCCTGACCCTCTGGTGGTCGGATGTCAAAGCGCTGAACGAGACTGGTGAGAAAGAGGAAGATCTCTTGACGTGCAAGAATCTCCCCGAGGCAAGAACGCTTTCCTAGAACAGGACACAAGAAAAGACATTGGGTCAACTAAATTCAACGAAGTCTTAAAATATTATAATTTTGAGATGTGAAGAGCAATGCCCGATACATGTGGCTAGGTTGGAAATTGTTAGAACGCTGAATTACCATCTTGAGGTTTGAAAATTGGTATTGGTTGGTGAGAAAAACGAAATTTCATAATATCAGTTCAGCTGGCATATTAACAGTGAAATATGAGTCCTTCAAGTCAATGCATTTTAGATAATATGACATAATTCCGCTTATTAGGGACGTAGATGTCCCTAATAAGCTGAACATGGTTCTTTCTGGGATTGCCTCTTCCATACCACATGATTTTTTAAAAATGTAGTATGTTATATGCTGTTGTCTTTTGTGGAGTAATAAAATGAAATGAATGAAGTGAAATAAATTCTAATAATTTTATCTGGAGAACAGTCCTAAAGTGCACAAGGCAACTCCAAAGGAAATCAAAAACTGAAATCGTTGTCAAATTTCTTAATGCTTTGGCAAATTTAATTCCAAATACAGAAGATCAGAAAACAAACGGAAATCAGGCTAAGGTGGCTAGGCGTGTTGAATTTGAGGATTTTTATCGGAGTTCTCAATCTATGCCTAAGAATATAACCGTTGAATCATACCCAGTCCAAATGCGATTATATTTTCACTTCCAATTATCGTGTCATCTTCGTCCAGGAATCTTTCTGGTCTGAAGTTCTTCGGGTCATTCCAGGACTTTGGGTCCATATGAACACTGAAAACGTTAGCAGAGACCTGGCCAGAACATAATGAATATCATTCGCCACTGAATTAAAATGAAACATATTTATTTCAGAGGCACAGGAGATATAAACAAATACATTTGTTCGTTGCATTTCATTCTTTTATACCAACCAGTGGAGTAAGCTGAAAAGTAAATGGCAATTTCTTCGATGCACTTGACCATTATCCAGGACCTTGTGATTCGTCCATTGCCGTCTCAAGACCCTAAAGGTAAGAAATCAGGGCCTTCCTTCCGTTCCTCTGTAGAACACTGGAATTTATTTTACATAATCCTTTACTTTATATCACAATATATTGGCTCTGCATTTTAACACTTCTTGTCATTTAATATCATAAGTTCAAGGAAAACCTGAGACATCGTTCTTAACTTACATTGCTAGGTGATTATGGAGGTTTAAGAGCAATTTATGGTCCTTAGAATAGGTTCAGGGTAATTTAATTTACCGATTGTAGAAAACAAGCCCGAGAACAATGAAAAGCTCTGCCGAGAGATTCACGAAATATTGTCTGTATATCGGCATTTAGATAGCGCTATTTCTAACCCTGCCGGCTCTCAACATGGGCCTCATATGGCAACCTATTCCCATATTGGGCTTTATCAGCCACATGTAGGCCCCATAAAATGTTCATGACATGCTAGGAAGGAAGAAACACTCGCAGGTGCTTCTCGGCAGCCTTAGTAATGTTATAGTTTGATAACAATCTTAATTTAGCGATTACCATGCTTCCCTTGGGTATGTAGTATCCCAAAACCATTGTGTCTTTGAGCGCCAAGCGCGGCAAGAAAAGCGGAACTAGATCATGTTGCCTCATGACTTCCAGGATCACAGCCTCCGTGTAAGGCAAAAGCGGCTTATCATCGAGTGAAGGAAGCCTGTTGTCTGGTACCACGTCATCGATTTCTTCTTGAAAGCGGGTCTGAACATCGGGATGGTTGGCTAATTCCACCAATGCCCACAACAACGTTGTCGATAGAGTATCTAAATTAGCGTAGCACAGATCTCGAAGGATGTAGAGCAGGTCCTGGTGGTCATAATCGGTCCCTTGAATTTCCACAAATCTACTGACGAATGTTGGTTCGCATTCCTTTGACTTTGTACACTCGATTCCCTGTTCAATGCATTTCAATATGTCTTCGTGTAGCCGCACCATTGCAGAAACCTTCATACTGATGTTGGGCAGAAATCTCACACAAGGGACGAAGTTGATTAAATAATCGATGTTTTTCCAATACTCGCCGACGTCCTCAGCTATCCTGCGGAAGTTCTCCGACGATGCGAATGTCTTACCGAACAGAATACTTGAAACTACACGGAAGGTCGATAAAACAGTCAACATTTTGGGATCGAATGGATGGCCTTTGAGTGGAAGAATTTCCTCGTTCAATGATTGCACTTCTTGTAGAATTCGAGTCTCAGAAACGCTGCTGACTCCGAACCCGAACTCCTTGAGGATGGTGAGACACAGCTTATGGTACTTCTTAAACACAGCATTATATCTTGCGAAAATTACACCTAGTCGAAAGAAGAAAATGTTGCTAGTTTAATCAAAATGGAGGTATCGTTGATTTACCAAAATTTTGTTTGCCCTTCTCAGAAACACATATTCATATATTATCTCTACTACTGCGACTACAACTACCAGTATAACTGGTATTATTATTACTAGGCCTACAATAATTACTATTATTATTATTAATATTAACATTTTTATTTTATTATTATTACTACTATTGCAACTTTACTATTTTTATTATTACTGTAATTATTTTTATAATTACTATTATATTTACTAATATTTTACTTGAGGCACGTGTGATCTGTCTGGCGTTCTCTGTCTGGCGCTGCCAGACAAAAGATGTGGACGTTAACTTGTCACTAGTCTTCTAGGTCGTCGAGCAATTCCAGCAGTCTTCCTTTTCTTGCCTTACTCTCTATGAAACCATACATTATACTTTTGTCCAGAAGCAGAGCGACATGGTTATGTAAGGTTCTGGCAATGCTTAATAATCCGATACTTTCATAGCACATGCAGGAACTTGGTTGTAATACAATACAATACACTACAACGCGTTGCATTGCAGTTCAATACAACATAATTCAAAGCAATACAATAAAATATATTACGACGCTGCATTACTAGAGTGCCAATTATATCTGTGGTGGCAAACAGCACATTGTGAAGTCAAGAGCTAAATATATTCATTAACTTAGTAACTGGGTAAACACACCTCGGAGATTGCGGTTGTGTATATTCGATTCTGTCCAGAACTCACATCTGTCTGCAAAAACGTCCGATTGTCTACGAAACACTTCTGCAATTGCTTTCTTGCCGTTGAGAATAACCAACAGTCTTAAAAATACACATTCGCAGTGAAAGATTGTCAATTAATTGTTAAATGCTAATGCTGAAGTTAGTTTGGGCAGATTCTTACGAACAGGAAAGGGTCACACGAATATATTGTTTGTATATATGTATGTATTAGATATCAAAAATTCTTAGGTTTCAAGAACAAGTTTCACTACAAGTACTTTAATCTCAAGCATATCTATAATATAAGTAGGCCTACTTGGGTCTCAACGTCTCAAGTGCTTTGGTTAGATTTCAAGTACATGTACCTTCTGCGAGATCATGAAGAATTTAGACTAAATCAAACAGCTATTTTCACAGATTATGCCATAAGACATATCCATTCATTAGGATTGCCTTTAAGAAATATTAAAGTTGTGATTATCTAATCAATGATGTTAGATACACGAGTATTTGGTTTTACACCACCATAACTAAACACATGTTTGACGGCTGTAGTGGAAGCGGATACACTTAAAGCCCTAAGCTCTTCTTCATATAGTTTACCTCTAACAGTTTTATTGCATTTCTAGAAGTTCAAACAGTAACCCTCATCAGTCATCATTAATTTCATAGACCCTGTTGAAACATGAAGCTACTGAGTGCCCTGTTTGGCCGAAGAACCTATGCTGCGATAATATTAATAATAATAATTCGAGGCTTTCTACTGCGCCTCTGTAATGATGCTCAAGATATTACCATATAGCCGTTGCTAAGCAATGTCGATACGAATGCCAAAATCCAGGGTAAGTCCGATCGAAGGTGAAGAGAAAAATCCGAGGAAACATAGAAAAAGCCTACAGAGGAATACCTCCAGCAAAAGATGAGTTTTAAGATCGAGTACTATAGCCAGAGCAACCTCTGTAGAGCGAACTTATGTGGGCAAAGATTTACAGTCTGGGGCCAGCAGCGGTAGAGGTGCAACACCAGAAGCTGTTCTTTCCCTCGTTACAGACTGAGTGAGACATTCAGAAGATTAAGTGGAGTACTGTCAAGTCTTGAGAATCATATACGATGAAGGTAGTGAGGTTGACGGAAGTGAGTTCCGTCCGGGCTTGACAGCTGATGTGATGTCTAGAGTCTACGATATTTTGTATCCTACCTTCCTCCCACGTTGCACGAAATCACAGGCCCAAGTTTTTCTGCTAATCTCATGAAGTAATCTGGTAGCAAACTCATATTCATTCCTCCACGAAGAATTGCACCAAGAAGTGGAAGATATGATGGTGAAGGTGGATATCGTCTTTCTGCATCCTTCGATCTGTTTCGCTTCATCCAGGAAACTAAGAAGATGATTCCAGTCGTTGCAACCGTTGTAACGACAACAGAGAAGTCGCCTTTGTCAAACATCTGAGGCAGGTAAATGTTATGTAATGTTAAATACAAGCACTTTATCCAAAACCCTTCAGTAACCTCGCTACAATGTTGTCTTGTTGAGGTGATTGTAGAACATGACAAAAATCAATGTAACAACTTCTACAAAGCTATGGCATTGCAAAAATGATTAAGAAACAAATATTTTGAAAGCCAGACTCAGATTTGGTATCATGAGTGCATCTTTTAACATGCGAGGTTCTTTTATAAACCTTGTACGAGTGTACAGATGCAAAAATAGACATGAATGTTTTGAATGAAAAAAATATGGCCTGTTATTTGTTAGTTTCCAGCCACGGAGGACTGGTGTCAAATTCCACTACTACATGTTGTTGTGACCGAGACTAACCCCAACTTGCCTACAACCCGTAGCCTCAGTTTCTTGTTTATCTGGCCCACTGGAATTCGACCCGGCTTCTCCAACGGTTTTTTATTTTTGACTGCGATTTTGACTTGAAGCGACCATCGACTGATGCCTTGAGCCTTAGGATAACGACGCTATAGAAGCCTTTAGATTAGATTAGATTAGATTAGGCTAGATTAGATTAGATCAGATCAGATCAGATCAGATCAGTTCAGGTCAGATCAGGTCAGATCACATCAGATCAGGTCAGACCAGACCAGACCAGATCAGACCAGATCAGATCAGATCAGATCAGATTAGATTAGATAAAGTAACTGTGCGCCTAGATTTTACTTAGCTAAAGATGTCAAGACTAAGATTGTGACATAATGTAATTCTCGGAGTGACCATCTTAATCGCAGGCTATATATCAATCAAGTCAGCAAGATCCTGACTGCTCGATCAGTTTCGGTACCAGATCAGTATCCATAAAACGGTGGTCAAGCTGGTGTGATACAGTCCGGTGCTACAGTGGAGCGTAGTGATCATGGTGGACGATTAGTTTGTTACACAACCCTACATAAGATAACTATATAAATTTGCAATGAACTAACTTCAAATAAGAGTAAATGCATGTTATAAGTCGTACCTCAAGAGAATTTCAGGCAAGACAATAACGAAGGTTGATCGGACAAATGTAAAATGTTTGTGTGCAAGTATTTATCTGGGTTTTTGTACAGCGCAGACCTGCTTGCTCTGAGAACACTGACCTACTTTGGATTATGCGCATGTCCGCGGTGATAACGGTCGTTGGCTATTTCCGTGTTCATTTTTGACGGATTATTTTGTCTAAACGTAACATCTCCTTGGCAATTTTATCAGTTTGGATTTTTTCTGTTGCCGAGTTGGCGCGGTGGAATTAGTTTTTGTTTCCAAAATGGAATTATTGCAATTTGCCGCTTACTCAAAACTGAAAACATTCCTCTCACAGATCCTATCCCGACACTCCTTCTTCCTCCTGTATATCTCTCTCTCTCCTCTCCAACCCCAAACGCCGCCCTCATAGCTGCCACCCTGTCTCTCCGTCTGATTTTTGGATCTTGACCTGGAACCGAACTGTTTTGCCTGTCAATTTTGTTTGACTGAGCTTCTGTGTATAAGCTGGTCCCCGCGACGTGGCTTTCGTTGGGCGCTGTGGAAATCTCAGAATTACATCACGATTACAATTACGATTACGATTGATCTTTTGTTTATTTACCATATGTTAGCGTGAACAATGACTCTGTTTGGTGTCAGAAGCAAGTGAGCAACTAATTATATTGTACAATTATCTCTCCAAGGCGATGTATGGTTCTTAATATTTCATGTTGTCCGGCTTCAGTGTACTTATCGGAACTTTAAGAGAGGGCAGTATCAAATTACAGCTGAATTGCATTGTACTGTATAGTCTGAAGTTATGGAATTTCAGTTCTGGTTTCCTTAACCCATTGAATTTTGACCGGGTTTCTTCAATGGATTAAAATTTTTGTTCAAAGATTTTACTTTAAGCGACCATTGATTAACATACGGCCCGCGGGCCATGATTCAGCCCGCTGAATGGGTTCATCTGGCCCGCCGAGCCTTTAAAAATTGTGA
Organism: Norana najaformis; assembly: GCA_964023275.1. Classification (NCBI taxonomy): domain Eukaryota; kingdom Metazoa; phylum Annelida; class Clitellata; order Crassiclitellata; family Hormogastridae; genus Norana; species Norana najaformis. The sequence continues at coordinate 37,516,435 of OZ029918.1, read as the reverse complement.
ACAGCTAATTTGCTAATCGCGCGATCTTGAAAATTTCTGCAGAAACAATGTCAGGTATCCCATTCGTACAAAAAATCAGCAAAATGTGAATATGTGGTATCTGATCTTAAGGTAGGCGAAAAAAATTGCTCGTTATCATGCGCTGCATTGTTTTGATTATTGATGAAACTTTGTCTTCTGCCAACCGATTAACGCCGATCAGTAGAAGTTGTGGCCTACTAATTCTAACTTTAATTATAGGCGCTAACATTAATGCTTTTACTCAACAGATCACCATGTTATGAAACAGAAATGAACTAAAAAGGCGCTGCTGTCCAAAGCTCAGCGATGTTACTATGTCAGCGCATACATCGATGGACTTCGTGTTGAATCAGGTTAGAAACCGGAACGGGGGTCAAATCTGAGATAAACCAGGCTGTTATGGTGGAAATCGTCTCTCCGTCTGACTTTTGGATCTTGACCTGGAACCGAACCCTTTTGCCTATCTATTTTGTTTTTACTGAGTGCCTGTGAATAGCTGGTCCCCTCGTCGTGGCTTTCGTCGGGCGCTGTAGAAATCTCGGAATTACGATTACGATCGTTGGTGATGGTGCTCATGTAATGATATACGATCAAACACAGGACATGATAGCTTTAAGAGTTCGGGTTGCAGTCTTCAGTGAAAAACTGCATGAGAGTTGGCGATCGGTGGAGTGCTTGCATTGACGGATAAGAAAGAGAGATGCTTGAACCGAGGGAAGTCTTTCGGGACTTCGTTCCAACGAATTGGCGCCGCATAAATTAAGGGACAGTTGCAAGATCTGAGAGAGGAGGAGACTAGTTGTCGAGATGGAGGCCGGTATGAGATAGAGCGAAGATATCTGGAAGGTTGGATAGTGAATAGCTGGCGAATGTAATAGAAATTTTTTAGACAAGGGCAGGTTAGAGATACAATTAGGGAGTAGATACGCTGAGAAACTTTAACTAAATGGCGTTGTTTGACCACAGTGGTTATGCGGTCGTGTTTCGAGGTATTGGTTACTGCGCGGACAAGAGCATTGCCGACTGGTTTCAGATGTTTCATTTGTGAAAAGTCGATCCTACAGGAGATGGAGTTGTAAAACATGGAGATTTGAATCCCGACGTCTCGATTGACATTCCAACACGCTGACCACTTATCGCATCCCTACGTTTGTGGGATAAGGGAGAGACAGACATGTTTTAACAACCTAAGTTTGTTTTTCGAAGTTAAATAAATTTTATCCACCGCTCTTTAGCTCTACATTAAACTGCTTTTATGGTCTCGAACTTCTACAACAGTTTTCAAAAAAAAAATTATAACAGCGTACACACAGGCCTAGCATTGATAGTTAACCGCGTCAATGGTTTTAAGAAGTCAGCGAACCGTACTCAGGGCTGTGCGAATGAAAGCATCAAATTGGAAGTTGGGCTGATGCATTCGTTCAAAAATTAACAAATATTCAAGTCTTACATAAAATAAACAGTTTATTACAGTGCAAACGACAGACCCTGACTGGAATCTATTCCCGACTAAAAAGGGCCGCCAATTAACAAGCGATACAGGTGGCAACGAATAACTTCAGCAAATGCTCAATATGTAGTTACACCATTACATAAATAATTCTGAAAAATCTTATTATTGCGCAACAGCAAAGCGCTTAGTTGCAGTTCTTGATCTTCGTTTTCGGAATCAGTCTCACTTCGAATTCCGAAGGATGCATGCTCACACCTATGATCTCCTTTACTCTGATCGAGTCCTGACCCTCTGGTGGTCGGACATCAAAGCGCTGGACGAGACTGGTGAGAAAGAGGAAGATCTCCTGACGAGCAAGAATCTCTCCAAGGCATGAACGCTTTCCTAGAACAGCCCATAAGAAGAAAGTTTGGTCAACTAAATTCAACGAAGCGCTAAAATATTTTATTTATGGAACGTGAACTTTGATAGCAGAGATATGTGGCTTCCTGGAAACTGCTGATCAAATTAAATAATCAATATGGAGTTTTGAAGTTTGGTTCCTAATTTAAGTTCAGTAACATCATTCAAGCTCAATTTAGAATGAGTGCTTGACTCTAGGCGTTACGGACTAATATTACACAATCCAATATAACTCAATGACTCATGGTAGTTTAAAGTGAAACCGTTGTCAAAACTAGTAATGCATCGAAAAAATTAAGTCGGAACAAGGGCTAAGCGATTTCAAACTGCTGAGTTTAACCACAGTTCCAAAATAATTCCTAGGAGTATAGCAGTTGAATCATACCCAGTCCAAATGCGATTACATTTTCACTTCCAATAATTGCTTCATCTTCGTCCAAGAATCTCTCTGGTCTGAAGTTCTCAGGGTCTGTCCAAGACTTTGGGTCCATATGAGCACTGAAAGCGTTAGCGAGTACCTAGCCAAAAGTGATGAATATAAATCGTCATTAGTACAGGTTTGAAACATCCAGAAGATCATTCTACCTGCATTTGATCTTTGCAAAGAAGTTCTTCTACACGAACCGATAGAATCTGGTAGCGGCGTAAGGTGCGAAGTAAAAGGTAAGTCCCACAATGCTCTGACCTTATACGATCCACCTTGGGATTCGTCCATTCCTGGCTCAAGGTGAAAAAGAGAATGAAATGAGCGCCTTCGCTACGTTCCATTATAAGGTATGAGAGCTTTATGGTGCCCACGTTTACAGGACTTTTGTAACACAACGTAGTTATAATTCTTCTTTTCATTCAAGGTATTACGGTAAAAGCAAATCTCATACATCATTTTTAACACGCAAATGCAGGAGCATTACCCAAGATTAAAAATTACATAGGGTCCCCGCAGAAGGTCTAGGATACGCTACCGTTTATAGGGCAGTACTACTATAAAATATAAGCGACTTCAGAATAGGGCACAGCAGAGAAGACAACTTCTTACGAAAGTGTCAAGTTATAATGTACTGTGTTTTTGGCCATTTCTATAGCGCATTCTCAGAAACAAACGAAGATACTACTCGCCAGCATTGTTAAATTTCTATAGGCATCTTTGTTCGATGATTACCATGCATCCCTTTGGTATGTAGAATCCAAGAACCTCTGTGTCTTTGAGTGTTTCGCGCGGTGCATAAAGAGGGGCTACTGTACGACGTCTCATGACTTCGAGGATCACAGCCTCCGTGTAAGGCAAACGCGGCTTATCATCGAGTGACGGAAGCCTATCCTCTGGTACCACGTCATCGATTTCCTTTTGAAAACGCATCTGAACCTCTGGATGGTTGGCTAATTCCACAAATGCCCACATCAGTGTTGTCGCTACAGTATCCGCACTAGCTAAGCACAGATCTCGAAGGATGAAGAGCAGGTCCTGGTGGTCATAATCGCTCCCCTGAATTTCCATAAATCTTCTCACGAAAGTAGACTCGCATTCCCTAGACTTGCTGCACTCGATTCCCTCTTCGATGGCGTTCAAGATGTCTTTGTGGCTCTGCGCCATAGCGTAGATCTTCCTACGGAAGTTGGGCAGAAACCTCAAAAAAGGGGCGAAATTGAAAGCAATTTCGATGTGTTTCACAAACTCGAGGCCGCCCTCGGCTATCCTTCTGTGGCTGTTGCCAGACGACACAAATGCTTTGCCGAACAAAATACTTGAAACTACACGGAAGGTTGAAAAAGCTAACAACATTTTGGGATTGGATGATTGGCCGTTGAGTTTAAGAATTTCCTCGGTCAGTGATTCCACTTCGCGAAGAATTCGAGTTTCTGAGACGCTGTTAACTCCGAATCCAAACTCCTTGAGGATAGAAAGACACAGCCTGTGTTGCTTCTTAAATGTGTCGTTGTATCTGGCGAAACCTATACCTAGTGAAGAAAAATACATTATAGTCGATTTCTTGAATTGAACTTAACTTAGCGTTGACCTAACAAGAGCGGAGTTGAACGTGCTATAAAAAATATTGTATAAATTCTAACAACATTTTTGTCTCTCTGTCTTTCTGTCCGTACTATCTTCCATCGATCGTCATACCTAACTGTGCATCTGTCCATCCAACCATCGATTCATCGATTCATCGATCCATCGATCCATTGATCCATCGATCCATCGTTTCATCCATCCATCCATACATCTGTCCATCCATCCATCCATCCATTTATATTATAAAATTACAAGAAAGACACTCTCATAATATGTCTCTGGGATGAAAGCCTGCAGGTTTCCAACCGCAAATTTAACTTGCTGTGACTTCCAGTACTTCCAACAGCACACCTTTGTCCAGAAGTACAACCAAATAATACACAGATTTGAAAATGCTTAAAAATCACGAAATATTTTTGCACATTGTATAACTCCGCAATGATAAAACAATGCAGTGCCATACAATGAAGTACAATACGATGAAGTATAATACAATGAACTACAACACAATGAAGTACAATACAATGCAGGAAATACAGAGCAGACAATACAATAAGTACAATACAATGCAGACAATACAATGCAGTACAATACAATGAAGTACAATACAATGCAGTAGAATACAATGAAGTATAATACAATGAACTACAATACAATGCAGTACAATACAATAAAGTACAATACAATGAAGTACAATACAATGAAGTACAACACAATGAAGTACAATACAATGCAGAAAATACAATGAAGTACAATACAATGCAGTAGAATACAATGAAGTATAATACAATGAACTACAATACAATGCAGTACAATACAATAAAGTACAATACAATGAAGTACAATTTAATGCGGACAATACAATGAAGTACAATACAATGCAGTACAATACAATGAAGTACAATACAATTAAGTACAATACAATGCAGACAATACAATGAAGTACAATACAATGCAGACAATACAATGAAGTACAATACAATGCAGTACAATGCAATGAAGTGCTATTCAATGCTGCATGATACTGTAAAGTAAAGTAGCGTACAGATCAGTGTGTTGCAATACATTACAATACAAAAAGCACTTCAGTTGTGCCATTTACACTCTTTGCAATCAACAGCATGTCGCATAGTCAGTGATTTAAACATAGTCAATAACTTTATAAATGGATCAGCATACCTCTGAGTTGTCGGTTGAGGACATTCCTTTCTGTCCAGAACTCAGGTTTGTCAGCAAAGGTTTCCGGCTGTCTAAGAAAGGCTTCTGAAATCGCCGTCTTGCTATTGAGAATTACCACTAGTCTGAAAAAACTCATACGAAGTGGGAAACTACTTTAATACGGACAATGTGGTAGTCACATAAAATGTATGATATATGTGGTTTGAAAGTTTTACATTCTGGCGACGCCTAGTAGGTTTATGTATGCATGTATGTATGTAGTTAAATATGTATCTATGTTTGTATTTATCTGTGTATCAATATATGCATGTATGCGTGTAACTATGTATCTATGTTTGCAAGTATGCATGCAGGAATGAATCTGGACAGTAATATAGCGGCTTTAAAGTAATTCATATAAGCGCAATCTAGGCCAGCCTAAATGGCGTTAAAGTTCCCTAGGTCAACACTTTGATCTGCAAACAAATTATACCCAGAAAACGGGGAATTCAGCACTGGCGGAATCTCGCATGTATATAGATTCCCACTCATGATTCAAAGTTGACGTTACGTCTAGCACTGACTATTGATACCATGTTTTGTTTCCTACCCTCCTCCTACGTTGCATGATAACACAGGACCTAGTTTCTCCGCTGACTTTATGAAGTATTCAGGCAAGATGCTCATTCCTCCACGAAGAATTGCACCGAGGAGTGGCAGAGCTGGTAATGAAGGTGGATATTGTCTTCTTGCATCCTTCGTTCCGATTCGTTTGATGAAGAGAAGGATGAAGAAGACGATGCTAATCGCTGCCACCGTTGTCACGACGCCAAACACTTGGCCGATGTCAAACATCTCAGGCACTTGAGTGAAATGTAATGATACAATAATTCAGTAAGGGAGAGAAATTACGTGCAACCGAAGTAAACACCTCACCAGAAAATAATTCAGAGGTTTTAGCTGTCATGGATACAGCAACCTTGATCTTGCTTTTTTGCTTCGTCCACGTCAGTTTTAATGGAATTGTAAGGTAATGTAATGACGACAATTTATATAGGATCGTAAGTAGCAGGCTACTTCTGGGGTGCTTTACAAAGTCAAAAGTCAGCCCAAGTACTAAGAGTTGTGCAGTAAATAGAATTTCAGCTGTTTTTAAAGAGATTGACATTTTTGGACTCCTGAATGAATTACATAATATTTTCATATGGGTCACACCGCTTACCAAGGAAGTATCAATTTCACATAATTTGTAACCCAAGTACTACGGTCAGGCATGCGACATGTTGGCTCACTGACTCTGCGCTTGTCTAGCAGCGAGGTGTGCTGCAGGTTCGAACCTCGCCTGAAGTGGACACTGCGCTTGACCTTGAACAAGCTGTTAACACACAGTGCTTAGCGCCATCGATCATTTCTTTTTTGTGTTGGATACCTTATTGTTCACTACAAAATTAGAATATATTTCAGGGAACACTTAAGTATCATGGGTGTGAAAAGGTGAACCCAAAAGGAGCAGCAATGGAAAGCATGGTCCTAGGGAGGAAACGTTGTTGATGGTTACTGATGCGATGGTGCAGAAGGACAAAGGGAATGTTCTGAAGCAGAATAGGATAGCTTGGTTAGTACGGTTTGAGTGAAAAGCTGCAGGAGAGAGGGATGACGAACCGACGGTGGTATTTCGGTAGTTCGTTCCAAAGAGTTGGTGCAGGGTAGGTTAAGGGACAGACCACTTGACTGCCGCACAGTCCTATAATTGATTAAGGTACGTTGAAATACAGGATGCACATGCTTGCCATTTAGTAGTTAATAGAAATAAGTGACCAATTTGGATATATACCTTGTCGAATACAGTTGATAGTTCTACGTTTGTGCACGTCCCAAATGTGTCTGCTTACAGTCTAAGTAACTCAGCCTTTTAAGATAAACGGGTCAAAAAACGAAGACGACAAAGTGCAGCAGACAGCCACTTAGGGAAGTTCAGGCTATTTTAAGCTGAAATGTAGGTCAGCAAACTCAGTATTGAAAGACAGACTCATCATAGCACAAATGTTGTGAGACTGTTGACACCTGGGCGGAGCCAGGCTAAAAATAATGTGACAGCGATCAGGAAATTATGGGTAATAGCTTTCATTATTACTTATTAGTCTCGTAGATATTTAGAAAGAATTCTGCAGATTCTTGCTTCAAATATTCGATATATGTATATAATATATTATATATATATATATATATATATATATATATATATATATATATATATATATATATATATATATATATATATATATATATATATATATATATATATATATATATATGCTTTATTACGCAGGCCTGTTACATGTTGTCGCTATAACAAGTCCACTAAGTCCATTTTCAGGCGGTAATGTACTTAATTTATAGATTTGGTTGTTACTAGAACCCTTTTGCAACGAGGAGCAATGCTTAACAACAGCTTTTACTGAGTTCGTAATGCTGAATTTTAGTCATTTTGTGTTAAATCAGCCATGCATTACAAACTTCCCTGTGACGCTGGAAGTCCCACACATGGAATTGCAGGAAATATAGACATGATGATGGAAAGAATGCATTATCAGTCCACGATATGTCACTGTCAGCCCATTTGAGAGTTAGAGAGAGTTCGTGAGAGTTCGTGAGTAGGGTTAACGATAGTCAGTCACCAAAGTCCTCGGTTAAACAAGACTTCTTTCACGAAGTTAGATAAAGGTGACATTCTGTTCTTGAACCCTTAAATAAACAGTTTTTACTATAGCGAACTTATCCAGTTGTTTATAAATCAGAGATTTAATGCATTTTCACATACTTGGTTTGTCAAACGAATCAAGGGTTTTAAGAAGTCAAAGAACCTTAGTCAGAGATATGCTTAGGCTTTAAAATACTGCCAGTAAGGCTTATTCGTTCATTCTTTCAGTCATTCATTCCTTTACTCAATCTGTGAGTCAGTCTTTCTGTCATTTATTAATCCCAACAACTGGCAAATATAGAAACTGAACATAAAGTAAACAGAGTTTTGGAATGCAAAACGGCAGACTCACAAAGGATAGCGATCCTGTTTAATTAGAGCCGCCTTTTAACTACTACCACAGAAAGTGAAAAAGTTATCTGAATATTTAGGCTAATATATAGCGTTACAATTACAGGAAAAATTCTTGTCATTATTAATATTTTGCAACAGCAAAGCGCCAAGCATGAAAACCCGATGTGTTCAATTATTCAGTTCTTGGTCTTCCTTCTGGGCATCAGTCTCACTTCAAATTCCGAAGGATGCATGGTCGCACCTATAATCTCCTTCACTCTGATCGAGTCCTGACCCTCTGGTGGTCGGATATCGAAGCGCTGGACGAGACTCGTGAGAAAGAGGAAGATCTCCTGACGGCCAAGAATCTCTCCAAGGCAAGAACGCTTTCCTAGAACAGCCCACAAGAAAAGAAATTGGGTCATCTACATTCAACGAATCGATGAGACGTTTCAATGTGAACTTCAGTGGGTCCGTGAGGAATTGGTTAATACCCTGAATTACCAATCTGGGGGTGGTTTGGTTTTCTATGTTGTGAATTTTTTTAATATTTTTGATTTAGCTACTAATATCATTTACGTACGAATGCATCATGTCCAGTCTCCAATGGATGATATATTGACATCTAAAATGTCATTATCCAAACACATAAAGTATCAAACGATAAAGCGAAACCGTTATGAAAACTTGTAATCCCTTGAAGAAGTAATGTCAAGAAAAACTTAAATCAGGCTACAGGGGCTAAGTGAATCCAGTTTATGAGTTTTATCGCAGTTCTAAAATTATACCTATGAGCTTTTGCTAGTTACATGAAATGCGCCATATTAAGTGTCATGACACACACACACATGCGCATACACAAATACTAACACAACCGCGCGCACACACACACCACACACACACAGAGACACGCACACATGTGTATATATATATATATATATATATATATATATATATATATATATATATATATATATATATATATATATATATATATATATATATATATATATATATATATATATATATATATATATATATATATATATATATATCAGAAAGGTTTATCAGAAAGGTTAGAGGCTTACAGATGAACCAATCTTTTAGTGACTTTAAAACTATATATATATATATATTACTTTGTGGACGGTAGCCGATTGGCTACAAAGCTCGGCTCGTAACGCGGAGAGTCGGGTGCAAGGCTTATTTGACTGTTATTGTCTAGGAACCTTGAGTAAGTTCATCACTCACAAATGCTCACTGCCACTGAGTAATGCTTAGTAACTAGATAGCGACATTATACAGATCTAATTCGTTGAATCATACCCAGTCCAAATGCGATTACTTTTTCTCTACCAATTACTGTATTGTCTTCGTCCAGGAATCGATCTGGCCTGAAATGCCCCGGGTCTTTCCAGGATTTTTTGTTCATGTGAGCTATGACTACGTTAGAAAGGATCTACAGAAAACAAATTCAATGTAATTTGCCACTGAAACAGTTTAAAACATCTATAAGATCATTCTAAATACATTTGCTCATTAAATATTACTTCTTCTGCACAATTCAGTAGATTCTGCTTGCAGGGCATACTGGAGAGTAAATGGCAGGATGTGCGATGCACTGGCTCCATATAATTATGTGACCTTAGGATTAGTTCTTTGCCGCCTCAAAGCCTATAAGTAGAAAATGAAGACCTTCCCTACGGTCTACTGTAAGAAATGGGAGCTTTGCAATAACTTCACTTTCTATTACCATATTTCCAGACCCTTTAAAATTCTTCTCTGCATTAAATGCGTTAGAATTAAGAAAACATCAGATATCGTTCTTAACTTTCAGAACTGATAATAAAATGTTGTGTTTAAGTTATTTATGGCCCTTAGAGAAGGTTCAGCGTAGGCTACCTATTTTTGCGAAATAAGGCATAGCAATGATTGCTGCATTTACCGAAAGATTCAAGCAAAATTGTTTCGTGTATCTTGGCATTTTTGCATCGCCTTCTACTATCCTGCCAGAATGTCTGCATTTGGCCCATATGAAATTCATTGTTTATATCGGACCCACCTAGCGCTCATGTGGGTCCCACCAAATGTTCAGTGGCATGATGGCAGGAAAGAACGATCCTTAGGTGCTCATCGCGAGCCATAATGGCGTTACACTTTGATAAGAATCTTTATTTGATGATTACCATGCATCCCTTGGGTAGGTAGTATCCAAGAACCTCTGTGTCTTTGAGCGCCACGCGCGGCGCAAAAAACGGCGTAAGAGAACGTCGTCTCATGACTTCCAGGATCACAGCCTCCGTCAAAGGCAAAAGCGGCTTATCATCGAGTGAGGGAAACCTGTCCTCTGGTATCACGTCATCGAGTTCCCCTTGAAAGCGGGTCTGAATCTCTGGATGGTTGGCTAATTCCACCAACGCCCAGTGCAACGTTGTCGATACGGAGTGCGCACTACCGAAGCACAGATCTCGAACGACGTAGAGAAGATCTTGATGGTCATAATCGGTACCTTGAATTTCTATAAATCTTCTCACGAATGTAGACTCGTGTTCATTAGACTTACTGCACTCAATTCCTTCTTCGATGGCCTTCAGTATGTTTCTGTGGCACTGGGCCAGAACGGAAATCCTCCTACGGAAGTTGGGCAGGAACCTCAAAAGTGGGACGAAGTCTATTGCGAATTCGATGTGGTTCACAAACTCATTGACGTACCTGGCTATGTCTCTGTGGTAGTTACTCGAAGTCTTACCGAATAGAATACTCGCAATTACACTGAAAATCGAAGAAATAGTCAAAGGTTTTGGATTGAATGGCTGGCCATTAAATTTAAGAATTTCTTCGCTCAGTGATTTTATTTTTTGAAGAATTCGAGTCTCGGAGATGCTTTTGACTCCAAATCCGAACTCCTTGAGGATGACAAGACAGAGTTTATGGTTCTTCCTAAACACGGCGTTGTTTCTTGCAAAAACTATACCTAGGCAAGAAAAATAATTATCGATGGGCAAATCCGATTCGAAATTACGTAGATTCAACAATATCGTTTTTGCGCATTTTGCAAACTCAAATTTAGATAACGACTACTAACACGATTACTGTTACTAATACGATTACTATTACTAATATTAGTACAACTGCTACTATTACTGCTATTGCTGCTGCTAGTATAAATGGCCGTAGGAGCAGCAGCATCATCAACAGTAGTAGCAGTAGTGGTGGTGGTGGTGGTGGTGGTGGTGGTACTATTAGTTTTAGTAGTAGTTGTAGTGCTGCTCTTGCTACTAATGCTACCAGTAGTACTGTTATTCTTTTTATACAGACAAGTTGCGAACATATGTTGAAACCAGTCTTCTTGGTCGTAAAGGCATCCTATGCACGGTTTTCTCTTCTTGTCGTACTCTTCGTAATTCCAAATTATAATATTTTTGTCTAGATGCGCAACCAAATAGATGTATCAGCTATTCATTTTTAATAAACCTAGGCTTTTGTAGCAATACTACTATTACTGCTATTGCTGCTGCTAGTAGAAATGACCCGTAGGAGCAGCACCATCAACAGTAGTACATTACAGTACGCAATACATTACAGTACAAGCCAAGACAGCGCAGTACAATATCGAATCTCTAGCTCAATACTCAGGTCTACATCTGCTGTGATATATTTAGTAAATTATTTTAGTTATAAACTAATTTACTGGATCACCATACCTCGGAGGTTTCGGTTAAGGATATTTGGTTCTATCCATAACTCAGATCTGTCGGCAAAGGCTTCCGATTGTCTGATAAAGGCATCTGAAATTGCCTCCATGCCGTTGAGAATTGCCACCAGTCTTTGAAATACATTTTATCAATGGAAGAGAAAGTCAATGAATTTTTCAATCGTAAAGGTCAAGAAAGTTTCGGCTGGTTCTTACAAACAGGCATAACTCGTCCAACAGGTTCTAATAGATGTACTTACAGTATGTAAATATGTATAAGAAGCGTGATATGTGCTTAGTTTTCAAGTACTAGTTCGTATAGAAGTACGAAAACCTCAATTGCAAGTATGCCTACTTATGTCACAATGCAAGTACTCGTTTAACATACTAAATCAACATGTTTTTAACAGAACATGCCATAGCACAAGTTCATTGATTGATAATTGCTCCTAAGAAATGCTAGCATGAGCCTCTTGTCACTGATGTTCGATTGAAGCATTATTCATATTACACCGCCATGACTAAGCACACGTTCGACCAGGTGTACTAGATTCTGATGGGCAGGTTTGAGGTTTGTCTTTTAAAAAAACTTATGTTGTATTTCCAGCTGTTCAGATATGTTGCTATTCGGACATCATTGTACTTGGTTCGACCGAAATGGTGTGCTGTCGTAATAATATTCTGAGTACTTCTAAAGCGCCATAATACTAATGGTCAAGATATTAGTGGATGGCCGCTTCTAAGCAAAGTCGTCGTGCATGTCAAAATCCAGAGTAAGTCCGGTCGAAAGGCAAGAGGAAAACCGAGAAGACATAAAAACAGCCTACGGAGGAAATGAGTCCAGAAAAAGGAAACATATGCCGGAATGGAGTTCCAGTCTGGGGCCTTTGTCATCGGCCTTGTCATCCCTGAAATGATGATCAGGTCTAGAAGTGACAAGTCTTGAGTTAGCATAAGATGAATTACGTAGGTGTTGAAATGACTAAATGGTTCACCACTGACGGCGTTCGCACAAACGCAGCGCCAAACTTACGTAGGCCCGTCCCTGCTTGATAGCTGATGTCATGTACAGAGTTGACGATTGATGATAGGCCTACCATGTTTTGTGTCCTACCTTCCTCCGATGTTGTACGAAATCACAGGACCAAGTTTCTCCGCTGATTTCATAAAGACTTCTGGCAGCACGCTCATTCCTCCACGAAGAATTGCACCTAAAAGTGGAAGAACAGGAGCAGAAGGTGGATATCGTCCTCCCGCATCCATTGTTCTGCTTTTCTTCATCCAGGAAAAGATGAAGATGATACCAATCGTTGCAACCGTTGCAGCGACAACAGACAACACGCCGTAGTCAAACATCTAAGACAGGTAAATGAAAAGTAAAATAGGACCTAAGTTACATGTAATTCATCTAAAGCCTTTCAGGAAGCCTCTCCAAACGCTGTTTAAAGTAATCTTAGTACAAAACAGAATAGTAAAATAATTATACAATTTATATAGCGCCATGATGTCGAAAATGATTCAGAAGCGAAATTTGAAGTAGTCAGGTATATGGAGAGCTCCTGTTTGGTATCACTGATAATGCATATCTTATCATGCAAGGTCCTTATAAGAGCTGTGTGCATATAAATAATCAGCTGCAAACAAAAACACAAAATATTTATAGTGTAGCAATACCATTTCGTGACCTGATAAGATATCAAATAAAACAATAAGAGAAAGGACGAGACAAGAGGATGTATATTGCATCAGAAAGTGAAGACTGAATTGGATGGGACATGTAATTCGTATGGACAGAGATACGAGAGCCAATCAAGCAATGAATTGGATTCCTGGAGGGAAACGGAGGAGGGAAGACCAAGGGAGAACTGGCCAGACACCATCAGAGACGACCTTGGGTGTTTGGAGATGTCGTGGGTTGAGGCAGGAAAACAACTGGCGGTCGACAGAGATGAAAGGAGAAGCTGCGTTGCCCGCTGTGCAGACATGCACAGGAAGGACTGACTACGCACTGACATGCACAGGAAGGACTGACTACGCACTGACATGCACAGGAAGGACTGACTGCGCACTAAGTAAGTAAGTAGCAATATGTGCCGACTTGACAATCGCGAATCCGTATTTGAATGGACTATATTAGAATAAAGAAGCAGCCACATTGTTGCCAATAGATTTTTCGCTTTACGACTATCAGAAATGAGTGAAAAGGTTAGATCCTCACCTTATCGTATATCGTTGACAGCGATACGTTTGTCGAAGTCTTAAATGAATCTCCTGAAATTCTAAACGTGGCAATGAACACAGACGGCAAGGCGTGAAAGACGGCCGCTGAGCCAGTATATGCTATTTTAACATGAAATCAAGGCAAGAAAAAGTAGGCGTGACAGTTGGGTGCATTATGTGCAACATGAATATTAATGAGGCTGCTAAACGCTTGGGTGAAGCCGAGCTAAAACGACCTTGAAACTACCAGGGAATTGCAAGTAATAAGTACCTGGCAGAAAGCTGCGGACACTTTCGCTTTATTTATTACTCTCCTTATTCTAGTAAATACCCTTGTGCCAAGTACTTGAAAACTATTGCTTTATTGTACGGATCTACTGTTCACTGTCGCTATAACAAATCTACTAAGTCAGGTAGCATGCACTATTACACAGCGCCCCAGGCCAATTTGCTAGCCCTACAAGCATGTAATGCATTAAGGAGCTCTGCTAAGTAACAGTTTCTGCTGAATTCGTAGGCCTAAATTTTGGTAATTTCGTGACATATCAGGCAGAGGTTTATATCATACCATCTAAGACATCTCTCATACACGTTTTCCAGATAATCCTGAATGAAGAACGAAATATTTGCATTGACAATATTTCTGCTGTTCATGAAAACGTTACAAAAACAATTCAAATACGAAAGCAGAGGGAATGGGACTCTTTATGAACAAGTTAACTCCAATAAAAACTATCAATGTCTCCGTGGAATGCCTTGACGACTAGCATCAAAGATAACACTCTTCCAATAACAAGTTTCAATAAGAAACTTAACATTTTACATGTTAAATAGGTCTGCCTAGATTTCTGGCCATTCCTATTGATCTATAAACTATAATATTAATATTGATATTACTAGGTAGTTCTTTTTTAGGGTCGTTGCACGTGCAGTTAAGCTGTTGTTAGGCTTACTTGCGTGAGTTATAAATGTCTGCTTAATAATGATAAAAATAATGACGATTCAATCAGTTTTCTCATATCGTCTTATAAATTTTATAGCACTGGTATCGTAATGCACAAGGCAGCAATCGATTTTTGTTTAAGCCACAGCTAACCTTAGGAATTCGTTTCAACACAAGCAACTCATGCAACTCATACTGCATATTTTCGCTGATTTATTATTTTCGTACGGGACTTTTTAGTCAACAATCTGGTTTTGAGACAGTTGATTCATATGCTAGCGAACATAAAAGTCGTCTGATAACATGAAAAATGGATCCAAGGCAGGATCAAATGAAATCTTCAGCCCGTGTCCCGTGAAAGTCTTTAGTGTATGCGAATGCTGTTCGCCTTATAACTAAAAAATTATACTCTTGCGAGCTTTATGACAGCAGGGCTTCAAGGAGCGTCGCTAAAGTTTTCGTCCCCTTTGTCAAAACATGTCTTTGTTATCAAATAAAAATTGAACGTATGTCATCGTATGTCAACTTATGTCCACGGACCGGCTTCATTGAAGTAAACATGGTAACGTAGGTGAAGGTTAACAGTTTTTCACCAATGTTCATTAGTGTAAGCATATTGACATAATTGGATTTGCATGAATCTTCTTTTCTCAGGTCAGGACTCTGGAGCATATATTTGAAAATGCGTTTTATAAATGTGCACTTATGATTACGACTACTATGTACAGTGGAGGTACTAAAAGAATGAAATGGCCAACCTCTGAACTGTGAGTTAAAAACAATGGCTTCTAACCAGATGTCTGCTTTGACATCATATGCATCCTATTACCAGACCAGTGCATCGTGAAACGCTTCCAGACCATACGGAGACAGTTTACTGGAAGAGGCTGAACGAAAGACAGTACGTGGTTGAACAAACACGTCTACTTTATGGAAATCAGATGAATGTTGCTTTCCGTTCTTTAGCCCTAGATCAAAATGTTTTCACCGTCTCTCACAGTTCTGTAGAGAAATTTAATGCGTAGACGTAGGCCTTCATGCATCGTCAGTCAACCGCGTCAAGGAATTTGAGAACTTAACTTAAAGAACTGTAGTCAGCGATTTGCTGAGGTTTTAATTAGCTTGGAGTTGGCCCTATTCCCTCATTCACCCATTAACCCATTTATTTATTTAGTTATTCATTCGTTCATTCGTTCGTTCATTCGTTCAATCGAAGCCGATAATCTTAAAGGGGGGCGGCCTATTGACATCATCAGGACATTCAAGGACACCTTGAAAACCAGACTACTTAAAAAAATACGAAATATAAGGATATGACCAACTTATCTATTGCGAAATTGCTTAACTCTCAAAACATTTGGGACACATATTTACTTTCGTTATACATATATGTTTTTATTAATATACACACATATGATGACATGCAGCGATATAGCTAAAAATAAGGTAGCACCTCTCAAGGAATTGTGGGTGTTAAGTAGCTTTCGCTTCCCAAACGCGCTCTGAATTTAGTAAATTTAAAAAATCAATTTAGCCATAACTTATATTGCTTTATTGCGCAGGCATACTGTTTAGGCCCTACTGTCGGTACGACAGGTCTTCTCAGTCAATTACCATGCACTTCTGTATTTAACTTATAAAATACAGATACATAATTTATAATTTTGGGTCGTAATCGTAATCTAGAAAAGAGAGCCAGGTTGCTTTTTGAACGATAATGCAATGAGGACATGTGCTTAGTATAAGCCTATGTTGAGTTATTCGGCCTGAGTTTTGTAATTTCTTGTCAAATCAGCCATAGCGTTGCACTATTCCATCTAAGATATTTCAAATGTTTTCCCACATAAACCTGGCCACAACTGGGCGAGAAAGGAAATACCTGGACACGATCGCTTGAACGTATTATGACAACTAATACAAAGACAAAATACAAATAAGAAAGAGTGGAGATTGCCTGAAGAAAATCATCCATGGCACAACTCCTGGATCCCGAACTTGGAAGGATCTATGGTGGCATGAATCTACAACATCAAATTACTGGCTGAATTATCGTTTGATCAGTTTTGAAGGAGAGAGGGGAAGAGATATGTGTCCGTGGTGCGGCCAATCCTCGCCGAAAGGACGGCAAAGACAAGAGAATATCTAGCATTGATTGATGCAGTAATTGTTTTGTAACCATA
The DNA here is from genome assembly GCA_964023275.1 of Norana najaformis. Classification (NCBI taxonomy): domain Eukaryota; kingdom Metazoa; phylum Annelida; class Clitellata; order Crassiclitellata; family Hormogastridae; genus Norana; species Norana najaformis. The sequence continues at coordinate 37,499,319 of OZ029918.1, read as the reverse complement.
AACAATAACAGTTTTATATTCACATAAAGAACATTTCATTTCAGAGCAGTTTTGACACTCCTGGCACACTGGTCAACATCCTAAATATTTCAGTGATGAAATCAGTCATTTGGCCAATCTTACTGTGCTGAATAGAAATACGACATTTACAATAATTTTATGTATGCATGTGTGTATATATGTATGTATGTTTCTTTGCACATATATTTTTATGGATATTTGCATGTACCTGAATAATCTAAACACTTCTATGGCTCCGTTATCATAATCTCCAAAGCATCAGCTTAGGACCAGCTCAGACCATGTATGAATGTATTTATGTATGTATGTATGTATGCATGTATGTGTGTATCACGAACGCATGCTTATCTGTAGGTGTGTATGTATTGTATGCTTGCATATAACTAGACATTAGTATATCACGTTTAAAATACCCCCACAAGAGCGATACCTTCGCCACCCTAAATGGCCTTGAAGTTTCTAAAGGACAACTCATTCATCTCTAACTACATCATGCCCAGAAACCGGAGAATTCGCCACTGGCGGGATCTCGCACACACTTAGGTTCCCATCCAGCGTGGACAGTTGATGTTAAGTCTTGCACTGACTTTATAATTTCTCCGATTCTTAGTGTTGTGCATTAGCAAAACACCTAGCTGCTGAAACTCAATATTTCCAATTCCTCAGTTCTTCATCTTCGTTTTCGGAATCATTCTCACTTCGAATTCTGAAGGGCGCATTACCGAACCTATAAGCGCCTTTACGCTGATCGATTCCTGACCCTTTCGTGGTCGTGGTCGGATGTCGAAGCGCTGGACAAGACTGGTGAGAAAGAGGAAGATCTCCTGACGACCTAGAATCTCTCCAAGGCAAGAACGCTTTCCTAGAACGGACCACAAGAAAAGCAGTTGGGTGAATTAAATTCAGCGAAACATTGAGATGTATTTTTCATTCGCAGTGAACATTTATTGGACATATATGTGGATCCATGAACCACTAACAGATGCCCTGAATTTCAGGTGTCGATGCTGGATGTTTGGCTTCTATGGCGAGGAAAAGGAAATTTATATTCGTAATTCAGATAGCAATATCAATGGAGCTGAGTTAAGTATGAGTCAGTAGAGTATTTATGGATTAACGGTTAAAAGACTCACCCCAACATGTCCAATATATTAGAAAATCTATTTTAGAATAAAACATATATTCTATACCACCGTTATTATACAACACGAGGCACGAATCAATGGCCGCTTAAAGTGAAACGGTTGTCAAAACTTGTAATGTGATGAAATACGTTAAGTCGGAATACAGGAAATAAGAGAAAATAGATATCAGGCTACGATCGTAAAGCGAGTTGACATTCATGAATGTTATCCGTAACAACAAAAATTATTCTTAAGGATATATCCGCTGAATCATACCCAGTCCAAATGGAATTACATTTTCACTTCCAATGAACGCGTGACCTTCGTTCAGGAATCTCTCTGGCCTGAAGTTCTCCGGGTCTATCCAGGACTTTGGGTCCATATGAGCAGAGAAAGCGTTAGCGAGGACCTATGCAGACAAAATCAATATAATTTGCAATTGTGACATGCTTTAAACATCCAGAACATATTAATTTTTCAAAAACTGCCGATCGCAAAATAATTACATAATAAAGTATTTGCGTTTTCATAGCAAGACACAGCGAAGATGATACATCCTACGAAACACAAAAGCAGTATTGTGTTCTGCAGCTACCCATTGCTATAGCGTATAATTTGAACCAAACACAAGTGCCTTGAGCCAGTCACACCAATGTCATACTTTGAAAAGCATATAATTTGATGATTACCATGCATCTCTTGGGTATGTAGTATCCGAGAACCTCCGTGTCTTTGAGTGTCGCGTGCGGTCCATAAAGCGGTACAACAGTACGATGTCTCATGACTTCCAGAATCACAGCCTCTGTGTAAGGCAAACGCGGTTTATCATCGAGTGAGGGAAACCTGTCCTCTGGTACCACGTCATCAATTTCCCTTTGAAAGCGGGTCTGGACTTCTGGATGGTTGGCTACTTCCACAAATGCCCAGTGCAACGTTGTCGCTACGGTCTCTGCACTAGCTACGCACACTTCTCGAAGAATGTGTAGAAGATCCTGGTGGTCGTAATCGGACCCCTGAATTTCTATAAATCTTCTCACGAATGTTGACTCGCGATCATTAGACTTGCTGTACTCGATTCCTTCTTCAATGCCGTTCATTATGTCTTGGTGGCACTGCGCCAAAGAGGCGAACTTCATACGAAAGTTGGGAAGAAACCTCAAAAAGGGTGCGAAGTCGAATGCAAATTCGAGATTTTTCATATACTCCCTGACGCCTTCAGCTATCCTTTTATGCCAACTGCCCGACGACAAAAATCTTTCACCGAAAAGAATACTTGAAACTACACGGAAGGTCGATAAAACAGTCAACATTTTGGGATCAAATTGGTGACCGTTATGTTTCAGAATTTCCTCGGTTAGTGATTCCACTTCTTGAAGAATTCGAGTCTCAGAAACGCTGTTGACTCCGAATCCAAACTCCATGAGGATGCTGAGACAAAGCTTATGGTTCTTCTTATAAGCCTCGTTTTATCTTGCCAAAGATATACCTAGCCAAGAATATTATGTTGGGCAGTTAATTGATTTGAGATTTAACGTTGCTTAAAAAGATCGCAGTTGAACGTGTTACAAACATAAGCCTACTATATTTAACTAGTCGATATTTATTGAGTCTGTCTGCATGTCAGTTGTTTTGATTTCTAATACATCAAGGACCTCCAAAGAGGTTGCGTCGCTATTCAGCTCGACGCTAAATCGGGTGGATCGAGATTCGATACTCGATCAGATACTTCGAGAGAGTTCGCTTACAATGTGCATACTTGCTATTATACAAATGGTAGAAATGTGATTGAATAAGAAAAGAATGGCTGTCCCGTATATTAACACTGAGAGGAATCCATATGTATACCATAAGTATCTATGTCTTCATTTTGCTTAACCTCAGCATATGAGAGCTGGTGACCTGTCTTCTCCCTCATCGCCTGATCCCCTCTTACCTGACCCGAGGGAGTGCCGGACATGTTTAAACAGAGAGGGAGAGAGACTCTCTAAATAGACAATATCAGACCATACCGAAGACGGTAGATGAAATTAACTACTTAATCTTCAGTTTCTTCTATGTACGGTTTCGTTCCAGTTTTGATTAATAATCAGTTCGCAGTCTCGGCTATATTGACAAATAGATTCAGGCTTGCCATTAGATATTGTCGTTTAGCAATTAATACATACAAGATACAAACCATGATCCTTACCTTGTCGTATGTTGTTGACAGATCTAAATGTGTGAATGTCGTGTATGTGTCTACTTAATTATAAGATACTCGCCCTTTGCTCATATATGGGCAACAAACGGAGGCGGCGAGGTTAGGTAGATGGCCGCTGTTGGTAGCACAGGCTATTTTAAGATGAAAACGAGGTCACAAAACTTAGGAGTGATATATGAATGCATCGCAGACAAAACAACTATTAACGAGACTGCTGAACACCTCAGCGGAATCGAGATAAAAATTAAGTAGTTTCCATCGGAAAATTGCTGGTAGGCCTAATCTGTATCTGGAAGCAAATTGCAGACGCTTTCGTTTTCTTTATCACTCTAGTAAATTTATGCATTTCTAAAGGTAACAAATTAATCAAATTCAATTTATTGTTCTTTTTGGGAAGTGTTACTGTTACCTGCCGCTATATTAAGTAAACTAAGTAGCCGGCAATATTTTGCTTAATTTATGATTATGAATTCGTAGTCAAAATCGTTAGTCAAGATTTTTACAGCACCCGAAAGAAAGCCTGATTGCTACTTGCACGCGAGTGCCTGGTAGCAACTTCCGATCAGGCTGTAGGCCTGAAATTGGCCATTTCGTGTCAAATCAGCTTGAGCATTACACTACACCATCGACGGTATTTCTAATATTTTTCCATAGATAATTCTCGCCATAACACGGCAAAATAAGAAATATTGACTCATACAGGTTACATTCAACTTCCTCTGCGAACCAAGACAAAGACAAAACAATTACGAAGTGTGGATATTGCGTGGAAAAGAACATCAAAAACCTCACATCTCGTACGTTCTTTGACTTTGTGTTAAAATGATTTCACCGTTTCGAACTTGTCCACCAGTTTTAAGCACGAAGTTTAATGCGAAGATGCTAGATGCATGCATTCTGGCCCAATTTCTGAGTTAACCGCAACAAGGGGTTTGAGAAATCAGCGAACCGTATTCAGCGCTGTGCTTAGGATTTAGCCGCCTTGGCAGTTGGGCCTACTCATTCATTCGTTTATTCATTCATTCGGCATTTACAAAAAGCGACAAAGATACAAGTCCATTATAAAGTAAACAGGTTACATCAGCGCAAACGGCATTCCCTGCGGGTATCTAATTCCGCCTAGCAAGGCCCCCCTTTTAGCAAGCAATACATGTGACTGCAAATGACTTCAGTGAATGCTCAATATATATTGAAGCCATTATTTGAATTATTCTTGAAAATATTACAATTGCGCAACAGCAACGTTTTTTTTCAGGTGAAACTAAATATTTCCAAATCTTCAGTTCTTGATATTCCTTCTGGGAATCAGTCTCACTTCAAATTCTGAAGGACGTATGCTCGCACCTATGATCTCCTTCACTCTGATCGAGTCCTGACCCTCTGGTGGTCGGATATCGAAGCGTTGGACGAGACTGGTGAGAAAGAGGAAGATCTCCTGACGACCTAGAATCTCTCCAAGGCAAGAACGCTTTCCTAGAACAGACCACAAGAAATGCAGTTGGTTCATTTTAATTCTGCGAAGCCTTCAGACGTATATTTCATTCGCTGTGAACATTTATGCGAGATACGTATGGGTCAGTCAGCCACTATCTAATGCCCTGAATTGCCAATCTGGAGAAATGAGGTTAGCTTTCTATTATGAGAAAAAGAAAATTTATAATCTTAATTGAGCAAACTATATCCGTGGAGCTGAGTTAAGTATGAGTCAGTAAAGTCTATGATTTAACGGCAATATGACTTAATCCAACATATCTAGAATATTAGAAAATCTGTTTTAGAATACAATATATCCTATACAATCGCTGTGACACTATATAAGGCATCAATCAATGGTCGTTTAAAGCGAACCCGCTGTCAAAACTTGTAATGCGTTGAATACGTTAAGTCGAATAACAGCAAGTAAGACAAAACAGGTGTCAGGCTACGATGGTAAAGCGAGTTGAAATTGCTAACTTTTACTTTATAAGTCAAAATAAATCTTAACAATATATCCGGTGAATCATACCCAGTCCAAATGGTATTACATTTTCACTTCCAATGATCGCGTGACCTTCGTCCAGGAATCTCTCTGGTCTGAAGTTCTCCGGGTCTATCCAGGATTTTGGGTCCATATGAGCACAGAAAGCGTTAGCGAGGACCTAGGTTATGAAATATCAGTATATCTGCATTTGATACAGATTAAAATATCCAGAACATGTTGATTGCTAACTTGTCATTATTACCGATCGTAAAATAATAATACTAAAATGTGATAGCTTCTTCACAATAGGGCACAGTAAATATGACAACGAAAGTCTCAATTGGCAACTCAGATTCGCAATATTGTGTTCTTCAATGATAAATGCCATAGAGTATAATTTTAACCACACATAGTTGCTAATCGCCAGCCACAATAATGTCAAACTTCGCAAAACATGTAATTAGATGATTACCATGCATCCCTTGGGTATGTAGTATCCGAGAACCTCCGTGTCTTTAAGTGTCGCGTGTGGTAGATAAAGCGGTATAACAGTTCGACGTCTCATGACTTCCAGAATCACAGCCTCTGTGTAAGACAAACGCGGTTTATCATCGAGTGAGGGAAACCTGTCCTCTGGTACCACGTCATCGATTTCCCTTTGAAAGCGGGTCTGGACTTCTGGATGGTTGGCTAATTCCACAAATGCCCACATCAACGTTGTCGCTACGGTCCCTGCACTAGCTAAGCACAGATCTCGAAGAATGTGTAGAAGATCCTGGTGGTCGTAATCGGACCCCTGAATTTCTATAAATCTTCTCACGAATGTTGACTCGCGATCATTAGACTGGCTGTACTCGATTCCTTCTTCTATGCCGCTCAGTATGTCTTGGTGGCACTGCGCCATAGAGGCAATCTTCCTACGAAAGTTGGGAAGAAACCTCAAAAATGGTGCGAAGTCGATTGCATATTCGAGATTTTTAATATACTCTCTGACGCCTTCAGCTATTCTTTTATGCCAACTGCCCGACGACAAAAATGTTTCACCGAAAAGAATACTTGAAACTACACGGAAGGTCGAAAAAACAGTCAACATTTTGGGATCAAATTGGTGACCGTTAAGTTGAAGAATTTCCTCGGTTAGTGATTCCACTTCTTGAAGAATTCGAGTCTCAGAAACGCTGTTGACTCCAAAACCAAACTCCTTGAGGATGCTGAGACAAAGCTTATGGTTCTTCTTATAAGCGTCGTTGTATCTTGCGAAAGATATACCTAGCCAAGAATAAAATGTTGGGCAGTTAATTGAATTGAGATTTAACGTTGTTTAAAAAGATCGCAGTTGAACGTGTTACAAACATAAGCCTACTATATTTAACTAGTCGATATTTATTGAGTCTGTCTGCATGTCCGTGCGTCAGTCCGTGCGACCGTCGATCAATGGATTTATTTACCTAACTGTCTATCTATCATGCAAATAGTTAGTAGACAGTATTCGCATTTTAAAACCTTAAAAGTTTGTAGCATGTGATTTATTTCAATACAATACAATACAACGCATTGCAAAAGGAAGCAATGTAGTACAATGCGATACAATACAATGCGATGCAGTAGAGTGAAAGAACGTTTCAGTTCAGTTGAGTAAGGGACAACAAAACGCAATACTTCACCATACTTTCAGCGCACCACTTGTCTAACGTGACAACAACACATCGCATTGTCAATGACTTAATAACTGGATCAACAAACCCCTGAGGCTTGGGTTGAGAATATTGTTCTCTGTCCACATATCAATTCTGTCGGCAAAGGCTTCCGGTTGCCTAAGAAAGGCTTCTGAAATAGCCTGTTTACTACTGAGGATGACGACCTGTCTGGACAAAAACACATACGCAGTAGAAAATTAGCTCAATAGGGACACTGTTGATGTGACAGTGATTGTATGTTTCTATGATTTGTACGTTTTCACCCAGATTCAGCTTTTAAATCGGCTCATTTAATCAGATTTAAAGCATTTTGAACTTATAGATTTCTATCATCAGCGTCACATGTTCATGACTTGCATATCTATTGTCACCTATTCGTTGAACAGGGAACAATAAATTAACCAAGGTTATCTTAAGAATATGTGACTCGTTCTACATTTGAAACCTGGCATATATGTCGAAATTACACCTCTCCTTAACTGTTCGATGACGATTTTTCAGCGATTTTTATAAACTAGGGCTGTGTAAATATTAAAATATGAATCAACAATAAGGAGTCAGAAGATTTTGCATAATTTTTCGATCCAGAATTTGGAGAAATTTTGGTTCGTTCTTGAAAAAAGGCAAAGCTATGGCTTACAGGATCTCACGTCTACATACATGGATCGATGAATATATGTATACATAAATGCATGCATGATGGAATGTATGTACATGTATGTATGTATGAATGAATGTTTGTATGCATGTATGTTTGTTTTTTGTACATACATGTATGTGATCATGGATTTTTGCATGTATGTGTCGAATGTAAAAACTTCTATAGGTCCACTTTAATTGTATTTTTGGTAATTTAAGATTTGTAAAGCACCTCTTGGAAGGGGGTCTGCTCAACAGGAGAGCTCAAGACCAGAACAAGTTAAATGAGTGTTAAACACTACATTATCATAATGTCCAAGGCATCAGCTGATGGTCGCTTCAAATTATTGTCGCGATCAAAGTCATAATCCATTAGAGAACGCCGGATCGAATTCTGATAGATCATGGAAACCAGAAACCAGGTCACAGTGGGTAAGCAGGTTGAAAGATATGCGCCTTCATTTTAGACGTGATTGACATCACAGAATTAACAGCACGAACGAAATTGGGCTATATATTTCAGAGCCTGGGATTAGCTAAGACCATGAATGAGTGTATGTATATACGTGTGTATGCATTTATGTATCTAGACATTAATATATCACCTTCCAAGTACCCACAAAAGAGCATTGTCTTCGCCAGCCTAAATGAAAGTGAAGTTTCTAAAGGACAACTCATTCATCTCTAACTACATAATGCTCAGAAATCGGAGAATTCGCCATTCGCGGGCTCAAGCACACACATAGGTTCCCATCGAGGGTTACATAGTTGACGTTATGTCTAGCACACTGATACCATATGTTTTGTCCTACCTTACTCCTACGTTACACGAAAACATAGGACCAAGTTTCTCAGCTGATTTCATGAAGTAGCCTGGCAGGATGCTCATTCCTCCACGAACAATAGCACCGAGGAGTGGTAGAGCTGGTAATGAAGGTGGATATCGTCTTCTTGCATCCTTCGTTTCGTTTCGCTTCATGAAGAGAAGGAAGAAGATGATTATGCCAATCGCTCCAACCGTTGTTAGGACAACTGACAACTCGCCGTTTTCAAACATCTAAGACGTGCAAGAATAATCTTACTTAGATAGGCTACGTTGTTGTTTAGGTGAGTATGAGCTTTGATGTTTTCTTTCCAGAATAAGTTAGAGGTTTTAGCTGTCATGGTTCCAGCAGCCTTGATCTTGCTTCTATGCCTCGGTCTTGTCAGTTTTAGGATTAATGGAACTGCTTAATAAATTCTTAATGGTCGCACAACTGGTCGAGGTTATATCAAATACACGTGATGCATCTGAATCTGTTCCTATACTTGCACCATCAGCTCGGAGATGGACTGCTGCATTTCCCACACTTGCCTGAACCGATTTTTGTTTTTCGATTTTTTATTGTTCAATGAAAAATTTAGAAAATGTATCTCTGAACATTATGGTGCAATGGATTATCAAAGGTGAACCCGAAAGGAACAACAATGTTCGAGCCGCATTCTAATTATAAAGACATTCTATATAAAAGCAGGCTAAACGTTACAAAGTACCTAGTGGAACGCAGAAAATGCGCTCGATATCACATCTTTGACCACTGAATGATCATTGGTCGAATTCCAGGATCCTGGACACGGAACAGGTGCATTGCAGGAGTTGTTCATTTCACAGCTGATAGCGCTAACATATGATAGGCCTACTGCTTGTTTTCAGAGGCACGAGTGGTTTTCTGGTATCTGGTATTCTCAGTTTTTTCAGTCTGTTTGTTGGTTTTAATGCTTCATGTTGCCCGGCTTCAATGTACATCCCTGAACTTTAAGAAGAGTGCAGTGGCATATTACAGTTGTATTGCTCTGTAGTGTATTGTCAAAAGTTTGGGAGTTCCAGTTTTTGATCCGCTGAGTTTTGACTGGGCTTCTCCAATGGATAAACATTTTTGGCCAGAATTTTACTTTACGCTGTCATCGAATCATTCTTTGGGCTTTGTGATAACAGCGCAATAGAGTAATTAGATTTCCACTGCATATCTAATTAATCAAAGGTATTAACATCGTTTCTTTTAGTGATCATAATAATTACCTTGTTAAGAAACAGAATCGAACTAAAAGGCGTTGTTGTCCAAAGCCCAACTATGTAACTGTGTCAATGCATATTTTTATGGACTTTGTACTGAAGCGTTTCTAATTTTTGGAGATCCTTTCGCGTGTGCAAGGGGAGAGTGAGTGTCCGTTTGCAGGGCTGATGCGCGGGCGCATATTAGGTATGCAATTGGGGCGTGCAGTACTGTACACAAAAGATAGTAGTCGAAGTTTAGTTTGGCTCGACGTCTGAGATACTCGATGGTGAAATTAGGTTAAGCCGGCTAAAAGGCTATAGCTGATGCTATGGTAGATTGTTGTTCTGGGTGAACGACATTGTAGCAAGGCGGTCTTTGGTCAACTAGAAAGGATCATTGCTGCGGCTATACTAAATAATTGTAATCGTAATCGTAATCCCAAGAATTCTGCAGCGCCCAACGAAAGCCGAGCCGCGGGGACCAGCTTATTCACAGGCGCTCAGTCAAAACAAAATCGATAGGCAAAAGGGTTCTGTTCCAGGTCAAGATCCAAGAGTCAGATGGAGAGACAGCGTGGCAGCAACGGTGGGTGGGGTTTGGAGTTGGAGAGGAGAGACAGGTAAGAGAAAGAAGGGGAGTCAGGATAGGATCTGTGGAAGAGGAATGTTTTCAGTTTTGAGTGAAAGGCCGAATCAGAAATTGCAAGCGGTGGAGCATCGGTGACTTCATATGATAGGTCAGAAAACTGTCGCAGTTCTGGGGGGAGTTTATTTAACGAGTCAGTTGTTTTGATTTCTGATTCATCAAGGACCTCCAAGGAGGCTGCGTCGCTATTCAGCTCGACGCTAAATCGGGTGGATCGAGATTCGATACTCGATCAGATACTTTGGGAGAGTTCGCTGACAATGTGCATACTAGCCATTATACAGATGGTAGAAATGTGATTGAATAAGAAAAGAATGGCTGTCCCGTACGTTAACACTGAGAGGAATCCATATGTATACCATAAGTATCTATGTCTTCATTTTGCTTAACCTCAGCATATGAGAGCTGGTGACCTGTCCTCTCCCTCATCGCCTGATCCCCACTTACTTGACCCAAGGGTGTGCCGGACAAGTTTAAATAGAGAGGGAGAGAGACTCTCTAAATAGACAATATCAGACCAAACCCAAGACGGTAGATGAAATTAACTACTTAATCTTCAGTTTCTTCTAAGTATGGTTTCGTTTCAGTTTTGATTAATAATCAGTTCGCAGTCTCGGCTATATTGACAAATAGATTCAGGCTTGCCATTAGATATTGTCGTTTAGCAATTCATACATACAAGATACTGTACAAACCATGATCCTTACCTTGTCGTATGTTGTTGACAGGTCTAAATTTGTGAATGTCGTGTATGTGTCTACTTAAATTATAAGAAACTCGCCCTTTGCTCATATACGGGCAACAAACGGAGGCGGCGAGGTTAGGTAGATGGCCGCTGTTGGTAGTACAGGCTATTTTAAGATGAAAACGAGGTCACATAAAACTTAGGACTGATATACGAATGCATCGCAGACAAAACAACTATTAACAAGACTGCTGAACACCTCAGCGGAATCGAGATAAAAATTAAGTAGTTTCCATCGGAAAATTGTTGGTAGGCCCAATCTGTATCTGGAAGCAAATTGCAGACGCTTTCGTTTTCTTTATCACTCTAGTAAATTTATGCATTTCTAAAGGCAACAAATTAAGCAAATTCAATTTCTTGTTCTTTTTGGGAAGTGTTACTGTTACCTGTCGCTATATTAAGTAAACTAAGTAGCCGGCAATATTCTGCTTAATTTATGATTGTGAATTTGTAGTCAAAATCGTTAGTCAAGATTTTTACAGCACCCGAAAGAAATCCTGATTGCTACTTGCACGCGAGTGCCTGGTAGCAACTTCCGATTAGGCTGTAGGCCTGAAATTGGTCATTTCGTGTCAAATCAGCTTGAGCATTACACTACACCATCGACGATATTTCTAATATTTTTCCATAGATAATTCTCGCCATAACACGGCAAAATAAGAAATATTGACTCATACAGGCTACCTTCAACTTCCCCTGCGAACCAAGACAAAGACAAAACAATTACGAAAGTGTGGATATTGCGTGGAAAAGAACATAAAAAACCTCACATCTCGTACGTTCTTTGACTATGTTAAAATGATTTCACCGTTTCGAACTTGTCCACCAGTTTTAAGCACGAAGTTTAATGCGAATATGTTAGATGCATGCATTCTGGCCCAATTTCTGGGTTAACCGCAACAAGGGGTTTGAGAAATCAGCGAACCGTATTCAGCGCTGTGCTTAGGATTTAGCCGCCTTGGCAGTTGGGCCTACTCATTCATTCGTTTATTCATTCATTCGGCATTTACAAAAAGCGGCAAAGATACAAGTCCATTATAAAGTAAACAGGTTACATCAGCGCAAACGGCAGTCCCAGCAGGTATCTAATTCCGCGTAGTAAGGGCCGCCTTTTAACAAGCAATACATGTGACTGCAAATGACTTCAGTGAATGTTCAATATATAGTGAAGCCATTATTTGAATTATTCTTGAAAATATTACCATTGCGCAACAGCAACGTTTTTTCCAGCTGAAACTAAATATTTCCAAATCTTCAGTTCTTGATCTTCCTTCTGGGAATCAGTCTCACTTCAAATTCCGAAGGACTTATGCTCGCACCTATGATCTCCTTCACTCTGATCGAGTCCTGACCCTCTGGTGGTCGGATATCGAAGCGTTTGACGAGACTGGTGAGAAAGAGGAAGGTCTCCTGACGACCTAGAATCTCTCCAAGGCAAGAACGCATTCCTAGAACAGACCACAAGAAATGCAGTTGGTTCATTTTAATTCTGCGAAGCCTTCAGACGTATATTTCATTCGCTGTGAACATTTATGCGAGATATGTATGGGTCAGTCAGCCACTATCTAATGCCCTGAATTGCCAATCTGGAGAAATGAGGTTAGCTTTCTATTTTGAGAAAAAGAAAATTTATAATCTTAATTGAGCAAACAATATCCGTGGAGCTGAGTTAAGTATGAGTCAGTAAAGTCTATGATTTAACGGTAATATGACTTAATCCAACATATCTAGAATATTAGAAAATCTGTTTTAGAATACAATATATCCTATATAATCGCTATGACACAATATAAGGCATCAATCAATGGTCGTTAAAAGCGAACCCGCTGTCAAAACTGGTAATGCGTTGAATACGTTAAGTCGAATAACAGGAAGTCAGAGAAAACAGGTGTCAGGCTACGATGGTAAAGCGAGTTGAAATTGCTAACTTTTACCTTATAAATTAAAATAATTCTTAACAATATATCCGGTGAATCATACCCAGTCCAAATGGTATTACATTTTCACTTCCAATGATCGCGTGACCTTCGTCCAGGAATCTCTCTGGTCTGAAGTTCTCTGGGTCTATCCAGGATTTTGGGTCCATATGAGCACAGAAAGCGTTAGCGAGGACCTAGGTTAAGAAAAATCAGTATATCTGCATTTGATACAAGATTAAAATATCCAGAACATGTTGATTGCTAACTTGTCATTATTACCGATCGTAAAATAATAATACTAAGATGTGATAGCTTTTTCACAATAGGGCACAGTAAATATGACAACGAAAGTCTCAATTGGCAACTCAGATTCGCAATATTGTGTTCTTCAATGATAATTGCCATAGAGTATAATTTTAACCACACATAGTTGCTAATCGCCAGCCACAATAATGTCAAACTTCGCAAAACATGTAATTAGATGATTACCATGCATCCCTTGGGTATGTAGTATCCGAGAACCTCCGTGTCCTTGAGTGTCGCGTGTGGTAGATAAAGCGGTATAACAGTACGACGTCTCATGACTTCCAGAATCACAGCCTCCGAATAAGGCAAACGCGGTTTATCATCGAGTGAAGGAAACCTGTCCTCTGGTACCACGTCATCGATTTCCCTTTGAAAGCGTGTCTGGACTTCTGGATGGTTGGCTAATTCCACAAATGCCCACATCAACGTTGTCGCTACGTTCCCTGCACTACCGAAGCAGAGGTCTCGAAGAATGTGTAGAAGATCCTGGTGGTCGTAATCGGACCCCTGAATTTCTATAAATCTTCTCACGAATGTTGACTCGCGATCATTAGACTTGCTGTACTCGATTCCTTCTTCAACGCCGTTCAGTATGTCTTGGTGGCACTGCGCCAAAGAGGCGATCTTCCTACGAAAGTTGGGAAGAAACCTCAAAAATGGTGCGAAGTCGAATGCAAATTCGAGATTTTTCAAATACTCCCTGACGCCTTCAGCTATCCTTTTATGCCAACTGCCCGACGACAAAAATGTTTCACCGAAAAGAATACTTGAAACTACACGGAAGGTCGATAAAACAGTCAACATTTTGGGATCAAATTGGTGACCGTTATGTTTCAGAATTTCCTCGGTTAGTGATTCCACTTCTTGAAGAATTCGAGTCTCAGAAACGCTGTTGACTCCGAATCCAAACTCCTTGAGGATGCTGAGACAAAGCTTATGGTTCTTCTTATAGGCGTCGTTGTATCTTGCGAAAATTATACCTAGCCAAGAATATTATGTTGGGCAGTTAATTGAATTGAGATTTAACGTTGTTTAAAAAGATCGCAGTTGAACGTGTTACAAACTTAAGCCTACTGTATTTAACTAGACGATTTTTATTGAGTCTGTCCATGCGTCAGTCCGTGCGACCGTTGATCAATGGATTTATTTACTATCTATCATGCCAATAGTTAGTAGACAGTATTCGCATTTTAAAATCTTCAAAGTTTGTAGCATGTGGTTTTTTCAATACAATACAAAACAATGCATTGCATAAGGAAGCAATGTAGTACAATGCGATACAATACAATGCGATGCAGTAGAGTGAAAGAACGTTTCAGTTCAGTTGAGTAAGGGACAACAAAACGCAATACTTCACCATACTTTCAGCGCGCCACTTATCTAATGTGACCAAAAACACATCGCATTGTCAGTAACTTTATAAGTGGATCGACAAACCTCTGAGGCTTGGGTTGAGAATATCCCTCTTTCTCCACATATCAATTCTGTCGGCAAAGGCTTCCGATTGTCTAAGAAAGGCTTCTGAAATCGCCTGTTTACTACTGAGGATGACGACCAGTCTGAAAAAAACACACACGCAGTAGAAAATTAGCTCAATAGGGACACTGTTGATGTGACAGTGATTGTATGTTTTTATGATTTGTACGTTTTCACTCAGATTCAGCTTTTAAATCGGCTCATTTAATCAGATTTAAAGCATTTGGAACTTATAGATTTCTATCATCAGCGTCACATATTCATGACTTGCATATTTATTGTCACCTATTCATTGAATAGGTGACAATAAATTAACCAAGGTTATCTTAAGAATATGTGACTCGTTCTACATTTAAAACCTGGCATATATGTCGAAATTACACCTCTCCTTAACTTTTCGATGACGATTTTTCAGCGATTTTGATAAAGTAGGGCTGTGTAAATATTAAAATATGAATCAACAATAAAGAGTCAGAAGATTCTGCATAATTTTTCGATCCAGAATTTGGAGAAATTTTGGTTCGTTCTTGAAAAAAGGCAAAGCTATGGTTTACAGGATCTCACGTCTATATACATGGATCGATGTATATATGTATACATAAATGCATGCATGATGGAATGTATGTATGTATGTATGAATGCATGCATGTATGTTTGTTTTTTGTACATATGTAATCATGGATTTTTGCATGTATGTGTCGAATGTAAAAACTTCCATATGTCCACTTTAATTGTATTTTTGGTAATTTGAGATTTGTAAAGCACCTCTTGGGAGGGGGTGAGCTTAAAAAGAGAGCTCAAGAGCAGAACAAGTTAAATCAGTGATAAACACTCCATTATCAACATGTCCAAGGCATCAGCTGATGGTCGCTTCAAATTATTGTCGCGATCAAAGTCATAATCCATTAGAGAACGCCGGATCGAATTCTGATAGATCATGGAAACCAGAAACCAGGTCACAGTGGGTAAGCAGGTTGAAAGATATGCGCCTTCATTTTAGACGTGATTGACATCACAGAATTAACAGCACGAACGTAATTGGGCTATATATTTCAGAGCCTGGGATTAGCTAAGACCATGAATGAGTGTATGTATATATGTGTGTATGCATTTATGTATCTAGACATTAATATATCACCTTCCAAGTACCCACAAAAGAGCATTGTCTTCGCCAGCCTAAATGAGCGTGAAGTTTCTAAAGGACAACTCATTCATCTCTAACTACATGACGCTCAGAAACCTGAGAATTCACCATTCGCGTGCTCAAGCACACACATAGGTTCCCATCGAGGGTTACATAGTTGACGTTATGTCTAGCACACTGATACCATATTTTTTGTCTTACCTTACTCCTACGTTACACGAAAACATAGGACCAAGTTTCTCAGCTGATTTCATGAAGTAGCCTGGCAGGATGCTCATTCCTCCACGAAGAATAGCACCAAAGAGTGGTAGAGCTGGTAATGAAGGTGGATATCGTCTTCTTGCATCCTTCGTTTCGTTTCGCTTCATGAAGAGAAGGAAGAAGATGATTATGCCAATCGCTCCAACCGTTGTTAGGACAACTGACAACTCGCCGTTTTCAAACATCTAAGACATGCAAGAATAATCTTACTTAGATAGGCTACGTTGTTGTTTAGGTGAGAATCAACTTTCGTGTTTTCTTTCCAGAATAAGTTAGAGGTTTTAGCTGTCATGCAGGTGCCAGCAGCCTTGATCTTGCTTCTATGCCTCGGTCTTGTCAGTTTTACGATTAATGGAACTGCTTAATAAATTCTTACTGGTCGCAGAACTGGTCGAGGTTATATCAAATACACGTGATGCATCTGAATCCGTTCCGATACTTGCACGATCAGCTCGGAAATGGACTGCTGCATTTCCCACACTTGCCTGAACCGATATTGTTTTTCGATTTTTTATTGTTCAATGAAAAATTTAGAAAATTTATCTCTGAACATTATGGTGCAATGGATTATCAAAGGTGAACCCGAAAGGAACAACAATGTTCAAGACGCATTCTATTTATAAAGGCATTCTATATAAAAGCAGGCTAAACGTTACAAAGAACCTAGTGGAACGCAGAAAATGCGCTCGATATCACATCTTTGACCATTGAATGGGCCTTGGTCGAATTCCAGGATCCGGGACACGGAACAGGTGCATTGCAGGACTTGCCGTTCATTTCACAGCTGATAGCGCCAACAAATGATGGGCCTACTGCTTGTTTTCAGAGGCATGAGTGGTTTTCTGGTATCTGGTATTCTCAGTTTGTTCAGTCTGTTTTTTGGTTTTAATGTTTCATGTTGCCCGGCTTCAATGTACATCCCTGAACTTTAAGAAGAGCGCAGTGGCATATTACAGTTGTATTGCTCTGTAATGTATTGTCAAAAGTTTGGGAGTTCCAGTTTTTGATCCGCTGAGTTTTGACTGGGCTTCTCCAATGGATAAACATTTTTGGCCAGAATTTTACTTTACGCTGTCATCGAATCATTCTTTGGGCTTTGTGATAACAGCGCAATAGAGTAATTAGATTTTCACTGCATATCTAATTATTCAAAGGTATTAACATCGTTTCTTTTAGTGATCATAATAATTACCTTGTTATGAAACAGAATCGAACTAAAAGGCGTTGTTGTCCAAAGCTCAACTATGTAACTATGTCAATGCATATTTTTATGGACTTTGTAGCGACGCGTTCTAATTTTTGAAGAGGTTTTCGCGTGCACAAGGGGAATGTGAGTGTCCGTTTGCAGGGCTGGTGCGCATGCGCATGATAGGTATACAATTGGGTGTGTGCAGTACTGTACACAAAAGATAGTAGTCGAATTTTGGTTTGGCTCGAGGTCTGAGGTACTCGATGGTGAAATTAGGTTAAGCTGAGGGTCAGATCGGCTGGTGTGCAATTGACTAAGAGGCTATAGATGATGCTATGGTAGATTGTTGTTCTGGGTGAACGACATTGTAGCAAGGCGGTCTTTGGTCAACTAGAAAGGATCATTGCTGCGGCTATACTAAATAATTGTAATCGTAATCGTAATTCCAAGATTTCTACAGCGCCCAACGAAAGCCGAGCCGCGGGGACCAGCTTATTCACAGGCGCTCAGTCAAAACAAAATCGATAGGCAAAAGGGTTCTGTTCCAGGTCAAGATCCAAGAGTCAGATGGAGAGACAGAGTGGCAGCTATGGGGTGGTGGTGTTTGGAGTTGGAGAGGAGAGACAGATAAGAGGAAGAAGGGGAGTCTGGGTGCGATCTGTGGAAGAGGAATGTTTTCAGTTTTGAGTGAAAGGCCGAAGCAGAAATTGCAAGCGGTGGAGCATAGGTGACTTCGTATGATTGGTCAGAAAACTGTCGCAGTTCTGGGGGGGAGTTTATTTAACGAGTCAGTTGTTTTGATTTCTAATACATCAAGGACCTCCAAGGAGGCTGCGTCGCTATTCAGCTCGACGCTAAATCGGGTGGATCGAGATTCGATACTCGATCAGTTACTTCGAGAGAGTTCGCTGACAATGTGCATACTTACTAATATACAAATGGTAGAAATGTGATTGAATAAGAAAAAGAATGGCTGTCCCGTTCGTTAACACTGAGAGGAATCCATATGTAAAACCATAAGTATCTACGTCTTCATTTTGCTCAACCTCAGCATATGAGAGCTGGTGACCTGTCTTCTCCCTCACCGCCTGATCCCCTCTTACCTGACCCGAGGGAGTGCCGGACATGTTTAAATAGAGAGGGAGAGAGACTCTCTAAATAGACAATATCAGACCATACCGAAGACGGTAGATGAAATTAACTACTTAATCTTCAGTTTCTTCAGTTTCTTCTAAGTATGGTTTCGTTCCAGTTTTGATTAATAATCAGTTCGCAGTCTCGGCTATATTGACAAATAGATACAGGCTTGCCATTAGATATTGTCGCTTAGCAATTAATACATACAAGATACAAACCATGATCCTTACCTTGTCGCATGTTGTTGACAGATCTAAATGTGTGAATGTCGTGAATGTGTCTACTTAAATTATAAGAAACTCGCCCTTTGCTCATATATGGGCAACAAACGGAGGCGGTGAGGTTAGGTAGATGGCCGCTGCTGGTAGTACAGGCTATTTTAAGATGAAAACGAGGTCACATAAAACTTAGGACTGATATATGAATACATCGCAGACAACACAACTATTAACAAGACTGCTGAACACCTCAGCGGAATCGAGATAAAAATTAAGTAGTTCCAATCGGAAAATTGTTGGTAGGCCCAATCTGTATCTGGAAGCAAATTGCAGACGCTTTCGTTTTCTTTATCACTCTAGTAAATTTATACATTTCTAAAGGTAACAAATTAAGCAAATTCAATTTCTTGTTCTTTTTGGGAAGTGTTACTGTTACCTGTCGCTATATATTAAGTAAACTAAGTAGCCGGCAATATTCTGCTTAATTTATGATTGTGAATTTGTAGTCAAAATCGTTAGTCAAGATTTTTACAGCACCCGAAAGAAAGCCTGATTGCTACTTGCACGCGAGTGCCTGGTAGCAACTTCCGATTAGGCTGTAGGCCTGAAATTGGTCATTTCGTGTCAAATCAGCTTGAGCATTACACTACACCATCGACGGTATTTCTAATATTTTTCCATAGATAATTCTCGCCATAACACGGCAAAATAAGAAAAATTGACTCATACAGGCTACCTTCAACTTCCTCTGCGAACCAAGACAAAGACAAAACAATTACGAAAGTGTGGATATTGCGTGGAAAAGAACATCAAAAACCTCACATCTCGTACGTTCTTTGACTCTATGTTAAAATGATTTCACCGTTTCGAACTTGTCCACCAGTTTTAAGCACGAAGTTTAATGCGAAGATGTTAGATGCATGCATTCTGGCCCAATTTCTGGGTTAACCGCAACAAGGGGTTTGAGAAATCAGCGAACCGTATTCAGCGCTGTGTTTAGGATTTAGACGCCTTGGCAGTTGGGCCTACTCATTCATGCGTTTATTCATTCATTCGGCATTTACAAAAAGCGACAAAGATACAAGTCCATTATAAAGTAAACAGGTTACATCAGCGCAAACGGCAGTCCCTGCTGTATCTAATTCCGCCTAGCAAGGGCCGCCTTTTAACAAGCAATACATGAGACTGCAAATGACTTCAGTGAATGCTCAATATATAGTGAAGCCATTATTCGAATTATTCTTGAAAATATTACCATTGCGCAACAGCAACGTTTTTTCCAGGTGAAACTAAATATTTCCAAATCTTCAGTTCTTGATCTTCCTTCTGGGAATTAGTCTCACTTCGAATTCCGAAGGGCGCATTACTGAAGTTATAATCTCCTTCACTCTGATCGAGTCCTGACCCTCTGGTGGTCTGATATCGAAGCGTTTGACGAGACTCGTGAGAAAGAGGAAGATCTCCTGACGACCCAGAATCTCTCCAAGGCAAGAACGCTTTCCTAGAACATACCAAAAGAAAGCAGTAGGGTCAAATAAATCAGCTAAGATTTCAGAAGTTGTACACAATGGATGTGAATTTCAGTGGCATATATTAGTATGAGGATCAGTGAGACACTCTTTATGAACTTGAAACTTCCAGTTTCAAGTACTGAGGTTTGGTTTCAATGGCAAGGAAAAGAAATTTTTTGCTTAGTTCAAATGGCAACATCAGCGAAGTTCAGTAAAGTGTAAGTGATTAGAGTCTATGCTTCAAGGATAAGATGATATAATCCAGCGTCATTTAACAACTTCTAGAGCGCTGCTCTCAATATTCACAAGGCATTAATTGATGGGAGTTGAACGTGGCACCGTTGCCAAGTTCCGTAAAGTGTTGATAATTCAAGTCGAAATGCAACAGGTCAAAGAAAATGGAAGTCAAGCGACGGTAGCTAAGCGAGTTGAAATTTATAAATCTTCGCAATAATTAAAATAATTCTTAAAAATAAATATGTGTATATATCCGCAGGATCATACCCAGTCCAAATGGTATTACTTTTTCACTTCCAATTATCGTGTGATTTTCATCCAGGAATCTCTCCGGCCTGAAGTTCTCCGGGTCTCTCCAGGATTTTGGGTCCATGTGAGCACAGAAGGCGTTAGCGAGAACCTATGAAAACAAAATCAATGTAATTTGCAGTTGAGACAAGCTTTAAACATCCAGAAGATGTTAATTGCTAACTTCTCAATTATTACCGATCGTAAAACAATAATACTATAAAATATTAGCTTTTTCACAATAGGGCACATTAAAGATGACAACTTCCTACGAATCACTGAAGCAATATTGTGGTCAGTATCTATTCATTGCTATAGCGTATAATTTTAACCACACACAAGTGCTATTCGCCAGCCACAATAATGGCATACTTCGAAAATCATACAACTAGATGATTACCATGCATCCTTTTGGTATGTAGTATCCGAGAACCTCCGTGTCCTTGAGTGTCGCGTGTGGTAGATAAAGCGGTACAACAGTACGACGTCTCATGACTTCTAGGATCACAGCCTCTGTGTAAGGCAAACGCGGTTTATCATCGAGTGAAGGAAACCTGTCCTCTGGTACCACGTCATCGATTTCCTTTTGTAAACGGGTCTGAACTTCAAGATGGTTGGCTAATTCCACCATTGCCCAATGCAGGGTTGTTGATACGGTCTCTGCACTAGCTAAGCACAGATCTCGAACGATGTAGAGAAGGTCGTGATGGTCGTATTTGGTCCCCTGAATTTCTATAAATCTTCTCACGAATGTTGACTCGCGATCATTAGACTTACTGCATTCGATTCCTTCATCAATGCCTTTCAGAATCATTTCCCGGCACTGCTCCAAAGCGGAGATCTTCCTACGAAAGTAGGGCAGAAACCTCAAAAAAGGGACAAAGTTGAATGAAAATTCGGTGTTTTTCGCATACTCTCTGATGCCTTCAGCTATTCTTTTATGCCAATTGCCCGAGGACAAAAATGTTTTTCCAAAAAGAATACTTGAAACTACACGGAAGGTTGATAAAACAGTCAACATTTTTGGATCGAATGGATGGCCGTTAAGTTTAAGAATTTCCTCGTTTAGCGATTCCACTTCTTGAAGAATTCGAGTCTCAGAAACGCTGTTGACTCCGAATCCAAACTCCTTGAGGATGGTGAGACACAGCTTATGGTTCTTCTTTAAAGCGTCGTTGTATCTTGCATAAATTATACCTAGTCAAGAAAAAGTGTCAGTCATTTCATTGAATTGAAGCTCCATGTTATTATAAAAGATCGCAAATCAACGTGTTGCAAACATACGATACTTATGTAGTATATACTTGTTGAGTCTGTCAGTGTGTCTGTCCGTATGTCGATTGATCTATCTAACTAACTACCCACCTCTCTATCAAGTAGATATATACATGCTTTTTGCATAATAAAAATCTTCAATGTTTGTAGCACATGGTTTATTTCAATATAACACAATAAAATCCAGTTTATTTACAATACACTAAAATGCGATGCAATAAAATAGAGCACGGTGTAATACAATACAATTCAATACAATTGTGTAAAGTAACGTTTTATTACAGTTCAGTAAGGGACAACACAACCCGATACGTGAACATGCTTTCAAGGCGCCACTTCCGCCTAATGTGGAGAACAGCATATCGCATAGTCAGTAACTTAAACATGGTGAATAACTTAATTACTGGATCTACAAACCTCTGAGGCTTGGGTTGAGAATATTCTTCTCTGTCCACATATCAATTCTGTCGGCAAAGGCTTCCGATTGTCTAAGAAAGGCTTCTGAAATCGCCTGTTTACTACTGAGGATGACGACCACTCTGGACAAAAACACATACGCAGTAGAAAATTAGCTCAATAGGGACACTGTTGATGTGACAGTGATTGTATGTTTCTATGATTTGTACGTTTTCACTCAGATTCAGCTTTTAAATCGGCTCATTTAATCAGATTTAAAGCATTTGGAACTTATAGATTTCTATCATCAGCGTCACATATTCATGACGTATATTTATTGTCACCTGTTTGTTGAATAGGTGACAATAAATTAACCAAGGTTATCTTAAGAATATGTGACTCGTTCTACATTTAAAACCTGGCATATATGTAGAAATTACCCCTCTCCTTAACTTTTCGATGACGATTTTTCAGCGATTTTGATGAAGTAGGGCTGTGTAAATATTAAAATATGAATCAACAATAAAGATTCAGAAGTTTCTGCACAATTTTTCGATCCAGAATTTGGAGAAATTTTGGTTCGTTCTTGAAAAAAGGCAAAGCTATGGCTTACAGAATCTCACGTCTACATACATGGATCGATGTATATATGTATACATGAATGCATGCATGATAGAATGTATGTATGTATGAATGAATGAATGTATATATGCATGTATATTTGTTTTTTGTACATATGTAATCATGGATTTTTGCATGTATGTGTCGAATGTAAAAACTTCCATAGGTCCACTTTAATTCTATTTTTGGTAATTTAAGATTTGTAAAGCACCTCTTGGGAGGGGGTGAGCTCAACAGGAGCGCTCAAGACCAGAACAAGTAAAATCAGTGATAAACACTCCATTATCATAATGTCCAAGGCATCAGCTGATGGTCGCTTCAAATTATTGTCGCGATCAAAGTCATAATCCATTAGAGAACGCCGGTTCGAATTCTGATAGATCATGGAAACCAGAAGCCAGGTCACAGTGGGTAAGCAGGTTGAAAGATGTGCGTCTTCATTTTAGACGTGATTGACATCACAGAATTAACAGCACGAACGAAATTGGGCTATATATTTCAGAGCCTGGGATTAGCTGAGACCATGAATGAGTGTATGTATATATGTGTGTGTGGATTTTTGTATCTAGACATTAACATATCACCTTCCAAGTACCCTCAAAAGAGCGTTGTCTTCGCCAGCCTAAATGCGCGTGAAGTTTCTTAAGGACAACTAATTCATCTAGAACCTCATAATGCTCAGAAACCTGAGAATTCACCATTCGCGTGCTCAAGCACACACATAGGTTCCCATCGAGGGTTACATAGTTGACGTCATCTCTAGCACACTGATACCATATTTTTTGTCCTACCTTACTCCTACGTTACACGAAAACATAGGACCAAGTTTCTCAGCTGATTTCATGAAGTAGCCTGGCAGGATGCTCATCCCTCCACGAAGAATGGCACCGAAGAGTGGTAGAGCTGGTAATGAAGGTGGATATCGTCTTCTTGCATCATTCGTTCCGTTTCGCTTGATGAAGAGAAGGATGAAGAGGATGACTCCAGTCGCTGCAACCGTTGTGAGGACAAGCGACAACTCGCCGTTTTCAAACATCTAAGACGTGTAAGAATAATCTTACGTATACAGGATACGTTGTTGTTTAGGTTAGAACAAACCTTTGTTTTCTCCCAAGAATAAGTTAGAGGTTTTAGCTGTCATGGTTCCAGCAGCCTTGATCTTGCTTTAATGCCTCGGTCTCGTGAGTTTTAGGATTAATGAAACTGCTTAATTCATATTTTCTCACTGATCACAGAACTGGTCGTCATAATATCAATTACACCCGATGCATCTGAATTTGTTCTTACACTTTCACGATCAGGTATGCATTTTCGAACCTTGCCTGAACCGAACAATGCGCAAGGTTTTGAGCGCAGTGCTTAGCGCCATCAATCAATGCTGTATTTCAGTTTTTGTTTCAGATATCTTATTGTTCAATAAAAAATGTAGAAAATTTATCTCTGAACACTTTAGTGCCATGCATGAACAAATTTGAACCCAAAAGGGGCTACAATGTTCCAGCCGCATGGTAATCGCAATCCCAAGATTTCTACAGCGCCCAACGAAAGCCGCGCAGCGGGGACCAGCTTATTCACAGGCCTCAGTCAAAACAAAATCGAAAGGCAAAAGAGTTCGGTTCCGGGTCAAGATCCAAGAGTCAGGCAGAGAGACAGCGTGGCAGCTAGGGTGGGTGATGTTTGGGGCTGGATAGCAGAGGCAGATAAGAGAAAGAAGGGGTGTCAGGATAGGATCTGTGGTATTTATCATGGCGTTCTATAAGAAAGCAAGCTAAAAGCTACAACATACCTAGTGGAACTCAGCTAAGGCTCTCGTTATCTTGTCGTCGACCCTTGAATGGCCTTGGTCGAATCCCAAGATCCTGGACACGGAACAGGTCCATTGCTGGACTTACCGTTTATTTCCCAGCTGAAAGCGTTAACAAATGATAGGCCTACTTCTTGGTGACAGAGGTACGTGTGGGTTTCTGGTATCTGGTATTTTCAGTTTTCCCAGACTGTTTGTTGGTTTTAATGCTTCATGTTGCCCGGCTTCAATGTACATTTCTGAACTTTAAGAAGAGAGCAGAATCAAATTACAGTTGTAGTGCTTTCTAATGGATTGCCCAAAGTTGGGGAGTTCCATTTCTTGATCGATCAAGTTTCTTAGTGGGCTTCTTCAATGGATTACAACTCTGCCTAGAATTTTACTTTAAGCGACTATCGAATAATGCTCTGTGCATTAAAATAATCGTTATCATAATCGTAATCGCAATCTCAAAATTTCTACAACGCCCAATGAAAGCCACGTCACGAGGATCAGCTTATACAGTTAAAAATTTATTGGTAACAGGGTTCAATTTCAGGTGAAGATTTCAAGACCCAATAACAGCGCAATGTAAGTAAGTAGATTAGAATTGCATTTCTAATTAATAAGAGGCAAATAGATTTTTGCTTTTAGTGATGAAATTACCGTGTTATGAAACAGAAATGAACTAAAAGGTTCTGTTGCCCAAAGCTCAATTATTTAGCTATGTCAACCCATTTTTGTGGACTTTGTAACGACGCGTTGGGAATTTTTTAGAGCTTGCGCGTGTGCAGTGGTAATGTGGATGTGTGTTTGCCGAGCTGATGAACGGGCGCATAATAGGTATACAACGGGGGGTGTGCCATGTTCGGTACGCAGAAGATAGCAATCGAAGTTAGTTTGGTTCGAGGTCTGAGATAATCGACGGTGAAATTATGTTGAGTCGAGGGTCAGATAGACTAGGGTGCAATTGGTTAAGAGGTTATAGTTGGTCTTATGGTAGATTGTTGTTCGACGTTGTTGCAAGGCGGAATTGCATGAGTTTGTAAGGTTGATTACTGTGGCTGTACCAAACATCTGTAAAGATTCGGTTGTTATGATTTTTAATGCATCAAGAACCTCATAGGACCCTGAGTCGCTATTAAGCTCGGCGTTAAATCGGGTGGATCGCTGTCTCTCGGCTTGACTTTTGGATCTTGATCTGGAACCAAACCCTTTTGCCTGTCGATTTTGTTGTGAATAAGCTGGTCCCCGCGGCGCGGCTTTCGTTGGGCGCTGTAGAAATCTCGGAATTACGATTACGGTTACGATTACGATTTGATCCTCGATCAGGTACTTTGTGAGAGTTCGTTGACAGTGTACACAACCATTATAGCAAAAATGGTTGACGTGTGGTTGACGATTAGGATGAGAGGATAGCAGTGCCCGATGTGAACCCAGAGAGGAATCCATGAGTATAGCATGAAGTATTTGCGACTTCAT
This sequence comes from Norana najaformis, assembly GCA_964023275.1. NCBI lineage: Eukaryota > Metazoa > Annelida > Clitellata > Crassiclitellata > Hormogastridae > Norana > Norana najaformis. The sequence continues at coordinate 37,473,009 of OZ029918.1, read as the reverse complement.
TTTTCTTAGCTTTCAGCAAATGGTGGATGATGGCCAGTGCTCTTCCACACCACCTGCTCTTCCCAGCGATAGCTAGTCTACGGTCAATGTATTCATTTTATTGCTGACTTCGATATGGCGCACTAATGGATGAGAAATCACGAAATAGCTTTTTGCCCTGGCGGACTGTTTCCAATTTCTAGGGTCAAAAGGTCATGGAATGGACTAAAAGCTAAGATTAACATAAAGCATGATTCCTCTCCGTGTAAAGTACTTCGCTTTGTTCCGCCCATGACCCTTAACCCGAGGTATTGAAAACGCAAATGGAAGCAGAAAATAAGTCTCCAAAAACCTCAGCTCAAAACAAATGCTGCATCAGGAAGATAATCATTTTCACCTGAGCTTTCGTTGGGCTCACAATTATCAAACTAAGTCCACTGGTTATTTGTTCAGTTTCGGTGCTAGGTCAAAAACGGAACGAGAAGTCAAACCAGGTGGACAGTATGGTGCAACGGTGGAAATCGGTGGTGATGGTAGTCAGGAGATGGACCAGGAGTAGAAAGTGGAATGTGCAGAAGCAGAATATGATATCTTGGATTGTTAGGTTTTGAGTGGATATTTGCAGGAGATGGCGATCAGAGGAGTTCTCGTTTTGACAGGCTTGGATGACAAACGGGCGGAGGCCATGGGGCTTCTGTTCCAAAGAGTGTGCGCCTCCTTGATATGAGGAGAGGTTTGCAAAATTTCAGAGAGGAGAAAACTAAAGACCGATATGGAGATCGGCATGAGAAAGAGCGAGAGTATTTGAGCGGTTGGATAGTGAATGGTCGGCGAATTTTACAGAAGTTTTAAGGGCATTGTAGATAAGAGATACGATTTAGTACAGGATGCGCTGAGGGACCTTAAGCCAATGAATGGTTAGAAAACTGAGGTTATGGGGTTATGTATTTGTAGATATTGGTTACTGCATGCACAAGAGCGTTCTGAATTGTTTGTAGCCGTTGAGATAAGTCACGATGCTACAGAAGAGGGAATTGTAAAAGTCAAGTTTGGAGTGATATATGCGTTCTGGTGGAGATTACAGAAGAGGGCATTGTAAAAGTCAAGTTTGGAGTAATATATGCGTCGTAGGGTAGATTTGAAACCCGATCCCTGAGTTGATATTCCAACATGTTAACCACTTGATTATCGCGCATCTTTATATATGATTAACAACATATCTACATACAGTAGGCACATACTTGTCATTACAGTATATATTGTCGTTTAACAATTAATACAAATAATTGAAAAACCTGGATCTTTACCTTGTATGTTGTTGACGGTTCCAAATTTGTCCACGTCTTGTCTGTGTATGCTTGAATTCTAAAAAACTCAGCTTTTATGGTATACAGAGCAACAACGGAGACGGCAAGGCAAAGTCGAAGGCCGCTGCGGGATTCACGAGCTATTTTTAGGATGAAATCGAGTTCACAGACAGTTAGGACTGAAATTCGGATGCCAGATAGCCAGCATGAATATTAATGAGACTGTTAAATGCCTCGGCAGAGGCGAGCTATAAATGAACTATAGGCTATCAGAAAATTTTGAGGTATTTGGTAGCAAATCGAAGGCGCTTCGCTTCTCTTATAACGCTAATAAATTAAGCAACTTATGCGCCAGATGTTTGAAATTTATTGCTTTATTTAGGCCTGACAGTTGGGTGCATTATGTGCAACATGAATATTAATGAGGCTGCTAAACGCTTGGGCGAAGCCGAGCTTAAATGACCTTGAAACTACCAGGGAATTGCAAATAATAAGTACCTGGCAGAAAGCTGCGGACACTTTCGCTTTACTTATCACTATCCTTATTCTAGTAAATACCCTTGTGCCAAGTACTTGAAAACTATTGCTTTATTGTACGGATCTACTGTTCACTGTCGCTATAACAAATCTACTAAGTCAGGTAGCATGCACTATTAAACAGCGCCCCAAAAGGCCAATTTGCTAGGCCTACATGCATGCTTTTGCGCTGAGGAGCACTGCTAAGTAATAGTTTCTGCTGAGTTCGTAGGCCTAAATTTTGGTAATTTCATGACATATCAGGCAGAGGTTTATATGATACCATCTAAAACATCTCTCATACACTTTTTCCAGACAATCCTGGACGAAAAACGAAATATTTACGTTGACAATATTCCTGCTGTTCATGAAAACCTTACAAAACAATTCAAATACGAAAACAGAGGGAATGGGATTCTTTATGAACAAGTTAACTCCAATAAAAACTATCAATGTCTCCGTGGAATGCCTTGACGACTAGCATCAAAGATAACACTCTTCCAATAACAAGTTTCAATAAGAAACTTAACATTTTACATGTTAAATAGGTCTGCCTAGATTTCTCGCCATTCCTATTGATCTATAAACTATAATATTAATATTGATATTACTAGGTAGTTCTTTTTTAGGGTCGTAGCACGTGCAGTTAAGCTGTTGTTAAACTTACTTGCGTGAGTAATAAATGTCTGCTTAATAACTCCCTCATGCCTCCTCTTCAATCCGGATTTAGGAAGTTCCACTCTACTGAATCACTTATTACACGTCTCCTGGCTGACGTCTTTGGAGCTTTTGACCGTGGACATGTTACTCTTCTTGCCCTCTATGATGTTAGTGCTGCTTTTGACACTGTGGATCACTCTATCCTTTTGGAGCGTCTAGAAAAATCTTTTGGCATTTCTGATACGGCCCTTCTTTGGTTTCAGTCATTCCTCTCAGACCACTCTCATTCTGTTATCTTTGGGCCTACACGTTCCGCGTGGTCCCTTATACCTTTTGGCCTTCCTCAGGGTTCTGTTCTGGCCCCTCTCCTCTACATTCTGTACACTGCCGACCTGGCACGGGTTCTCCTTCCCATGGGTGTTGCTGTCCATCAGTATGCAGACGACACTCAGGCTTTCGTTCATGGCCCATCGGAAGCGGCTTCCTCTCTGGTTGAGAGTATTCTTGACGCAACATCTGCCTTTGGTCTCTGGATGTCCTCCAATCGCCTCCGACTGAACTCTGCTAAGACCCAGTTCATCTGGCTTGGTGGTCGTGCTCAGCTGGCAAAGATAGATTCATCATCCTTACGCCAGAGGTTTCCGGACATTCAATTCTGTTCCAAAGTCCGTGATCTTGGGGTTGTTCTGGACCGGGAACTCTCCTTGACCGATCATGTTAACAGTGTCTCCCGCTCATGCTTCTACCACCTTCGTCAGCTTCGTACCATCCGCCGCTCCCTCTCCTTTCATGCCGTTACTACTCTAATTCATGCCCTTATCTGCACCAGGGTGGACTTTGGTAACGCTATCTTTGCTGGACTCTCACTTGCCAATATTTCCAAGCTTCAATCTGTTCTCAATGCTTCTGCCCGTCTTATTGGAGGCGTCCCCAGGTATGGCCATATAACTTCCTTTATACGGGACACTCTACACTGGCTTCCCATTCAGCAGCGTATCCAGTTCAAGATCCTAACGCTTATGCGTAATTGTCTCGTTGGCTCTGCTCCATCATATCTTAAGGACTTCTGCATTTCGGCCTCCTTTGTTCCAGGCCGTAGCACTCTCCGGTCGGCCTCCCTTGGACTTCTGTCTGTCCCTCGTATGCGCACTGCTACAGCGCAGTTTAGAAGCTTTGCCTATGTTGGACCCAATAGCTGGAATCGCCTTTCCCGAGAGCTCCGGCTAGTATTCCTCAGTTTGTCTCTTCCGCAGTTTCGCAAGCGCCTGAAGTCTGTATTATTTGCAAGTGGTTTCACTGGTTCGGGTCGGGAGCGCTTCTGATGAGTCTATTCTTAAAGTGGCGCTTTATAAATGTCAGATTACAATTACAATTACAATTACAATGATAAAAATAATGAAGTTGCAATCAGTTTTCTCATTTCGTCTTATAAATTTTATAGCACTGGTATCATAATGCACAAGGCAGCAATCGATTTTTGTTCAAGCCACAGCTAACCTTTAGGAATTCGTTTCAACACAAGCAACTCATGCAACTCATACTGCATGTTTTCGCTGATTTATTATTTTCGTACGGGATTTTTAGTCAACAATCTGGTTTTGAGACAGTTGATTCATATGCTAGCTAACACAAAAGTCGTCTGCTAACATGAAAAATGGATCCAAGGCAGGATCAAATGAAATCTTCAGCCCGTGTCCCGTGAGTCTTTACTGTATGCGAATGCTGTTCGCCTTATAACTAAAAATTTATACTTTTGTGAGTTTTGTGACAGCAGGGCTTCAAGGAGGGTTGCTAAAGTTTTCGTCCCCTTTGTCAAAACATGTCTTTGTTATCGAATAAAACTTGAACGTATGTCAACGTATGTCAACTTATGTCCACGAACCGGCTTCACTGAAGTAGACATGGTAACGTAGGTGAAGATTAACAGTTTTCCACCAATGTTCATTAGTGTAAGCATATGGACATAATTGGATTTGCATGAACCTTCTTTTTTCAGGTCAGGACTCTGGAGCATATATATGAAAATGCGTTTTATAAATGTGCACATATGATTACGACTACTATGTACAGTGGAGGTACTAAAAGAATGAAATGGCCAACCTCTGAACTGTGAATCAAAAACAATGGCTTCTAACAAGATGTCTGCTTTGACATCTTATGAATCCTAGTACCAGACCAGTGCATTTTGAAACGCTTCCAGACCATACGGAGACAGTTTACTGGAAGAGGCTGAACGAAAGACAGTACGTGGTTGAACGAACACGTCTACTTTATGGAAATCAGAGGAAGGTTGCTTTCCGTTCTGTAGCCCTAGATCAAAATATTTTCACCGTCTCCCACAGTTTTGTAGAGAAATTTAATGCGTAGACGTAGGCCTTCATGCATCGTCAGTCAACCGCGTCAAGGAATTTGAGAACTTAACATAAAGAACTGTAGTCAGCGATTTGCTGAGGTTTTAATTAGCTTGGAGTTGGCCCTATTCCCTCATTCACGCAGTAACCCATTTATTTATTTAGTTATTCATTCGTTCATTCGTTCGTTCATTCGTTCATTCGAAGCCGATAATCTTAAAGGGGCGGCCTATTGACATCATCAGGACATTCAACGACACCTTGAAATCCAGACTGCTTAAAAAATACGAAATATAAGGATATGACCAAGTTATTTATTGCGAAATTGTTTAACTCTCAAAACATTTGGGACACATATTTACTTTCGTTATACATATATGTTTTTATTATTATATACACATATGATGACATGCAGCGATATAGCTAAAAATAAGGTAGCGGCTTTCAGGGAATTGTGGGTGTTAAGTAGCTTTCGCTTCCCAAACGCGCTCTGAATTTAGTAAATTTAAAAAATCAATTTAGCCATAACTTACATTGCTTTATTGCGCAGGCATACTGTTTGGGCCCTACTGTCGGTACGACAGGTCTTCTCAGCCAATTACCATGCACTTCTGTATTTAATTTATAAAAATACAGATACATAATTTATTATTTTGGGTCGTAATCGTAATCTAGAAAAGAAAGCCAGGTTGCTTTTTGCACGATAATGCAATGAGGACCTGTGCTTAGTATAAGCTTAGGTTGAGTTATTCGGCCTGAGTTTTGTAATTTCATGTCAAATCAGCTATAGCGTTGCACTATTCCATCTAAGATATTTCAAATGTTTTTCCCACATAAACCTGGCCACAACTGGGAGAGGAAGGAAATACCTGGACACGATCGCTTGAACGTATTATAACAACTTATACAAAGACAAAATACAAATAAGAAAGAGTGGAGATTGCCTGAAGAAAATCATCCATGGCACAACTCCTGGATCCCGAACTTGGAAGGATCTATGGTGGCATGAATCTACAACATCAAATTACTGGCTGAATTATCGTTTGATCAGTTTTGAAGGAGAGAGGGGAAGAGAAATGTGTCCGTGGTGCGGCCAATCTTCGCCGAAAAGACGGCAAAGACAAGAGAATATCTAGCATTGATTGATGCAGTAATTTTATTGTAACCATAAACCAATAACAGTTTTAATATTCACATAAAGAACATTTCACTTCAGAACAGTTTTGACACTCCTAGTACACTGGTCAACATCCTAAATGTTTCAGTGATGAAATCAGTCATTTTCGTCAATCTTACTCTGCTGAATAGAAATACGATATTTACAATAATTTTTAGTCTTAGTTTTTAGAATACAGTAAGTTTCACTTAATAAATAGAATATAAGTCCATTGGTGTAAGCCTGATAACAAAAGTGGAGGGGTTGAGTCTTATCAGTTTGGTAACACATTGGATGAGTTTTCTGAAAAGGTTACATAGAATATACACGTAGGGTTTCGCGTAATGTGTTCAGAGCAAGTAAGTTTACTAAAAAAATGCACTAGCCAGCATCTGAGTTATGGATGGACAGCAGAAGTTTCTAACCATACAATAGCTTTCAGCAACAGCCTCACATTGCGTGACCATCGCATCTTGTATCGGTCCCAGACCATTCAGGAAAAGGTTAAATGAGGAGGGTGAAGAAAAGACAAACACGGTTGAACAAGCATGATTGCTTTGTAAAGTTAGATAATTGTCAACGCTCGATCTTTAGCTCTACACTAAAATGTTTTTCGATCTCGAAATTGTGAAACAGTTTTTACAGTAAATGCCAATTTAATGCGAAGACAAGCCTACATGCATTATTGGTTAGACTCCTCAAGGGTTCTGAGAAGTCAGCGAACCGTATACAGTGTTGTGTTTAAAATTCAATCACGTTGACAGTAGCGTTTTTTTCATTCATTCATTCTCAATTTTCAAAAATTGACAAAGACACAAGTCTAATTATAAAGTAAAGAGATTATTACAATGCCCATGTAAGACTCTGATAGGAATCTGTTCCCTATATCAAGGTATAACTTCGTGTAAGGTATAATAAGGTATAACCACGTATAACTTCAGTGAATGGTCAATTTATAGAAAACCATTAGCCCTACTTAAATAATTCCGACAAATCTTATTTTTGCGACAGCAGCAAAGCACCAGCTGTCGAAAGTTTCCAAATCTTCAGTTCATCTTCGTTTTCGGAATCAGGCTCACTGCGAAGACCGAAAGGCGGATTACTGAAGTTATAGCCTCCTTCACTCTGATCGAATCCTGACCCTCTGGTGGTCGGATATCGAAGCATTGAACGAGACTGGTGAGAAAGAGGAAGATCTCCTGACGAGCAAGAATCACTCCGGGGCAAGAACGCTTTCCTAGAAGAGACCACAAGATTAGATATTGGGTCACCTAATTTAAACGAATCGTTGAGACTTGCACTCAGTTGATGTGAGCAGATATGTGTGGGTATGTGAGACATTAATTTATACCCTGAGTTTCCAGTCGGAGCCTTGAAGTTTGGTTGCTGTGGTTAGAGAAACAAATTTCATAATCCTAGTTCATCAAGCAACATTGGTGGAGTTCAATTAAGTATAAAAACATCAAGTTTATGCTTCTAGGATAATATGACAAAATCCCACATAATTTTAGAACTTCTACGGCGTCGTTATAATATTACAAATGGCATCAATCGATGGTGCTTAAAAAGAAACCGTTGTCCAAACCAGTTATAAATCGCAGAAGCTAAATCGGACTAAAACAGATCATGGAAAACATAAGTCGCAATGTCTAAATGAGTCGAAATTGATGAGCTTCTCTCAGAAACTAAGAACATATTTGCAAAGTCATACCCAGTCCAAATGCGTTTACTTTTTCACCACCAATTATAGTGTGATCTTCACTCAGGAATCTCTCTGGTCTGAAGTTCTCCGGGTCTTTCCAGGACTTTGGATCCATATGAGCACTGAAAGCGTTAGCAAAGACCTGGGCAAAACATAATAGATATAATCTGCCGTTGATGGAGTTTAGATGATTCAGAAGATCAATTTCAATACAATTGTTTACTGTATATTACTTCTTCTTTACCATAAAGTAGAATTTTTAGCGTCATAAGCTGGGAAGTCAATGGTTAGTCTTGCGACGCATTGGCCCATATTCAGGAACTTGGGATTCGTCCATTGCTGGCTCAAGAAGAATAACATGAGCGCCTTTCTTACTTTCCCCAATGTGACATGGGAACTTTGCTTTTACTTTATTTTGTGTTACTACGTACTTATTATATTTCCCTAATTCAATGTGTTAGATTGAAGGAAAATCTCATTGTTCTTAACTTACAAAACTTTGTGTATTGTTCTGGATTGAAAGTGGAGTCCCTAGAAAAGGTTAATGGTAGATCACCGATTTTATGGGCAATACACCATAAAGCATTATGGCGCAAAAAACAGGCACAAAAAAAGTCGCCGTCGTCCTTGACTTCTATCGGCATAACTTTCGCTCCTTTGAATGTACTTCTGTCATTCTCAGGCTCACTTCTCGTCTGCTAGCAGTGTTCAACATCTATCGTTCTCTTACATCGTCTACCTATTTATCCAAATATTCTGTCTTTCTAGATGAATTTGCCTTGCTCCTTTCCCTTTCAGCCACTACCCCTAACGAGTTCTTGCTTTCTGATGCCTTCAGCAATCACGTTCATACTCCACCTGACCCTCTTCCTTCTGACTTCCTGAAATTCTGTCATCAACATTCCAGCTCAAATAAGAAACCACACTAGGGATCTCATTATCACTATCTGTACTTCTCTTATATCCTAAACTGTACCTTTCTGTTCTCAAAATCGCAGATCATTTCTTAACTGCTGCCGACCTGGAAATTAGCCTTTTCTTCGTCTGCATCCATCTTCGCAGTAATTCCGCAGGACTCTGTACATTGACCGTCAAGCATTCGAGCAAGACATCAACTCCCAACTCGCTCTAAACCCTCCCTCTCCGCTCGATGACCTCCTATCTTGCTACAACACAATTTGAGATACTTTGATATCCATGCGCCATTGATTATCAAACACATCACATACGAAAATAACCATTCTTTCACTTCTAACCTTCTAGGATTCAAGTCCCTTCGCAGACTCCTTGAACATACATACAAGCGCACTTTGACCCTTTAGCTAAGGCGAAGACAGACACCAATCTTAAATCTGCCACCAATAAATGCCACCAACTTAATGATTCTGCCAAGAAAAAGGACTACTCCACACTAATTCATTCCAACTCAACAAATCTGAGACGTCTCAGGCAAGCTGTCGACTCTTTACTCCATCGTAAGGCTTCCTCCCTACTCCCCAGCTCCTTACATCCTGCTTCTATAACTGACGCTTTTCGCTAATTTTCCCCCATAATTCTCACACTTCGGCTCTCGTTGCAATTTCTTCTTGACTCACATCCCTTCTCCGTCTCTTCGTCAAAGACTGATTCAGTGCCCCTTTCAATCATACTCCCCAACCTTGCAGTCGTCTGTCTTAATTATTCTTTCAGCCTCTGAAGTAGAAGTTTCATGCCTTCTAAATTCTTTCCCCAACAAACAACTGGATCCTATTCCTACTTCTCTTTCCAAAAACTGTGCCTCGGTCCTTGTCCCTCTCATCTTTTAAAGCCTCCCTCCTTCACAAATTTGATCCTATTCTTACTTTTCTTTTCGAAGAGTGTGCCTCTGTCTTTGTTCCTACCATCTTATTCAAGCCTCCCTCCTTATTTGCAACTCCTGAAGCATTGCATTAAAAACTGAAGTCTCACCTTTTCAAGAAATCTTACCCTGATCAATCCAATCTGCCTCCTCACCATGTCTGTAAACATAAACAGAACTCACCGCAACATCTTCTCTGACCCCCTTCACTTTGGGTTCTGGCAACCGCACTTTGTTCTTCTCATGACATCTTCGGAGAACCCCACTGACTTGACACAGGGCTAGTGATTATGCTGATCACTTCCGCTTAGATTTGAAATAGCGCTTTAGAAATTATCCAGATTACGAATACCATTCTACCGAAAGACAAAAGCAATATTGTAATATGCAGCTGGTCATTCCTATACAGAGCATTCTAAAACCACAAACACGTGCTACTCGCCAGCCTAATTGAATTTGCACTTCGGTAGGCATATCAATTTGATGATTACCATGCATCCTTTTGGTATGTTGTATCCAAGAACCTACGTGTCTTTGAGTGTCGCGGGTGGCATATAAAGCGGTACAAGAAATCGGCGTCTCATGACTTCTAGGATCACAGCCTCCGTGTAAGGCAAATGCTGTTTATCGTCAAGTGAGGGAATCTGTCCTCTGGTATCACGTCAACGATATCCCTCTGAAAGCGGGTCTGAACTTCAAGGTCACCGGCTAATTCCACAAACGCCCACATCAATGTCGTCGATACGGTCTCTGCACTACCGAAGCACAGATCTCGAAGAATGTGTAGAAGTTCCTGGTGGTCGTAATCGGTCCCCTGAATTTCTATAAATCGTCTCACGAATGTTGACTCGTTTTCATTAGACTTACTGCACTTAATTCCTTCGTTCAGCATGTTTTTGTGGCACAGCGCAAGAGCTGAGATCTTATTACGGAAGTTGGGCAGAAACCTCAAAAAAGGGGCAAAGTCGAATGCAAATTCGCCATGTTTCACATACTCTCTGATGCTCTCAGCTATCCTTTCATGCCAGTTGTCCGAGGACAAAAATGATTTACCGAACACAATACTTGAAACTACACGGAAGGTCGATAAAACAGTCAACAGTTTGGGATCGAATGGATGCCCGTTAAGTTTAAGAATTTCCTCGTTTAGTGATTCCACTTCTTGAAGAATTCGAGTTTCTGAAACGCTGTTGACTCCAAATCCAAACTCCTTGAGGATGCTGAGACATAGCTTATGGTTCTTCTTAAAAGCGTCGTTGTATCTTGCGAAAGCTATACCTAGTCAAGAAATAACCTTTTAGTCGGTTCATAAAATTTATATCTAAGTTTATTCGGAAAAATCGCAGATGAGCGTGCTGCAAACATAATACACTTATTTCGTCTATACTATTGAGTCTGTCAGTGTGTCCGTCCGTCCGTCGATCAATGGATCAAATTACCTACCTGCCGATCTATCAAGTTACTCGTATTATATTCGCATTTTAAAAATCTTCAAAGTTTGTATCACATGGTTTATTTCAAAACAATACCACACAATGCAGTACAATACAATGCAATACAATTCAGAAGGATGCGATATAATACAGCACAATGTAATACAATACAATGCAATGCATTGGAGTAAAGTTTCAGTTCAGTTCAGTTCAGTTGAGTAAGGGACAACACAACGCAATACGTCAACATGCTTTCAAGGCGCCATTTACGTCTATTTTGGCCAACAGCACGCCGCATAGTAAGTAAGTAAGTAAGTAAGTAAGTAAGTAAGTATATTCTTTATTAACCAATAGCTAATCGCACATTGGTTTACAAGTATTTAAGAACACAAGAAAACTTAATAATCATACAACAAGTGACTTAAACATAGTCAATAACTTAATAACTGGATCAACAAACCCCTGAGGGTTGGGTTGAGAATATTCCTCTCTGTCCAAATCTCGACTCTGTCGGCAAAGGCTTCCGATTGTCTAAGAAAGGCTTCTGAAATCGCCTCTTTGCTACTGAGTATAACCACCAGTCTGAAAAAAACACATACGCAGTAGAAAATTAGCTCAATAGGAACACTGTAGAAGTGCCAATGACTGTATATCTCTATGATTTGAACGTTTTCACGTAGAGTCAGCTTATGTATTTGCTCATTTTATCAGATTTTAAAACAGTTTGAACTTGTAGATTCCTATCATCAACGTTACATATTTTTTTGAGATGACTGAGCAATTCATTCAATAGGTGACAATAGATAGACCAAGGCTATGCTAAGAGTATGTGACTCGTTCAACATATAGAACCTGGCATATATGTCGAAATAACCAATCTTCGTAACTGTTTGATGGCTAAGTTTCAGCGACTTTGATAGGTCATAAATATGGGTATGTAAACATTTAAATACATGATCGAACATTTATCAACAATAACGAGTCAGACGATTCTCCAAAATTGATTCAGTCCAAAATTTGGAGACATTTTGGTGTAGTCTTCAAATCAGGCAAAATATGGTCCACATGATCTAACGTCTAAATATATGGATCAATGTATGTGTGCATGTATGTATATACGTAGGAATGCATGTATGTATGAATGTATGTATGTATGTATGTGTGTATGTATGTATGTATGTTTCTTTGCACATATGTTTTTATGGATTTTTGCATGTATCTGCCTAATCTAAACACTTCTATGGCTCCATTATCATAATCTCCAAGCTATCGGCTCAGGACCAGCTCAGACCATGTATGAATGTATGTATGTATGTATGTATGTATATACGTATGTGTGTATGTATGCATGTATGTGTGTATCCACTTACGCATGCTTATATGTAGGTGTGTATGTATGTATGCTTGCATATAACTAGACATTAGTATATCACGTTTAAAATACCCCCACAAGAGCGATACCTTCGCCACCCTAAATGGCCTTGAAGTTTCTTAAGGACAACTCATGCATCTCTAACTACATAATGCTCAGAAACCGGAGAATTCGCCACTGGCGGGATCTCGCACACACGTAGGTTCCCATCCAGCGTGGACAGTTGATGTTAAGTCTTGCACTGACTATTGATAACATGTTTTATTTCCTACCTTCCTGCTACGTTGCATAAAAACACAGGACCAAGTTTCTCCGCTGATTTCATGAAGTAGTTTGGTAGGACGCTCATTCCTCCACGAAGAATTGCACGGAGGAGTGGTAGAACTGGTAATGAAGGTGGATATCGCCTTCGCGCATCCTTCTTTTCGTTTCGTTTGATGAAGAGAAGGATAAAGATGAAGATTCCAGATTTTCGGAATTTTAACCAAGTCATAAAATTATTTTAGACTTACTAAATTCCCCTTAGTAAAAATCCCCTAATTTTTGTCTTATCTCAATAGCTCATGCATGTTAGAATATATTAGAAAAAAGTCGATAACATGCCTTGTAAAATGCCTAATTAGTTTTCTGAATTGACTTTTCATATAGGGCTTTTTAAGTTCCTCAATAGAAATAATGGTTAGTCCACAGCGTGCAAATATCTGAGTGTTGTTGCATATTATATAGAAGTAAATCTGCCCACTGATAGGGACGGTTGAGACTCTTCCCAGTGAATAGCTGTTAATTAATACAATTGAAGTTTTTAGGGCATTGTAGGTATGAGATACAATCTGGACGAGGATGCGCTGCGGAGACATTTTAAGGTAATCAAGTGATTTGAACATCCAGGCTAAAGAGTTGTTTTTTGGAAGTGTTGGTAACTGCACGGACAAGAGCGTTCTGAATTATTGTTTGCAGACGTTTAATTTGAGATAACTCGATGTTACATAAGAGGGAGTTGTAATAGTCAAATCTGGAGTAATACATTCTTCTCGATGGAGATTTGAACCCCGACCTCTGATCTAACATTCCAAAATGTCAACCACTTGACTATTACGCATCTCCTTATTTGATTAAATATATACATACAGTGGCAATCACTTGTCTTTATCCGTTGTCGCTAAATAATTAACACAAATAAGTGAAAATCCTTAATAAGTGGATTCTTACCTTGTCGCATGTTGTTAACAGTTCCAACTTTACGCACACTCCCTGTTTAAATTCTAAGTGACCCAACTTTTGATAAACGGGAAAACAAACGGAGACCGGGTAGAGGGCCGCTGCTGCGGGGAGTACAGGCCATTTAAGCCCAAATCGAAGCCACAAAACTCAAGTACTGACAGTTGAATGCATCACAAGACGAATATTAATGAGACTGCTGAACATCTCAGCGGATACGAGTTAGAAATGAAGAAGAGCTATCATGAAATTGCAGGTATTATATGTCTGTTCGCAAGCCACAGACGCCGTAGCTTTCACAATCACGATGGTAAATATAAATCTAGCTAATTTACGCGCCAGATATTTGAAATTTATTGCTTTGATACGCAGGTCAACAATTCACTCTCGCAATAAAAGTCTACTAAGTATCAGGCATTAATGCACTTAGTTTATAAGACTGGATTGTAAACGAAATCGTAAATTCGAAATCTTCACGGCTCCCAAAGAACGAAAAGTGTTACTTGCACGCTTCTGCCAGTAAAACATTTTATGTTGAGGTTGCAGGCCTGAATTTTAGCTAGAGCTTAAACCATATCATCCACGATATTTGCAGTATTTTTCCTAGGTATTATCGCCAAAACAGGGCGAAATATGAAATATGAAATATTTACTCATACAAGTGTCTGTGAACTTGCTATGAGAGCCAATACAAAGACAATACATCTACAAAAGGAGAGGATATTGCCTTGAGAAAATAATCAACCACTTCACACCTCGTCCGTTCTTCAGTTCAACTGTCCATTAAACTACTTCTACCATTTCGAACTTGTCCAACAGTTTTTAAGTACGAAATTGCGAAAACATTGTCTGCATGTATTTGGGTAAACCGTTTCAAGCGTTTTGAGAAGTCAACGAACTGTACTCAGCGCTGAACTTTGGATTTAATCACTTTGACAGTTGCGTATGATCTTTCATTCGTTAAATTCATTCATTTTTTTATTCATTTATTCGGCATTTCCAAATATTGAAAAAGATACAAGTAGAGCATAAAGTAAGCAGGTTATAAAAGTGCCAACGGCAGACCCTGAAAAGAACTAGATCTGCTTAATAAGGGCCTCCTCTTGGCAATCATTACAAATGGTGACGATTAACTTCAACGATAGGTCAATATATAATTAACAACATTACGCGAATAATTCCTCCGATTCTTAGTATTGACCAACAGCAAAGCTCCTAGCCGGTGAAACTCAATATTTCCAAATCTTTAGATGTTGATTTTCGTTTTCGGAATCAGTCTCACTTCGAAATCCGAAGGGCGCATTACTGAAGTTATAACCTCCTTAACGCTGATCGATTCCTGACCCTCTGGTGGTCGGATATCGAAGCGCTGGACGAGACTGGTGAGAAAGAGGAAGATCTCCTGACGACCAAGAATCTCTCCAAGGCAGGAACGCTTTCCTAGGACAGATCACAAAAAAAACAGTTGGGTCATTTTAATTCTGCGAAGCCTTCAGACATATATTTCATTCGCTGTGAACATTTATGCGAGATATGTATGGGTCAGTCAGCCACTACCTAATGCCCTGAATTGCCAATCTGGAGAAATGAGGTTAGCTTTCTATTATGAGAAAAAGAAAATTTATAATCTTAATTGAGCAAACAATATCCGTGGAGCTGAGTTAAGTATGAGTCGGTAAAGTCTATGATTTAACGGTAAGATGACTTAATCCAACATATCTAGAATATTAGAAAATCTGTTACTTGAAACTACACGGAAGGTCGATAAAACAGTCAAGATTTTGGGATCAAATTGGTGACCGTTAAGTTTAAGAATTTCCTCGGTTAGTGATTCCACTTCTTGAAGAATTCGAGTCTCAGAAACGCTGTTGACTCCGAATCCAAACTCCTTGAGGATGCTGAGACAAAGCTTATGGTTCTTCTTATAAGCGTCGTTGTATCTTGCGAAAGATATACCTAGCCAAGAATAATATGTTGGGCAGTTAATTGAATTGAGATTTAACGTTGTTTAAAAAGATCGCAGTTGAACGTGTTACAAACATAAGCCTACTATATTTAACTAGTCGATATTTATTGAGTCTGTCTGCATGACCGTGCGTCAGTCCGTGCGACCGTCGATCAATGGATTTATTTACCTAACTGTCTATCTATCATGCAAATAGTTAGTACACAGTATTCGCATTTTAAAACCTTCAAAGTTTGTAGCATGTGGTTTATTTCAATACAATACAAAACAATGCATGGCAAATGGAAGCAATGTAGTACAATGCGATACAATACAATGCGATGCAGTAGAGTGAAAGAACGTTTCAGTTCAGTTGAGTAAAGGACAACAAAACGCAATACTTCACCATACTTTCAGCGCACCACTTATCTAATGTGACCAACACACATCGCATTGTCAGTAACTTTATAAGTGGATCGACAAACCTCTGAGGCTTGGGTTGAAAAGACTCCTTTCTGTCCAGATCTCAGGTCTGTCGGCAAAGGCTTCCGATTGTCTAAGAAAAGCTTCTGAAATCGCCTCTTTGCTACTGAGGATAACCACCAGTCTGAAAAAGAACATGTACGCACTGAAAATTAGCTTGATAGGGACACTGTAGAAGTGACAACAGTTATATATCTCTATGTTTTGAACGTTTTCTCCTAATGTCACCTAATGAATCTGCTCATTTTATCAGCTTCCAAATCAGTTTGAACCTGTAGATTTCCATCATCAACGCCACATACCTTTTGAATTGCCTCAATAATTTATCCCTCGTTGATCTTCTTCCCCTTAGGTGTTCAAAAACTGATACTAAGTCTCGCTCGCATCTAAAGCCGCCCAAACCATAGAGATTATACATTTGTTTCCCTTTCGCAGGGTCAGTAATTACGCTTGTGTAGGTCTTTCACCCTTTTTGAGTAATGACCTGAACGATGACCATGTTATGCATTGAATAGGTGGCAATAAATAAACCAAGGTTAAGTTAAGAGTATGTGATTGGCTTAACATGTGAAACCTGGTTTATATGTCGAAATAAAGAATCTGTCTGTTGCTGTTTATCAGTGAAATTGTTAGCCGATAAAATAAAGCTATGCAAATATTCAAATATAAGATCATAAATTTATTCACAAAGAAATAAGTCAGACGATTCTCCGTATTTGGTTCAATCAATTTGAAGAAATTTTGGTTTGCTCTTGAAATCATGGAAAATATGGCCCACATGTTCTAACGTAAACATATATGGGTAGATGCATGTATACATGCATGTATGTAAGTAAAATGTATGTATGAATGAATGCACGTATGTATGAATGTATGTTTCTTTTCACATATGTATTTATGGATCTTTGCATTTGTGTGTCTAATCTAAATTCTTCAGAAGCTCCGTTATCATAATGCCTAACGCATCAGCTGATAGTGGCTTAAGTAATTACAGCGATCAAAATCATAATCCGTTCTAGAAGCTGGATCGAATTTCGATAGATTATGGATACCAAAAGCCAGGCCACAGTGATCAAGTAAGTTGAAAGACACGCGTCTTCAGTTTAGACGTGATTTACGTCAAAGAATTAACGGAACGAACGAAACTGGGCTATGAATTTCAGAGCACATGATCAGCTAAGGCCATGAATGTGTACATTTATGCACGTATGCATGCATTTGTGTATCTAGAAATTAATATATCACCCTTAAGTACCCCAAAATACCGTTACCATCGCCAACTTAAATGGCCTTGAATTTTCTCTAGGACAACACACTCACCTGTAGCCACATAATGCTCAGAAACCGGAGACGTAGGTTCCCATCCAGCGTGGACAGTTGATGTTAAGTCTAGCACTGACTATTGATATCATGTTTTGTTTCCTACCTTCCTCCTACGTTGCATAAAATCAGAGGACCAGGTTTTTCCGCTGATTTCATGAAGTATTTTGGCAGGACGCCTATGCCTCCACGAAGAATTGCACCGAAAAGTGGTAGAGTTGGTAATGAAGGTGGATATCGTCTTCTTGAATCCTTCGTTTCGTTTTGCTTCATGAAGAGAAGGAAGAAGATGATGATGCCAATCGCTGCAACCGTTGTGAGGACAACTGACAACTCGCCGTTTTCAAACATCTAAGATATGTAACAGTAATCTTAGGTACTGTAGATAGGCTACGTTGTTGTTTAGGTGAGAATGAGCTTTGGTGTTTTCTTTCCAGAATAAGTTAGAGGTTTTAGCTGTCATGGTTCCAGCAGCCTTGATCTTGCTTCTATGACTCGGTCTTGTCAGTTTTAGGATTAATGGAACTGCTTAATAAATTCTTAATGGTCGCAGAACTGGTCGAGGTTATATCAAATACACGTGATGCATCTGAATCTGTTCCGATACTTGCACGATCAGCTATGAAAAGGACTGCTGCAATTTCCACACTTGCCTGAACCGATTTTTGTTTTCCGATTTTTTATTGTTCAATGAAAAATTTAGAAAATGTTTCTCTGAACATTATGGTGCCATGGATTATCAAAGGTGAACCCGAAAGGAACAACAATGTTCGAGCCGCATTCTATATATAAAGACATTCTATATAAAAGCAGGCTAAACGTTACAAAGCACCTAGTGGAACGCAGAAAATGCCTCGATATCACATCTTTGACCACTGAATAAGCCTTGGTCGAATTCCAGGATCCGGGACACGGGACAGGTGCATTGCAGGACTTGTAGTTCATTTCACAGCTGATAGCGCCAACAAATGATAGGCCTACTGCTTGTTTTCAGAGGCACGAGTGGTTTTCTGGTATCTGGTATTCTCAGTTTTTTCAGTCTGTTTTTTGGTTTTAATGTTTTCTGTTGCCTGGCTTCAATGTACATACCTGAACTTTAAGAAGAGGGCAGTGGCATATTACAGTTGTATAGCTTTGTAATGTATTGTCAACAGTTTGGGAGTTCCAGTTTTTGATCCGCTGAGTTTGAACTGGGCTTCTCCAATGGATAAACATTTTTGGCTAGAATTTTACTTTACGCTGTCATCGAATCATTCTTTGGGCTTTATGATAACAGCGCATTAGAGTAATTAGATTTTCACTGCATATCTAATTAATCAAAGGTATTAACATCGTTTATTTTAGTGATCATAATAATTACCTTGTTATGAAACAGAATCGAACTAAAAGGCGTTGTTGTCCAAAGCCCAACTATGTAACTGTGTCGATGCATTTTTTATGGACTTTGTACTGAAGCGTTTCTAATTTTTGGAGAGCCTTTCGCGTGTGTAAGGGGAGTGTGAGTGTCCGTTTGCACGGCTGATGCCCGGGCGCATATCAGGTATACAATTGGGGCGTGCAGTACTGTACACAAAAGATAGTAGTCGAAGTTTAGTTTGGCTCGAGGTCTGAGATATCGATGGTGAAATTAGGTTAAGCCGAGGGTCAGATCGGCTGGTGTGCAATTTGCTAAAAGGTTATAGCTGTTGTTATGGTAGATTGTTGTTCTGGGTGAACGACATTGTAGCATGGCGGTTAGCTAGATGGCCGCTTTTGGCAGTACAGGCTATTTTAAGATGAAAACGAGGTCACATAAAACTTAGGACTGATATATGAATGCATCGCAGACAAAACAAATATTAACAAGACTACTGATCACCTCAGCGGAACCGAGATAAAAATTAAGTAGTTTCCATTGGAAAATTGTTGGTAGGCCTAATCTGTACCTGGAAGCAAATTGCAGACGCTTTCGTTTTCTTTATCACTCTAGTAAATTTGTGCATTTCTAAAAGTAACAAATTAAGCAAATTCAATTTCTTGTTCTTTTTGGGAAGTGTTACTGTTACCTGTCGCTATATGAAGTAAACTAAGTAGCCGGCAATATTCTGCTTAATTTATGATTGTGAATGTGTAGTCAAAATCGTTAGTCAAGATTTTTACAGCACCCGAAAGAAAGCCTGATTGCTACTTGCACGCGAGTCCTGGTAGCAACTTCCGATTAGGCTGTAGGCCTGAAATTGGTCATTTCGTGTCAAATCAGCTTGAGCATTACACTACACCATC
Organism: Norana najaformis; assembly: GCA_964023275.1. Taxonomy (NCBI): domain Eukaryota; kingdom Metazoa; phylum Annelida; class Clitellata; order Crassiclitellata; family Hormogastridae; genus Norana; species Norana najaformis. Next base: position 37,453,468 of record OZ029918.1, on the reverse strand, counting down.
GACGGTATTTCTAATATTTTTCTATAGAAAATTCTCGCCATAACACGGCAAAATAAGAAATATTGACTCATACAGGCTACCTTCAACTTCCTCTGCGAACCAAGACAAACACAAAGCAATACCGAAGTGTGGATATTGCGTTGAAAAGAACATCAAAAACCTCACATCTCGTACGTTCTTTGACTTTGTGTTAAAATGATTTCACCGTTTCGAACTTGTCCACCAGTTTTAAGCACGAAGTTTAATGCGAAGATGTTAGATGCATGCATTCTGGCCCAATTTCTGAGTTAACCGCAACAAGGGGTTTGAAAATCAGCGAACCGTATTCAGCGCTGTGCTTAGGATTTAGACGCCTTGGCAGTTGGGCCTACTCATTCATTCGTTTATTCATTCATTCGGCATTTACATAAAGCGGCAAAGATACAAGTCCATTATAAAGTAAACAGGTTACATCAGCGCAAACGGCAGTCCCTGCGGGTATCTAATTCCGCGTAGCAAGGCCCCCCTTTTAGCAAGCAATACATGTGACTGCAAATGACTTCAGTGAATGCTCAATATATAGTGAAGACATTATTTGAATTATTCTTGAAAATATTACAATTGCGCAAAGCAACGTTTTTTTCCAGGTGAAACTAAATATTTCCAAATCTTCAGTTCTTGATCTTCCTTCTGGGAATCAGTCTCACTTCGAATTCTGAAGGACGTATACTCGCACCTATGATCTTCTTCACTCTGATCGAGTCCTGACCCTCTGGTGGTCGGATATCGAAGCGCTGGACGAGACTGATGAGAAAGAGGAAGATCTCCTGACGACCCAGAATCTCTCCAAGGCAAGAACGCTTTCCTAGAACAGACCACAAGAAATGCAGTTGGTTCATTTCAATTCTGCGAAGCCTTCCGACGTATATTTCATTTGCTGTGAACATTTATGCGAGATATGTATGGGTCAGTCAGCCGCTATCTAATGCCCTGAATTGCCAATCTGGAGAAATGAGGTTAGCTTTCTATTTTGAGAAAAAGAAAATAATAATCTTAATTGAGCAAACAATATCCGTGGAGCTGAGTTAAGTATGAGTCAGTAAAGTCTATGATTTAACGGCAATATGACTTAATCCAACATATCTAGAATATTAGAAAATCTGTTTTAGAATACAATATATCCTATATAATCGCTATGACACAATATAAGGCATCAATCAATGGTCGTTTAAAGCCAACCCGCTGTCAAAACTGGTAATGCGTTGAATACGTTAAGTCGAATAACAGCAAGTCAGAGAAAACAGGTGTCAGGCTACGATGGTAAAGCGAGTTGAAATTGCTAACTTTTACCTTATAAATTAAAATTATTCTTAACAATATATCCGGTGAATCATACCCAGTCCAAATGGTATTACATTTTCACTTCCAATGATCGCGTGACCTTCGTCCAGGAATCTCTCTGGTCTGAAGTTCTCTGGGTCTATCCAGGATTTTGGGTCCATATGAGCAGAGAAAGCGTTAGCGAGCACCTAGGTTAGGAAAAATCAGTATATCTGCATTTGTTACAGTTTAAAATATCCAGAACATGTTGACTGCTAACTTGTTAATATTTACCGATCGTAAAATAATAATACTAAAATGCGATAACTTCATCACAATAGGGCACAGTAAATATAACAACGAAAGTCTCAATTGGCAACTCAGATTCGCAATATTGTGTTCTTCAATGATAAATGCCATAGAGTATAATTTTAACCACACATAGTTGCTAATCGCCAGCCACAATAATGTCAAACTTCGAAAAACATGTAATTAGATGATTACCATGCATCCCTTGGGTATGTAGTATCCGAGAACCTCCGTGTCTTTAAGTGTCGCGTGTGGTAGATAAAGCGGTATAACAGTACGTCGTCTCATGACTTCCAGAATCACAGCCTCAGTGTAAGGCAAACGCGGTTTATCATCGAGTGAAGGAAACCTGTCCTCTGGTACCACGTCATCGATTTCCCTTTGAAAGCGGGTCAGGACTTCTGGATGGTTGGCTAATTCCACTAATGCCCAGTGCAACGTTGTCGCTACGGTCCCTGCACTAGCTAAGCACAGATCTCGAAGAATGTGTAGAAGATCCTGGTGGTCGTAATCGGACCCCTGAATTTCTATAAATCTTCTCACGAATGTTGACTCGCGATAATTAGACTTGCTGTACTCGATTCCTTCTTCAATGCCGTTCAGTATGTCTTGGTGGAACTGCGCCATAGAGGCGATCTTCCTACGAAAGTTGGGAAGAAACCTCAAAAATGGTGCGAAGTCGATTGCATATTCGAGATTATTAATATACTCTCTGACGCCTTCAGCTATCCTTTTATGCCAACTGCCCGACGACAAAAATGTTTCACCGAAAAGAATACTTGAAACTACACGGAAGGTCGATAAAACAGTCAACATTTTGGGATCAAATTGGTGACCGTTAAGTTTAAGAATTTCCTCGGTTAGTGATTCCACTTCTTGAAGAATTCGAGTCTCAGAAACGCTGTTGACTCCGAATCCAAACTCCTTGAGGATGCTGAGACAAAGCTTATGGTTCTTCTTATAGGCGTCGTTGTATCTTGCGAAAGATATACCTAGCCAAGAATATTATGTTGGGCAGTTAATTGAATGGAGATTTAACGTTGTTTAAAAAGATCGCAGTGGAACGTGTTACAAACATAAGCCTACTATATTTAACTAGTCGATTTTTATTGAGTCTGTCTGCATGTCCGTGCGTCAGTCCGTGCGACCGTCGATCAATGGGTTTATTTACCTAACTGTCTATCTATCATGCAAATAGTTAGTACACAGTATTCGTATTTTAAAACCTTCAAAGTTTGTAGCATGTGGTTTATTTCAATACGACACAAAACAATGCATGGCAAATGGGAGCAATGTAGTACAATGCGATACAATACAATGCGATGCAGTAGAGTGAAATAACGTTTCAGTTCAGTTGAGTAAGGGACAACAAAACGCAATACTTCACCATACTTTCAGCACACCACTTGTCTAACGTGACCAACAACTCATCGCATTGTCAAAAACTTAATAACTGGATCAACAAACCCCTGAGGCTTGGGTTGAGAATATTCCTCTCTGTCCACATATCAATTCTGTCGGCAAAGGCTTCCGGTTGCCTAAGAAAGGCTTCTGAAATCGCCTGTTTACTACTGAGGATGACGACCAGTCTGAAAAACACACACGCAGTAGAAAATTAGCTCAATAGGGACACTGTTGATGTGACAGTGATTGTATGTTTCTATGACTTGTACGTTTTCACCCAGATTCAGCTTTTAAATCGGCTCATTTAATCAGATTTAAAGCATTTGGAACTTATAGATTTCTATCATCAGCGTCACATATTCATGACTTGCATATTTATTGTCACCTATTCATTGAACAGGTGACAATAAATAAACCAAGGTTATCTTAAAAAAGATCCCAAAAAAGATCCTTGATAGGCACTATACGCGGACCACAGAGAACATGGATCGGCCACATCCTGAGAGGGGACACCCTATTAAAAGACATCATCGAAGGAAGAATGGAGGGAAAAAGAACACGTGGAAGACCAAGAGCAATGCTACTGGACTGGATGATGAAAGAGGAGGGATACAGTGGACTGAAGAGAGAGGCACAGAACAGAGAAAGATGGCGTCATTGGACATACGAACCTGCCGAGGGGCAGAGAACATAAAGAAGATCTTAAGAATTTGTGACTCTTTCTACATTTAAAACCTGGCATATATGTCGAAATTACATCTCTCCTTAACTGTTCGATGACGATTTTTCAGCGATTTTGATAAAGTAGGGCTGTGTAAATATTAAAATATGAATCAACAATAAAGAGTCAGAAGATTCTGCATAATTTTTTCGATCCAGAATTTGGAGAAATTTTGGTTCGTTCTTGAAAAAAGGCAAAGCTATGGCTTACAGGATCTCACGTCTACATACATGGATCGATGTATATATGTACACACGAATGGATGCATGATGGAATGTATGTATGTATGAATGAATGTATGCATGTATGTTTGTTTTTTGTACATATGTAATCATGGATTTTTGCATGTATGTGTCGAATGTAAAAGCTTCTATAGGTCCACTTTAATTGTATTTTTGGTAATTTAAGATTTGTAAAGCACCTCTTGGTAGGGGGTGAGCTCAACAGGAGCGCTCAAGACCAGAACAAGTAAAATCAGTGTTAAACACTCCATTATCATAATGTCCAAGGCATCAGCTGATGTTCGCATCAAATTATTGTCGCGATCAAAGTCATAATCCGTTAGAGAACGCCGGATCGAATTCTGATAGATCATGGAAACCAGAAGCCAGGTCACAGTGGGTAAGCAGGTTGAAAGATATGCGCCTTCATTTTATACGTGATTGACATCACAGAATTAACAGCACGAACGAAATTGGGCTATATATTTCAGAGCCTGGGATTAGCTAAGACCATGAATGAGTGTATGTATATATGTGTGTATGCATTTATGTATCTAGACATTAATATATCACCTTTCAAGTACTCACATAAGAGCGTTGTCTTCGCCAGCCTAAATGAGCGTGAAGTTTCTTAAGGACAACTAATTCATCTAGAACCGCTAAATGCTCAGAAACCTGAGAATTCACCATTCGCGGGCTCAAGCACACACATAGGTTCCCATCGAGGGTTACATAGTTGACGTTATGTCTAGCACACTGATACCATATGTTTTGTCCTACCTTACTCCTACGTTACACGAAAACATAGGACCAAGTTTCTCAGCTGATTTCATGAAGTAGCCTGGCAGGATGCTCATTCCTCCACGAAGAATCGCACCGAAGAGTGGTAGAGCTGGTAATGAAGGTGGATATCGTCTTCTTGCATCCTTCGTTTCGTTTCGCTTCATGAAGAGAAGGAAGAAGATGATTATGCCAATCGCTCCAACCGTTGTTAGGACAACTGATAACTCGCCGTTTTCAAACATCTAAGACGTGCAAGAATAATCTTACTTAGATAGGCTACATTGTTGTTTAGGTGAGAATGAACTTTGGTGTTTTCTTTCCAGAATAAGTTACAGGTTTTAGCTGTCATGGTTCCAGCAGCCTTCATCTTGCTTCTGTGCCTCGGTCTTGTCAGTTTTAGGATTAATGGAACTGCTTAATAAATTCCTAATGTTCGCACTATTGGTCGAGGTTATATCAAATACACGTGATGCATCTGAATCTGTTCCGATACTTGCACGATCAGCTCGGAAATGGACTGCTGCATTTCCTACACTTGCCTGATCCGATTTTTGTTTTTCGATTTTTTATTGTTCAATGAAAAATTTAGAAAATGTATCTCTGAACATTATGGTGCCATGGATTATCAAAGGTGAGCCCGAAAGGAACAACAATGTTCAAGCCGCATTCTAATTATAAAGGCATTCTATATAAAGCAGGCTAAACGTTACAAAGAACCTAGTGGAACGCAGAAATGCGCTCGATATCACATCTTTGACCATTGAATGGGCCTTGGTCGAATTCCAGGATCCGGGACAAACGGGACAGGTGCATTGCAGGACTTGCCGTTCATTTCACACCTGATAGCGCTAACATATGATAGGCCTACTGCTTGTTTTCAGAGGCACGAGTGGTTTTCTGGTACCTGGTATTCTCAGTTTTTTCAGTCTGTTTTTCGGTTTTAATGTTTTCTGTTGCCTGGCTTCAATGTACATCACTGAACTTTAAGAAGAGTGCAGTGGCATATTACAGTTGTATTGCTCTGTAATGTATTGTGAAAAGTTTGGGAGTTCCAGTTTTTGATCCGCTGAGTTTGACTGGGCTTCTCCAATGGATAAACATTTTTGGCTAGAATTTTACTTTACGCTGTCATCGAATCATTCTTTGGGCTTTGTGATAACAGCGCAATAGAGTAATTAGATTTTCACTGCATATCTAATTAATCAAAGGTATTAACATCGTTTCTTTTAGTGATCATAATAATTACCTTGTTATGAAACAGAATCGAACTAAAAGGCGTTGTTGTCCAAAGCTCAACTATGTAACTGTGTCAATGCATATTTTTATGGACTTTGTAGCGACGCGTTCTAAATTTTGGAGAGCCTTTCGCGTGTGCAAGGGGAGTGTGAGTGTCCGTTTGCACGTCTGATGCCCGGGCGCATATCAGGTATACAATTGGGGCGAGCAGAACTGTACACAAAAGATAGTAGTCGAAGTTTAGTTTGGCTCGACGTCTGAGGTACTCGATGGTGAAATTAGGTTAAGCCGAGGGTCATATCGGCTGGTGTGCAATTGGCTAAAAGGTTATAGCTGATGCTATGGTAGATTGTTGTTCTGGGTGAACGACATTGTAGCATGGCGGTCTTTGGTCAACTAGAAAGGATCATTGCTGCGGCTATACTAAATAATTGTAATCGTAATCGTAATTCCAAGAATTCTACAGCGCCCAATGAAAGCCGCGCCGCGGGGACCAGCTTATTAACAGGCGCTCAGTCAAAACAAAATCGATAGGCAAAAGGGTTCGGTTCCAGGTCAAGATCCAAGAGTCAGATGGAGAGACAGAGTGGCAGCTATGGGGTGGTGGTGTTTGGAGTTGGAGAGGAGAGACAGGTAAGAGGAAGAAGGGGAGTCAGGGTACGATCTGTGGAAGAGGAATGTTTTCAGTTTTGATTGAAAGGCCGAAGCAGAAATTGCAAGCGGTGGAGCATCGGTGAGTTTGTATGATGGGTCAGAAAACTGTCGCAGTTCTGGGGGGAGTTTATTTAACGAGTCAGTTGTTTTGATTTCTAATACATCAAGGACCTCCAATGAGGCTGCGTCGCTATTCAGCTCGACGCTAAATCGGGTGGATCGAGATTCGATACTCGATCAGATACTTTGAGAGAGTTCGCTGACAATGTGCAAACTTGCTATTATACAAAATGGTAGAAATGTGATTGAATAAGAAAAGAAGGGAATGGCTGTCCCGTTCGTTAACACTGAGAGGAATCCATATGTAAAACCATAAGTATCTATGTCTTCATTTTTGCTTAACCTCTGCATACGAGAGCTGGTGACCTGTCTTCTCCCTCACCGCCTGATCCCCTCTTACCTGACCCGAGGGAGTGCCGGACATGTTCAAATAGAGAGGGAGAGAGACTCTCTTAATAGACAATATCAGACCATACCGAAGACGGTAGATGAAATGAACTGCTTAATCTTCAGTTTCTTCTAAGTATGGTTTCGTTCCAGTTTTGATTAATAATCAGTTCGCAGTCTCGGCTATATTGACAAATAGATGCAGGCTTGCCATTAAATATTGTCGTTTAGCAATTCATACATACAAGATACAAACCATGATCCTTACCTTGTCGTATGTTGTTGACAGATCTAAATGTGTGAATGTCGTGTATGTGTCTACTTAAATTATAAGAAACTCGCCCTTTGCTCATATACGGGCAACAAACGGAGGCGGCGAGGTTAGGTAGATGGCCGCTGTTGGTAGTACAGGCTATTTTAAGATGAAAACGAGGTCACATAAAACTTAGGACTGATATACGAATGCATCGCAGACAAAACAGCTATTAACAAGACTGCTGAACACCTCAGCGGAACCGAGATAAAAATTAAGCAGTTTCCATCGGAAAATTGTTGGTAGGCCTAATCTCTATCTGGAAGCAAATTTCAGACGCTTTCGTTTTCTTTATCACTCTAGTAAATTTATGCATTTCTAAAGGAAGCGAATTAAGCAAATTCAATTTATTGTTCTTTTTGGGAAGTGTTACTGTTACCTGTCGCTATATAAAGTAAACTAAGTAGCCGGCAATATTCTGCTTAATTTATGATTGTGAATTTGTAGTCAAAATCGTTAGTCAAGATTTTTACAGCACCCGAAAGAAAGCCTGATTGCTACTTGCACGCGAGTGCCTGGTAGCAACTTCTGATTAGGCTGTAGGCCTGAAATTGGTCATTTCGTGTCAAATCAGCTTGAGCATTACACTACACCATCGACGGTATTTCTGTGAATAAGCTGGTTCCCGCGACTTAGCTTTCGTTGAACGCTGCAGAAATCTCGAGATTACGATTACGATTAATATCTTTTCATAGGTATTTCTCGCCATAACACGGCAAAATAAGAAATATTGACTCATACTGGCTACCTTCAACTTCCTCTGCGAACATAGACAAAGACAAAACAATTACGAAAGTGTGGATATTGCGTGAAAAAGAACATCAAAAACCTCACATCTCGTACGTTCTTTGACTTTATGTTAAAATGATTTCACCGTTTCGAACTTGTCCACCAGTTTTAAGCACGAAGTTTAATGCGAAGATATCAGATGCATGCATTCTGGCCCAATTTCTGGGTTAACCGCAACAAGAGGTTTGAGAAATCAGCGAACCGTATTCAGCGCTATGCTTAGGATTTAAACGCCTTGGCAGTTGGGCCTACTCATTCGTTCGTTTATTCATTCATTCGGCATTTACAAAAAGCGGCAAAGATACAAGTCCATTATAAAGTAAACAGGCTACATCAGCGCAAACGGCAGTCCCTGCGGGTATCTAATTCCGCGTAGTAAGGCCCCCTTTTAGCAAGCAATACATGTGACTGCAAATGACTTCAGTGAATGCTCAATATATATTGAAGCCATTATTTGAATTATTCTTGAAAATATTACAATTGCGCAACAGCAACGTTTTTTCCAGGTGAAACTAAATATTTCCAAATCTTCAGTTCTTGATCTTCCTTCTGGGAATCATTCTCACTTCGTATTCCGAAGGACTTATGCTCGCACCTATGATCTCCTTCACTCTGATCGAGTCCTGACCCTCTGGTGGTCGGATATCGAAGCGCTGGACGAGACTCGTGAGAAAGAGGAAGATCTCCTGACGACCTAGAATCTCTCCAAGGCAAGAACGCTTTCCTAGAACAGACCACAAGAAATGCAGTTGGGTCATTTTAATTCTGCGAAGCCTTCAGACGTATATTTCATTCGCTGTGAACATTTATGCGAGATATGTATGGGTCAGTCAGCCACTATCTAATGCCCTGAATTGCCGATCTGGAGAAATGAAGTTACCTCTCTATTTTGAGAAAAAGAAAATTATAATCTTAATTGAGCAAACAATATCCGTGGAGCTGAGTTAAGTATGAGTCAGTAAAGTCTATGATTTAACGTTAATATGACTTAATCCAACATATCTAGAATATTAGAAAATCTGTTTTAGAATACAATATATCCTATATAATCGATATGACACAATATAAGGCATCAATCAATGGTCGTTTAAAGCCAACCCGCTGTCAAAACTTGTAATGCGTTGAATACGTTAAGTCGAATAACAGCAAGTAAGACAAAACAGGTGTCAGGCTACGATGGTAAAGCGAGTTGAAATTGCTAACTTTTACTTTATAAGTCAAAATTATTCTAACAATATATCCGGTGAATCATACCCAGTCCAAATGGTATTACATTTTCACTTCCAATGATCGCGTGACCTTCGTCCAGGAATCTCTCTGGTATGAAGTTCTCTGGGTCTATCCAGGATTTTGGGTCCATGTGAGCACAGAAAGCGTTAGCCAGGACCTAGGTTAAGAAAAATCAGTATATCTGCATTTGATACAAGTTTAAAATATCCAGAACATGTTGATTGCTAACTTGTCATTATTATCGATCGTAAAATAATAATACTAAGATGTGATAGCTTCTTCACAACAGAGCACAGTAAATATGACAACGAAAGTCTCAATTGGCAATTCAGATTGGCAATGTTGTGTTATTCAACTGATAATTGCCATAGAGTATAATTTTAACCACACATAGTTGCTAATCGCCAGCCACAATAATGTCAAACTTCGAAAAACATGTAATTAGATGATTACCATGCATCCCTTGGGTATGTAGTATCCGAGAACCTCCGTGTCTTCGAGTGTCGCGTGTGGTAGATAAAGCGGTATAACAGTACGTCGTCTCATGACTTCCAGGATCACAGCATCAGTGTAAGGCAAACGCGGTTTATCATCGAGTGAGGGAAACCTGTCCTCTGGTATCACGTCATCGATTTCCCTTTGAAAGCGGGTCAGGACTTCTGGATGGTTGGCTAATTCCACTAATGCCCACATCAACGTTGTCGCTGCGTTCCCTGCACTACCGAAGCAGAGATCTCGAAGAATGTGTAGAAGATCTTGGTGGTCGTAATCGGACCCCTGAATTTCTATAAATCTTCTCACGAATGTTGACTCGCGATCGTTAGACTTGCTGTACTCGATTCCTTCTTCAACGCCGTTCAGTATGTCTTGGTGGCACTGCGCCAAAGAGGCGATCTTCCTACGAAAGTTGGGAAGAAACCTCAAAAATGGTGCGAAGTCGAATGCAAATTCGAGATTTTTCAAATACTCCCTGACGCCTTCAGCTATCCTTTTATGCCAACTGCCCGACGACAAAAATGTTTCACCGAAAAGAATACTTGAAACTACACGGAAGGTTGATAAAACAGTCAACATTTTGGGATCAAATTGGTGACCGTTAAGTTGAAGAATTTCCTCGGTTAGTGATTCCACTTCTTGAAGAATTCGAGTCTCAGAAACGCTGTTGACTCCGAATCCAAACTCCTTGAGGATGCTGAGACAAAGCTTATGGTTCTTCTTATAAGCGTCGTTGTATCTTGCGAAAATTATACCTAGGCAAGAATAATATGTTGGGCAGTTAATTGAATTGAGATTTAAGGTTGTTTAAAAAGATCGCAGTTGAACGTGTTACAAACATAAGCCTACTATATTTAACTAGTCGATATTTATTGAGCCTGTCTGCATGAACGTGCGTCAGTCCGTGCGACCGTCGATCAATGGATTTATTTACCTAACTGTCTATCTATCATGCAAATAGTTAGTATACAGTATTCGTATTTTAAAACCTTCAAAGTTTGTAGCATGTGGTTTATTTCAATACAACACAAAACAATGCATGGCAAAAGGAAGCAATGTAGTACAATGCGATACAATACAATGCGATGCAGTAGAGTGAAAGAACGTTTCAGTTCAGTTGAGTAAGGGACAACAAAACGCAATACTTCACCATACTTTCAGCGCGCCACTTATCTAACGTGACCAACAACACATCGCATTGTCAGTAACTTTATAAGTGGATCGACAAACCTCTGATGCTTGGATGGAGAATATTCCTCTTTGTGCACATATCAATTCTGTCGGCAAAGGCTTCCGATTGCCTAAGAAAGGCTTCTGAAATCGCCTGTTTACTACTGAGGATGACGACCAGTCTGAAAAAACACATACGCAGTAGAAAATTAGCTCAATAGGGACACTGTTGATGTGACAGTGATTGTATGTTTCTATGATTTGTACGTTTTCACCCAGGTTCAGCTTTTAAATCGGCTCAATTAATCAGATTTAAAGCATTTTGAATTTATCGATTTCTATCATCAGCGTCACATATTCTTGACTTGCATATTTATTGTCACCTATTCGTTGAATAGGTGACAATAAATTAACCAAGGTTATCTTAAGAATAAGTGACTCGTTCTATATTTAAAACCTGGCATATATGTCGAAATTACACCTCTCCTTAACTTTTCCATGACGATTTTTCAGCGATTTTGATAAAGTAGGGCTGTGTAAATATTAAAATATGAATCAACAATAAAGAGTCAGAAGCTTCTGCATAATTTTTTCGATCCAGAATTTGGAGAAATTTTGGTTCGTTCTTGAAAAAAGGCAAAGCTATGGCTTACAGGATCTCACGTCTACATACATGGATCGACGTATATATGTATACATGAATGCATGCATGATGGAATGTATGTATCCATGAATGAATGTATGCATGTATGTTTGTTTTTTGTACATATGTAATCATCGATTTTTGCATGTATGTGTCAAATGTAAAAACTTCCATATGTCCACTATAATCGTATTTTTGGTAATTTAAGATTTGTAAAGCACCTCTTGGAAGAGGGTCTGCTCAACAGGAGCGCTCAAGACCAGAACAAATAAAATCAGTGTTAAACACTCCATTATCATAATGTCCAAGGCATCAGCTGATGGTCGCTTCAAATTATTGTCGCGATCAAAGTCATAATTCGTTAGAGAACGCCGGATCGAATTCTGATGGATCATGGAAACCAGAAGCCAGGTCACAGTGGGTAAGCAGGTTGAAAGATATGCGCCTTCATTTTAGACGTGATTGACATCACAGAATTAACAGCACGAACAAAATTGGGCTATATATTTCAGAGTCTGGGATTAGCTAAGGCCATGAATGAGTGTATGTATATATGTGTGTATGCATTTATGTATCTAGACATTAATATATCACCTTTCAAGTACCCACAAAAGAGCGTTGTCTTCGCCAGCCTAAATGAGCGTGAAGTTTCTTAAGGACAATTAATTCATCTGGAACCGCATAATGCTCAGAAACCTGAGAATTCACCATTCGCGTGCTCAAGCGCACACATAGATTCCCATCGAGGGTTACATAGTTGACGTTATGTCTAGCACACTGATACCATATTTTTTGTCCTACCTTACTCCTACGTTACACGAAAACATAGGACCAAGTTTCTCAGCTGATTTCATGAAGTAGCCTGGCAGGATGCTCATCCCCCCACGAAGAATCGCACCGAGGAGTGGTAGAGCTGGTAATGAAGGTGGATATCGTCTTCGTACATCCTTCGTTCCGTTTCGCTTGATGAAGAGAAGGATGAAGAGGGTGACTCCAGTCGCTGCAACCGTTGTGAGGATAAGCGACAACTTTCCGTTTTCAAACATCTAAGACGTGTAAGAGTAATATTACGTATACAGGATACGTTGTTGTTTAGGTTAGAACAAACCTTTGTTTTCTCCCAAGAATAAGTTAGAAGTTTTAGCTGTCATGCAGGTGCCAGCAGCCTTGATCTTGCTTCTATGCCTCGGGCTTGTCAGTTTTAGGATTAATGGAACTGCTTAATAAATTCTTACTGGTCGCAGAACTGGTCGAGGTTATATCAAATACACGTGATGCATCTGAATCTGTTCCTATACTTGCACGATCAGCTCGGAAATGGACTGCTGTATTTCCCACACTTGCCTGAACCGATTTTTGTTTTCGATTTTTTATTGTTCAATGAAAAATTTAGAAAATGTATCTCTGAACATTATGGTGCCATGGATTATCAAAGGTGAACCCGAAAGGAACAACAGTGTTCAAGCCGCATTCTTATTATAAAGGCATTCTATATAAAAGCAGGCTAAACGTTACAAAGTACCTAGTGGAATGCAGAAAATTCGCTCGATATCACATCTTTGACCACTGAATGGGCCTTGGTCGAATTTCAGGATCCTGGACACGGGACAGGTGCATCGCAGGACTGGCCGTTCATTTCACAGCTGATAGCGCTAACATATGATAGGCCTACTGCTTGTTTTCAGAGGCACGAGTGGTTTTCTGGTATCTGGTATTCTCAGTTTTTTCAGTCGTTTTTTTGGTTTTGATGTTTTCTGTTGCCTGGCTTCAATGTACATCCCTGAACTTTAAGAAGAGTGCAGTGGCATATTACAGTTGTATTGCTCTGTAATGTATTGTCAAAAGTTTGGGAGTTCCAGTTTTTGATCCGCTGAGTTTTGATTGGGCTTCTCCAATGGATAAACATTTTTGGCTAGAATTTTACTTTACGCTGTCATCGAATCATTCTTTGGGCTTTGTGATAACAGCGCAATAGAGTAATTAGATTTTCACTGCATATCTAATTAATTAAAAGTATTAACATCGTTTCTTTTAGTGATCATAATAATTACCTTGTTATGAAACACAATCGAACTAAAAGGCGGTGTTGTCCAAAGCTCAACTATGTAACTATGTCAACGCATATTTTTATGGACTTTGTACTGGTGCGTTTTTAATTTTTGAAGAGGCTTTCGCGTGCGCAAGGGGAGTGTGAGTGTCCGTTTGCAGAGCTGGTGCGCATGCGCATGATAGGTATACAATTGAGTGTGTGCAGTACTGTACACAAAAGATAGTAGTTGAAGTTTGGTTTGGCTCGACGTCTGAGATACTCGATGGTGAAATTAGGTTAAGCTGAGGGTCAGATCGGCTGGTGTGCAATTGACTAAGAGGTTATAGCTGTTGTTATGGTAGATTGTTGTTCTGGGTGAACGACATTGTAGCATGGCGGTCTTTGGTCAACTAGAAAGGATCATTGCTGCGCCTATACTAAATAATTGTAATCGAAATCGTAATTCCAAGATTTCTACAGCGCCCAACGAAAGCCGCGCCGCGGGGACCAGCTTATTCACATAGATAATTCTCGCCATAACACGGCAAAATAAGAAATATTGACTCAAACAGGCTACCTTCAACTTCCTCTGCGAACCAAGACAAAGACAAAACAATTACGAAAGTGTGGATATTGCGTGGAAAAGAGCATCAAAAACCTCACATCTCGTACGTTCTTTGACTCTATATTAAAATGATTTCACCGTTTCGAACTAATCCACCAGTTTTAAGCACGAAGTTTAATGCGAAGATGTTAGATGCATGCATTCTGGCCCAATTTCGGGGTTAACCGCAACAAGGGGTTTGAGAAATCAGCGAACCGTATTCAGCGCTGTGCTTAGGATTTAGACGCCTTGGCAGTTGGGCCTACTCATTCATTCGTTTATTCATTCATTCGGCATTTACAAAAAGTGACAAAGATACAAGTCCATTATTAGGTAAACAGGTTACATCAGCGCAAACGACAGTCCCTGCGGGTATCTAATTCCGCGTAGCAGGGACCGCCTTTTAGCAAGCAATACATGTGACTGCAAATGACTTCAGTGAATGCTCAATATATATTGAAGCCATTATTCGAATTATTCTTGAAAATATTACCATTCCGCAACAGCAACGTTTTTTCCAGGTGAAACTAAATATTTCCAAAATCTTCAGTTCTTGATCTTCCTTCTGGGAATCATTCTCACTTCGAATTCCGAGGGGCGCATTACTGAAGTTATACTCTCCTTCACTCTGATCGAGTTCTGACCCTCTGGTGGTCGGATGTCGAAGCGTTGGACGAGACTGGTGAGAAAGAGGAAGACCTCCTGACGACCCAGAATCTCTCCAAGGCAAGAACGCTTTCCTAAAACAGACCACAAGAAATGAAATTGGGTCAAATAAATTCAACGAAGATTTCAGAATTTGTACACGTTGGATGTAAATTTCAGTGGCATATATTAGTATGAGGGTCAGTGAGACACTCATTATAAACTTGAAACTTCCAGTTTCAAGTAGTGAGGTTTGGTTTCAATGGCAAGGAAAAGAATTTTTTTCTTAGTTCAGATGGCAACATCAGCGAAGTTCAGTAAAGTGTAAGTGATTAGAGTCTATGCTTCAAGGATAAGATGATATAATCCAGCGTCATTTAATAACTTGTAGAGCGCTGTTGTCAATATTCACAAGGCATTAATTGATGGGAGTTGAACGTGGCACCGTTGCCAAGTTCCGTAAAGTGTTGATAATTCAAATCGAAATGCAACAGGTCAAAGAAAATGGAAGTCAGGCGACAGTAGCTAAGTGAGTTGAAATTTATAAATCTTCGCAATAATTAAAATAACTCTTAATAATATATATGTGTATATATCCGCTGAATCATACCCAGTCCAAATGGTATTACTTTTTCACTTCCAATTATCGTGTGATTTTCATCCAGGAATCTCTCCGGCCTGAAGTTCTCCGGGTCTGTCCAGGACTTTGGGTCCATGTGAGCACAGAAGGCGTTAGCAAGAACCTAGGAAAACAAAATCAATATAATTTGCAGTTGAGACAAGCTTTAAACATCCAGATGTTAATTGCTAACTTGTCAATTATTACCGATCGTAGAACAATAATACTATAAAATATTAGCTTTTTCACAATAGGGCACAGTGAAGATGACAACTTCCTACGAATCACTGAAGCAATATTGTGGTCAGTATCTATTCATTGCTATAGCGTATAATTTTAACCACACACAAGTGCTATTCGCCAGCCACAATAATGTCAAACTTCGAAAATCATACAACTAGATGATTACCATGCATCCTTTTGGTATGTAGTATCCGAGAACCTCCGTGTCCTTGAGTGTCGCGTGTGGTAGATAAAGCGGTACAACAGTACGATGTCTCATGACTTCCAGGATCACAGCCTCTGTGTAAGGCAAACGCGGTTTATCATCGAGTGAAGGAAACCTGTCCTCTGGTACCACGTCATCGATTTCCTTTTGTAAACGGGTCTGAACTTCGAGATGGTTGGCTAATTCCACTATTGCCCAATGCAACGTTGTTGATACGGTCTCTGCACTAGCTAAGCACAGATCTCGAACGATGTAGAGAAGGTCGTGATGGTCGTATTTGGTCCCCTGAATTTCTATGAATCTTCTCACGAATGTTGACTCGTGATCATTAGACTTACTGCATTCGATTCCTTCATCAATGCCTTTCAGAATCATTTCCCGGCACTGCTCCAAAGCGGAGATCTTCCTGCGAAAGTAGGGCAGAAACCTCAAAAAAGGGACAAAGTTGAATGAAAATTCGGTGTTTTTCGCATACTCTCTGATGCCCTCAGCTATTCTTTTATGCCAATTGCCCGAGGACAAAAATGTTTTACCAAAAAGAATACTTGAAACTACACGGAAGGTTGATAAAACAGTCAACATTTTGGGATCGAATGGATGGCCGTTAAGTTGAAGAATTTCCTCGGTTAGTGATTCCACTTCTTGAAGAATTCGAGTCTCAGAAACGCTGTTGACTCCGAATCCGAACTCCTTGAGGATGGTGAGACACAGCTTTTGGTTCTTCTTTAAGGCGTCGTTGTATCTTGCGTAAATTATACCTAGTCAAGAAAAAGTGTCAATCATTTCATTGAATTGAAGCTCCATGTTATTATAAAAGATCGCAAATCAACGTGTTGCAAACATACTATACCTATGTAGTCTATACTTGTAGAGTCTGTCAGTGTGTCCATCCCTATATCGATTGATCTATCTAACTAACTACCCACCTGTCTATCAAGTAGATATATACATGCTTTTAGCATAATAAAAATCTTCAATGTTTGTAGCACATGGTTTATATCAATATAAAACAATACAATTCAGTTAATATACAAAACACTAGAATGCGATGCAATAAAATAGAGCACGGTGTAATACAATACAATTCAATGCAATTGTGTGAAATAACGTTTTAGTTCAGTTCAGTAAGGGACAACACAACCCAATACGTGAACATGCTTTCAAGGCGCCACTTACGTCTAATGTGGAGAACAGCACATCGCATAGTTAGTAACTTAAACATGGTGAATAACTTAATTACTGGATCTACAAACCTCTGAGGCTTGGGTTGAGAATATTCTTCTCTGTCCACATATCAATTCTGTCGGCAAAGGCTTCCGATTGCCTAAGAAAGGCTTCTGAAATCGCCTGTTTACTACTGAGGATGACGACCAGTCTGAAAAAACACATACGCAGTAGGAAATTAGCTCAATAGGGACACTGTTGATGTGACAGTGATTGTATGTTTCTATGATTTGTACGTTTTCACCCAGATTCAGCTTTTAAATTGGCTCATTTAATCAGATTTAAAGCATTTGGAACTTATAGATTTCTATCATCAGCGTCACATATTCATGACTTGCATATTTATTGTCACCTATACATTGAATAGGTGACAATAAATTAACCAAGGTTATCTTAAGA
Organism: Norana najaformis; assembly: GCA_964023275.1. Taxonomy (NCBI): domain Eukaryota; kingdom Metazoa; phylum Annelida; class Clitellata; order Crassiclitellata; family Hormogastridae; genus Norana; species Norana najaformis. The sequence continues at coordinate 37,435,786 of OZ029918.1, read as the reverse complement.
AAATGTGACTCTTTCTACATTTAAAACCTGGCATATATGTCGAAATTACACCTCTCCTTAACTTTTCCATGACGATTTTTCAGCGATTTTGATAAACTAGGGCTGTGTAAATATTAAAATATGAATCAACAATAAAGAGTCAGAAGATTCTGAATAAATTTCTCGATCCAGAATTTGGAGAAATTTTGGTTCGTTCTTGAAAAAAGGCAAAGCTATGGCTTACAGGATCTCACGTCTACATACATGGATCGACGTATATATGTATACATGAATGCATGCATGAAGGAATGTATGTATGTATGAATGAATGTATGCATGTATGTTTGTTTTTTGTACATATGTAATCATCGATTTTTGCATGTATGTGTCGAATGTAAAAACTTCCATAGGTCCACTTTAATTGTATTTTTGGTAATTTAAGATTTGTAAAGCACCTCTTGGAAGGGGGTCTGCTCAACAGGAGAGCTCAAGACCAGGACAAGTAAAATCAGTGTTAAACACTCCATTATCATAATGTCCAAGGCATCAGCTGATGGTCGCTTCAAATTATTGTCGCGATCAAAGTCATAATCTGTTAGAGAACGCCAGATCGAATTCTGATAGATCATGGAAACCAGAAGCCAGGTCACAGTGGGTAAGCAGGTTGAAAGATATGCCTTTTTTATACGTGATTGACATCACAGAATTAACAGCACGAACGAAACTGGGCTATATATTTCAGAGCCTGGAACTAGCTAAGACCATGAATGAGTGTATGTATATATGTATGTATGCATTTATGTAACTAGACATTAATATATCACCTTTCAAGTACCCACAAAAGAGCGTTGTCTTCGCCAGCCTAAATGAGCGTGAAGTTTCTTAAGGACAATTAATTCATCTGGAACCGCATAATGCTCAGAAACCTGAGAATTCACCATTCGTGGGGTCAAGCACACACATAGGTTCCCATCGAGAGTTACATAATTGACGTTATGTCTAGCACACTGATACCATATTTTTTGTCCTACCTTACTCCTACGTTACACGAAAACATAGGACCAAGTTTCTCAGCTGATTTCATGAAGTAGCCTGGCAGTATTTTCATTCCTCCACGAAGAATCGCACCGAGGAGTGGTAGAGCTGGTAATGAAGGTGGATATCGTCTTCGCACATCCTTCGTTCCGTTCCGCTTGATGAAGAGAAGGATGAAGAGGATGATTCCAGTCGCTGCAACCGTTGTTAGGACAAGCGACAACTCGCCGTTTTCAAACATCTAAGACGTGTAAGAGTAATCTTACGTATACAGGATACGTTGTTGTTGTAGAACAAACCCTTGTTTTCTCCCAAGAATAAGTTAGAGGTTTTAGCTGTCATGCAGGTGCCAGCAGCCTTGATCTTGCTTTAATGCCTCGGTCTCGTGAGTTTTAGGATTAATTAAACTGCTTAATTCATATTTTCTCACTGATCACAGAACTGGTCGTGGTAATATCAATTACACCCGATGCATCTGAATTTGTTCTTATACTTTCACGATCAGGTATGCATTTTCGACTATTGCTTCAACCGAACATTACACACGGTCTTGAGCGCAGTGCTTAGCGCCATCAAACAATGCTTTATTTCAGTTTTTGTTTCAGATATTTTATTGTTCAATAAAAAAAGTAGAAAATTTATCTCTGAACACTTTAGTGCCATGCATGATCAAAGATGAACCCAAAAGGGGCTACAATGTTCCAGCCGCATGGTAATTATCATGGCGTTCTATAAGAAAGCAAGCTAATAGCTACAACATACCTAGTGGAACTCAGCTAAGGCTCTCGTTATCTTATCGTCGACCATTGAATGGCCTTGGTCGAATCCCAAGATCCTGGACACGGAAGAGGTCTATTGCTGGACTTACCGTTTATTTCCCAGCTGAAAGCGTTAACAAATGATAGGCCTACTTCTTGGTGACAGAGGTACGTGTGGGTTTCTGGTATCTGGTAGTCTCAGTTTTCCCAGTCTGTTTGTTGGTTTTAATGCTTCATGTTGCCCGGCTTCATTGTACATTTCTGAACTGAAGAGAGCAGTATCAAACTACAGTTGTAATGCTTTCTAATGGATTGCCCAAAGTTGGGGAGTTCCATTTCTTGATCCATCAAGTTTCTTAGTGGGCTTCTTCCATGGATTACAACTCTGGCTAGAATTTTACTTTAAGCGACTATCGAATAATGCTTTGAGCATTAAAATAATCGTTATCATAATCGTAATCGCAATCTCGAAATTTCTACAGCGCCCAATGAAAGCCACGTCACGAGGATCAGCTTATACAGTAAAAAAATTGATTGGTAAATGGGTTCAATTTCAGGTGAAGATTTCAAGACCCAATAACAGCGCAATGTAAGTAAGTAGATTAGAATTACATTTCTAATTAATAAGAGGCAAATAGATTATTGCTTTTAGTGATGAAATTACCGGTTATGAAACAGAAATGAACTAAAAGGTTCTGTTGCCCAAAGCTCAATTATTAAACTATGTCAACGCATTTTTGTGGAATTGTAAGGACGCGTTGGGAATTTTTTAGAGCTTGCGTGTGTGCAGTGTGGATGTGTGTTTGCCGAGCTGATGCGTGGGCGCATAATAGGTATACAATGGGGGTGTGTGCAATGTTCGGTGCGCAGAAGATAGCAATCGAAGTTTAGTTTGGTTCGAGGTCTGAGATAATCGACGGTGAAATTATGTTGAGTCGAGGGTCAGATAGACTAGGGTGCAATTGGCTAAGAGGTTATAGTTGGTGTTATGGTAGATTGTTGTTCGACGTTGTTGCAAGGCGGACTTGCATGAGTTTGTAAGGTTGATTACTGTGGCTGTACCAAACATCTGTAAAGATTCGGTTGTTATGATTTTTAATGCATCAAGAACCTCATAGAACCCTGCGTCGCTATTAAGCTCGGCGTTAAATCGGGTGGATCGCTGTCTCTCGGCTTGACTTTTGGATCTTGATCTGGAACCAAACCCTTTTGCCTGTCGATTTTGTTTTGACTGAGCGCCTGTGAATAAGCTGGTCCCCGCGGCGCGGCTTTCGTTGGGCACTGTATAAATCTCGGAATTACGATTACGGTTACGATTACGATTTGATCGTCGATCAGGTACTTTGTGAGAGTTCGTTGACTATGTACACAACCATTATAGCAAAAATGGTTGACGTGTGGTTGACGATTAGAATGAGAGAATAGCAGTGCCCGATGTGAACTCAGAGAGGAATCCATGAGTATACCATGAAGGATTTGCGACTTCATTTTTCTTAGCTCTCAGCAAATGGTGGATGATGGCCAGTGCTCTTCCACACCACCTGCTCTTCCCATCGATAGTCTACGGTCAATGTATTCATTTTATTGCTGACTTCGTTATGGCGCACTAATGGATCAGAAATCTCGAAATAGCTTTTTGCCCTTGCGGACTGTTTCCAATTTCTAGGGTCAAAAGTTCATGGAATGGACTAAACGCTAAGATTAACATAAAGCATGATTCCTCTCCGTGTAAAGTACTTCGCTTTGTTCGGTCCATGACTCTTAACCCGAGGTATTGAAAACGCAAATGGAAGCAGAAAATAAGTCTCCAAAAACCTCAGCTCAAAACAAATGCTGCATCAGGGAGATAATCATTTTCACCTGAGCTTTCGTTGGGCTCACAATTATCAAACTAAGTCCACTGGTTGTTTGTTCAGTTTCGGTGCTAGATCAAAAACGGAACGAGAAATCAAACCAGGTGGACAGTATGGTGCAACGGTGGAAATCGGTGGTGATGGTAGTCAGGAGATGGACCAGGAGTAGAAAGTGGAATGTGCAGAAGCAGAAAATGATACTTTGGATTGTTAGGTTTTGAGTGGATATTTGCAGGAGATGGCGATCAGAGGAGTTCTCGTTTTGACAGGCTTGGATGACAAACGGGCGGAGGCCATGGGGCTTCTGTTCCAAAGAGTGTGCGCCTCGTTGATATGAGGAGAGGTTTGCAAAATTTCAGAGAGGAGAAAACTAAAGACCGATATGGAGATCGGCATGAGAAAGAGCGAGAGTATTTGAGCGGTTGGATAGTGAATGGTCGGCGAATTTTACAGAAGTTTTAAGGGCATTGTAGATAAGAGATACGATTTAGTACAGGATGCGCTGAGGGACCTTAAGCCAATGAATGGTTAGAAAACTGAGGTTATGGGGTTATGTATTTGTAGATATTGGTTACTGCATGCACAAGAGCGTTCTGAATTGTTTGTAGCCGTTGAGATAAGTCACGATGCTACAGAAGAGGGAATTGTAAAAGTCAAGTTTGGAGTGATATATGCGTCGTAGGGTAGATTTGAAACCCGATCCCTGAGTTGATATTCCAACATGTTAACCGCTTGACTATCGCGCACCTTTATATATGATTAACAACATATCTACATACAGTAGGCACATACTTGTCATTACAGTATATATTGTCGTTTAACAATTAATACAAATAATTTAAAAACCTGGATCTTTACCTTGTATGTTGTTGACGGTTCCAAATTTGTCCACGCCTTATCTGTGTATGCTTGAATTCTAAAAAAACTCAGCTTTTATGGTATACAGAGCAACAACGGAGACGGCAAGGCAAAGTCGAAGGCCGCTGCGGGATTCACGAGCTATTTTTAGGATGAAATCGAGTTCACAGACAGTTAGGACTGAAATTCGGATGCCAGATAGCCAGCATGAATATTAATGAGACTGTTAAATGCCTCGGCAGAGGCGAGCTATAAATGAACTATAGGCTATCAGAAAATTCTGAAGTATTTGGTAGCAAATCGCAGGCGCTTCGCTTCTCTTATAACGCTAATAAATTAAGCAACTTATGAGGCAGATGTTTGAAATTTATTGCTTTATTTAGGCCTGACAGTTGGGTGCATTATGTGCAACATGAATATTAATGAGGCTGCTAAACGCTTGGGCGAAGCCGAGCTAAAATGACCTTGAAACTACCAGGGAATTGCAAGTAATAAGTACCTGGCACAAAGCTGCGGACCCTTTAGCTTTACTTATCACTATCGTTATTCTAGTAAATACCCTTGTGCCAAGTACTTGAAAACTATTGCTTTATTGTACGGATCTACTGTTCACTGTCGCTATAACAAATCTACTAAGTCAGGTAGCATGCACTATTACACAGCGCCCCAGGCCATTTTTGCTAGCCCTACATGCATGCTAATGCATTGAGGAGCTCTGCTAAGTGACAGTTTCTGCTGAGTTCGTAGGCCTAAATTTTGGTAATTTCGTGACATATCAGGCAGAGGTTTATATCATACCATCTAAGATATCTCTTATACACGTTTTCCAGATAATCCTGGACGAAAAACGAAATATTTACATTGACAATATTTCTGCTGTTCGTGAAAACCTTACAAAAACAATTCAAATACGAAAGCAGAGGGAATGGGATTCTTTACGAACAAGTTAACTCCAATAAAAACTAACAATGTCTCCGTGGAATGCCTTGACGACTAGCATCAAAGATAGCACTCTTCCAATAACAAGTTTCAAAAAGAAGATTAAAATTTTACATGTTCAATGGTCTGCCTAGATTTCTGTGCATTCCTATTGACCTATAAACTATAATATTAATATTGATATTACTAGTTAGTTCTTTTTTAGGGTCGTTGCACGTGCCGTTAAGCTGTTGTTAGGCCTACTTGCGTGATTTATAAATGTCTGCTTAATAATGATAAAAATAATGAAGTTTCAATCAGTTTTCTCATTTCGTCTTATAAATTTTATAGCACTGGTATAATAATGCACAAGGCAGCAATCGATTTTTGTTCAAGCCACAGCTAACCTTAGGAATTCGTTTCAACACAAGCAACTCATGCAACTCATACTGCATATTTTCGCTGATTTATTATTTTCGTACGGGACTTTTTAGTCAACAATCTGGTTTTGAGACAGTTGATTCATATGCAAGCTAACACATGTAAGAGTCGTCTGCTAACATGAAAAATGGATCCAAGGCAGGATCAAATGAAATCTTCAGCCGGTGTCCCGTGAAAGTCTTTACTGTATGCGAATGCTGTTCGCCTTATAACTAAACATTTATACTCTTGTGACAGTAGGGCTTCAAGGAGCGTCGCTAAAGTTTTCACCCCCTTTGTCAAAAAATGTCTTTGTTATCGAATAAAACTTGAACGTATGTCAACGTATGTCAACTTATGTCCACGAACCGGCTTCATTGAAGTAAACATGGTAACGTAGGTGAAGGTTAATAGTTTTCCACCAATGTTCATTAGTGTAAGCATATTGACATAATTGGAATTGTATGAATCTTCTTTTCTCAGGTCAGGACTCTGGAGCATATATTTGAAAATGCGTTTTATAAATGTGCACTTATGATTACGACTACAATGTACAGTGGAGGTACTAAAAGAATGAAATGGCCAACCTCTGAACTGTGAGTCAAAAACAATGGCTTCTAACCAGATGTCTGCTTTGACATCATATGCATCCTATTACCAGGCTAGTGCATCGTGAAACGCTTCCAGACCATACGGAGACAGTTTACTGGAAGAGGGTGGACGAAAGACAGTACGTGGTTGAACGAACACGTCTACTTTATGGAAATCAGATGAAGGTTGCTTTCCGTTCTTTAGCCCTAGATCAAAATATTTTCACCGTCTCCCACAGTTCTGTAGAGAAATTTAATGCGTAGACGTAGGCCTTCCTGCATCGTCAGTCAACCGCGTCAAGGAATTTGAGAACTTAACTTAAAGAACTGTAGTCAGCGATTTGCTGAGGTTTTAATTAGCTTGGAGTTGGCCCTATTCCCTCATTCACCCATTAACCCATTTATTTATTTAGTTATTCATTCGTTCATTCGTTCGTTCATTCATTCATTCGAAGCCGATAATCTTAAAGGGGGCGGCCTATTGACATCATCAGGACATTCAAGGACACCTTGATATCCAGACTACTTAAAAAATACGAAATATAAGGATATGATCAACTTATTTATTGCGAAATTGTTTAACTCTCAAAACATTTGGGACACATATTTACTTTCGTTATGCATATATGTTTTTATTATTTATATACACATATGATGACATGCAGCGATATAGCTAAAAATAAGGTAGCGGCTTTCAGGGAATTGTAGGTGTTAAGTAGTTTCGCTTCCCAAACGCGCTCTGAATTTAGTAAATTTAAAAAATCAATTTAGCCATAACTTACATTGCTTTATTGCGCAGGCATACTGTTTAGGCCCTACTGTCGGCACGACAGGTCTTCTCAGTCAATTACCATGCACTTCTGTATTTAACTTATAAAAATACAGATACATAATTTATAATTTTAGGTCGTAATCGTAATCTAGAAAAGAAAGCCAGGTTGCTTTTTGAACGATAATGCAATGAGGACATGTGCTTAGTATAAGCTTATGTTGAGTTATTCGGTCTGAGTTTTGTAATTTCATGTCAAATCAGCCATAGCGTTGCACTATTCCATCTAAGATATTTCAAATGTTTTTCCCACATAAACCTGGCCACAACTGGGCGAGAAAGGAAATACCTGGACTCGATCGCTTGAACGTATTATGACAACTTATACAAAGACAAAATACAAATAAGAAAGAGTGGAAATTGCCTGAAGAAAATCATCCATGGCACAACTCCTGGATCCCGAACTTGGAAGGATCTATGGTGGCATGAATCTACAACATCAAGTTACTGACTGAATTATCGTTTGATCAGTTTTGAAGGAGAGAGGGGAAGAGATATGTGTCCGTGGTGCGGCCAATCCTCGCCGAAAGGACGACAAAGACAAGAGAATATCTAGCATTGATTGATGCAGTAATTGCTTTGTAACCATAAACCAATAACAGTTTTAATATTCACATAAAAAACATTTCATTTCAGAGCAGTTTTGACACTCCTAGCACACTGGTCAACATCCCAAATATTTCAGTGATGAAATCAGTCATTTGGCCAATCTTACTGTGCTGAATAGAAATACGACATTTACAATAATTTTATGTATGCATGTGTGTATATATGTATGTATGTTTCTTTGCACATATGTTTTTATGGATTTTTGCATGTATCTGCCTAATCTAAACACTTCTATGGCTCCGTTATCATAATCTCCAAGGCATCAGCTCAGAACCAGCTCAGACCATGTATGAATGTATGTGTGTATGTGTGTATCACGAACGCATACTTATCTGTAGGTGTGTATGTATGTATGCTTGCATATAACTAGACATTAGTACATCACGTTTAAAATACCCCCACAAGAGCGATACCTTCGCCACCCTAAATGGCCTTGAAGTTTCTAAAGGACAACTCATTCATCTCTAACTACATAATGCCCAGAAACCGGAGAATTCGCCACTGGCGGGATCTCGCACACACTTAGGTTCCCATCCAGCGTGGACAGTTGATGTTAAGTCTTGCACTGACTATTGATAACATGTTTTATTTCCTACCTTCCTGCTACGCTACATGAAAACACAGGACCAAGTTTCTCCGCTGATTTCATGAAGTAGTTTGGTAGGACGCTCATTCCTCCACGAAGAATTGCACGGAGGAGTGGTAGAACTGGTAATGAAGGTGGATATCGCCTCCGCGCATCCTTCGTTTCGTTTAGTTTGATGAAGATTTTCGGAATTTTAACCAAGTCATAAAATTATTTTAGACTTACTAAATTCCCCTAAGAAAAATCCCCTAATTTTTGTCTTATCTCAATAGCTCATGCATGTTAGAATATATTAGAAAAAAGACGATAACATGCCTTGTAAAATGCCTAATTAGTTTTCTGAATTGACTTTTTATATAGGGCTTTTTAGGTTCCTCAATAGAAATAATGGTTAGTCCACAGCGTGCAAATATCTGAGTGTTGTTGCATATTATATAGAAGTAAATCTGCCCACTAATAGGGACGGTTGAGACTTTTCCCAGTGAATAGCTGTTAATTAATACAAGTGAAGTTTTAAGGGCGTTGTAAGTATGAGATACAATCTGGACGAAGATGCGCTGCGGAGGCACTTTAAGGTAATCAAGTGATTTGAACATCCAGGCTAAAGAGTTTTTTTTTCGGAAGTGTTGGTAACTGCACGGACAAGAGCGTTCTAAATTATTGTTTGCAGACGTTTAATTTGAGATAAGTCGATGTTACATAAGTGGGAGTTGTAATAGTCAAATCTGGAGTAATACATGCTTCCCGATGGAGATTTGAACCCCGACCTCTGATCTAACACTCCAAAATGTCAACCACTTGACTATTACGCATCTCCTTATTTGATTATATACATACATACAGTGGCAATCACTTGTCTTTATCAGTTGTCGCTAAATAATTAACACAAATAAGTGAAAATCCTTAATAAGTGGATCCTTACCTTGTCGCATGTTGTTAACAGTTCCAACTTTACGCACACTGTCTGTTTAAATTCTAAGTGACCCAACTTTTGATAAACGGGAAAACAAACGGAGACCGGGTAGAGGGCCGCTGCTGCGGGGAGCACAGGCCATTTAAGCCCAAATCGAGGCCACAAAACTCAAGTACTGACAGCTGAATGCATCACAGACAAGACGAATATTAATGAGACTGCTGAACATCTCAGCGGATACGAGTTAGAAATGAAGAAGAACTATCATGAAATTGCAGGTATTATATGTCTGTTCGCAAGCCACAGATGCCGTAGCTTTCACAATCACGCTGGTAAATATAAATCTAGCTAATTTACGCGCCAGATATTTGAAATTTATTGCTTTGATACGCAGGTCTACTATTCACTCTCGCAATAAAAGTCTACTAAGTATCACGCATTAATGCACTTATTTTATATGATTGGATTGTAAACGAAATCGTAAATTCGAAATCTTCACGGCTCCCAAAGAACGAAAAGTCTTACTTGCACGCTTCTGCCAGTAAAACATTTTTTGTTGAGGTTGCAGGCCTGAATTTTAGCTAGAGCTTAAACCATATCATCCACGATATTTGCAGTATTTTTCCTAGGTATTATCGCCATTACAGGGCGAAATATGAAATATGAAATATTTACTCATACAAGTGTCTGTGAACTTGCTATGAGAGCCAATACAAAGCAAATACATCTACAAAAGGAGTGGATATTGCCTTGAGAAAATAAACAACCACTTCACACCTCGTCCGTTCTTCAGTTCAACTGTCCATTAAAGTACTTCTACCATTTTGAACTTGTCCAACAGTTTTTAAGTACGAAATTGATTGCGAAAACATTGTCTGCATGTATTTGGGTAAACAGTTTCAAGCGTTTTGAGAAGTCAACGAACTGTACTCAGCGCTGAACTTTGGATTTAATCACTTTGACAGTTGCAAATGATCATTCATTCGTTTATTCATTCATTTATTTATTCATTAATTCGACATTTCCAAATATTGAAAAAGATACAAGTCGAGCATAAAGTAAGCAGGTTATAAAAGTGCCAACGGCAGACCCTGAAAAGAACTAGATCTGCTTAATAAGGGCCTCCTCTTGGCAATCATTACAAATGGTGACGATTAACTTCAGCGATAGGTCAATATATAATTAACAACATTACGCGAATAATTCCTCCGATTCTTAGTATTGACCAACAGCAAAGTCCCTAGCCGGTGAAACTCAATATTTCCAAATCTTTAGATGCTGATTTTCGTTTTCGGAATCAGTCTCACTTCGAAATCCGAAGGGTGCATTATTGAAGTTATAACCTCCTTCACTCTGATCGAGTCCTGACCCTCTGGTGGTCGGATATCGAAGCGCTGGACGAGACTCGTGAGAAAGAGGAAGGTCTCCTGACGACCAAGAATCTCTCCAAGGCAGGAACGCTTTCCTAGGACAGATCACAAAAAAGCAGTTGGGTCATTTTAATTCTGCGAAGCCTTCAGACATATATTTCATTCGCTGTGAACATTTATGCGAGATATGTATGGGTCAGTCAGCCACTATCTAATGCCCTGAATTGCCAATCTGGAGAAATGAGGTTAGCTTTCTATTATGAGAAAAAGAAAATTTATAATCTTAATTGAGCAAACAATATCCGTGGAGCTGAGTTAAGTATGAGTCAGTAAAGTCTATGATTTAACGGTAATATGACTTAATCCAACATATCTAGAATATTAGAAAATCTGTTTTAGAATACAGTATATCCTATATAATCGCTATGACACAATATACGGCATCAAACAATGGTCGTTTAAAGCGAACCCGCTGTCAAAACTTGTAATGCGTTGAATATGTTAAGTCGAATAACAGCAAGTCAGAGAAAACAGGTGTCAGGCTACGATGGTAAAGCGAGTTGAAATTGATAACTTTTACATTATAAATTAAAATTATTCTTAACAATATATCCGGTGAATCATACCCAGTCCAAATGGTATTACATTTTCACTTCCAATGATCGCGTGACCTTCGTCCAGGAATCTCTCTGGTCTGAAGTTCTCCGGGTCTATCCAGGATTTTGGGTCCATATGAGCACAGAAAGCGTTAGCCAGGACCTAGGTTAAGAAAAATCAGTATATCTGCATTTGATACAAGTTTAAAATATCCAGAACATGTTGATTGCTAACTTGTCATTATTACCGATCGTAAAATAATAATACTAAAATGTGATAGCTTCTTCACAATAGAGCACAGTAAATATGACAACGAAAGTCTCAATTGGCAATTCAGATTGGCAATGTTGTGTTATTCAACTGATAATTGCCATAGAGTATAATTTTAACCACACATAGTTGCTAACCGCCAGCCACAATAATGACACAATTACGAAAAACATGTAATTAGATGATTACCATGCATCCCTTGGGTATGTAGTATCCGAGAACCTCCGTGTCTTTAAGTGTCGCGTGTGGTAGATAAAGCGGTATAACAGTTCGACGTCTCATGACTTCCAGAATCACAGCCTCTGTGTAAGACAAACGCGGTTTATCATCGAGTGAAGGAAACCTGTCCTCTGGTACCACGTCATCGATTTCCCTTTGAAAGCGTGTCTGGACTTCTGGATGGTTGGCTAATTCCACCAATGCCCACTGCAACGTTGATGATACGCCCTCTGCACTACCGAAGCAGAGATCTCGAAGAATGTGTAGAAGATCCTGGTGGTCGTAATCGGACCCCTGAATTTCTATAAATCTTCTCACGAATGTTGACTCGCGATCATTAGACTGGCTGTACTCGATTCCTTCTTCAACGCCGTTCAGTATGTCTTGGTGGCACTGCACCAAAGAGGCGATCTTCCTACGAAAGTTGGGAAGAAACCTCAAAAAGGGTGCGAAGTCGAATGCAAATTCGAGATTTTTCAAATACTCCCTGACGCCTTCAGCTATCCTTTTATGCCAACTGCCCGACGACAAAAATGTTTCACCGAAAAGAATACTTGAAACTACACGGAAGGTCGATAAAACAGTCAACATTTTGGGATCAAATTGGTGACCGTTAAGTTTAAGAATTTCCTCGGTTAGTGATTCCACTTCTTGAAGAATTCGAGTCTCAGAAACGCTGTTGACTCCGAATCCAAACTCCTTGAGGATGCTGAGACAAAGCTTATGGTTCTTCTTATAAGCGTCGTTGTATCTTGCGAAAGATATACCTAGCCAAGAATATTATGTTGGGCAGTTAATTGAATTGAGATTTAACGTTGTTTAAAAAGATCGCAGTTGAACGTGTTGCAAACTTAAGCCTACTGTATTTAACTAGACGATTTTTATTGAGTCTGTCCATGCGTCAGTCCGTGCGACCGTTGATCAATGGATTTATTTACTATCTATCATGCAAATAGTTAGTAGACAGTATTCGCATTTTAAAACCTTAAAAGTTTGTAGCATGTGGTTTATTTCAATACAATACAATACAATGCATTGCAAAAGGAAGCAATAAAGTACAATGCGATACAATACAATGCGATGCAGTAGAGTGAAAGAACGTTTCAGTTCAGTTGAGTAAGGGACAACAAAACGCAATACTTCACCATACTTTCAGCGCGCCACTTATCTAATGTGACCAACAACACATCGCATTGTCAGTAACTTTATAAGTGGATCGACAAACCTCTGAGGGTTGGGTTGAGAATATTCCTTTCTGTCCAGATCTCAGGTCTGTCGGCAAAGGCTTCCGATTGTCTTAGCAAAGCTTCTGAAATCGCCTCTTTGCTGTTGAGGATAACCACCAGTCTGAAAAAACACATACGCACTGAAAATTAGCTCGATATGGAAACTGTAGAAGTGACAACAGTTATACATCTCTATGATTTGAACGTTTTCCCAAGTGTCACTTAATGTATCTGGTGATTTAATCAGATTTCAAATACTTTTTGAATTGGCTCACTGATTTGACACTCGTTGATCTTCTTCCTCTTAGGTGTTCAGCAATGATAGTAATTCTCGCTCGCGTCTAAAGCCCCCCAATTCATAATGATTATACAAATGTTTCCCTTTCGCAGAGTCAGGAATTACGCTTGTGTAGGTCTTTCAGCCTTTTTGAGTAATGACCTGAACAATGACCATGTTATGCATCGAATAGGTAACAATAAATAAACCAAGGGTAAGTTTAGAGTATGTGATTGGTTTAACATGTGAAACCTGGTTTATATGTCGAAATAAGGCATCTGTTTGTTGCTGTTTATCAGCGAAATTGATAGCCCATAAAATCAAGCTGTGCAAATATTCAAATATAAGGTCAAGAAATGAGTCAGACGATTTTCCGTATTTGGTTCATTCAATTTGAAGAAATTTTGGTTTGCTCTTGAAATCATGGAAAATATGGCCCAGATGTTTTAACGTAAACATACATGGATAGATGCATGTACACATGCATGTTTGTAAGTGAAAAGTATGTATGAATGTATGTTTCTGTCCACATATGTTTTTATGGATCTTTGCATTTATGTGTCTAATCTAAAGCCTTCAAGGTTCCGTTATCATAATGCCTAAGGCATCAGCTGATAGTGGCTCTAAGTAATTACAGCGATCAAAATCATAATCCTTTGTAGAAGCGGGATCGAATTTCCATAGATTTTGGAAACCAAAAGCCAGGCCACAGCGATTAATTAAGCAAGTTTAAAGACACGCGTGTTCAGTTTAGACGTGAATTACGTCAAAGAATTAACGGAACGAACGAAACTGGGCTATGAATTTCAGAGCACGGGACCAGCTAAGACCATGAGTGTGTGCATTTATGTATGTGCAGAATATATGCATTTATGTATCTAGAAATTAATATATCACCTTTTAAGTACCCCAACAGACCGATACCTTCGCCAACTTAAATGGCCTTGAATTTTTCCTAGGACAACACACTCACCTATAGCCATATAATGCTCAGAAACCGGAGAATTCACCACTCGCGAGCTCGCGCACACACACATTGGTTCCCATCCAGCGTGGACAGTTGATGTTAAGTCTAGCACCGACTATTGATACCATGTTTTGTTTCCTACCTTCCTCCTACGTTGCATGAAATCACAGGACCACGTTTTCCCGCTGATTTCATGAAGTATTTTGGCAGGACGCTTATGCCTCCACGAAGAATCGCACCGAGGAGTGGTAGAGCTGGTGATGAAGGTGGATATCGTCTTCTTGCATCCTTCGTTTCGTTTCGCTTCATGAAGAGAAGGAAGAAGATGATGATGCCAATCGCTGCAACCGTTGTTAGGACAACTGACAACTCGCCGTTTTCAAACATCTAAGACATGCAAGAATAATCTTACTTAGATAGGCTACGTTGTTGTTTAGGTGAGAATGAGCTTTGGTGTTTTCTTTCCAGAATAAGTTAGAGGTTTTAGCTCTCATGCAGGTGCCAGCAGCCTTGATCTTGCTTCTATGCCTCGGTCTTGTCAGTTTTAGGATTAATGGAACTGCTTAATAAATTCTTACTGGTCGCACAACTGGTCGAGGTTATATCAAATACACGTGATGCATCTGAATCTGTTCCTATACTTGTACGATCAGCTCGGAAATGGACTGCTGCATTTCCCACACTTGCCTGAACCGATTTTTGTTTTTCGATTTTTTATTGTTCAATGAAAAATTTAGAAAATGTATCTCTGAACATTATGGTGCCATGGATTATCAAAGGTGAGCCCGAAAGGAACAACAATGTTCGAGCCGCATTCTAATTATAAAGGCATTCTATATAAAAGCAGGCTAAACGTTACAAAGTACCTAGTGGAACGCAGAAAATGCGCTCGATATCACATCTTTGACCATTGAATGGGCCTTGGTCGAATTCCAGGATCCGGGACAAACGGGACAGGTGCATTGCAGGACTTGCCGTTCATTTCACACCTGATAGCGCTAACATATGATAGGCCTACTGCTTGTTTTCAGAGGCACGAGTGGTTTTCTGGTATCTGGTATTCACAGTTTTTTCAGTCTGTTTTTCGGTTTTAATGTTTTTTGTTGCCTGGCTTCAATGTACATCCCTGAACTTTAAGAAGAGTGCAGTGGCATATTTCAGTTGTACTGCTCTGTAATGTATTGTCAAAAGTTTGGGAGTTCCAGTTTTTGATCCGCTGAGTTTTGACTGAGCTTCTCCAATGGATAAACATTTTTGGCTAGAATTTTACTTTACGCTGTCATCGAATCATTCTTTGGGCTTTGTGATAACAGCGCAATAGAGTAATTAGATTTTCACTGCATATCTAATTAATCAAAGGTATTAACATCGTTTATTTTAGTGATCATAATAATTACCTTGTTATGAAACAGAATCGAACTAAAAGGCGTTGTTGTCCAAAGCCCAACTATGTAACTGTGTCGATGCATTTTTTATGGACTTTGTACTGAAGCGTTTCTAATTTTTGGAGATCCTTTCGCGTGTCCAAGGGGAGTGTGAGTGTCCGTTTGTAGGGCTGATGCGCGGGCGCATATTAGGTATACAATTGGGGCGTGCAGTACTGTACACAAAAGATAGTAGTCGAAGTTTGGTTTGGTTCGACGTCTGAGATACTCGATGGTGAAATTAGGTTAAGCCGAGGGTCAGATCGGCTGGCTGGCGTGCAATTGGCTAAAAGGCTATAGCTGATGCTATGGTAGATTGTTGTTCTGGGTGAACGACATTGTAGCAAGGCGGTCTTTGGTCAACTAGAAAGGATCATTGCTGCGGCTATGATGGAGAGACAGCGTGGCAGCTACGGTGGGTGGTGTTTGGAGTTGGAGAGGAGAGACAGGTAAGAGAAAGAAGGGGAGCCAGGGTACGATCTGTGGAAGAGGAATGTTTTCAGTTTTGAGTGAAAGGCCGAAGCAGAAATTGCAAGCGGTGGAGCATAGGTGACTTCGTATGATTGGTCAGAAAACTGTCGCAGTTCTGGGGGGGAGTTTATTTAACGAGTCAGTTGTTTTGATTTCTAATACATCAAGGACCTCCAAGGAGGCTGCGTCGCTATTCAGCTCGACGCTAAATCGGGTGGATCGAGATTCGATACTCGATCAGTTACTTCGAGAGAGTTCGCTGACAATGTGCATACTTACTAATATACAAATGGTAGAAATGTGATTGAATAAGAAAAAGAATGGCTGTCCCGTTCGTTAACACTGAGAGGAATCCATATGTAAAACCATAAGTATCTACGTCTTCATTTTGCTCAACCTCAGCATATGAGAGCTGGTGACCTGTCTTCTCCCTCACCGCCTGATCCCCTCTTACCTGACCCGAGGGAGTGCCGGATATGTTTAAATAGAGAGGGAGAGAGACTCTCTAAATAGACAATATCAGACCATACCGAAGATGGTAGGTGAAATAACTGCTTAATCTTCAGTTTCTTCTAAGTATGGTTTCGTTCCAGTTTGATTAATAATCAGTTCGCAGTTTCGGCTATATTGACAAATAGATGCAGGCTTGCCATTAGATATTGTCGTCTAGCAATTAATACATACAAGACACAAACCGTGATCCTTACCTTGTCGTATGTTGTTGACAGATCTAAATGTGTGAATGTCGTGTATGTGTCTACTTAAATTATAAGAAACTCGCCCTTTGCTCATATACGGGCAACAAACGGAGGCGGCGAGGTTAGGTAGATGGCCGCTGTTGGTAGTACAGGCTATTTTAAGATGAAAACGAGGTCACATAAAACTTAGGACTGATATACGAATGCATCGCAGACAAAACAACTATTAACAAGACTGCTGAACACCTCAGCGGAACCGAGATAAAAATTAAGTAGTTTCCATCGGAAAATTGTTGGTAGGCCCAATCTGTATCTGGAAGCAAATTGCAGACGCTTTCGTTTTCTTTATCACTCTAGTAAATTTATGCATTTTTAAAGGCAACAAATTAAGCAAATTCAATATCTTGTTCTTTTTGGGAAGTGTTACTGTTACCTGTCGCTATATGAAGTAAACTAAGTAGCCGGCAATATTCTGCTTAATTTATGATTGTGAATTTGTAGTCAAAATCGTTAGTCAAGATTTTTACAGCACCCGAAAGAAAGCCTGATTGCTACTTGCACGCGAGTGTCTGGTAGCAACTTCCGATTAGGCTGTAGGCCTGAAATTGGTCATTTCGTGTCAAATCAGCTTGAGCATTACACTACACCATCGACGGTATTTCTAATATTTTTCCATAGATAATTCTCGCCATAACACGGCAAAATAAGAAATATTGACTCATACAGGCTACCTTCAACTTCCTCTGCGAACCAAGACAAAGACAAAACAATTACGAAAGTGTGGATATTGCGTGGAAAAGAACATCAAAAACCTCACATCTCGTACGTTCTTTGACTCTATGTTAAAATGATTTCACCGTTTCGAACTTGTCCACCAGTTTTAAGCACGAAGTTTAATGCGAAGATGCTAGATGCATGCATTCTGGCCCAATTCCTGAGTTAACCGCAACATGGGGTTTGAGAAATCAGCGAACCGTATTCAGCGCTGTGCTTAGGATTTAGACGCCTTGGCAGTTGGGCCTACTCATTCATTCGTTTATTCATTCATTCGACATTTACAAAAAGTGACAAAGATACAAGTCCATTATAAAGTAAACAGGTTACATCAGCGCAAACGGCATTCCTTGCGGGTATCTAATTCCGCCTAGCAAGGGCCGCCTTTTAGCAAGCAATACACGTGACTGCAAATGACTTCAGTGAATGCTCAATATATAGTGAAGCCATTATTCGAATTATTCTTGAAAATATTACCATTGCGCAACAGAAATGTTTTTTTCCAGCTGAAACTAAATATTTCCAAATCTTCAGTTCTTGATCTTCCTTCTGGGAATCAGTCTCACTTCGAATTCCGAAGGGCGCATTACTGAATTTATAATCTCCTTCACTCTGATCGAGTCCTGACCCTCTGGTGGTCGGATATCGAAGCGCTGGACAAGACTCGTGAGAAAGAGGAAGATCTCCTGACGACCCAGAATCTCTCCAAGGCAAGAACGCTTTCCTAGAACAGACCACAAGAAAAGAAATTGGGTCAAATAAATTCAACGAAGATTTCAGAAGTCGTACACGATGGATGTGAATTTCAGTGGCACATATTATTATGAGGGTCAGTGAGACACTCATTATAAACTTGAAACTTCCAGTTTGGAGTACTAAGGTTTGGTTTCAATGGCAAGAAAAAGAAATTTTTTTCTTAGTTCAGATGGCAACATCAGCGAAGTTCGGTTAAGTGTAAGTGATTCGAGTCTATGCTTCAAGGAAAAGATGATATAATCCAGCGTCATTTAATAACTTCTAGAGCGCTGTTATCAATATTCACAAGGCATTAATTGATGGGAGTTGAACGTGGCACCCTTGCCAAATTCCGTAAAGTGTTGAAAATTCAAGTCGAAATGCAACAGGTCAAAGAAAATGGAAGTCAAGCGACGGTAGCTAAGTGACTTGAAATTTATAAATCTTCGCAATAATTAAAATAATTCTTTATAATATATATATGTAAATATATCCGCTGAATCATACCCAGTCCAAATGGTATTACTTTTTCACTTCCAATTATCGTGTGATTTTCATCCAGGAATCTCTCCGGCCTGAAGTTCTCCGGGTCTGCCCAGGACTTTGGGTCCATGTGAGCACAGAAAGCGTTAGCGATAACCTAGGAAAACAAAATCAATGTAATTTGCAGTTGAGACAAGCTTTAAACATCCAGAAGATGTTAATTGCTAACTTGTCAATTATTACCGACCGTAAAACAATAATACTATAAAATATTAGCTTTTTCACAATAGGGCACAGTAAAGATGACAACTTCCTACGAATCACTGAAGCAATATTGTGGTCAGTATCTACTCATTGCCATAGCGTATAATTTTAACCACACACAAGTGCTATTCGCCAGCCACAATAATGTCAAACTTCGAAAATCATACAACTAGATGATTACCATGCATCCTTTTGGTATGTAGTATCCGAGAACCTCCGTGTCCTTGAGTGTCGCGTGTGGTAGATAAAGCGGTACAACAGTACGATGTCTCATGACTTCCAGGATCACAGCCTCCGTGAAAGGCAAACGCGGTTTATCATCGAGTGAAGGAAACCTGTCCTCTGGGACCACGTCATCGATTTCCTTTTGTAAACGGGTCTGAACTTCAAGATGGTTGGCTAATTCCACCATTGCCCAATGCAGGGTTGTTGATACGGTCTGTGCACTACCTAAGCACAGATCTCGAACGATGTAGAGAAGGTCCTGACGGTCGTAATTGGTCCCCTGAATTTCTATATATCTTCTCACGAATGTTGACTCGCGATCATTAGACTTAGTGCATTCGATTCCTTCATCAATGCCTTTCAGAATCATTTCCCGGCACTGCTCCAAAGAGGAGATCTTCCTGCGGAAGTTGGGGAAAAACCTCACAAAAGGGACAAAGTTGAATAAAATATCAATGTTTTTCGCATACTCTGTGATGCCCTCAGCTATTCTTTTATGCCAATTGCCCGACGACAAAAATGTTTTACCAAAAAGAATACTTGAAACTACACGGAAGGTCGAAAAAACAGTCAACATTTTTGGATCGAATGCATGGCCGTTATGTTTAAGAATTTCCTCGGTTAGTGATTCCACTTCTTGAAGAATTCGAGTCTCAGAAACGCTGTTGACTCCGAATCCGAACTCCTTGAGGATGCTGAGACACAGCTTATGGTTCTTCTTTAAAGCATCGTTGTATCTTGCGTAAACTATACCTAGTCAAGAAAAAGTGTCAGTCATTTCATTGAATTGAAGCTCCATGTTATTATAAAAGATCGCAAATCAACGTGTTGCAAACATACGATACTTATGTAGTATATACTTGTTGAGTCTGTCAGTGTGTCCATCCGTATGTCGATTGATCTATCTAACTAACTACCCACCTCTCTATCAAGTAGATATATACATGCTTTTCGCATAATAAAAATCTTCAATGTTTGTAGCACATGGTTTATTTCAATATAAAACAATACAATTCAGTTAATATACAATACCCTAGAATGCGATGCAATAAAATAGAGCACGGTGTAATACAATACAATTCAATACAATTGTGTAAAGTAACGTTTTATTTCAGTTCAGTAAGGGACAACACAACCCAAAACGTGAACATGGTTTCGAGGCGCCACTTCCGTGTAATGTGAGCAACAGCACATCACATAGTCAGCAACTTAAACATGGTGAATAACTTAATTACTGGATCTACAAACCTCTGAGGCTTGGGTTGAGAATATTCCTCTCTGTCCACATATCAATTCTGTCGGCAAAGGCTTCCGATTGCCTAAGAAAGGCTTCTGAAATCGCCTGTTTACTACTGAGGATGACGACCAGTCTGAAAAAACACACATACGCAGTAGAAAATTAGCTCAATAGGGACACTGTTGATGTGACAGTGATTGTATGTTTCTATGATTTGTACGTTTTCACCCAGATTCAGCTTTTAAATCGGCCCATTTAATCAGATTTAAAGCATTTTGAACTTATAGATTTCTATCATCGGCGTCACATATTCATGACTTGCATATTTATTGTCACCTATTCGTTGAATAGGTGACAATAAATTAACCAAGGTTATCTTAAGAATATGTGACTCGTTCTACATTTAAAACCTGGCATATATGTCGAAATTACCCCTCTCCTTAATGACGATTTTTCAGCGATTTTGATAAACTAGGGCTGTGTAAATATTAAAATATGAATCAACAATAAAGAGTCAGAAGATTCTGCATAATTTTTTCGATCCAGAATTTGGAGAAATTTTGGTTCGTTCTTGAAAAAAGGCAAAGCTATGGCTTACAGGATCTCACGTCTACATACATGGATCGATGTATATATGTATACATAAATGCATGCATGATGGATTGTAAGTATGTATGTTTGAATGAATGTATGCATGTATGTTTGTTTTTTGTACATATGTAATCATGGATTTTTGCATGTAAGTGTCGAATGTAAAAGCTTCTATAGGTCCACTTTAATTGTATTTTTGGTAATTTAAGATTTGTAAAGCACCTCTTGGGAGGGGGTGAGCTCAACAGGAGCGCTCAAGACCAGAACAAGTAAAATCAGTGTTAAACACTCCATTATCATAATGTCCAAGCCATCAGCTGATGGTCGCTTCAAATTATTGTCGCGATCAAAGTCATAATCTGTTAGAGAACGCCGGATCGAATTCTGATAGAATTCTGATAGATCATGGAAACCAGAAGCCAGGTCACAGTGGGTAAGCAGGTTGAAAGATATACGTCTTCATTTTAGACGTGATTGACATCACAGAATTAACAACACGAACGAAACTGGGCTATATATTTCAGAGCCTGGGACTAGCTAAGACCATGAATGAGTGTATGTATATATGTGTGTATGCATTTATGTATCTAGACATTAATATATCACCTTTCAAGTACTCACATAAGAGCGTTGTCTTCGCCAGCCTAAATGGCCGTGAAGTTTCTTAAGGACAACTAATTCATCTAGAACCGCTAAATGCTCAGAAACCTGAGAATTCACCATTCGCGGGCTCAAGCACACACATAGGTTCCCATCGAGGGTTACATAGTTGACGTTATGTCTAGCACACTAATACCATATTTTTGGTCCTACCTTACTCCTACGTTACACGAAAACATAGGACCAAGTTTCTCAGCTGATTTCATGAAGTAGCCTGGCAGGATGCTCATTCCTCCACGAAGAATCGCACCGAGGAGTGGTCGAGCTGGTAATGAAGGTGGATATCGTCTTCGCACATCCTTCGTTCCGTTTCGCTTCATGAAGAGAAGGAAGGAGATGATGATTCCAGTCGCTGCAGCCGTTGTTAGGACAAGCGACAACTCGCCGTTTTCAATCATCTAAGACGTGTAAGAGTAATCTTACGTATACAGTATACGTTGTTGTTGTAGAACAAACCTTTGTTTTCTCCCAAGAATAAGTTAGAGGTATTAGCTGTCATGGTTCCAGCAGCCTTGATCTTGCTTTAATGCCTCGGTCTCGTGAGTTTTAGGATTAATTAAACTGCTTAATTAATATTTTCTCACTGATCACAGAACTGGTCGTCATAATATCAATTACACCCGATGCATCTGAATTTGTTCTTATACTTTCACGATCAGGTATGCATTTTCGAACCTTGCCTGAACCGAACATTGCGCAAGGTTGTGAGCGCAGTGCTTAGCGCCATCAATCAATGCTTTATTTCAGTTTTTGTTTCAGATATTTTATTGTTCAATAAAAAAATGTAGAAAATTTATCTCTGAACACTTTAGTGCCATGCATGATCAAAGGTGAACCCAACAGGGGCTACAATGTTCGAGCCGCATGGTATTTATCATGGCGTTCTATAAGAAAGCACGCTAAAAGCTACAACATACCTAGTGGAACTCGGCTAAGGCTCTCGTTATCTTATCGTCGACCCTTGAATGGCCTTGGTCGAATCCCAAGATCCTGGACACGGAACAGATCCATTGCTGGACTTACCGTTTATTTCCCAGCTGAAAGCGTTAGCAAATGATAGGCCTACTTCTTGGTGACAGAGGTACGTGTGGGTTTCTGGTATCTGGTAGTCTCAGTTTTCCCAGTCTGTTTGTTGGTTTTAATGCTTCATGTTGCCCGGCTTCAATGTACATTTCTGAACTTTAAGAAGAGAGCATTAACAAACTACAGTTGTAATGCTTTCTAATGGATTGCCCAAAGTTGGGGAGTTCCATTTCTTGATCCATCAAGTTTCTTAGTGGGCTTCTTATATGGATTACAACTCTGGCTAGAATTTACTTTAAGCGACTATCGAATCATGCTTTGAGCATTAAAATAATCGTTAACATAATCGTAATCGCAATCTCGAAATTTCTACAGCGCCCAATGAAAACCACGTCACGTGGATCAGCTTATTCAGTAAAAAAATTGATAGGCAAAAGGGTTCAATTCGGGTGAAGATTTCAAGACCCAATAACAGCGCAATAGAAGTTATTAGATTAGAATTACATTTCTAATTAATAAGAGGCAAATAGATTATTGCTTTTAGTGATGAAATTACCGGTTATGAAACAGAAATGAACTAAAAGGTTCTGTTGCCCAAAGCTCAATTATTTAACTATGTCAACGCATTTTTGTGGACTTTGTAATGACGCGTTGGAAATTTTTTAGAGCTTGCCCTTGTGCAGTGGTAATGTGGTTATGCGTTTGCCGAGCTGATGCGCGGGCGCATGATAGGTATACAATGGGGGGGGGGGGTGCAATGTTCGGTACGCAGAAGATAGCAATCGAAGTTAGTTTGGTTCGAGTTCTGAGATAATCGACGGTGAAATTATGTTGAGTCGAGGGTCAGATAGACTAGGGTGCAATTGGTTAAGAGGTTATAGTTGGTGTTATGGTAGATTGTTGTTCGACGTTGTTGCAAGGCGGTATTGCATTAGTTTGTAAGGTTGATTACTGTGGCTGTACCAAACATCTGTAAAGATTCGGTTGTTATGATTTTTAATGCATCAAGAACCTCATAGAACCCTGCGTCGCTATTAAGCGCGGCGTTAAATCGGGTGGATCGCTGTCTCTCGGCTTGACTTTTGGATCTTGATCTGGAACCAAACCCTTTTGCCTGTCGATTTTGTTTTGACTGAGCGCCTGTGAATAAGCTGGTCCCCGCGGCGCGGCTTTCGTTGGGCACTGTATAAATCTCGGAATTACGATTACGGTTACGATTACGATTTGATCGTCGATCAGGTACTTTGTGAGAGTTCGTTGACTATGTACACAACCATTATAGCAAATATGGTTGACGTGTGGTTGACGATTAGAATGAGAGAATAGCAGTGCCCGATGTGAACTCAGAGAGGAATCCATGAGTATACCATGAAGGATTTGCGACTTCATTTTTCTTAGCTTTCAGCAAATGGTGGATGATGGCCAGTGCTCTTCCACACCACCTGCTCTTCCCATCGATAGTCTACGGTCAATGTATTCATTTTATTGCTGACTTCGTTATGGCGCACTAATGGATGAGAAATCAAGAAATAGCTTTTTGCCCTTGCGGACTGTTTCCAATTTCTAGGGTCAAAAGTTCATTGAATGGACTAAACGCTAAGATTAACATAAAGCATGATTCCTCTCCGTGTCAAGTACTTCTCTTTGTTCCGCCCATGACCCTTAACCCGAGGTATTGAAAACGCAAGTGGAAGAGGAAAATAAGTCTCCAAAAACCTCAGCTCAAAACGAATGCTGCATCAGGGAGATAATCATTTTCACCTGAGCTTTCGTTGGGCTCACAATTATCAAACTAAGTCCACAAGAGCCTGGTTATTTGTTCAGTTTCGGTGCTAGGTCAAAAACGGAACGAGAAGTCAAACCAGGTAGACAGTATGGTGCAACGGTGGAAATCGGTGGTGATGGTAGTCAGGAGATGGACCAGGAGTAGAAAGTGGAATGTGCAGAAGCAGAATATGATACCTTGGATTGTTAGGTTTTGAGTGGATATTTGCAGGAGATGGCGATCAGAGGAGTTCTCGTTTTGACAGGCTTGGATGACAAACGGGCGGAGGCCTTGGGGCTTCCGTTCCAAAGAGTGTGCGCCTCGTTGATATGAGGAGAGGTTTGCAAAATTTCAGAGCGGAGAAAACTAAAGACCGATATGGAGATCGGCATGAGAAAGAGCGAGAGTATTTGGGCGGTTGGATAGTGAATGGTCGGCGAATTTTAGAGAAGTTTTAAGGGCATTGTAGATAAGAGATACGATTTAGTACAGGATGCGCTGAGGGACCATTAAGCCAATGAATGGTTAGAAAACTGAGGTTATGGGGTTATGTATTTGTAGATATTGGTTACTGCGTGCACAAGAGCGTTCTGAATTGTTTTTAGCCGTTGAGATAAGTCACGATGCTACAGAAGAGGGAATTGTAAAAGTCAAGTTTGGAGTGATATATGCGTCCTGGTGGAGATTACAGAAGAGGGCATTGTAAAAGTCAAGATTGGAGTAATATTTGCGTCGTGGTAGAGATTTGAAACCCGATCCCTGAGTTGATATTCCAACATGTTAACCGCTTGACTATCGCGCATCTTTATATATGATTAAAAACATATCTACATACAGTAGGCACATACTTGTCATTACAGTATATATTGTCGTTTAACAATTAATACAAATAATTGAAAAACCTGGATCTTTACCTTGTATGTTGTTGACGGTTCCAAATTTGTCCACGCCTTATCTGTGTATGCTTGAATTCTTAGAAACTCAGCTTTTATGGCATACAGAGCAACAACGGAGACGGCAAGGCAAAGTACAAGGACGCTGCGGGATTCACGAGCCATTTTTAGGATGAAATCGAGTTCACAGACAGTTAGGACTGAAATTCGGATGCCTAGGGAAGCCCATAGGGAACATGCGATTTTTTTATTTATCTAGTGCGCACTAGATATTATCTAGGCAAAGTACAAGGACGCTGCGGGATTCACGAGCCATTTTTAGGATGAAATCGAGTTCACAGACAGTTAGGACTGAAATTCGGATGCCTAGGGAAGCCCATAGGGAACATGCGATTTTTTTATTTATCTAGTGCGCACTAGATATTATCTAGGCAAAGTACAAGGACGCTGCGGGATTCACGAGCCATTTTTATAATGAAATCGAGTTCACAGACAGTTAGGACTGAAATTCGGATGCCTAGGGAAGCCCATAGGGAACATGCGATTTTTTTATTTATCTAGTGCGCACTAGATATTATCTAGTGCGCACTAGATATTATCTAGTGGCCACTAGATAATATCTAGTGCGCACTAGAAAGCTATCTAGTGCGCAATAAAAACGTCGCCAACCTTCCGGTCTCAATGCATGTGTCTGTCTGTCTGTCTGTCTTTCTGTCTGTCGTTCTATCTGTCTGTCTGTTTATAATTTTTGGTGCCAACTGATTTTTACCTGGAGATTCAAAGACTGATTATGGTGGCTAGTGCAGTTCTATCATTATCTTCATCCTTCTCTTCATCAAAAGAAACGAATTGAAGGATGGGCAAAGACGATATCCACCTTCACTACCAACTCTACCACTTTTCGGTGGAATTCTTCGTGGAGGAGTGAACGTCTTGCCAGACTACTTCATGAAATCAGCGGAGAAATTTGGTCCTGTGTTTTCATGCAACATAGGAGGAAGGTAGGAAACAAAACGTGGTATCAATTGTCAGTATTAGACTTAACATCAACTGTCAACCTTTGGTGGGAAACTACGTGTGTGCGAGAACCCGCCACTAATGAATTCTCCGGTTTCTGAGCATTACTTCATTACAGATGAATGAGTTTTCCTTAAGAAACTTTAATTCAGGCCATTTGGACTAGCGCAGGTAACACTTTTGAGGGGTACTTAAAAGGTGATATATCAATATCTAGATACATGCATGCATGCATACATACATGCGCACATGATAAACGAATGGATGCGTCGAAGCGACCCAGACGGCCGATGGGAGGGAGTACAGCCTATTTTAAGATACAATTTAGGTCAGAAATGTTTGAACCAGTAAATGGATGCATCGTAGGCAACATAGTTTTTAATGAAACGGCTAAACGCTTCGGCGGAGCCGAACTAACAATTACATAGGGTCACCAGGGTTTGTAATCGTAATCGTAATTGTAATTCCGAGATTTCTACAGCGCCCAACGAAAGCCGCGCCGCGGGGACCAGCTTATTCACAGGCGTTCAGTCAAAACAAAATCGATAGGCAAATGGGTTCGGTTCCAGGTCACGATCCGAAAGTCAGACGGAGAGACAGCGTGGCAGCTATGCGGGTGGTGGTGTTTGGAGTTGGAGAGGAGAAAGAGACAAGAAGAAGAAGGGGTGGGCATTAAGTGAGTATTTGTGGGCATTAAGCACCTGAGAGAAAGCCGCTTTCGCTTTCTTTATCACGTTCGTTTTCTGTTTAATTTTAAAAATCAGTTGAGCAAATTCTTGCGCCAAATATTTATAGTATGTTGTCTTATAACGCAGGTTTCCTTTCTACTGTCACTATAAGAAATTCTACAAGGTTAATTAGCAGGCTTCCTCGTAGGCCTAGTATTACTCGCGCAGTAAGAAGCACTGCTTAGTGCAATACTTCTTGCCACCCATCGGCGTTGACATCACATTCCCTCAAATCACTAAGTCAATAGAACAGTTACAGATTATAACCTGTCAGAAAGAAATTACGACTCTCAAAGTAGCCTAACACTTGACTTCACTCTTAGCTTTGAGCAACATGATGATTGAATGAAAAAACGAACAAACGACCGCCTTTGAACAAGCTGGTCCCCTGACGAGGCTTTCGTTGGGCGCTGTATAAATCTCGGGATTACGATTACGATTCAAAATGAATGAATTAATGAATAAATAATAAATTAACGTGCCAGACGTCAAGCTTGAATCAGAGTCTTTGAGTCATTCTTTAGAGGGAGGGACATAATGAATGAAGGAACGTATAAACTAAGTGTCCGATGAATTCATGAATAATTGGTGCAACTTGCTGCGTGAATGATGGATTTGATGGCCCAGACCTTACGGATAAAAATATTGTTTCAGACTACTAGTGTGGCTGAACTAAAAATAAGCTCCTCAATGGCCTTGCCCACGAAAGGTTGCTGTGACATGATAATCAATTAATGATTGGAGGTATGAATGTTACTGAGTGTAAAGGAATCCATAGGTAACAACTGCTAGTTTGAAATCAATGCCCCGTCAGACACGAAGCCAATAAAGTTGCGCAAGAATATCAGCAGAGGAAAGTTTGTTTTTACAAGTAATTCCATATTCTGCACGCGCTTTAGTCTACTGATATTATACGAAGAAGTGTGGTAAGGAATGGAATTTGCTTAGACTAATCTTTACTGAACAACAGCAATATAAGAGACCAAGTGGTTAGTAAGAATAAGCCGGATGTGCTTCTACCTCAAGATTCCGAGTTGGAAGAAAGCAGATTTGGTGACAGCAGCAACATGTTGCTCAATGGAAAATGGAACTCTTGTATAATTACACTGGCTGCCTTTCAGGTCCAGAATCATTTACTAGATTGCTTTCGTAATAGGCAAGACTCTCTGCAGCTAACCAATCTGCTTATATGTCGTCTTTCCTAAAGCGTTATCAGCCAATCAGATCTCTGTGATCTGCAAACACAGAAACGTTTGTCGTTCACACAGACTATAGTTCTGTCATGTCAAAAATGGAAAATTGCTAGACCAGCGCCTTCAGACAGACTAGCTTAAATGGGCTACACATTCAATATGAAGTTTCACACTTGGGAACAGGCTGCCTTTTACCTGAACCAACAATAGCTTCTTATTCTTTTCCCTGCCTCTATATCACCAGCCGTTGAAGACCAATCTAATCTATCTCGGTCTTCTGTTGTTAGGTCAGGAACATGCCTGAGTAGTTTTCTTCAGAGGTGCTATATAAATGAAGACGCGATTAGCCTTACTTTGTGCAGAGAAAGTATTAGAGGCATGAAATAACTAAAGGCTGAGTTGTGGTTTAAAACAATTGTTTATAATCGGAAGAATGTAGTTTCTTTGTTGAAAATATCACCGAATGCCTGTACAGTGCATATTTAGCTGCTTCCAAATCATTTCGAGCAAATTGCTCGTGAGAAGAGTGAAAAAATATATTTATTGAAGCCCTCTTTTGAACAAACACCACACCTTTTTCGGAGTCAGTTAAAAATCATCTACCGTTCTTTAATCTTTGTTTGAAAATCTCTTTACAAATCTCGATCTTATCCAATAGTTCTTCAAATAGAGATTTCATACATTTTCATTTACTTGTACAAAACTTTTTCTAGGGGTGCTTGCATTACTGGTCATTCGCAAAAGAATCTTCTTCAGTCAACAAACTATAGTCAGAGTTGTGTTTAAGTTTGAATCATGCTGACAGGTCTATTCCTTGATCTAATCATTCTTTCATTCATTAAGCAATCTAGAAAGTGACAAAGACAAACTGAAAATAAGGAAAGCAGCTTATTTGCATTACAAAAGGCCAGACTCAAAAGGAACCCTAGTCCTACTTATTTGGGTCCGTCTATAAGCAAGCAATACAAAAAGCGTTGACAAAATTCGTTAAATATATAGCGAAACTATTACATGAATAGTTTCTGCTAGCCTTAGCATTTTGCAACGGCAAAGCGCCTTGCTGCTAAAACTCAATGTTTTCAATTCTTCAGTTCTTGGTCATTGTTCTCGGAATCAGTCTGACTTCGAATTTCGAAGGACGCATGCTTCCCAGTCTGACCTCCTCCACTGTGATCGAGTTCTGACCCTCTGGTGGTCGAATATCGAAACGTCGGACGAGACTGGCGAGAAAGAGGAAGATCTCCTGACGAGCAAGAACCTCTCCAAGGCAAGAACGCTTTCCTAGAACAGACCAGAGGAAAAATTGTTGGTTCAACTAATTTCAGCGAAGCACTGAAATGTTTTTATGAGAGGTGAACTGGAGTGGGGGATATAGGCGGATGTGGCTCCGTGAGACATGGAGTAGATGCAAAAGGCCTGTTTGAGGCCTCTTGGCGTTTCTCATCCTTTTCCAGTGGGCGTCACTAGCCCCCATTGACCCCACCGCGCCTCTCAGGCACAGCTCGAGGACCGCTGGGGTTGAGGCCCAACTCAACCGAGTCTGGTGGTGTGCATATGCTCCTCGTAGCCACCAGGTTTGATGCACAGTCCGAAGTTGCTACAATTCCGGTGCAAAACAAGCCGATTGTCTAGGTCATTGAAAATGCTGCAGCGTCAACCCCGTCTCCCAGCCATAGTCCGGGGCCATTGGGGTTTACACCGCATGGTAGAAAGGGGGTTGTTTGAACAAAAATGGCTCTTGCCACGCCAACCTGGATGTGCAAGAGAAAGGAAATTCCGTAATTTTAGTTCAGTTAGCAAAATCAGTAGAGCTATGTTAAATATAAATGCTTCCAGACTTTCCTATGGTGGATGATATGACATAATCCATAATCCTTTAAGAAAGGACTTAAAACGTTTCTATTTAAATTATCGTATGACTGTAGTTAATTTTCTATTGTCGCCTGAACTTATGTACAGCGCCCTTTCCTTCGGCCTCGGCCGTGTTACGGCGCTATAGAAATTGTCTTATTACTATTATTATTATTATTACTATTATTATTATTATTATTATTATTATTATTATTATTATTATTATTATTATTATTATTATTATTATTAATGTTAATGTTATTATTATTAATCCAATTACTTCTGTTGCGTCAAAATCGTAAACACAATGTTCGCTTAAACCAAAAATGCGTTGGAAAAGTCATGTCGAGCAACAACAGTCAGACGACTTGAAATTGAGTTTTCGCAGTTTCAAAATTGAGCCTAAGAATAAACCCGTTGAACCTTACCCAGTCCAAATGCGATTACTTTTTCACTTCCAATTATCGTGTGATCTTCGCTCAGGAATCTCTCCGGTCTGAAGTTCTCCGGGTCTTTCCAGGACTTTGAGTCCAAGTGAGCGCTGAGAGCGTTAGCGAGGACCTAGGCAAAACACAATGAACATAATTTGCCACTGACAAAAATTTTAAAGACCCAAAAGGTAATTTTAAATTCCTTAGTGTATTGGATAGTACTTTAGCCACAACAACCGACTGAATTTCGTCGTGGCGTAACCTGGGAAGCAAACGGCAAGATTAGCAATTCAATAGTCCCATATCTGGGACCCTGGCATTCATTCATCGCTTGCTGAAATTTCTAGATTAACGAAATAAGCCAGCGTTCCACTATAATAACATGGAAGCTTAACTTTTACTGTACTTTTATATTACTGCTTAGTTATAATTCTTAACCTTATTCGATTTATTAGGGTTAAGAAATACCTCAGACATAGTTCATGACTTGCACAGCCAGGCGCATTATGCTGAGATAAAAGTGACTTAGAGACCAAGGAGAAGTTGCGTCCCAGGAAAATAAGGTATATCAAAGGCATCTTGATATTTATTTAGCGCCTTCCACCCTGCCAGCCTGCCCACTGGAGCTCATATTGCACCCAATTTCCAATTTTCGACCTTTACAGCCATTAAATGTTAATGGGAATGCTGTCAGAGAAGAACCACTTGTAGATGCTACTCGCCAGCCTTAATGATTCGATAGGAATCGTTATGTGATGATTACCATGCATCCCTTGGGTATGTAGTATCCAAGAACCTCTGTGTCTCTGAGCGTAAGGTGCGGCACATACAGCGGTAAAGCAGTATGTCGTCTCATGACTTCCAGGATCACAGCCTCCGTGTAATGCATACGCGATTTATCATCCAGTGATGGAAACCTCTCCTTTGGTACCACGTCATCGATTTCCTTTTGAAAGCGAGTCTGAACTTCTGGATGGTTGGCTAATTCCACCAATGCCCACTGGAGTGTTATCGATACGGTATCTGAACTAGCAAAACACAGGTCCCGAACGATATAGAGAAGGTCCTGGTGGTCATAATCGGGTCCCTGAATTTCTACGAATCTCCTCACGAATGATGACTCCTGTTCACTAGACTTGCTGCACTCGATTCCTTCTTTGACGCCATCCAATATTTCTTTGTGGTACCGCTCCATAGCGGAAATCTGTCTTCGGAATTTCGGAATGAACCTCAGAAAAGGGGCGAAGTCAACTGCATAGTCGACGTTTTCCCCATATTTGGTGACGCATTCAGCTATTCTGTGGCTCTTGCCCAACGTCACGAATGTTTTCCCGAATAAAATACTCGCAACAATACGGGAAGTACAGAAAACAGTCATGAGTTTGGGATAAAATGGGCGGCTGTTAAGTTGAAGAATTTCCTCGATTAGTGATTCCACTTCTTGAAGAATTCGAGTCTCAGAAACGCTGTTGATTCCGAACCCGAACTCCTTGAGAATGGCAAGGCACAGCTTGTGGTGCTTCTTAAAAACGTCGTTGTATCTTGCGTAAATTATACCTAGTCAAGAAAAATGAATGTTGATACAGTAATCCAAATGAATATTCCATCGATTTAACAAAATCTTGGTTTCACGTGTAGGAAAATCGATATATATATATTTAGTAGTACAGGTTTACTCTTACTGCTATTACTAATACTATTACTTCTACTTCTACTACCACTACTACTACTAGTTACTACTACCACTACTGCTGCTGCTACTAATGCTGCTGCTGCTACCACTTCTACTAATACTAATACTAAACTACTACTATTTATATTATTATTTTTACTGGATGTAAATATGATCTATCAGGAATTAAAATAATCTCTGGAGAATTTTAAAAATTGTAGAACTGTTAGAACATATCAAGATTCGGGGGAGTAAAATCAATTTGTTAGGTAATGGTGTTAAAGGGCCGACCTATAATGGCAAAGCGCTGAAAATCTAAACAATCATTATCACTGTACTGTCCATGGGCTGAAAGCCCATAGGAGTCTACTGTCCATTTAATAGTTTCATCCCACTCGTCTGTCTGTTGCTGCCAAAACCAAGTTGTGGACTTTTGTCTGTTATGAGTTTTCTAGATCGTTGAGCCATTCTCTGCAGGGTTTTCCTCTTCTTATCTTACCCTTCATTATTCCAAACATTAAGTTTTTGTCTCGAAGCAAATTTAAATAAATACATATGGTATTCGCATTTTCCCAGTTACTCTAGACCTTTGTAGCACACGTTGGAACTTATTCGTAGTACAATATATTACACTGCAATACGATGCTGTAAAACCTATAAAATACAATAAAGTACAATACGACTCTGCATTTATAGTGCGACACTAACATCTACTGTGGCAAACAGCGTAGCGTAATCTGTAGGTTAATATAGTAAAAAAACTAGGGCTGTTGATTAATCGCCGTTAACGCGTGCGATTAACGCGTTAATTTTTTTTGCGATTAAAATTTTTAACGCAACGATTAACGCGTTAAAACAGTTTTTCATTCTTGCCGCGAGCAATTGTCGACCAAACTTAGCGCAGTAAAAATTCGTCTAGATTCTAGAAAGTATTCAATGCTTGCCCAAGTCGATATTCATGATATCTATGGTTGTTTTGTTTCCGGTTCTTTTGCGTGGTTTGGATTGCGATATTAAATTCGGCGTTACAAATTAGGTTTGAAGTAAAAAATGGAGTCGAAGAAAATAGGAAAGACAATATTGGGTGGGCAGTTTAGTTTTAAAACGGATGACACAGTCGTTTGTAAATATTGCAAACGAGATTTTAAGTACCACCGTAGCAATTCATCGTTGAACTATCACCTGCGTACGAAGCATGCGTTTACCGCAAATGCACGTGATAAAACATCTACGTTGTCTTCGGCTGATGGTAAAACAGAACCAGCACTACGCCAGGCAACCCTAGTTCAGCTGCACGAGATGGGTAAGCCGATGGACCAGGGCAAATGCGAAGGCATAACCAACGCTATCGCAAAATGGATTGTGATGAATGCCCGACCCGTCAACATTGCAACAGACGAGGGCTTGCAGGATGTCATCCGTATTGCTGCTGGTAATCAGTCCTACACGCTTCCCTCACGTTCGGTTATCAGTGCTCGCATCGACGATTTGTACCAACAAAAGAAGGAATGGATTTGTCAGATGCTTGATGATGCGGTCTTTGTTGCTATGACGGTGGACTACTGGTCCTCTGTGGCTAACGATAGCTACTTAGGGGTGACCGGCCACCTGATTGACAAAAACTGGGACTTTAAGTCATTTGCACTTGCGGTTTGCAATGTCGAAGAACGACACTTTTCTGAAGCCTGTGCTGAGCACTTCTCGTCAGTGACAAGGTCGTGGGAAATTTATGACAAAGTAACAACAGTTGGGACAGACAATGCAAGAAATGTGACGGCTGCAGTCGGATTGCTACCTTTTCAGCATATGCCATGCATAGCGCACAGCCTGCAGCTATCTGTGAATAGAGCTATCGTCGAATCTGGTGTTGAATGTGTACTGGCAAAGTGTCGCAAAGTTGTTGGCCACTTTAAACACAGTCCTGCAAATACGATCGAGTTGAAAACCCAACAACTTCAACTCTATCAAAAAACAGAAACACTTATCCAGGATGTGTCAACACGCTGGAACTCAACCCTACAGATGGTAGAGAGGCTTCTTAACAACAAAGAGGCTGTACTGTCAACATTGGAACAACCAAAACACAAACACACTCTCACACTCCCAACGGTTGCCGAATGGGAGAAACT
Source organism: Norana najaformis (assembly GCA_964023275.1). Taxonomy (NCBI): domain Eukaryota; kingdom Metazoa; phylum Annelida; class Clitellata; order Crassiclitellata; family Hormogastridae; genus Norana; species Norana najaformis. The sequence continues at coordinate 37,401,248 of OZ029918.1, read as the reverse complement.
TAACCTTGTGCGCAAAATCCTAGAGCCTTGTCGCTATGCAACTGAACTGCTGGGTGGAGAACAATACATTTCATGCTCCCTGATTCTTCCAACTCTATGCCATCTCTTTCGTGAAATGAAAATTTCCGATGATGACCCAGCATACATCGTGCGGTTCAAGGACATGTTCATAACCGATCTCAAGACTCGGCAACAGAATCTCAATTTGTCGTGGTTGAACATTGCTACAGCACTTGATCCACGTTTCAAGCAACTCAAATGTGTGCCAAAAGAAAAGCGCGAGGAAGTGTAGAAGGAGCTTCAGACACTTATAGACGTCAACATCAGGAATGAAACCGCAGACAACATAGCCCTAGAACCTACACAGAAAAGAATTCGAATGTACGAGTTATCATCTGATTCGGAAGATGAACCACTCATGCCTCAGTCAACCCAGTCAACAAACTCAAAGGCGGTTTTGCAACGATACAAAGCAGAACCACAGATTGAAATTGATGACTGTCCACTGGAGTGGTGGAAATCACATGCAGGAGCATATCCCATCTTATCCACCTTGGCTAAAAAGTATCTCTCTTCCCCAGCAACGACTGTCCCTTGTGAACGACTGTTTTCTTTATCAGGAAACATTGTAAATAAGAAAAGGGCATCACTGGACCCAAATAATGTACATAAACTTGTTTGCTTGAACAACTGGCTAAATTTATAAGAGTAAACATTTTAAAGCTACTATCTTTGCTTTGGACATTGCATATATGTAAATCAAAAAATTTAAATACTGTAAAACTGCAATGCAACTGGAATTGCTCATTTTTCTAACATGCGATTAAAATGCGATTAACTGCGATTAAAAATTTTAATCGATCGATTAATCGCGATTAAAATTTTTAATCGAAATGCAGCTCTAAAAAAAACTAAAAAATTGAATCAGCATACCTCTGAGGTTTCGGTTGAGAAGATTCGTTTCTGTCCAGAAGTCAGGTCTGTCGGCAAAGGCTTCCGATTGTCTAAGACAGGCTTCTGAAATTGCTTCCTTGCCGTTGAGAACAACCACGAGTCTTAGAAATAAATATTAGTAGTGATAGAATAAGTCAATTAAATGTTCAATCCTAAAGCTGAGAAAGTTTTGGCTGGTATTTACAAAGAGGTCGAACACGGGGACCGGGTCATACAAATACATGTGTATATGTTTATTAGTTTCATCGATATCACAAGTACTTATTTTTTTAGCTGCGACGGGTGCTATCACATCACTTCTGGAAGAGCCATCGCTGGAGGGTTCTCGCACACACGCAGAGCCAAACATATACGAAGTCCCATCCAAGCTTGACAGCTGATGTCAAGTGCAGATCTGACGATTGATAAACTGACTATGTTTTCCTACCTTCCTCCGATATTGTACGAAATCACAGGACCAAGTTTTTCCGCTGATCTCATAAAGTAGTCTGCCATGACGCTCATTCCTCCACGAAGAATTGCACCTAAAAGTGGAAGAACTGGAGCAGAAGGTGGGTATCGTCTTCCTGCATCCTTCGCTCTGTTTCGCTTCATCCAGAAAAAGATGAAGATGATTCCAGTCGCTGCAATCGTTGCAGCGACAACATACAATTCGTTGTTGTCAAACATCTAAGACAGGTAAATGTTATGACATTTATCCGTAATTTATTAGAGCTGTTAAAAGCCTCACGAAACACTGCAATCTCTTTGAAGTGACTAATATAATCATGCAACTTCTAAAGCGCCATGGTATTACCAAACCGAGGCTCAGAGAGAAACGCCCACACTCAACGGCAATATTGCATACAAACCAGTGAACAAGTAATACACAATGTCAATAAAAACGATTCAATATTATAAATATTTGAACAAGTCTGTTTAAACAGTTTATTGTTCGAAAACAACCAACATATAACATTTATAGGCCTACGGTTTGGAAGAACACTAAGGGCATTGCTGATGGAGCAATCATGAAAACTAGAGCATTTACAACTTATTCGTAAACTCGAGATTGACATGATAATTCTAGCCGTCTTCAGCCTTCACAATTCAGAAGATCCCATGTGAAGAGAAAAATTTGGTTTCCAGAAGACTGAGAAAGAAGGAGAAATGAAGGTCTTTTTCTGCTGATTGTGTTTAGGTTGAGATAAATGTGAAGTGGTGGATTGGCTGGATCAGGCTAGGATTTCTTTAAAAGTTGGGGCTTTAATTTTGAATGGAAAGCCTGAGGAGTGATAGATAAAGGGACTTGAGACTGATGATTGGGGTTGAATGATGGGAAGGGTAGAGGAACACAGAATTTGCCGAATTCAGGAGGGAGATCGTCCCAGAGTTGTGGTGCAGTGTGATATGTGGATTGGTTAGAAAACTTGAGATAAGCAAAAGTGGAATGAGGTAAGAGGATGATCGAGTAGAGCGATGTGATTGGATGGTGAAGAGTTTGCGAAGATATGTAGGTTAGGACTATTGCAGATACTTATAAGTTAGAGAAATAATTGTGAAATGAATGCATTCGGAAATTCTCAGTCCTTAGAATGATTTAAGGAAAGGAGTGATGTGATGATGATTGGATGATTGGGGTAGCGGTCACAGAGCAGTCATAAGTTTCTGATAAGTTGAAGACGCTTACTTTGAATGATTAAAGATTAAACTATTGGGAACAGCTTTTTGTTGATAGAATCTAGGTTCAGGGCAAATCTAGGATCACGTACTATCATCTGCTGTGCTTCTCGTATTTGGAGTCGTCAACCAGAAAAGCTCGACTTGCGAACTCACTTTCATAATTAAAATCATTAGTCAAGACTCTATTTTCCTTGGGCTTTTGCATAACTCAACCTTGGCCCCCTAGCGAACTTGCATCCCTACACATAGGCCCCTATGGCAGGACACAAGAAGCACCTTCTTTCTTCTTGTTTTCTCTGCCTCCAGTGGCATTATTCCATGTTCTTGTCATTGTCAGTTTTAGAGAGGTGATTTCCCGTTGCCTTCCTCCCGGGGTTTTCATTGAGACACCATCTCCTGCGTTGATGTCTTCCATCGTCCGTCCTATAGTCTCTTTCGCTGTGATCTCGCTTATACGACGAGTACTTGGTCGTCCATCACGCATTCTGTTTCTAACAGGGGGACCTCGAGAAGTTGGCTTGGTGGGCATTTGGGTGGTAGAGGCTTTTTGAGATGCTTGCTGTCCCCATATCCACCCCTCAAAAACCACATATAGGAGTATTGTCAAATGGGCTTTGTGTGTCCTATATATGGCGTTACTGTTGAACTTGAGCCAAAGGTTTAAATATAACTTAGACTGCCGCAAGGTATGCACGCGTGTTCCATCACAAATGTTTACCAGCTAAATATACGAAATAAGTGAAAGTGTGAGCCTTACCTCGTACTATATTTTGTTGAGACGTCTACAGATGTTTACGCCTTAAATGTGCCTACTAAGTGAGACGAAAATGGCCACAGGAGGCCGAAGGTTACCGGGGGGGAGGAGTACGATGTAATTTGCTTTGCAAATCGAGGTCAAATAGCTTAGGATTGTCAGATGGCTGCATCCAAAAGCCAATCAGATTGCAGGACCAAATCTATAAACTAGGTCAAAGTCAAAGTCTGAAACGCAGATGAAACCCCGCTGCACACGCACAGACTGGGTTTAAACGGAATGTGTTGTTCGTGGTTTTCTACTTTTTTCGTACATTTGCAGCGTAGCAATTTATAATGGAACACACGTGCACACTTTGCGGCAGTCTAAGTTACATTTAACCTTTGGCTCAAGTCAGTATATTCTCCAGCAGCAAAGCCGTATATAGGACATCTAACGGTAAACGATCAAAAGTAGTTTATGGGTGCCAGTTTAAGGACAGGTCCCCATCCCTAAGCAGTTGCCTATTCTGAACTATAGCGACGATAATTAACGGCACCCTCCTTCTTTATCAAGGCTTTGGACTGGCAACATCTGACTGGGGCAGTGTCGGAGTTAACTCCAACTGGTTCCCACAGTTTATGGACTCAAAGGCCGTTGACGTCGGTAGGATAAACTTTTTGTGCCAATTTTCACTCTATTAGCATTAAAACGTAACATAAATTCGACTGATATGCCATTAGCTTCGAGTGGAAGCGTTTTAAAGGTGTCTTACTCGAACTGTAGGCCTTTACTTCCTTTAATAGTATGCAGTATTTAAGGACAATTTGCGACTGCAAGGTTAAAGCCCACGAGGAGGACAGAGTTAATTATCTTCGTCATGACACAGCATCGTTAATCTTGCAGGCGACCTCTGCTTACCTGAACGATAAAAAGAGGAGCTCATCGTGTCCGATTTTACACAAGTAATGTAACAGCTTTGCTAGTCAGATTTTACATCAGCGATATAGTGAAATTCAGTGTAACGTAATGCAACGTAAGCTTAATGCAATGCGAAACAATGAAAAGCAATATATCCCGATGCACTTCGTCAACGCCCGTGTTGCTGTTCAGTCCAAGCCCTGAGACTGTTTCACTCGGGGAATCAGACGAACTGTGAAGGGCGATGGAGCCGTCGTAACAGCAGTGATCTCCTCCACACTGATCGAGTCCTGGCCCTCTGGTGGTCGGATATTGAAAAGCTGAACGAGACTGGTGAGAAAGAGGAAAGTCATCTGACGACCAATAATCTCTCCGAGACAAGAACGCTTTCCTAGAACAGAACAAATAATGCACTTCATTTAAAAGAAATTGATAGCTGGACGTCCACAATAGTCCAATGGTTATCCTGCTGCACTGTCGTCGACCTGGAGTCCGAGGATGAAAATAAAGCCACACTAGAGAAGATGCACTTCTCGAGATTCTGCTCCAGTTACCTAATAAACTCAGCTGTAAAATGGTCGTACACTGTCAGTGGGAAGATCAGTCAGCGAGAGATGAGACTGACCATCCGCCTTGATATGCCGAGGCTAAGAAAAATGTAGTCGTTGACATTTGATTCTCATGCTTGCCTCCCATGATCAGCTTCAATGACTACTCTTTCTCAATAACTGAAGGACTCTGCAGTCTTGTTAAACGAAACAAAGAATATCACCAGATCTTGAACATGAACTGAATCGGAGCCATGTAAAGAGAAATTTAAAAACGATATATAAGATAGCATCGCATAACTTGGTGCATATCTACCCTTAAACGAAAATGTAAATATTGTGAAATGTAACTAAGTGTAGAGTAGCTTATGTCGTGTAATGTAGTGAGGTGGGGTACAGTTTAGTGAAGCTAGGTCAGGTCAGTTCAACGTATGTGAAATTTAAGTGCCTTTTAAGAACCTCTTAATGTAATTAATTCAGGCCAGGTAGGGTAAAGGTATATAACTGCAAGACAATACAAGTTAATGTTACATCACGTCAGAGAAGGCAAGAAAAGGTAGACAAATATTAATTAATTTAATTATTTTCAATCTTGCGCGAAATACTAAAGCAGGTTAGTTATAAAAATTGGAAGTCAATGAGTTATAATGAATCCAAATTCACATACCTAGTCTGAAGTAATTCACATGACATATATGGCATACTTAATCAGAAGTTCATCTGTGGAATTTGGGGCAATCCTGCCAGTACCAGCGAAACTTTGTTGTTCTTTCGGGGATCATTTTTTAACCCCTACATGCACATCCATCAGTGTCATTTCGTGGAATGATTCTGTATTTTTGGCATTCAATAATTTTCTAAAACTAAAACTGTTACTTAAGTCGTAATAACATACCTAGTCCAAATGATATCACTTTTTCACTGTCAATTATTTTGTTGTCATCGTCCAGGAATCTCTCGGGTCTGAAGCTCTCCGGATCTTTCCATGACTTTGGGTCCATGTGAGCGCTGTAGGCATTCATTATGACCTAAATCAAATTTTCACTCTATAGGATTACGCTTGGAATTATTAACTCATAAACTGATATAAGTATATCTTACTTGAGGGAGCTTTGCCTACCTGTCCGGTCCAATTTGGGACGTGCTTCTCTTCGCTCCGCTGCTAGTTGTAATCTACTAGTACCTCGCACTCGCACCTCGACCATGCAGCGTCGTGCTTTCTCTGTTGCTGGCCCAACCCTCTGGAACGGACTTCCTGTTACTCTACGTCTTCTGCCCCGGGATTTTACTTCTATCTTCTATTCTTCTCTTAAGACTGTTCTCTTTCGCCGAGGTTGGTTTGGGAGCGCTTCTGAGTAGTTTTCTTGAAGGGGCGCTATATAAATGTTCTGTATAAAAATAAAATAAAAATTTATGCTTCAAGGCACAAAGCAGTAAAACCAAATTCCTGGCCATACTAGATCTGACTTTGACCTCACCTGACCCTTCTTTGGCGAAAGAGCCAAGTCGCCACTTACCGAGCTTCCTTTAGGTATGTCGTACTCAAGTACTTTGGCGTCTCTGAGAGACGCATGCGGTACGAGCAACGGGGCCATTGTATGTCGTCTTAAGACTTCCAGGATCACAGCCTCTGTGTAAGGCAAATGTGGTTTATCATCAAGTGAGGGTAGCCTGTCTCTTGGAACCATGTCATCGATCTCTCTCTGAAAGCGGGTCAGAACCTCGGGATGATTTACTAACTCCACCAAAGCCCACTGCAGCGTTGTCGAAACGGTCTCCGCACTGCCGAAGCACAGATCACGCAGCATATAGAGTAAGTCCTGATGGTTGTAGTTGGTACCCTCAACTTCCAGAAATCGCCCAACGAAAGTAGCCTCAGAATTGGTGGATTTCACAAACTCTATCCCCGTTTCGATGGCTTTAAACATCTTCTCGCTGGACGCTCGCAAAGCATCGATCTTCCTTTGAAAAGCTGGCAGAAACCGCACAAATGGAGCCATGTTGAGAGTAAAGTCCATGTTTGAAATACACTTTATGACATTCTCAACGAGTGCAAAATGGTCCTTTGGCAAAGACTGCAGAAAGTTTTTACCAAAAAGAATACTCAGAACTACGTTTGAGGTGGCGAAAGTAAAGGGCCGTTTTGGATCGAAAGGACGGCCATTTTGTTTCGCAATGTCCTCGTTCATTGATTCCACATCTTGCAGAATTCGAGTCTCCATGACTCTTTCAATTCCGAATCCAAACTCCCTAAGGATGGACAGCGACAGTTTGTGGTACTTCTTGAACACATCGTTGTATCTTCCGAAAACAATACCTAGCACAATAAAAAAATAAATTGATTATTACAGCTGCATGATGACTCAGCAAATTTACAATGTTCCGTCTAATGCCTAGATATTCTATTTTGCAGGAACTTGATTATTATACACACAAAGTTATAGTGTAATGTAATATACCAAATCTCATACTGCCAGCTTGCTCTTGCGCCATAGGAATTTTTCTAGGAGTTTATTTGTAAGAAATACTATAAAATTTTAATTATGAAATTATAATTCTTTAATTAAAATTCTAATCCTAAAATTGAAGTCTAAACTAGAAATATTCTAAAATTGGCATGGCAGTCTAAAATTATATTTATCATTGTCAAATAAAAATTTTTATTGCGAAATTAGAATTCCAATTTGGAAATCAGAAATAAAGTGATTTGGGAGATACACCTATTTTGGCTTGACTGCATTTAACTATACCAACACCCCTGAAAGAACTTTTCATGCTTGCTTTCTAAGTATCTAGCAAAACGGATTACATTAAAATTAAAACCAAAGACGTCAGAGGAAGAGAAAATTTTAATACATTGTTGTGGAAAATGATGAATAATGCAAGTGAACATTATTTACGGTGGAAATGTAACTGTTCAAGCTGGACAATTAACCAACTATTCCATCTACTAACTAATTAAGTAGTCTAATCTAATCTAAAAGCATCCAGAGCCGCACGACGAAATAGATGAACCAAAAATCACATTCATCTGCTCCTAATATATCCATTAGATAAATAGATGCATTCAACATGCTAGAGGTTAATAATTTTACATTTGTTATTTGCTTTTGTGAAATATTTTCCCCAAACATGAAAAATATATAAGAATATCTTTAATGTACTAATATATAGTCATGTGGATCTCTATTACCAACATTTACAGGATATTGAATTTGAATCCATAATTCTATCCATGGATTTTACACTATATTATTATTTTAATGCAGCGGATATGCCATCAGGCGACAAAGGTGTAAGATACCCAACAACTACCCCAAATCTTAAATCTGAACTCTGATTCCATAATTTGAATTCTATTTTAAAAATTGCCGTGCAGTTAATATAATACCCCTAATCACAATTTTACCCTCCTCTCATAATATAATACATCATGAACTTAATATAACGCTGTCTTTGGGAGCTATTTCTAGCCTAATAGCGATATCTCGCAATTAGGCCTACGCGTTTATTTTCTACAGGTGAATTCATTTTGAGATTCATAATAATATCAGAATTCAATGTTATAACGAGGCGTCTTTGTAAGGAATCTCCGGTGTACATTCAAACAGCTACACACACAATATGCGCTGAAATTTCGGGATTGTTTTGGCAGTGGCTGGACTGACCTCTGAACTCGGGGTTGAGAATCTTTTTTTCAATCCATTCAGGAACTCTGTCGGCGAAGATATCCGACTGTCTCACCAGAGCATTGAAAATCGTCTCGTAGCCATTTAGCACAACCACCAAGCTACAGAAATATCTAAGTGAATAAGGAAATCGGCGGAAATATTCGGACCTGTATTCTTCGGTATGGCTGGACCATGTGGCACGCAAGGAAAACGCTCATTTCATGGTTTAGGCCCCTCAGCTGGCAATGGACGAGTCCCAAGGTCCTGCATGCGGGGCTGGTGCATCCGAGGGCCTCCCATTTACTTTCCATATTACGTCGGTAACAAATTGTACTGCTTGGTGACAGAGGCACAGTTCTTCAACAAGTTCTTCAGGTCCGTTACACGGTGTCTTTTCGGCAGGTTCGAATCATAACCGTCACCGCACAGACCCAACGCTTTAACTTAATCGACCATCGTGTCACATTAGTGTAGCACTGTAAGAATGTCCGAGCAGCAGCAGTAGTAGTAGTAGTAATATTAGTAGTAGTAGTAGTAGTAGTAGTAATAGTAGTAATATGATAATGATGGTGGTGATGATGATGATGATGATGTGATGATGATGATTGTGATGACGACCACGATGATAATGATGATGGTGGTGGTGGTGTTGGTGGTGATGATGATGATGATGATGATGATGATGACGACGACGATAACGATGATGAGGATTATAATCATAATCTTAAAAATAAACGTTTTCCTACCGTCCTTCAAGTGTAAAGGAAAAGGCAGGCCCGAGTTTTTCTGCGGATCTCATGAAGTGCTCTGGCAGTACACTCATTCCTCCACGAATAATCGAGCCCAAAAGCGGCAAAAGTGGCAGCGATGGTGGGTATCGCTTTCCATCGTCTTCGGCTCTGCTCTGCTTGATCCAACGTAGCAAAAGGTAGATTCCAACGACTGTAGCTGATGCCGCAAGTACCCGAATCTCTAGTCCTTCCAACATCTGTGCCGAAGAAAAACAAAATCGCATAAATCTCTACGCAAAATCTGTATACCTTTAGTAACATATAGGGTCTATGCACATTATAATTCCTGGCTTTATTATTGAACGGTAATAAGGTATAAGATGTGACTTAAAATCAAGAACGATGAGATTAAGACGTGAATATCAGGCCTAATTTAATTAATATGCAATATGTGGTAAGATACGATAAAGTAAGGTAAGCTACGGTGAAGAAAGGAGAGAAAGAGAGGCAACGCAAACGAAGATAAAAGAGTTATTCTACCTAATTCAATAGACTTAAATATTAGCTAGAAATCACGTTTTCAATTTGGCCTGTATCGGGCACACCACGACAGAGAGATGGGTAACACGAGTAGGCCTATTCCTCTAAATCTGTTGTGCAAAATTTGGCTACAAAGCGTAACGGATTTACTGACTTTCTTAATAGGTTCGGTTACGGGTCAGAAGAGAGGGTAAGAGAAACTGGTAAACAGGCTGCAGGGGCCCTTTAAGCTAATCCCGAGTATGAAAGTCTTAACTTCATCTGCTTAACGTCGGCATATGAGGGGCGATGACCAGTCTTCTCAATCGCCGTGTAGTACTTTTGTAGTGAAGTTCGCGAGGGATCATTAACGGAAGAGAAATCTTAGAAAGAGAAATCTGCCTACCTGCCTGCCTCCTACCTGGCTCTTGGATCTTGACCTTGAACCAAACCCTTTTGCCTATCGATTTGTTTTGACTGAGCGTCTGTGAATAAGGTGGTTCCCGCGACTTAGCTTTCATTGGGCGCTGTAGAAATCTCGAGATTACGATTACGATTAGAGCAAATTTCTGCTCTGGCGGTGATTTCAGCTCCGCGTCCCATGGATTGACAGTCCAACACGCTAACCATTAGAATATAGTGTAGCCTATCCTTTTTAGATTGAAATATATAGAAATGAAGAAGGCAGATGCTTGCCATGTTATATTATCGCTGTACGATTATAATCATAAGAAATAAGTGACAAACATGTGTACCTACCTTGTGATACGTTGCTGTCAGCTCTAAGTATGTGCACACTTTGAATGCGTCGGCTGAAAAAGACTCGGCCTTGTCAGACAAATGGGTCAATGAACGGAGAACGGTTCGACTAACGGCAAGATTATGTAGCACTGGGAGAAAAGTATAGTGTCTTTTAAGATGAAATACTTTGGACTGATGGACGGATGCATCACAAACAACATGAATATTAATGTGATTATTGCACGCCTCGGCGCAGCTGAGCTAAAACTGACGTAACGGCTACATAGAATTGTGCGTATTAAGTATCCGGCAGAAAGCCGCTGACGCTTTCACGGTGCTTATCACGCTCCTTATTCTAATAAATTTTAGGAATCAATGTGGCAAATTCTCGCGCCAAATATTTGAAATTTATTGCTTTACAACGCGGGTGTACTGCCTACTGTTGCTGTAAAAAGTCAAGTTAGCCAGTTAGCAGGAACTCTTGAGCTTATTGTTTTATTTTGGCTGTTGTATCAAGATATTCCAAAGAAGAGCACTGCTTGACGAAGCTTCGATTGAGTTCATGGCCATATTTTTGTCATTTCATGTCAAATCAGCCAAAGCTTTACACAAGCTATCTCCGATATTTCTGATGTGTTTCCACTAATATGTTTAATATTCTAATATGTTGCCACAATTGGGCGAAAATAATTTTTTATTGAACATGATTCTTTTAACTTCGTATGAATACAAATGTAACAACTCTGTTCAATCAACTCTTTTATTGATCCCAAACGCGATATATCAGGTTTCACAGGAAATGTACAATTTGCCGGGATACAAAAGGCAAACCCAGACAGGACCTGAGTCCCGCTTTATTTGGGTCAGCCATTAACATTGTTAAGGTGTGTTGGCAATCGAAATATAAATGGGCACCTTTCTCAGTTTGAAAGAATGAAATAAACATCCTGACACCCCTTTTCCCTCTTATCTCTTTGTCTCTCCTCCAATCCCAAACACCACGCTGCCTCTCCGCCTAACTTTTGGATCTTGACTAACTCTTTTGCCTATCGATTTTGTTTTGACTGAACACCTGTGAATAAGTTGGTCCCCGTGACGTGGACTTCGTCGAGCACTATAGAAATCTCGGATTTACTATTACGATTACAAACCATAGTTAAAATGAAACTAAAAATAAAAATAATAATATTACACAAGTCCAATCAACTAGACAGTTTCATCAGAATCTTAGAAAAAAACTACGAATAATACGTATACAATTCAATTAGCAGTCAAGAGATGTAATTACAAAGTGTGACATCTGTTCTTAATTTCAAAATAGGCAACATACTAATGTTCACTGGTAACGTATTCCAAACTGGGGACCGGTACATTTAATATTAAACAATAGAGTATTAGTGCGAGTGAAACTGCCATAGTAATTTCCTTTAGTCCAATAGTCAACTATGAGTGATGATCGGTAGTTTTGAAGTAGCTAACAGTTTATGCTGATATCGGTACATAAAAATAGAAATTTGAAGCCTATAAATGAGGCTAACTATTAAAATATTTAGCTGTATATGCGAAAATTCAGAATCTAGGACTCAGCTGAAACCCTTCTGGACCCAAAAATATTAAATACGTTGTTGATGTTGTGTTCTCGCCGAATGATAAGCGATCAAGCCAAACGAACTGCTAAGCTGAATGATATTGGTGTGAATTAATTATGTACTTCTTCAAATTCCTTTCCACTGATTGTTTCACACTAATTTCCTCACTGTTGCCAACCATAAATCTCATTGGTAAAAACGAAATGCAAGAATAACGTATCTCGAGTCTGCATATTCTGAACCAGAGAAAGGGACATTTTCTTTGTCCCTTATAAAGCTCAACGTTCTCCGGGTTATCATAAAAACCGAACAAATCGTTGAAAATGAGCAGGCCGCGATAAAAACGTATAAAATTGTATGTAAGCTACAAAGAAGACTCAGGAAGTTTAGCGATATCATATGGCTGCTAGAGCACTTGATGTCGATCCAACTTGACCTCACACCATGTAATAGATAATTACGGATTTGTTGAACATGCAGCTTAGAGAAGAGGGAGCTTTGTATCTCATGCACTATATTATCCCGTGTTTAACGACAGGCTGGCTGGGCCTTTGACGTCGATCTTGCCTGCCTCTACGTTAGTCAGAGGAATTTTGACGATTCAGATTTACAAATGCAAAGAAATGGATTAGTGATGCTATAGAATAAAATGCAACGCAATGTAATGTAATACAATGAAAATCAGATCCAATGCATCATCCTCAGTCCTCTTGTTCAGCCAAATTCTGAGGCTGTTTCACTCGAGGAATCAGACGAACTTCGAAGGGCGATGGAACCGTCAATGTGGCAGTGATCTCCTTCACAATGATCGAGTCCTGGCCCTCTGTTGGTCGGATGTCGAATCGTTGGACGAGACTCGTCAGAAAGAGGAAGGTCCCCTGGCGACCTAAAATTTCTCCGAGACAAGAACGCTTTCCTAGAACAGAACAAATAACACTTAAATTGAGATAAATTGAAAATTTATAGGTCAGTTTTAGTGTAGTGTCCAGCGTGCTAGACTGACAAGTCCAGTAAGGCGTTGCAGTAAAGAAGTATAATTGGACATTTACTAGTAGACTTATCAATTAATACTCAAAAGAGGTAATAGTAATTTATTGTTTAGCGTCCCTCATTAATTAAACAATTACTCTTGTCGGTTGCGCCTCGCAAGTACACTGCAATAACGGATTTCATAGCGTTTTCGGTGGGTCTGAGCCGAAAGTCTTGAGTGTTTTCTCCTAGTAGTTTTTGTTCTTCGCGCTGCTACACTCAAGAAGCTCACGCATCGTCATATTCTGCCGGAAAAGCGTATGATCTCTGATCGTTGGGTTAATTAGTTTGGGACGCTACTCTGCATGATGTGAAAAGAAACATTTAAGTCTCATACCATTATAGTCCATCAATCCATCCTTCCAATCATTTTTCATCCGCGTAAGAGGCTGTTCAATGACCACTCATGCATTAGACTGACATAGGCTCACCTGATTTATACTCGTTAAAACTATAAGGTATCTTCATTTGCTTGTATTTCCACGTACAGTACATCTCTTTTCAAAGATAAAACTGATATACAAGACAATCTCTTTTGCCAGAAACAACCATAGACAAGCTGCTGAAGGCTGAACAGCTTTAAGCAACAGATGAGACAAAGATGTCGGTCACAAATTTCGACCAATCACAGAGCGAGTTTTGCTTCATAAATGAATGCATAACTCTTAGTATCGATGGCTCTGAGCTTTCTGCTCCACTTCCATCCCCCAGCGTACTAAGCTACGTATATAATGACCGTATTCTGTCAGTGGGAAGATAACACCTCGAGGAAGAGGAATGACCTGGGCTAAGAAAACGAAGTCGATTATATTTGCAGCATTGGTTTCACACTGTCTTAGAAGACACTTGCTTCAACCTGTTAGACAGTTATGTGTGCAGCGTTTTTGTGAGGCGCTATATTCATTTGTAATACGCACACATTCAGATACATGATCACCCTAAGGGATTGCTTTTATTATTCAGCAATTGCAATATCCAAGACTATGTTCAATGCAATGACAAAAACATAAGTTATATAAGTACAAATGGGACATCGTTCAAGTAGTTAAAGTTACAAACCTATTCAGAATTACATATTCTCCGTGAACATACAGTAAGGCCTGCAATTAAAAGTGGAATTCGGGGCAAGCCTGCCAGAATCAGCCGAACATTGTTATTTCTTGGGGTTTACTCTTTGATAACTACGTTCATCAGTGCTACTTCCGTGAAATAAATTATGCATTCTTCAGCGATCAATGAGTATCTAAAATACTAAAACAGAAACTTAAATCGTCATTACGTACCTAGTCCAAATGCTATCACCTTCGTACTGTCGATTATTTTGTTATCCTTGTCCAAGAATCTCCCTGGTCTGAATTCTTCCGGATCTTTCCAGGACTTTGGGTCCATGTGAACGCTATAGCTATTTGGTATAATCTAAATAAAATTGTAATTTGTAGAAATACACTTAAAATTATAGACCGATTACTAGAGAACCACTCTAGGATAGTGAAGGATAGAGAGCTATGTTCCCAGCCTATGGGAGCAATTGAGTTCAGTAAGGACTAGAACAACAGTATTTAGAATATAAGGTGAGACTTAAAATCAAGAACGATGAGATAAAGACGCAAATATCAGGCCTAATTTAATTAATATTCCAATTATTATTGTTATTATGCGGACAGAAATTGTAATTAAAATTGTTATTATAAACTGACATTTATAAAGCGCCACTTAAAGAATAGACTCATCAGAGGCGTTCCCGATCCGAACCAGTGAATGTGAACCAGAAATATCCACATTCAGTAATTATTATTATGTTTGTCAGAAGCGCAATGTCGAGAGAACAAAGGGCATGATGGTAATGCCCCGGAGAAGCACACGGAGTATAAACTTTGCAAGGGACCTCTACAAAAGTTCTTGTCAACTCAAGATGCCTTCTACAGTGAACCAGCGCCAACCACTGAGCGTCATGGTCACAGTGTAAAGCTTCCAGCCCATCGTAGAGACTGGGTTTGACTCACAAAATCAACAAATAAATATGACATTCAAGATGCAGATCTGCTTAGGGCTTGCAATTGTTTTTGAGAAAATAGAAATGTAACAGTTTATAGAGAATATAGGCCACGCTTCGATAGTGGACAATGACTCTATAGATTAGCCTCACTCTCGGTCTACTTAGTTATGGCTTATTGTAATAAGTTCAGTCGCATAGTTTAAATGGAATGGCTAACAGGAGTATCCGCATTCTTCAATCTACAATAAGCAAACTGCAAAAGATTCCTAATCTTGTATGACCTGACTTGACTGTGAACCAACGTCAGTCATTACGAGTTGTGGAAGCATTGTGAACCTTCCTGCCCGCTATATTTGACTGAGAATGACTTCCGAAATCAGCAAATAAATTTGACTTTCAAGATTTGGATAGGCTTAGAGCTTGCAATTGTTTAAAAAACAGATGTAACAGTATGGCGAGGATATATGTCACGTCTCAAAAGCGGTACTTACCATGCATCCTTTAGGTATGTCGTACTCAAGTACTTTGGTGTCTCTGAGATTTGCATGTGGTGCGAGCAACGGGGCTATAGTACGACGTCTCATGACTTCCAGGATCACAGCCTCTGTGTAAGGCAAATGCGGTTTATCATCGAGTGACGGTAGCCTGTCTCCTGGTACCACGCCATCGATCTCCCTCTGAAATCGAATCAGGACCTCGGGATGGTTGGCTAATTCCACAAAAGCCCACTGCAACGTTGCTGATAATGTATCCGTACTGCCGAAGCACAGATCACGCAACATGTAGAGTAAGTCCTGGTGGTCGTAATTGGTACCCTCGATTTCCAAAAATCTCCCGACGAACGTAGCCTCGGAATTGGTGGTTTTGATGAACTCTATCGCCGTTTCGATGGCTCTCAACAGCCTCTCGCTGGACTTTCGCAAACGCTCGATCTTCCTCCGATACACCGGCAGAAACCGAACGAATGGAGCCATGTTGATAGTTTGGTCCATGTTTGAAAAGCACTCTCTGGCACTTTCGACGATTGTAGAATGATCCTTAGGAAAAGATTGTAGGAATTTCTTTCCGAACAGAATACTCAGAACGACGCTTGAAGTGGCATAAGTTAAGGGCCAATTTGGATCGAATGGACGGCCATTTTGCTCCAGAATCTCCTCATTTAACGACTCCACTTCCTGCAGAATTCGGGTCTCCATGACTCTATGGACTCCGAATCCAAATTCTTTGAGGATAGTCAACGCCAGCTTATGATTCTTCTTAAATACATCGTTGTATCGTGCAAAAGAGAAACCTAGCACGGTAAAATTAAGCATTTATATGACAGCTTACTAAACATATAATATTTGGTCCAAAGCGTTCGCTTTCGAAGTCACTAGAATTTTTCTTAGTGCCATGTTGGACGCCGCAAGCTCATATTTTAAGCCCCCTCTGATGGCAAAAGAAGGCCTCATAGTTATCTAGCTTAACTGTAAGAGCCACTTTAATTCCAATATTCTGACATTTGAGTTCTCACTCTAAGAGAATATGCCTATAACTCTATAGTCCTTTTTCAGGATTCTGCATTAAAAAAATCTAATTCCCAAATTCCAAATAAAATTTTAGAATTAGGAACTTGGTAAAGGAGCTAAAGCTGCCAATTTGGGCCGCCTTTAGAAACGCTGCAGATCGGGCTGGACTGTCTGTTGCCTCTACTTCTCGCCCTATATACTGGTCGACTGCTCCTCCAATCCATTCTTGCGGCCTCCGTTTAGATAAAAAGGTGTTGCTGATCACAGTTGGTCTTCATTTAGGCATTTACCCCCCACCCCCCATTCATTTTGATGCACAGATGGTGTTGAACTACATGGTCAGCAACGTCTAGTGCTTGAAATAGCCAAGGACTCTCCATTCACCATCATGCCATAAACGATGTGACACAGTGCTCACTCCCAAAGTTTCCTTCGTATGCCAAGCACGTAGGAGCCGTCTGGACCGCTGCCGACCAATGTCTAGCGGTCCGAGTGTGCTGCCGCTCTTGTTCATTAGGCTGCTCGCAAACACATGGCCCAGATGCTAGTTGGTCATACTTGCACCTTTTTCTCGGCTGTAACAGACAGTGAATTCAGCAAGTTCTGCAGCTGAATAAATAGCCGTTCATAAGTCCGCCAAATATGCTCTGCTGTCTACAACCCACTGTACCCACATGCTGGGTCTCGTTGCCTTTGATAAAATTGTAGCTAATCTTCACTTTACCATAATCTCACTCCGTCGTTCCATGGTGCCATGGTAACGCTTCTACAGGCTCCAGAGAAATTACGTATTGCCGAAATACTAGGGTATTGGTGGAAGCGGCTGGTCTGACCTCTGAGCTCGTGGTTGAGGATTTTCTCTTCAAGGAACATAGAACCTCTGTCGGCGAACGTCTCCAGTTGTCTACCCAGAGCATTGAATATTGCCTCGAAGCTATTCAGAACCACCACCTGACTGGAGAAAAAAACAAGAATGTGCTATCCTGAGAATTGACTAACGGGAGTATGATGATGACGCTTGTTAGATGGATTTTTTGGATAGTTTAGGTCCACATGCATATATATTTGCATACCTATATATACATACATAGAGTATGATGGTGGGGTGGTGGTGATGGTGGTGGAGGTTGTGGCGGTATTGATGGAGGTAGAGTTAGCGGTGGTAGTGTTGGCGGTTGTGACGGTCCTGGTGGCGGCGGCAGTTGCGAGGTGGTGATTGAGGGATGGTGAAGATGGTGGTGAACATGACGCTTATGCCGATGATGACGATGACGTCGACGGCGATAATTAATCGTTATCCGGATATCAATCATTGATTTCACGATTGAGGTAATGATCACGAGTAACAAGGTAATAAAGAAAATCATCAAGTTAAATTGGGTCATTGCACAAGAGCTACACTTTTCCTACCGTCCTGCAAGTGCAAAGGAGAAGACAGGTCCAATTCTTTCCGCAGATCTCATAAAGTGGTCTGGCAAAACCGTCGTTCCTCCACAAAAAATCGAGCAGAAAAGTGGTAGAACTGGCAGCGATGGTGGATGCCTCTTCCCAGCATCTTTGGCTGCATTCTGCTTGAGACGATGCAGCAAAAGGAAGACTCCAACGACTGCAATGGATGCTGCAAATAACTGAATATTTGCTCCGTCAAACATCTGTCCGGAAGAAACACACTTTTCACGACTAGAACGTCCTCAAAGTTTTACAATAGAGAATTATTCTTTACATAAAAGTATGTTAAATTATTTTAGCATATGCATAATAGGCCTATTGTGATCCATGGATAAATAAAGGTATGGCAATGTAAAAAATCAAGTAAGTTGCTAAGGTAACGGAACGGTGCGGAATGCAGAGAAAGAGACGGGAAGGCTAGTCAAGTGAAGGCAAGGGAAAGGAAGGGAAAGGTCTGTACGCAATACAAGCGAAGAGAAGCCATGCTGACGTAATGAATATTATTATTAAATTTGTCTGTATTCATTAAGCGCTACTATCTAATGGCTAAGAATCATTCGATAGCACTGAACAATCGTCCTTGAAGAACTTGCTCAAGGCATCTGCACAGTAATCGCCTCTGAGGAGGCTCGAATCCCTTCCTCTCCACGTTACAAGCAGAGCGTTCTAACTAATCGGCTACCGTGCCACACAAAACACTCATACAAAATCGAAAAATAAGGACTGCATGGACAGCATTTAGCTGGACTATTATGGTCAATAGAAGCAGAACTAGAAGAGTACCATAAATATTCTTTTAGAGGCGTTATGCAAAAAGTGAAAACTAAATATACCGTAAATGAGCGACTTTCCTAAACGAAACCGAAGGAGAATTCTAAATCTGACGAAGTCTGAGCAGCTTCTATATCTTTTGACTTTGTGCATCGCAAGCCGCATTTAGTTAAGGGTCAATGTCCTCAGAAATGTCAATCGGTGGCTTCACAACAGGGCAACGACCTGACTTCTGGTTTGCATTTACATGCTTCTAAACAACAAACGAACATATACTACCATAATCATTATCAAGTTTCACCGTGTTTAGAAATTCGATGTAGCAGAGGTGTTTCTCAAACAATGTTGGCCAAAATTATACTTAGATAAACGCAACGGATGAAAAATAGGTCATTATTTTGTTTTCAGCAGTGTTGCAACGAGCCGCGAAAATGGGTCACAAGCCCTGTAGAAAGTTCATGTATGGTTTAGCCGAACCTCTGCAACAAAAATTGCGTTGAGTTTCAATGTGCGTTGAGCACACAGTAAACATGGTGTACAAGAGTACGTTCACGTACAGGCGAGATTTCAGTTTTCGTTTGTTCGCAGTGTTGCTTCGTAACAGAAGGTACGGTTAGGCTGTGAAAGTACCGATAGATTTGCTAAGTACGGTCAGGCAATCGGTTATTTTCATTCGCCTCTAACAACGTTAGTCCTCATGCAATGAAATGCAATGCATCGCAATACATTACGTAACTTACAATGCCTTTGAAGGTTACTGAAAAATGCAACACAATTATATTAATTGGCAATATATAGACGCAGATATGCATGCATTCATACGTACATGCATACATGCATGCTCTTATAAGTATCTGTGTATATATGCAATGCGTACATACATCAATATGCTACATTGCACTACATAGGCGTTTGTACACTTAATATGACATCATATGGTTTTAAGTGATTCGGACGACATTTAGTCCGTGTTAGAACCATTGTAAATTACCTGGAATGCTCAATAGCCAACCCTGCCTATAGCTTTCTCTTCACAGCCGCGATAGTTTCCACTGAGACGGAACTAAAATAAAAAAGTTATTATCCAAACTATGCCACAAATCTACAGCTCTTGCATTGAAAATTGTATGTCCCAATGTTCCTATTGGTTTCTTTAGGTAATTCTAAATCCTATAGTTTCTGCCGAGATTTGAACACGCATCGCTGGAATCAGAGTCCAGGGGCTAACCGTTACACCACATAACTGCAATGTACAGGCTTACTGACTACTAAGTTACCTGCAGGAATATCTGCAATCACTCATTCTCTGATATGTCTGAATATATCGCCCGTTGAGACACACAAATTATCATAAGGACTTGTAAACACAGTGGCCCATATTGTTAATCTGTTGCCATCAGAATAGACCAGAATCACCTGGGCTAATAACCATTTGGGTAAAAACACCCCGGCTATCAACCCAAGGGCAATAAATCCCATGGGCAATAATCCTCAGGGAAATAAACCCAGTTTAAACCGCTGGCCAATTTCATGTGTATAAATGAAAAGTTGATATTAGATCAAACAAGGTGTAAATGAAATTATACTCAAAGTATAAAGTAAAGATTATTATACTATTGAGGATTACCAAGTGTGCAAAAATTAACAAGTACAAAAACTCTTACATACTTACATTAAGCAAGAGTTAACACAAGAACTTCATCGGTGGGCTTCAAGGTCTTTACTTGCTCATGCGTAAGTGCCCTCATGGGCTAACGAGTCCTTCACATCTCTCACAGCGCTTTTGAGGGGTTCTTAAAATGCGCTATATAAAACATTAGATACATACATACATACATTGGGATAGCACGTAGCAAAAAAGGCTAGAGGCCTGTATGGCGAATAAGGCCTACCAGACAAAAACTCATGCCAAGGACTTTTGAACGTGCAGTCGCCCAGTGTCTAGGCTAAACAGTAAGTTATTATCATAACTGTAAACGATCAGAGAAAAACCCCGCAGTCATATTTTTATGTTAATCAAGCGTTGACATCAGATCCAATTATTTTGTGTCTTTTAAGATCTTAAATGCATATCTAGGCAAGCATGTGCAGACTTTGAGCCGACGTAACACATTGGGTTAGCAAATGCAAACGTAAGCACGTGTAGGTAGCCTGTTTTGTAAACAACGTCAACAAAACATAAACTCATACCAAGGACTTTAAACATCCTGTAACCGACTGTCCAGAGGTTTCTGTAGAGCCTTCACCTTCAGATTGTTATGTAACTGCCGATCGAGTTAAGTGATAAATTATGCCTAGGTTCGTTATTATGCGCTAGTCCCGTTCAACGTTCTGCGAGTGTCAAACGAGAGGTCGAGGCTCAAATCCCCGCTAGGGCAGAAATTTCTTTCAAGATTTCGGCTCCACCTGCACTCCATATCCCACTCAGCCATAATATGTAAGATTTCCCCCTTAGCTTTAGACAGGACTCATCCTGAAAAGTGGAACGTGCACCCAACTTTGCTTAGAAACTACCATCGACTGATGCCTTTGACATTGTTAGGTGTATAATAAATGAATGGAGAGATGAATGGAGAGATGGATGGTTGGATGGACGGATGGATGTATAGGCCTGTGTCCACCCAACCACCAAGCCAACTCCTTAATTAGTACTTAGTCCTTCATGTGCATGTCTGCACATCGGACAACGCATCTTCTCTATTTATCTCTGTCGACCGCCAGACTTCCTACATCGTCCCACGACATCTCCAAACGCCCAAGGTCGTCCCTGATGGTCTCTGGCCAGTCCTTCCTTGGTCTTCCTCTTCTGCATTTCCCTTTGATTAAAATATGTATTGCGAAACAACTTGTGAAATAGGTTATTAGTACACTACATAGACAAATAGTTAACACGTTCAAGGTAATAAGCCTACAGTGACCAAGAAGACATCAGTAGGCCTATCCAGTGTTAAGCCATATGGAATGGCTGATAAAGCAGTTGACTTCAACCTTATTTAACTAACAGAACTAACGATTTTTTGAACATATCGCTCAGGAGTGGAGCATATCTGTTAGAGCTGTATATTTCATACAGCAATAGTATCCAGTTTTGAGCGACATCTTCCGGCTGTCAGAGTCGTTAATGTCTGCCTTGCATTACAATTGGGTGAAAATGAGTTCCTTTTGCGCTTCAGACGGAAAAATGTAAATGTAATATAATGGCTTCTTGAGGTCAGATTTTACATGCGCCATGCATCATCATCATCATCACCGTCATCGAAATCGATGGGCGGAAAGCCCTTAAGTGTGCAATGGACATGTTATCACCTGTTTCCATACTCTGTGGTCTTGTGCCAGTATGCTCAATCTGTGTAAATCCTTCTGGCACCAACCTTTGATATCATCCATCCACTCTCTCGTCGCCCATTTCCATCCATAGTTCACATCATCACACCTTTTCTTCTTCTGCTATTGTCCATTCTCAATATATGTCTTAATAAACCCAGATTTTGTCTCATTATAGTTTGTATTAGATCTTCCTTTATGTACAGTCTTCTACGAACCTCACATTTGTTACCTTCATTGTCCAATTCAAATGTAGTATCCTCCAACATAATGTGACATAATGCAACGTAATAAATGTAATTTATTATATTGATGATAATCAGATATAATGCATCATCGTCAATGCTGTTTCTTAGCCAAGTCCAGAGATTGTTTCACTCTGGGGATCAGACGAATTTCGAACGGCGATGGAGCCGTCACAAGGGCACTGACACCTATCACATTGTTCTAATCCTGGCCCTCTGGTGGTCGGATATCGAATCTCTGGACGAGACTGGTGAGAAAGAGGAAAGTCTTCTGACGACTTAGAATTTCTCCGAGATAAGAACGTTTTCCTAGAAAAGGAACGAATAAAACATTTCAATTAAAATAAATTGACAAACGGAGATCAATAACAGTTGGATGCCCTGCGTGCTAAACTTACAGCCAAGGCAGAAACATGTTCCAAGCTTGCTCAGAGCCGTCGTTGCTGGGACTTCGGCAAACCCAGCTGTACCTGTTGTAAATGAATTCCGGCATTACTGTTGGTTGGATGACATGGACGCCATTCTTGTTCCACTGTTGCGATCGAGTTAGTAATAATCATTAGTGTGTCTTCAGAATTAGACCGTTTACTTTTGTTGTATTGGTGGCATTCTCAATTTTAAGATATCGACTGTATTCTGGATAGAAGAGAAAACCAGGCCAATTCTAAAGAAAAGAAACCTTATCTAGCGGACTTCATGTTTGTAGCCGACAAAAGGATTTTTAAAAACTGTCTTAAACGCACTTGTTTAGATCTGTGAGCTACTCGTGTGTGCAGTGGTTTTTTGATTTACCTAAAAGGCGCTATATTAAATATTCCGATACGTACACACATTCTGATACATGTTTAGCTTAAGGGAATGCTTTGCTTATTCAGCAATTGCAATTATTGAGACGTTGTTCAATATAATGACAAACCTATGTGTCATAAAAGTCCTATTGGATATACACTTCTGAGTAGTGACAGCTACATCCATCAGTGCTACTTCCGTGAAATAAATTATGCAGTATCTAAAAGACTGAAACAGAAACTTAAATGGACATTACGTACCTCGTTCAAATGGTATCACCTTCTTACTATCGATTATTTTGTTATCCTTGTCCAGAAATCTCTCCGGTCTGAAGTCTTCCGGATCTTTCCAGAACTTCGAGCCCATATGAGCACTGTAGGCATTCGCTAAATCCTATATCATAATTGTAATCTATAGGATAACGCTTGGGTTAAGGATAGATTTTCAGGGAACCATCCCAGGACGGTGTAATGTTAGCGGTTGTTAAACCTGCCAAGGAAAACGCGTGAGATTAGTAGAGAATGGTCCCCGACACCAGAATTAGGGTGAAAGGAAGGACATAAAATCAGGTGCGATAGCATAAGTACGTAAGTATAAATTAAATTAATTCTTTTTGATTTTTATTTTGTCGAGAAAAGCGTCCAAATGGAGCTGTTGTTGTTACTGTTGTCAGAAGCGCCACCCCAAGAGGGCTAAGGGCATGGTGGTAATATCCCGGAGAGGCGCTCAGAAGTTACCGTTGCAGTGAACAGCCACGAATATTCTTGTCAACTCAGTCGGCCTTCAACAGTGAACCAGCGCCATTTGTGACGCATTCTCTTCCAGACAGCTGTACGGAATGAGTTTGATATCACGAAATAAACAAATAAATATCACTGTTAAGGTTGTGATATGCTTTGAGCTTGCAACTGCTTAAGAAAAGAGATATGTAACAGTATGGCGGGGATATAGGCTACGTCTCAAAGCGGACACTGAGGCAATAGAGAGGCCACGCCCTCGGTCTGCTTAGTCATCGTTGGCCCATATTATAATAATCTCAGTCTGGTATTATACATCTAGTCAGACAGTCAGGCGGCTACGGTGGATGGTGTTTGAAATTGAAGCCAGAAGAAAGATTAGGGGAAGAGGAAGACTCAGGATAAGATTTTTGGAAAAGAAGCGTTTTCAGTTTTGAGTGAAAGACCTGCGCAGAAACTGAAAGAAGTTAATTGTTAGTGGGTTTGTATGATGTGTCAGATAATTGTCGTAATTCTGGCGAGAGTTTATTCCAGAGGGGTTGGGTAATGAGTGGTAATGCAATATGTGGAGGGGTAATGCAATAAAGAGGTAATGCAATATGTAGTAAGATACGATAAAGGCAGACAAGATACGGTGAAGAAAGGAGAGATACAGAAGCAACGAAAGCGAAGATAAAAGAGCTATTCTACCTAATTCAATAGACTTAAATATTAGCTAGAAATAGCGTTTTCAATTTGGCCTATATCGGGTACACCACGACAGAGAGATGGGTAACACGAGTAGGCCTATTCCTCTAAATCTGTTGTGCAAAATTTGGCTACAAAGCGTAACGGATTTACTGACTTTCTTAATAGGTTCGGTTACGGGTCAGAAGAGAGGGTCAGAGAAACTGGTAAACAGGCTGCAGGGGCTCTTTAAGCTAATCCCGGGTATGAAAGTCTTAACTTCATTTGCTTAACGTCGGAATGTGAGGGGCGATGACCAGTCTTCTCACTCGCCGTGTAGTACTTTTGTAGTGAAGCTCGCGAGGGAGCATTAACGGAAGAGAAATCTTAGAAAGAGAAATCTGCCTACCTGCCTGCCTCCTACCTGGCTCTTGGATCTTGACCTGGAACCAAACCCTTTGCCTATCGATTTGTTTTGACTGAGCGCCTGTGAATAAGGTGGTTCCCGCGACTTAGCTTTCGTTGGGTGCTGTAGAAATCTCAAGATTACGATTACAGCATATTTCTGATCTGGCGGTGTTTGAACACTTGTCCAATGGGTTGACAGTCCAACACGGTAACCACTAGACTATCGTGTAGCCTTAGATTGAAATATATAGAAATGAAGAAGGCTGATGCTTGCCATTTTATATTGTTGCTGTACGATTATTATTATTATAAGAAATAAGTGATAAACATCGGTTCTTACCATATGATATGTTGTCAGCTCTAAGTATGTGCATAACTTGAATGCGACGGCTGAAAAAGACTCGGTCTTGTCAGACAAACGGGTCAATAAACGGAGAAAGGTTCGACGAACGGCGAGGTTATGGAGCACTGGGAGAAAAGTACAGTGTCTTTTAAGATGAAATACTTTGGGCTGATAGACGGATGCATCACAAACAACATGAATATTAATGTGATTGCTAGACGCCAAGGCGCAGCTGAGATAAAACTGACGTAACTGCTACATGGAATTGTTCGTGTTAAGTATCCGGCAGAAAGCCGCTGACGCTTTCACGGTGCTTATCACGCTCCTTATTCTAATAAATTTTAGGAATCAATGTGGCAAATTCTCGCGCCAAGTATTTGAAATTTATTGCTTTACAACGCAGGTGTACTGTCACTCTTGTTACAACAAATCAAATTAGTCAGTTAGCACGAACTCTTGTGCTTATTGTATTAAGTAAGACATTTGTTAACACCTCATATGTCCGTCGGCTGAGCGATTATTATTTGTTATTTTGGCTGTTATATCAAGATATTCCAATGAAGAGCACTGCTTGACGACGAATGTTCCCTGGAAACGCATTGTAAACTGAAGGACCGGTACACTTAATATTAAACAATAGAGTATTAGTGCGAGTGAAGCTGCCATAGTAATTGCCTATAGTCCATAGTCAACTATGAGTGATGATCGGTAGTTTTGAAGTAGCCAACAGCATATGCTGATATTGATACATAAAAATTAAAATTTGAAGCCTATACATGAGTCTAACTATTAATATAGTTAGCTTTACAATAGTATTCTTTCCATGCCATGTATATGAGAAAATTCAGAATCCAGGATTCAGCTGAAACCCTAATGGACCCAGAAAATTGAATACTTTGTTCATGTTGCCTTCTTGAATAATGATAAGCGATCAAGCCAAACGAACTGTTAAGATGAATAGTATTGGTGTGAAGCAAATTCCTTTCCACTGATTGTTTCACAGTAATTTCCCCACTGTTGTCAACCATAAATCTCAAGATGCGATTTCACGCTATTATCAGGGAAGTAAATACCGATTGGTAAAAATGAAATGCAAGAATAAAATATCTGTATATTCTAAACCAGAGGAAGGGACTTTTCTTTGCCCCTTATAAAGCGCAACCTTTTCCGGGTTACAGTCCAATCCGGACAATTCGTTGAAAATGAGCAGGCCGCGATAAAAACGTATGAAATTATATGCAAGCTACAACGAAGACTCAGAAAGTTTAGCGATATCCTATGGCTGCTAGAGTAGTTGACGTCGACCCAACTTGACCTCACACCATGCAATAGATATTTACGGATTCGTTGAACATGTAACTTACAGAGGAGGGAGCATTTAATTTGGAGCTTTGTATCTCATGCGCTATATTATCCAGTGTTTAACGACATTTGACAGGCTGCCTGGGCCGTTGACGTCGATCTTGTCTACCTCTATGTTAAGCAGAGGAATTTTGATGATTCAGATTTACACATGTAAAGAAACAACTTCGTGATTCTCTGTAATAAAATGCATCGTAACGTAATGTTATACAAAGAAAATCAGATCCAACGCATCAACGTCAGTCCTCTTGTTCACCAAAATTCTGAGGTTATTTCACTCGAGGAATCAGACGAACTTCGAAGGGCGATGGAACCGTCAATGTGGCAGTGATCTCCTTCACGATGATCGAGTCCTGACCCTCTGGTGGTCGAATGTCGAATCGCTGGACGAGACTCGTCAGAAAGAGGAAGGTCCCTTGGCGGCCTAAAATTTCTCCGAGACAAGAACGCTTTCCTAGAACAGAACAAATAAAACACTTCAACTGAGATAAATTGATAATTATAGGTCAGTTTTAGTGTCGTGTCCAGGGTGCTAAATTGACAAGTCCAGCAAGGTGCTGCAGTAAAGCAGTATCACTGGACATTTAGGCCTACTAGTAGACTTATCAATTGATACTCCATAGACATAATAGTAATTTATTGTTTACCGTCCCCAGTTAATTACACAATTAACCTCGTCGTTTGCGCGTCGCAAGTACATTGCAGTAATGAATTTCATCCGGTTTTCGGTGGGCCTGAGCCGAAAGTCTTAAGTGATTCTCCTAGTAGTTTTTGACCTTCGCATCGCTACATTGAAGTAGCTCATTCTTCATCATATTCTGCCGGAAAAGCGTATGATCTGTGATCGTTGGGTTAATTAGTATGAGACGCTACTCTGCATGACCTGAAAAGAATCATTCATGTCTCATATCATTACAGTCCATCAATCCATCCCTTCATTCATTTTTCATCCGCCTAACGAATTTTGTCGCAGGCTGTTCAAGGTCTACTTATACATTAGACTGATATAGGCTTACGTGCTTTATTACTCGTTAAAACTACAAGATATCATCATTTGCTTGTTTTTCCACGTACAGTACATCTCTTTTCAGAGTCGAAGCTAAGATACAAGAAAAATATTTTTGCCAGAAACAACCATAGACAAGCTGCTGAAGGCTGAACAACTTTAAGCAACATATGAGGCAAAGATGTCGGTTAAAAAATATTTCGACCAATCACAGAGCAGTTTTTGCTTCATAAATGAATGTCTACTCTCAGTATCGATGGGTCTGAGCTTTCTGCTCCACTTCAATACCCTAGCGTACTCAGCTACGTATATAATGACCTGTACTCTGTTGGTGGAAAGATTACACTTCGAGGGAGAGGAATGACCTAGGCTAAAAAAACGAAGTCGATTATATTTGCAACACTGTTTTCACACTGTCTTAGGAGACACTTGTTTCAATCTATTAGACAGTTGTGTGCAGGGTTCTGTGAGGTGCTATATTAAATTTTTATTAACGCAGTCTGATACATGATAACCTTAAGGATTGCTTTTCTTAATCAGCAATTGCAATATTCAACGCTATGTTCCATGTACATAAGAGTCCATATTGGTATAACGTTCTGAGTACTTCAAGTTACAAACCTATTCAGAATTATATATTCTCCGTGAACATACAGTAAGTCCTGCAATTAAAAGTGAAATTCTGGGCAAGCATGCCTGCAGGGGCCTACCAGCGGAGCATTGTTATTCCTTGGGGTTTACCCTTTGATAACTACGCTCATCAGTGTTACTTTCGTGGAATATATTATGCACTCTTCAGTGATCAATGAGTATATGAAAGACTGAAACAGAAACTTAAATCGTCATTACATACCTAGTCCAAATGTTATCACCTTCGTACTGTCGATTATTTTGTTATCCTTGTCCAGGAATCTCTCCGGTCTGAAGTCTTCCGGATCTTTCCAGGACTTTGGGTCCATGTGAGCGCTGTATCCATTTGGTATAATCTAAATAAAAATTGTAATTTGTAGAATTACACTTGAAATTATAGAGAGATTGCTAGGGAACCAGTCTAGAATGGTGTAAGTATAGCAGCTATGTACCTCGCCTATGGGAGCACTTAAGTTTAGTAAGGAGTAGGACACCCGCATTAGAGTATAAGTTGAGACTAAAAATCACGAACGATGAGATACTGACATAAACATCAGGCCTAATTTAATTAATATACCAATTATTATTGTTATTTTGCGGACACAAATGTCCACATCGAGTAATTATTATTATAACTGTCAGAAGCGCCGTCTCGATAGAGCACAGGACACCATGGTATTGCCGGAGAAGCACGTGGCCTATAAATGTTCCAAAGGACAGGTACCAAAGTTCTTGTCAACTCAATTTGCCTTCCACAGTGAACCAACTTCAACCACTTAGCGTCATGGACAAATGATGAAGCTTTCATCCCTTTGGAGAGCCTGAGTTTGGCTCATTAAATCAACAAATATGTATGACAATCAAGATGCGAATATGCTTAGAGCTTACAAGTCCTTTTTGAGAACATAGAAAAGTAACAGTTTATATAGGATGCAGGCCATGCCTCAATAGTGGACACTGACGAAAGAGATAGGCCACGCCCTCGGTCTACTTAGTAATCTCGTGTTGTAAAAATCTTAGTCTGGTAATATACATCGAGTAACTAACACGCGTACCTGCATTCTTCGTCCATTAACCGCAACCTCTTACAGATTTCCAACCTTACCTGACCTCACCTGACCTCGACCTCACCACATCTTATCATGCAAAATAGCTTCGTCGATACTTACCATACATCCTTTAGGTATGTCGTACTCAAGCACTTTGGCGTCTTTGAGAGTTTCACGTGGTGCGAACAACGGGGCTAGAATATGACGTCTCATGACTTCCAGGATCGCAGCCTGCGTGTAGGGCAGATGTGGTATATCATCAAGTGAAGGCAGCCTTTCTTCTGGTACCATGTCATCGATCTCCCTCTGAAAACGTGCCAGAACCTCTGGATGGTTGGCTAATTCCACAAACGCCCACTCCAACGTTGCTGATACGGTCTCAGTACCACCGAAGCACAGATCACGCAACATGTAGAGTAAGTCCTGGTGGTCGTAATTGGTACCCTCGATTTCCAAAAATCTCCCGACGAACGTAGCCTCAGAATTGGTGGATTTCACGAAATCTATCGCCGTTCCGATGGCTTGCAACAGCCTCTCGTTGGACGTTCGCAAACGCTCGATCTTCTTCCGATATGCCGGCAGGAACCGAACGAATGGAGCCAGGTTGATAGTTTGGTCCATGTTTGAAAACAACTCTCTGGCACTTTCGACGATTGTAGAATGATCCTTAGGATAAGAATGTAGGAAGTTCTTTCCGAATAGAATGCTTAGAACGACGCTAGAAGTGGCATAAGTTAAGGGCCAATTTGGATCGAATGGACGGCCATTTTGCTCCAGAATCTCCTCATTTAACGACTCCACTTCATGCAGAATTCGGGTCTCCATGACTCTATGGACTCCGAATCCAAATTCTTTGAGGATAGTCAACGCCAGCTTATGGTTCTTCTTAAATACATCGTTGTATCGTGCAAAAGAGAAACCTAGCACGGTAAAATTAAGCATTTATATGACAGCTTACTAAACATGTAATATTTGGTCCAAAGCGTTCGCTTTCGAAGTCACTAGAATTTTTCTTAGTGCCATGTAGGACGCCGCAAGCTCAGATTTTAAACTCCCTCTGATGCCAAAAGAAGGCCTCATAGTTAGCTAGCTTAACTATAAGAGCCACTTTAATTCCAATATTCTGACATTTGAGTTCTCACTATAAGAAAATATGCCTATAATTCTATAGTCCTTTTTCAGAATTCTGCTTTAAAAAGTTCTTATTGTATTGCAAAATTAGGATTAAAATTTTAGATTTAGATTCAGGACCTCGGTGAAAGAGTAAAATATGCCAATCTGGGTCGCAATCAGAAACCTTCTAGATCGTGTTGGAGTGCCTTTTGCCTGAAGAAGCCCTCTGAATGTCAAGCAGTCCATTAGTGCTCTCCTCTCCTTGGACTGCTTGCCGACGTATGGCCTGGATGCTGAAGTTGATCATATGTCAGATATGCTCTGCTGCCTACAGCACACCACCCACATGCTTGTTCTTGTTGCCTTTAATACCTTTGTAGCTAGTCTTCAGTGTTCCGTAATCTCACCCCATCTTTCTGCGGTGCCATGGTAACGCCTTAGTAGAACATAGCTTTTACAGGCGCCAAATAAATTACATAATTTTGAAATTCGAGGGTATTGGTTGCAGAGGTTGGACTGACCTCTGAGCTCGTGGTTGCTGATTTTCTCCTCAAGCCACATAGAACCTCTGTCGGCGAACGTCTCCGATTTTCTAACCAAAGCATTGAATATTGCCTCGTAGCTGTTTAGAACAACCACCAACCTGGAGAAAGTAATCAAGAAAGTTCTATCCTGAGAACTGGCGATCGTTTCTTAGATGGATTTGTTGGATAGCGCACGTGTGAGCCACATACGTAGCCTACATATACATACATATATACATACGTACATTATAGTGGTGGTAGTGGTGGTCCTGTTGATAGTAGTGTTTGTGGTGGTGTTGTTGGCGGTTGCGTTGGTGTTCGTTTTGGCGTCGGGGGTGCTGTTGGCCACAATTGCGGCAGTGGCAATTGAGGGGTGGGGAAGGTGGTGGCCGATTATGCCGATGATACTGATGACGACAAGGGCTATCTTAGTCGTTATCCCGATATTAATCATTGAAATCAAGATTGAGGTAATGATCACGAGGATCTAGTTAATAAAGAAAATGATAACGTTAAATTGGATACATACATGCATGCATAAATACATACAAAAATACATACATGCATAAGTAAATATATGCATACATACATACAAGTATTGTGATGATGGTGTTGGCGGTGTTGATAGTGTTGTGTGATTAGATTGATGGTGGTGGTGGTATTGGTGAGCATGGTGATGAAGAATAATTATGGTGACAATTATAATCATGATCCTGATATTAATCAGTGTCATCATGTTGGTGGCAATGACAATAAGGAACAAAGCAACAGTGACAATGATAGCTGAGCCATTGCACTAGAGTGAGACTTTTCTTACCGTCCCGCACTTTTAAAGGAGAAGACAGGTCCGATTTTATCCGCAGATCTCATGAAGTGGTCTGGCAACACCGTCATTCCTCCGCGAATAAACGAGCTGAAAAGTGGTAGAACTGGCAGCGATGGTGGAAGCCTCTTCCCAGCATCTTTGGCTGCATTCTGCTTGAGCCGATGCAGGAAAAGGAAGACTCCAACTGCTGCAAAAGATGCTGCAAATACCTGAATATTTGCTCCGTCAAACATCTGTGCGGAAGAAAGTTTTCACGACGAAGGCGTCCTAAAAGTTTAATAATAGAGAATTAATCTCTACATAAAATCTGTTTATTTATGCGATCTTCAACGAGGAATCAACTGCATGTTCCGCGGTAACCCACGAGGTTCGGCAAATGTTCCATCTCTGTCGCCGGACCCACCGCCTGGAACAGTCTTCCTGACCATGTGACGAATGCCCCATCCCTAGACACATTCAAGTCACCGCTCAAAATATATCTTTTTAAGATATCTTGTGACTGTCGTTGATTTATGAACAGCGCCTTTTTCTTCAACCTCGGCTGTGCTACGGCGCTATATAAATTGTAATATTATTATTATTATTTTATGCATATAGGCCTATTTTGTAACATGGACAAAAAAGGTATGGTGACGTAATCCATTTTAGGATACGGTTCAGTAAAATCAAGTAAGTTAAGGTTTAAGGAAAGTAACGGAACGAAATGGAAAGAAAGAGACGGAAAGGAAGGAACTGAAGGCAATGGAAAGGAAGGGAAGGGAACACAACGTAACTCGGGCGAAGATAAGTTATGCTGACGTATCGAACATTTCTTTCTGCATTTAGTAAGCGCCACTATCTAATGACTACTTAACAATGGATGGCGCTGAACAATTGTGCTCGAAAGACTTCCTCGTCTACACAATAATTGCCTCTGAGAGGGCTTGAACCCGTATTCTCCGCTTTTCAAGGCCACCGTGTCCCACAATATACTCACCCAATATCCAAAATTAAAGACTGCATTGACAGCATTGAGTGGGTCTGTTAAGGCCTTTAGAAGCAGAACGAGAAGAGAACTCTAAGTATTCTTTTAGAGAAGTTATGCAAACGTGAAAAAACCAAATGTACCCTAAATGAGCGACTTTCTTAAACGGACCCGAAAGCGAATTCTGAATCTAACGAAGTCTGAGCAATGCCTCTATATCTAGTGACTCCGTGATTCGCAAGCTGCATTCAGTTAAAGGTCAAGGTCCTCAACATAGTCAACGAATAGTTATACAACACGGCTACGACTTGATTGAGGTTGGTTCATATGTTACATGTACTAAATAACAAACTCATTAAATGCTACGATAACACTGTCAAGTTTTATTGTGCTCAAACACTCACATTGGCGGAGGAGTTTCTCAAATAATGCTAATCAAAATTGTCCTTGGAGAAAGGCACGGGATGAAAAATAGGTCATTATTTTGTCTGCAGCAGTGTTGCAACGAGGCGCAAAAATGGGCCACACACGCCCTTTAGAAAGTCCAATGGTTGTCTTAGTCCAACTTCTGCATTAACTCTTGCATTGTGTTTTCACTTTGGTTATGCATACAGTAAACATGGTGTAAAAGGACACGCTCAAGTACAGGCGAGATTTCAGTTATCGTTTGTTCACAGTTCTGCTTCGTAAGCCAAACTACGGTTAGGTTGTAAAAGTACAGTTAGATTTGTTTACTCGCCTCAATCAACAGAGACAATGAAATACAACAGAACGCAATACAATACGTAACGCCTATGGAGGTTGTTGAAGGCGATACACAAATAAATAAATGGCCCACATAGATGCAGATATGCATGCATTCATGCGTACATGAGTACTTACTTAAATATGTATGTGAATATGCAAAACGTAAATACATCAACACGCTACATTACACTACATAGACGTTTCTACACCTAACATGGCCAAACACGACATGAAAATGATTTTAAGTAGTTCATAAAACATTTACTCTGTGTTAGAACCACTGCAAATTGCCGGGAATACTCAATAGTCAACCCTGCCTAGCTTCCTCTTCAGAGCTGCGATAGTTTCCACTGAGACGATGCTATTATCCAAACGATGCCGCAAGTATACAGCTCCTGCGCTGAAAATTGTTGCCCTAATGTTCCTGTTGGCTTTTAGGCAAATTTAAATTTTTAAACCCTACATGTTCCGCTGAGATTTGGACTCATCATCATCATCATAATCACCACCACCATCATCATCATCACCACCACAATATATGGCTTCTTCTTCAGAGCTGCTATAGCGCCCACTGACGGAACTAAAATAATTATAAAGTTATTATCCAAACTAGGACACAAGTCAACAGCTTTTGCACTGAAGAATTTCTGTCCCAATGTTCCCATTGGGTTCTTTAGATAATTCTAAATCCTATAGGCTAGTTTCTGCCGAGATTTGAATACGCATCGCTGGATTCAGAGTTCAGAGTGCTGAGAGTTACAACACATAACTAAGACTTATAGGTTTACTAACAACGAAATTATCTGCAGGAATATCTGTAATCACTCATTCGCGGTCGTGTTTGAATATTTAGCCAACTGAGGTACACAAATTATCATAAGGACTTGTAAACACACTGGCAAATATTATTAATCTATTGCCATCTGAAGACATTGGTATCAGCTGGGCCAGTAACCACTTGGGTAATAACACCCCGACTACTAACCCCTGGCAATAAATCCCATGGGTAATAACCCTCAGAAAAAATAACCCCAGTTTAAAACCGCTGGCCACTTTCATATGTATATGTGAAGTTCATTAAAATGTGATATTAGATCAAAGAAAGTATAAATGAAATTACACTCAAAGTATAAAGAGTTATAATATAATAATAATAATAATAATAATAATAATAATAATAATAACAAAGTTATTACACTACGGTGAATTAACAACTGCTCACAAACTTGCAAGTACAAAAACTCCACAGTAAAATTTCTTACATTAAGCAAGCGTTAACATAAGAACTTCGTATGCGGTTTTCAAGGTCTTTACTGCGCATGTATAAGTGCCCTCATGGGCTGATATAAAACATAGGGTTAGCACGTAGCAAAGGAGGTTGGAGGCCTGTATGGCAAACAAGGCCTACCAGACAAAAACTCAAGCCAAGGACTTTTGAACGTGTAATCGCCCAGTGTCTAGGCGTTTCTGTAGAAATGCCTACACAGTAAGTTATTATCATAACTATGTAAGCGATCAGAGAAAACGCCGCAGTCATATTTTTACGTTAAGCAAGCGTTGACGTCAGACTTCATTTTTGGCTTTCAATGCCTTAAATGCATATCTGGGCAAGCATGTGCAGACTTTGAGCCGACGTAACACATTGGGTTAGCACAAGCAAACGTAAACACGTGTAGGTAGCCTGTTTGGTAAACAAGGTCAACAAAGCATAAACTCATGCCAAGGACTTTGAATATCCTGTCACCGACTGTCTAGAGGTTTCTGTAGAACCTTCACCTTCAGATTGTCACGCAACTGCCGATCGAGTTAAGTGATAAATTATGCCTAGGTTTGTTATTATGCGTCAAACGAGAGGTCGAGGCTCAAATCCCCGCTAGGGCAGAAATTTCTTTCATGATTTCGGCTTCACCTGCACTCCATATCCCACTCAGCCATAATATGTAAGATTCCCCTTTAGCTTTAGACAGGACTCATCCTGAAAAGTGGAACGTGCACCAACTTTGCTTAGAAACTACCATCGACTGATGTCTTTGATACTGTTAGGTGTATAATAAATGGATGGATGGATTAATGGATCGATGGATCGATGGATGGATTGATGGATGTATAGGCCTGTGTCCGCCCAACCACCAAAGCCAACTACTTACTTAGTATTTAGCCTTCACTGTGCAGGTCTGCACATCGTACAATGCAGCTTCTCTATTTATCTCTGTCGACTGCCAGTCTTCCTACCTCGTCCCACGACATCTCCAAACACACAAGGTCGTCCCTTATGGTCCCTGGGTAGTCCTTCCTTGGTCTTCCTCTTCTGCATTTCCCTTTGATTAAAATATGTATTGCGAAACAACTTGTGAAATAGGTTATTAGTACACTACTTAGACAAATATTTAACACGTTCAAGGTAGTAAGCCTACCAGTGATCCACAGGGCATTAGTGGGTCTAGCAGCGTTTAGCCATATGGTAAAGCAGATAGAGCGGTTGACTTCGACCTTACTTTAGCTAACAGAATTGACGATTTATTGAACATGTAGCTCAGGAGTGAAGCATTTTAGTTACAGCTATATATATATATATATATATATATATATATATATATATATATATATATATTATAACAGCGATAGCATCCAGAGTTTAGACATCTTACAGCGGCCAGAGTCGTTAACTTCTGCCTTGCATTATAATTGGGTGAAAATGAGGTCTTTTCGCCCTTAATATTCCAAAATGTTAATGTAACACAATGGCCTCTTGAGGTCAGATTTTACATGCGCCATGCTTCATCATCATCATCATCATCAAAATAGATAGGCAGATATCCTGTAGGTGTCCAATGCACATGCTATCACCTGCGTCTATATTCTGTGGTCTTGCGGGAGTATGCTCGAGCTGTGTAAATCCTTTTGGCACCAGTCTTGATGTCATCCTTCCACTTTCGCGTGGCCCATTTCCATCCATAGTTCACATCATCATGGCTTTTCTTTTTCTGCTATTGACCATTCTCAATATATGTCCGAATAAACCCAGTTTTCGTCTCATTATTCTTTGTATTAGATATTCCTTTATGTACAGTCTTCTACGAACCTCCACATTTGTTATCTTCATTGTCCAATTCAAATGTAGTATCCTCCAACATAATGTGATATAATGCAAAGTAATAAATGTAATTTATTATAATGATTACAATCAGATATAATGCATCATCGTCAATGCTGTTTCTTAGCCAAGTCCAGAGATTTTTTCACTCTGGGGATCAGACGAATTTCGAACGGCGATGGAGCCGTCACAAGGGCACTGACATCTGTCACACTGATCCAATCCTGGCCCTCTGGTGGTCGGATATCGAAGCGCTGGACGAGACTGGTGAGAAAGAGGAAAGTCTTCTGACGACTTAGAATTTCTCCGAGACAAGAACGCTTTCCTAGAAGAGGAACAAATGAAACACTTCAATTAAAATAGTTTGCTAAATGGAGGTCAATAATAGTTGAATGTCCAGCGTGCTAAACTTACAGCCGAGAGGCCGAATGTTCAATTCTACGCCAGGCAGAATCGTGCGCCAAGCCTGCTCAGAGCCATCGATGCTGAACTGTAAATGAATTCTGGCATTATTATTGGTCGAATGATACGCCATTCTTGTTCCACTGTTGCGTTCGAGTTAGTTATAATCATTGATGTGCCTTCAAAATTAGACCGTTAACTTTTGTAGTATTGGTAGCATTCTCAATTTTAAGATATCGACTGTATTCTGGTTAGAAGCGAAAATCAAGCATATTCCCATGTTTGTATCCGACAAAAGGTTTTTAAAAATTGTCTTAAACGCACTTGTTTAGATCTGTGAGCTACTCGTGTGTGCAATGATTTTGTGAGCAAACTGAACGGCGCTATATTAAATTTTCTGAAACTTACGGGCATTCTGATACATGATTAGCTTAAGGGAATGCCCTTCTTATTCAGCAATTGCAATTATTGAGACGATGTTCAATGTATGACAAACCCATGTATTATAAAATTCCTATTGGACATACAGTTCTGAGTAGTTCAAACTTATTCAGAAATACATATTCTCTGTGAACACACAACAGGCCTAAGTTTTGCAATTAAAAGTGGAATTCTGGATAAGCCGAACACTGTTTTTCTTTGGGGTTTACCCTTTGATAACTACGTTCATCAATGCTACTTCCGTGAAATAAATTATGTATTCGTCAGTGATCAATGAGTATCTAAAAGACTGAAACAGAAACTTAAATGGACATTACGTACCTCGTCCAAATGGTATCACCTTCTTACTGTCGATTATTTTGTTATCCTTGTCCAGGAATCTCTCCGGTCTGAAGTCTTCCGGATCTTTCCAGGACTTGGGGTCCATGTGAGCGCTGTAGGCATTCGCTAAAACCTATATCATAATTGTAATCTGTAGGATAACGCTTGGTATTAAGGATTGATTTTCAGGGAATCAGTCTACTACAAATTAGTGATAGCGGTTACTGAACCTGCCAATTGAAATTATTGAAATATAGTAAATAATGAAAACGCGTGAGATTAGTAGAGAATGGTCCCCGACACCAGAATTAGGGTGAAAGGAAGGACATAAAATCAGGTGCGATAGCATAAGTACGTAAGTATAAATTAAATTAATTCTTGTTGATTTTTATTTTGTCGAGAAAAGCGTCCAAATGGAGCTGTTGTTGTTACTGTTGTCAGAAGCGCCACCCCAAGAGGGCTAAGGGCATGGTGGTAATATCCCGGAGAGGCGCTCAGAAGTTACCCGTTGCAGTGAACAGCCATGAAAATTCTTGTCAACTCAGTCGGCCTTCAACAGTGAACCAGCGCCATTTGTTACGCATTCTGGAGGCATAGTGAACCTTCCATCCTGCTGTACTGAATGGGTTTGATTCACGAAATGAGCAAATAAATATTACTTTTAAGGTTGCGATATGCTTTGAGCTTGCAACTCTTAAGAAAAGAGATATGTAACAGTATGGCGAGGATATAGGCCACTCCTCAAAAGCGGACACTGACGCAAGAGAGAGGCCACGCCCTCGGTCTCCTTAGTTATCGTATATTGTAATAATCTCAGTCTGGTATTATACGTACATCTAGTACTTAACACGTGTACCTGCATTCTTGATCCATTAGAAATCACCCTCATACAGATTTCTAACCTTACCTGACCCCAGCTGACCTCAATCTCATCACCAGACCAATTCGTGCAAAACAGCCCAACCGATGCTTACCATACATCCTTCAGGTATGTCGTACTCAAATACTTTGGCGTCTTTGAGAGTTGCATGTGGTGCAAAAAACGGTACCAAAGTATGACGTCTCATGACTTCCAAGATGATAGCCTCTGTGTAAGGCAAACGTGATTTTTCATCGAATGACGGTACTCTGTCTCCTGGCACCACTTCATCGATCTCCCTCTGAAAGTGGGTCAGAACCTCGGGATGGTTGGCTAATTCCACCAATGCCCACTTCAGCGTTGTTGATACTGTGTCCGTTCCACCGAAGCACAGATCACGCAATATGTAAAGTAAGTCCTGATGGTTGTAACTGGCACCTTCAAGTTCTAGAAATCTCCCAACGAAAGTATCCTCACAGTTTTTGGTTTTGACGAACTCTATTCCCGTTCCGATGGCTCTCAGTAGCCTCTCGCTGGACTTTCGCAAACGCTCGATCTTCCTTCGATACACCGGCAGAAACCGAACGAATGGAACCATGTTGAGAGTTTGGTCCATGTTTGAGAAACACTCTCTGGCACTCTTAACGATTGTAGAATGGTCCTCCGGCATGGATTGTAGAAAGTTCTCTCCGAATAGAATGCTCAGAATGACATTTGCAGTGGCATAAGTAAGGCGCCAATTTGGATTGAATGGGCGGCCATTTTGTTTCAGAATCTCCTCGTTCAGTGATTCCACTTCCTGCAGAATTCGTGTCTCCGAGACCCTCTCTACTCCAAATCGAAATTCTTTGAGGATGGACAGGGACACCTTATGATTCTTCTTATATGCGTCATTATATCGTGCAAAACCAATACCTAGCGCAGCAAAATTAAACATTTGTACTAGACCTTATTGAATGTATAAAATTTGGCCCTTAGTGTTCGCTTCCCAATCACTAGCCTATTATTCGGGGTAACGTAGGACCCTGCAAGTTCTCATCTCTTTTGCGTGATAACGCCTCACAGTTAAATAGTTTAATTGCAGCAGCCAATATAACTCCAAATCTAGAGTGTGAAGTCGCATTATCATAGAATAGGCCTGTAACTCTATGGTCCGTATTGAGAATTCTGTATCAAAAATTTCTACATTTATTGCGGAATTAGAATTAGAATTTTAGATTCAGGACTTCGGTGAAGGAGGATAAACTGGGCGACCTGGGCCGCTGTGAGAAACAATGTAGATCACCTAGGTTGGCTGTTGCCTGTTTTAATCAGCTTTCTCAATCTATATTTGTGCCCTCTGATTATATAGTGCGGTAGAATGTGCGACAGTTGGCCTTCGTCGAGGCCTTGTCCTCTGCCGCCTATACTGTATATATCGATGCGGGGATGATGTTGCTCAGTTGGTCACCGACGGCTAGTGTTTAAACTAAATAACTAATCAATGGACGCTCCAATTTCCATAATGCCATAAATGATATCATATAGTGCTCAAACTCCCCCGGGGGCTCCTTCGTATTCCAAGCACGAAGGAGCCAAGGGATCTTCTGCTGACCGATATCAAGTGACCTGATGGTGCTAGCAAACTTGTTCCTTGAGCTGATGGTACATCTATGGTCTAGATCAGCGGTTCTCAACCTGTGGGTCGCGACCCCCGTGTGGGTCGCCTGACGATTTGTGAGGGGTCGCCTGAATCTGCTGAAATATAATTTCTTTAAAGTAAACAAACAAAAACCTGTTTATTCTCAAATTGGTACTCTTGTAACTTTAAAGTTTTACCAGCGACGTAAAATGCTGTGGCCCGTTCAATAGATCTCAGCAGCTAATTTAATAATTGGTAGTTATTTCAATTCTTCTTATCCCGTTCTGTCTGAGATTGTGTTGCGCCTCTTTCTTCCTTTCCCAACAACATACCTTTGCGAAACAGGCTTTTCAAGCTTGTTGGTTATCAAGTCTACATACAGAAGTAGACTTATTGCAGAAGATGAACTGCGTTGTGCTCTTGCAAAGGCTGCCCCCAGAATTTCTGTTCTAGCAAGAAATAAGCAAGCACAGCCTTCTCACTGACATTTTTGTGGGTGCGTTACTCTAACATTTTTATAATAATAAATATAACACGATTGTTAGCCTTCTTTAGATTTATTTTTTTTTAAATTCAAAGTTTATTCTTTAAGTTTATAAACTTTAAAATTTAGGTAGTAGCTTTCATTCAAATGTGTGCACTGTACATCTTAAAAGACATAATTAATTGTACTTTGCACAGTACACAGTTAAAGTAATAAAATAAAAATCAAACATTTCCTTTTTTGCAAATTAAAAAAATATTACAAAACTACTTTTTGATTGCTGATTATGTTTATGCCTTTATGGAGATGCCGGATCGCTCTGGGTGACTGAAGTAAGTAATGCCGTTGTAAACTTGTGACTAGAATGTGGATCGAACTGAGGCATAAAGAAGCTGATAACACAGCAGCAGCAATGCAGTAAAGAAGGAGTAACAAAATCAATTTTATGGTTTTGACAGGGTAATTTCTAGACCCATTGGACCCCGGGGGACAATCCCAAAGCCCAAGTTTTAGTGTATACTTCAGTTGGGGGTCGCGCCAACTTGGCAAATGTTATCTAGGGGTCGCACCAGTAAAAAGGTTGAGAACCGCTGGTCTAGATGATATAGTTGTCTATGCTTGGATCTTTTAATACCTGCTGTAGACACAGATTTCAGCAGATTCTACAGCTTAACAGACAGCAGTTCATAAATATGCAAAATATGGTCTAATGTCTACAATCCACAGTACCAACATGTTTGCACGCGTCGCCTTGGAAACCACTGGCCCTATAGGGACCTAACTGGTGACTTTGCAGAGTTGGGACATTTCATTTCAGTTTTTTCTGGATATTTTCCTTTTATGCACGTCTTTGAGTCTCAGTCCAGCCAACAATGCGAATTGCCCCAGCCATGTCGGATCTTCGTGACATTTTGAGGGATTATTCTGTCTAAACGTGAAATTTCCTTGATAGTTATCGCGGAACGATCAAGGAAATTTCACGTTTAGACAGAATAATCCCTCAAAATGTCATGAAGACAGTCTGCCCGACATGGCTGGGGCAATTCGCATTGTTGGCTGGACTGAGACTCAAAGACGTGCATAAAAGGAAAATATCCAGAAAAAACTGAAATGCGATGTCTCGACTCTACAACGCCACCAGTTGCTGCCTATTTGCCGTACAAGAATTATGTCTCGCTTTCATCACGGATTTACTGCGTATCAGAGTTTCTATTGCATGTTACTGTGATCTTGTGTGACTGGAATGGTCCATCTACACAAGGTTAAAGGATTCCATCTGGGCAGGCAAGCTTCAGACCTACCGTCTTCGCAGAGAAAGCTTGGATTCGATGGAGGAAGGCGAAGAGACCTTCAACCACGAAATGGCTCAACCATCTGCCGGCGGGCGGCTGACGTATGCATGTCTTGCGCAAAACCAGCGGTGGGAGGGATACCAGGAAGCCGC
The DNA here is from genome assembly GCA_964023275.1 of Norana najaformis. Lineage (NCBI taxonomy): Eukaryota > Metazoa > Annelida > Clitellata > Crassiclitellata > Hormogastridae > Norana > Norana najaformis. The sequence goes on along the minus strand of OZ029918.1, from coordinate 37,359,027 downwards.
GACGCCTTCCACCTAAGATGGACTTCTGGACGGTGAGACAACCGTGAGCCGTCGGCGGCAGATCTCATCGCCTATCCTCGATGCGTCGTACTTCACGAATTCTAGACATGCTGTTATCTTTTTACTCTAGTTGAGAATCTACTGCTAGAACTTTGCATGTGTGTGTGTGTACCGGACCTGGCCGTTGGTGACTCTCGTCGTTATCTGAGCAATGTTTACTAATGAATGAATGTTCTCTTGTGAATGACATCTGACATCTTCAAGGAGAGTTCCTCTGATTAGTTTCTCTTGAGGCGGGGTTAAAGAAATTTCTAATTAAAATTACAGTCACAGTGCCACTTGTCACCGGTGACTTTTCTAGTTCTTCTAACAGCTGACTGCTAAATGATAAACTTTATGATCTTATGACATTTCTAACATCAATGCGGTTTGTGCAGAGAGCGCCACTGATGAGTTTACCTTGAAGTGGCGCTATACAAATTTTAAATTACAATTACAATTACACTGTATTCAGCGATACATTGAAGGATGACTGCGAAGATTACTTCGACGAAGCTTCACTTTTAGTGAATCAATCATTTCCTACTTACTTCTTGACTTATATCTTGCTCTTGAGAAATCACTTGTACCTACTCTAAAATTATAGAAGAAGCTATATAAATTAAAAATTTTTAATGATATGTTTTTAATTTTAACATTATAATTTTGTCATAAAATTAAAATTATTAACATAAAAAAACAAACCCTAACATAGGATTTCATATTTGAAAATTTAAAGTTTAATGCCAAAAATTTCACTGTACCACAAACTCATTTCATCTATATCTGGTGCCATGGTAACGCTTCAGAATAGCATACCTTCAAGAGACGTAAAAATACACAAGCTGCTTAAATTCGAGAGTGTTGGTAGCAAAGGTTGGACTGACCTCTGAGCTCGTGGTTGATGATTTTCTCTTCAATCCACACAGAACCCCTGTCGGCGAACGCCTCCGATTTTCTAGCCATAGCATTGAAAATCGCCTCGTAGCCATTCAGGACCACAACCATACTGGAGAAATAACCAAGAGAGTGGCATCTTACGAATAGCCGAACGGGAGTGTGATGATGACGATTGTTAGTCATGCTCAGCGTTTTTGTGAGCCATACGTATACACATACATCATTGGCGTGGTGATGTTGGTGGCATTGGTGTTCGTGGTATTGGTGATGTTGGTGGCATTGCAGTTGGTGTTGCCAATGGCGGAGGTGACAGAGTTGATGGGGTGGTAGTGGACATGACGATGACGATTGTGACGATTTAAGGGATAACGACTGCTACAAATATATTTATAATCCTGATTGGCACCATGATTTCGGTAATGATCACGAGAATCTAGGTAATAAAGAAAATTACGACGTTAAGATGGATCATTCCACTAGAGTTAGACTTTTCCTACCGTCCTCCAATTGTAAATGAAAAGGCAGGCCCGAGTTTTTCTGCGGATCTCATAAAGTGTTCTGGCAGCACCGCCATTCCTCCACGAAGAATCGAGGCGAGAAGTGGTAGAACTGGCAGCGATGGTGGATACCGCTTTCCAGCATCTTTGACTCGCTTGATCCGGCAAAGCAAAAGGCGAACACCAACGACTATAACGAAGGCTGTAAGTACCTGAATCGCTATTTTGTCAAACATCTGTGCGGAAGAAACACACCTTTCACGACTAAGGCGTCTTCAGAGTTTTACAATACAACATTTTTCTCTGGATAAAATCTGTGAATTTATAGTAGTATAAGGACATAGGCTGGTATTAATACAGGGATAAGAAAGGTATGGTGATGCAATGTTCTGCACAGCACGTTGCGGTAAAATCAAGTAAGTCTTAAAGGTGAGGGAAGAAAACAGAATAGAACAGAAAGGAAGATGATGGAATAGAAGACAAGTGAAGGTAAGAGAAGGGAACAAAACGAAAGAGAAGCGATGATAAGCTATGCTGGCGTATTGAACATTATTATTATATTATTTATGTATTTAAAGAGCGCCAGTATCTAATGGTTTCAATAGATGTTAGAACTTGCTCAAAGCCTCTGCACAGTAACCGCTTTAGGGGAATCTGTAACCCATAATCTCCTATACTATAGCTTAACCAATCGTGCATTAAAACATATATTCATATATTTATCTAAATTTAAAGACTGCATATATGGCATTTAGGATGTCTACCAATGATCATTAGACGCAGAACCAGAAAGAGTACCATAAGTACTCTTTTAGAGCTGTTATTCAAAATATGAATCCAAATGTACCGTATTCTTTTAATATATTCTTTCCATGTATTCTTTTAGAGATGTTATGCAAAACAATTGTACCACATGTACCGTAAATGAATGACTTTCTTAAAAAACACGGCGGCGAATTCTGAATCTCGCGAAGACTAATTCACGTATCTGAACCAAGTGACTCCAAGCATCGGCAAGTCGCATTTAGTTGAGAGTCAAAGTCCTCAAAAAGATCGACCGATAACACGGCTGAAACTGTACTTTGGTTCAAAAAACAAACATATCTACCATAAATATTAACACATTTCATTGTGCTTAAAACTCACAACAGCGGAGGAGTTTCTCGAACGATGTTGGTGAAAGCTGCACTTGGATAAACACACGGGATGATAATAAACAATGGATAAGGCAACAACCGAGAAAATGGGTCACACCCCTCCTGTAGAAAGTCCTATGCATGTTTAGCCCGACTTCGGCAATATTGTTATGTGTGTACACTTTACGCTCAGCATAAACATGGTATACAAGTACACGTACATGCACATGCGAGTTTTCAGTTTTCGGACGTTCGATGTTTTGCTTCGCAAGACAAAGTACGGTTTTATACACTGGTATGTGTGCGGGCCAACCCTCGATAGAACTATCTACCAATGGGTCAGAAAGTACATGTAGTTGGATGTATATCAAATGTTCATTGGTATCTTGTGACTACAGCACTCACTCTTGAGGCATAGAAAGCGGGAAACAGCATGGCCCTATCGCCACGCAAGATGCATACGTCGAATTTCAAATCAAGCTTAACGGCCGACGCTTCGAGGGAGTATACCCAGACTAGCATGCTGTTTCTGTTAAAAGAAACTGTCGTAAGGAATATTATTAGCGGCGCCCTCCTTTATCCAGGCTTCCGACTGGCACCACCAGACAGGCTGTTGCGGTGTTAATTTCAACTTGAAGTCATCAACGAATATATAGCTAGCAGTGGAAGGCTTTTAAATGTGTCTCATTCGAGCTGAATATTTAGTTCAGTAGTACTCATAATTCGACAACATCATACTACTGCCAAGGTCTTTGGCGTCGAAGTTAGCTTACTTCGACGATGAAGAGAAGAAATTCACATGTCAGATTTTAGATAAGTAATGCTAAATAACGGCTAAGTTAGTCAGATTTTACAGATGCGATATAATGTAACGCAATGTAACGCAATGTAAATGGGCTTAATGCAAAGGAATTATATGCAATATAAATCGGATGCAGGGTATCAACGTCTGTGTTCCTGTTCAGTTGAAGACCTGAGGTTGTTTCACTCGAGGAATCAGACGGACCTTGTAGTGCGACGGAGCCGTCGTAATGGCAGTGACCTCCTTCACACTGATCGAGTCCTGACCCTCAGGTGGTCGGATATTGAAACGCTGGACGACAGAGCTGAGAAAGAGGAAGGTATTCTGACGACCCAGAATCTCTCCGAGACAAGAACGTTTTCCTAGAACAGAACAAATAAAGCAATTCATTTAAAATAAATTGCAAACTGGAAACCCATAATAGTCTAGTGCTTGGTGTGTTGTACTATCGTCGACCTAGAGAATGGGGATGATTTTACAAATCTGCGGTAAGGCAGACTATTATTTCGACAAACGCATTAGAAACTCAGCGCTAAACATGACCGTAAGTTCTTGGTCGAAAGATCTGGCGGCGCTTGAGAGGAATGACCATCCGCCCTGATGTACCGAAGCTAAGAAAATTGAAGTTGGTAACACCTGATACCCGTGCTTGCCTTTCATGGTCAGCCTAAGAGACTCTTCTTTTTCAATACGCGATGAAAGTTGCAGTCTGCTAAACGAATTCAAGAATAGCTCCTGATATCGAATATGAACTGAATCGAAGAATATTTAGAGAAAATTTATTTAGGTAGTGTTTATTTTACATCGCATAACATGGTGCATATCTTCCTTCAAATAAATGCAAATGTTATGAAAGTTAACTTAGTATAATGTAGTGTTGTATAGTGTAGTGTGGAGTACTGTGGTGTAGTGTGGTGAGGTGTGGTCTAGCGTAGCAAAGCCAGTTCAGGTCAGTTCAAGGCATATAAAAAGAGCTTTTAAGAACCTCTTGATGTCATTAAATCAGGTCAGTTTAATAAATGAGAGGTAATATAAGTTAAGGTTACATCAAGTCACAGAGAGCAGGAAAAGGTAGGCAAATATTACCAAACATCAAGAAATGTGAGCTATTGTATCAATCTTGCTTAAAACACCAAGGCAGGTAAGTCACAAAACTCAAAAAGTCTATGAATTATAATGAATCCTAATAAATATATCTTCTTCTGAGTAATTTACATGACAAATAAAGCATATCTAATTAGATGCTCATGTATGGAATTTGAGGTAATCCTCCCAGTTCACCTTTGTTCCTACGGGGTTCATTCACTGACGTCTATGAGCATCAGTGTTACTTCATGAAATGTATTCTGTATATTTAAGTGATCAAAGAATATCTAAAACTAATATTGAAACTTCATTCCAAATATCATACCTAGTCCAAACGTTATCACTTTCTCACTGTCAATTATTTTGTTGTCACTGTTCAGGAATCTCTCCGGTCTGAAGTCTTGGGGATCTTTCCAGGACTTCGGGTCCATGTGAGCGCTGTAGGCATTCATTATGACCTAAATCAAAGTATCAGTCTACTTGATTAGGCGTGGCATAATTAACTTATGAATTAATGTAAGCATATTTATGTTTCAAGACAAGAGGCAGTTAAAGCAAAATCATGACCTGACCTCGTCTTTACATAACTTTACTATGGCAAAATAGCAAAGTCGATGCTTACCATGCATCCTTTAGGTATGTCGTACTCAAGTATTTTGGTGTCTCTGAGAGACGCATGCGGTACGAGCAACGGGGCTACAGTATGTCGTCTTAAGGCTTCCAGGATCACAGCCTCTGTGTAGGGTAAATGTGGTTTGTCATCAAGTGAGGGTAGCCTGTATCCTGGAACCACGTCATCGATCTCCCTCTGAAGGCGGGTCAGAACCTCGGGATGGTTTGCTAACTCCACGAAAGTCCACAGCAACGTTGTCGAAACGGTTTCCGTACCACCGAAGCACATATCACGCACCACGTAGAGTAAGTCTTGATGGTCATAGTTGGTACCCTCAACTTCCAGAAATCGCCCAACGAAAGTAGCCTCAGACTTGGTGGATTTCACAAACTCTATCCCCGTTTCAATGGCTTTCAACATCTTCTCGTTGATCGCTTGCAAACGCTGGATCTTCCTGCGATACACCGGCAGAAACCGCACAAATGGAGCCATGTTCAGAGTAAGGTCCATGTTTGATATGCACTCCATGACACTCTCTATGATTGCAGAATGATTCTGACGTAATGACTGCAGAAAATTGTTTCCGAACAAAATGCGTAGAACGACGTTTGAAGTCGCATAAGTAACGAGCCATTTTGGATCGAATGGACGGCCATTATGTTTCAGAATTTCCTCGTTCAGTGATTCCACTTCTTGCAGAATTCGAGTCTCAGTGACTCTCCCGACTCCGAATCCGAACTCCTTGAGGATGGATAGCGATAGTTTGTGGTACTTCTTGAACAGATCGTTGTATCGTGCGAAAATGATGCCTAGCACATTAAAAAAAGTAAGCTGATAGTGACATCTGTATAATGGATCAGTAAATTTATAATATTTCGTAGTAGGCCTAGATATTCGCTTTCGCAACAGCCGGATAAAATATGCACAAAGTGATAGTGTAATGCTATATACCACAATGTCATACTTTCAACTTGCTTTTGCGCAACTGGAACGCCTCTGAATATTTGCTTGGAAAAAGCTATAACATTTCTAATGCTAAAATTAAAATTCTTTAATGCCAATTTTAAAATTAGAAATTAAGGATCTCAAGCAGTGATATCTATTTGGGGTTTTATTTTCGAAATTTAATATGAGCAGAACAATAAAATTCAAAGTGTAGTGTTTTTGGAATGAAATATTTGAACATGCCTACCTAAAATCCGAATCTACGAGAAAACCCATGATTGCATTTAGGCCTAAATATGCTAACACTGTAAAAAGAATGGTCGGGCAATCTAAATAGCTAACATATCGGATTACATAAAAATGAGAACCAGATGCTTTAGGTACTGTGGAAATTTAAACCCATCGATTTTGTTTTAATTCTATCCTTGGAATTTACACGATGTTATTTGTTAATCGGTCGGATATGTCGTCAGGCGAAGTATTGTTTAGACTACCCCTATTCTATCACCTGAACTCTGATTTCACAATTTGAATATTTCTTTTTCGAAAACTGTTATTGTAATACCTTATAAGCACAATTTTACCTTCCTTTCAGAGTACAATACACGAAGAACTTCATATAAAGACGTCATTCGGAGCTATTTTTAGCCTAACAGCAAGTGCGCGTTACAATGAGTTTCTTTTCCATAGGTGAACTAATTTTGGGATTCATGTTTCTGACCGCGTTATATAAGAATTCGTTTAATAACAGAGTGCTTATATCAAATCTGCGGTGTTCATTTAAAAGGGCCATATATGTGTGTGTGCGTGTGTGTTTGTGTATGTATATATATGAATGTATGTATCTGGCTATTTATATAACGCCTTTTAAGAACCTCACAAACGTTCTAGACTGACCTCTCATCTCCTGGTTGAGGATCTTTTCTTCAATCCATTGAGGATCTCTGTCGGCAAAGACCTCTGATTGTCTCACCAGGGCACTGAAAATCGTTCTGTAGCCATTGAGCACCACGAACATGCTGCAGAAATAACTATGTGAGTAAGGAAATCCGTGTAAAACTCGGACCTGTATTCTCCCATACAGTTGTAAAGCGGTAGGATAAAGTTTAATTTCAGGATCTGATCATCATTATTATCATCATCATCATCCTCACAATCATCATCATGTTCATCACCAACAACACTGCAAAGGATGTAAAGCTCCCGATGACATCTGGGTAACGTAGGAAAGGCGCTCATTTCATTATTTTCGGCCCGCGAGCTGACAATGGACGATTCCTATGTCCTGCATGTGAGGCTAGTGCATCTCACAAGTTCCTATGTGCTTCCAACCTTCGTGGCCATTAAGCACCACCAACAAGTTGCACAAATAACTAAGGAAGTAAGGAAATCCGCGGAAACAATCAGAACCGTCTTCCCATACAGCTGAAGGGCAGTAGGACAACATTTAAGTCAGGATTAATATTTATACTGTCGTCGTCGCCGTAGTAGTAGTAGTAGTGGTGGTGGTAGTAGTAGTAGTAGTAGTAGTAGTAGTAGTAATAATAATAATAATAATAATAATAATCATCATCATCATCATCATCGTCATCATCATCATACTCATTGCAAATTATGTAAAGCATGATGATGATGATTATGATGGTGATGATGATGATGACGACGACGACGACGATGACGCTCATAATTATAATCCAACAATAAATTTTTCCTACCTTCCTCCAAAAGTAAAGGAAAAGGCAGGTCCGAATTTTTCTGCGGATCTCATAAAGTGGTCTGGCAGCACTGTCATTCCTCCACGAAGGATCGAGCCCAAAAGCGGCAAAAGTGGCAGCGATGGTGGGTATCGCTTTCCATCGTCTTCGGATCTGGTTTGCTTGATCCAACGCAGCAATAGGTAGACTCCAACGACTGTAACGGATGCTGCAAGTACCTGAATCTCTAGTCCTTCCAACATCTGTGCCGAAGAAAAACAAAATCGCATAAATCTCTACGTGACATCTTTAATTTATAGTAGCATAATTATGTGCATGGATTCACACATGAGTTTAGCATGGTTCGATAAGGCAGTGCAATGTTTTGTAACGAAGGGTAAAGTCAGGTAAGATAAGGTACAGAAAGGAAGAGAAACGAAAAGAAAGCAACGCAGCACAAGTGACAATAAGCTTTGCTAACTTAAATTGATAGGGTTGTATATTATCTACATTGAAAGGCTGCAACTGGGACTTTTGTACGCTTGCTATGGCCGAGAGATATGGAATTATTCTGTGCAAAGTTTGGCTATGAAACGCACCGTATTGAATGACTTTCATAAATGGTTCGGTTACGGGTCAAATACGAAGGCGAGACAGGTAAACAGACTACGGTGCTATAGAGGCGAGAAAAGACTGCTGTGCGGCAACCACGATCACGCCCTCAGCCCCAGAACAATTCAGAGGATTTAGTTTTCATAACGCTTCTAAGTACCTGGTGGGATGTAAGTAAGTAATGCATTTGTTAACAAGCTATATGTCCATCGACTGAGCGAGGAATCGTTGGCGTAGGAACATTTCCTTTCATGTTATGTTCAGGGACGAAGAGGAGGTATTCAATTCCTGCTATTGGGCCCGTGATAGGGCACCGGTCGTAGACATGGGACCAGCGCATTGCAGGACTTGTCGTTTACTTCCCAGTTGACAGCGTTAATATAAAATATGCTGCTTAGTGGCAGAGGCTTATGTGTGTTCAATGTAGCTTCCAGACTGAACTCTTGCGGTGCAGCTTCAATACCCATTCCAGATATACAATGAGGTATAAAATTGAAGGTCTCGAATAAAAATGAGAATCGAACTTAGTTTGGCTCGAAGCCGGAGATAGTTGAGGGTGAAGTTACCCAGAGTCGAGTGTTAGATCTACTCGGGTGGGACAGGCTCGTGGTTTATAGCTCCTGTTATGCAAGTTTCTTGTTCTGGGTGAACGACAATGTAACATACCGGTTCTGCGTGGACTAGAAAGGTTGTTGACTGTGGTGAAGTAAAGTCTCTATCTTGATTAGTTTGATTTTTGTTGAATGAAAAAACTATGTGGAACGACACGTCGTTAATCAGTTCAGCGCTGGTAGGTTGAATAGCTGGCCTAGTTAGCTGAATTGGTTAAAGCTGACGTCAAGGCGCCTCTAGGCGTGAGAAAGCTGGTTCGCATACTGAATGTAACTTGTTTCAGAGATTTGAACCTCGGGTTAACACGGACCGTACACGGAGACCTTAAATGGCATGGCACCCATTGCAATGATGGTGAAAGATGTTACCCAATAAATTCTTTGAAATATGAGCAGGGTCGAAGCTATAGAAAAACATGTACATTTACATATTACATTTACCTTTCGAAATACAGGAGGATCTAGGATTCGAGGCCCGATCGTATAATTTGAGAGGGTTTGCTGATAATGTACATACTTGTTCGAACAAAAGTGATTTAGATGTAACTGAAGAAGAAGCAGAGCAGTCTCTTAGGCTAAAAATTTTAATCCCGAGATTTCTACAGCGCCCATGAAAGCCACGTCACGGGGACCAGCTTCTTTACAGCTAACCATGAGAGACTGCAATGGGTATAAAGACCCTATTAGCAAGTTCATTTTCTTAGCCGGCATATGAATATAGATGAGCAGTCTTCTCCGTCGCTACCTATGCTTCTCATCGACAGAGTACGGCCATTGTAGTCGTTTTATAGAGGAGATCGTGAGGGAGCATTAGGCCTAATACAACAGAAATCTTGGAAGATCTTGCTGCTCTGGCGTTGAATTGAACTGCGATCTCTAATTTGACAGTCCAACATCCTAACCATTTGACAATACAATATACTGAAAGAGTAGGCAGATGCTTACCATTATATATTGTCGATTATAAGGAATAAGTGACAATACCGTATCCTACCTTGTCGTACGTGGTTGACTGTTCCGCTGCTGATATTCTAAATACTCGGCCTTTTCAGACAAACGGTGCAAAGAACTGAGCCTGCAAAGCCAGATCGATGGCAGCAGGCATTGATATACAAGCTATTTTAAGCTGAAAGAAAGGTCAGAATACTTTGGACTGTAAGACATTCTGTCGTAGACAACATGAATATTAATGACATTGCGAAACTCCTCGTCGGAGCCGAGCTACAAATGACTTGGCGGCCATCATGGAATATTGGAGAGTAACCTGGCACAAACACAAACCGAAGACGCTTTTGCTTTCCTTATCAATCTCCTCATTCTAGTAAATTTCAACAATCAAGTTTAAATTATTGCGCCAAATATTTTATATTAGTTGCTTTACTTGGAAGGACTATGGTATACCGTCGAAATAACTAAGTCTACTAAGTTAATAAGCAGGAACTTTTGTGCTTATTTTATAATCTTGGTTGTTATTTCACGTTATCGCAATGAGTAGCATTGCTTACCAACAGCTATGATTGAGTTCACAGCCCATATTTTTATCATTCTATGTCAAGTTCCAAGGTATACAGTAGCCTGTATTTATCGAATCTTTACCATATTTATCGAATGTTCATATTCAGTCTACATGAGAATTCTTTTTCGATTAATTGTTAAAGCAATAGAGAACTATTGCCGTACAATGAGCCTGGCAGATAAACAGGCAGACAGATGGAGAGACGGACAGAGACAGTTCTTTTGACCTTCATACCTATGCTGAGTTCAATAATTTGTTGCGAGGCAAGGGTTCAGAAGCGTTGACCAAAGGCGCATCTGGTCTAGCACCACTGGCCTCACCTACGAGTTAATATTTTAAATACATATACGTACGCATACATGTGTACATACATTCAATATGTAGACAACCACATATACTTTGGACTTCTGCATATGTTCGCGGCTATATCGTTCACTGACTGTTTTTATGTGATTTTGACGGATTTTTATTCTCTAAATGTAAAATTTGCTTGATAATTTTGGCTGTTTCGACTTTTATTGTTGCCGAGCCTGAGTGTCGGAACATTTTTCCGCTAAACACCGAATAACTGCGCTTCGGACGTGACCTGCTGCATCTTATCGTGACTTTCTGTAACTAGAATGGTCCACCTACAAAGGGAAAAGAATCCAGCTGGATAGTCGAACCTTATACCCCTCCTTACCTACCGGGAAATCTTGGATTCGGAGGAGGAAGAGATTTTGAAGCGGTCCCTACCGTCAGCCATGGAATGGCTCAACCATAAAAAAGGCCAGTAGTCGCAAAAAGCCTTTCCCGCGGCCCTTGACGCTGATCTTGTCTAACCTTTAAAAAGAAGAGGGGAGCTTTACGTTTTGAAATTTTAACATGCCATGAAAAGGCTACGTAAGAATTGAGAGATGTAATGTAACGTAATACGACGTAACTTAATGTAACGTAATGTAACGCATGCTTTATGGAATTTAAAATACAAATGAAATGGAATGCAATTCAGGTGCATGGCATCAATGTCCGTGCCATTGATCAGATCAAGCCCTGAGGTTATTTCAGTCGGGGGATCAGACGCACTTCGTAGGGCGATGGAGTCATCGTGACAGCAATGAACTCCTTCACACTGATCGAGTTCTGGCCCTCTGGTGGTCGAATATTGAAACGCTGGACAAGACTGGTGAGAAAGAGGAAAAGCTGCTGACGACCGAGAATCTCTCCGAGACAAGCACGCTTCCCTAGAACAGAACAAATAAAACCATTCATTCTAAATAAATTGATTAATGTGTATTCAAAAATTTTACACTGGTTAGCGTGCAGTACTGTCGACCAAGAGGCCGGGATAAGCCCACAAATCTACACTAAGACAGACTCAGGTTTCGAGATTTCTCCTCCACTTGCGCCCTCTACCGAACTCAGAAGTAAAATGATCGTACACTCTTGGTAGCAAGATCAGTCAGCAAAAGTAGGATTGGTCATCCGCCCTGATATGCCTAGGCTAAGAAAAAAGAAGTCGCTAACATTTGATGCCCATACCTGCGTCTCATGGTCAGCCTAATGAACTATTCCTCTTCTTCAATAATTAATTGATTAACGTAGCAGTCTCTTTAAACGAAATAAAGAATTTCATTAGATCTCAAACATGAATTAAATCGGACATATTAAGAGAAAAAGAAGGCAGTGCAAGGTAACATCAAGTTATATGGTGCATATTTGCCCTTAATAGAAAATGCAAATGCAGTGAGAGGTGACTTTATATAGTTCATCATAGTGAAGTGTTGTTTGGTGCCATGTGGTGTAGTGTAGTATAAAATCCGGTCAGGGCAGTTTAAGGGATATAAAAAGAGTCTCTTATGAAACTTTTAATATCTTCAGTTCAGACCAGATACATTAATGTATGCGAGGCAATGTATAAGTAAATTTAAGTCAGGTCTGCAAAGGCAAAAAAGGTAGGGAACTATGAAAACATTTAAAGAAATATCAGACATTGCGTCAATCTTTCTAATAATGATGAGGTACAGCGTAGGCTAGTTATATAAATGATACGTCTGTCAGCAATAAGGAGCCTAAATGAACACTTTTAACTCAGATCTTAATAACTCACATGACGTATATTGCATAATAAATGTCAGAATTACAATCTCCATTGGAGCAGTCCTGCCAGAACCGCATTAAATTCATTGAAAAATGAGCAAGGTCGAGGCCATGCGGTCGACATGTAACTTCACGGAATGTATTCTGTATATTTAAGTGATCAATGAATACTGATATTGAAACATACTTCGTCATTACATACCTAGTCCGAATGTAATCACTTTCTCACTGCCGATGATTTTATTGTCACTGTCCAAGAATCTCTCCGGTCTGAAGCTCTCTGGATCTTTCCAGAATTTTTGGTCCATATGTGCACTGTAGGCATTCATTATGACCTAAATCAAAACATCAGGCTACATGATTATGCTTGGTATCATTATCTTATGAATTAATAAAAGCATATAAATGTTTCTAGGGATGAGGCAGGTAAAGTAAAGTCCTCACCACACCCCCATGACTTCAATCTGACTTTACACTGGCGAAACAACAAAGCCGATGCTTACCATGCATCCTTTAGCCAAGTCGTACTCAAGTATTTTGGTGTCCCTGAGAGGCGCATTGGGAATTAAAAACGGTAATACAGTATATCTTCTCAAGACTTCCAGAATCACAGCCTCTGTGTAGGGCATATGTGGTTTATCATCGAGTGAGGGAAGCCTGTCTCCTGGTACCACGTCATCGATTTCCCTCTGAAGGCGGGTCACAACCTCTGGATGGTTTGCAAGCGCCACTAATGTCCATTCCAACGTTGTCGACACCGTCTCCACACTAGCGAAACACAGATCACGCAACACGTAGAGTAAGTCCTTATGGTCGTAATTGGTACCCTCTACTTCCAGAAATCTCTCAACGAAAGTAGCCTCAGAATGAGTGGTTTTGTTCAGTTCTATCCCCGTTTCGATGGCTTTCAAAACCTTCTGGTGGGTTGTTCGCATGGCATCGATCTTCGTTCGAAAAGCTGGTAGAAAACGCACTAATGGAGTCATGTTGAGAGTAAAGTCCAAGTTTGAAATGCACTTTATGGCATTCACAATGAGTGTAGAATGGTCCTTTAACTGTATAAATTCGTTTCCGAACAGAATGCGCAGAACAACGTTTGAAGTGGCGAAAATGATGGGCCATTTTGGATCGAACTGACGGCCATTTTTCCCCAGAATCTTCTCGTTGAGTGATTCCACTTCTTGCAGAATTCTCGTCTCAGTGACTCTCCCGACTCCGAATCCAAACTCCTTGAGGATGGAAAGCGACAGTTTGTGGTACTTCTTAAACAGATCGTTGTATCGTGCGTTAATGATGCCTAGCACAGCAACAAATAAATTGTTAGTGACATCTGAATTATGGATCAGTACAATTATAATATTTCGTCTTGTGTCTAGATATTCAGTTTCGCAAGAGCGAGATAAAATAATTACACAATTATAGTGCCTAGAAGAATAAGATATTTAATTGATGAGGAAAGTCTACTTAGCCATCCACGCGATTATGAAACGAACTTTATGAGGGAAGGTATGATTGCAATAAATATGTTAAAAGCAATAAAAGAGCTATTGTAAATTCTAAATTTCAAGCATCACGGATTGCGTAAAAATTGAAAACCAAAGATGCCAGTAACGGGGAAAATTTAAGTAGAATGATCTTATTGTTGGTAGAAAATCAAAATTAATGCAACTTTTTATTATTTCCTATTAAAACATAACTGTTCAAACTGGACCATTAAACAAATCTTCCATCTACTGACTACATTAACACAGCCACGATCGCAGCCACACCACGAATTAGGTGAATTAAAAATCGCTTTGTTCTCTCATTATTTATCTATCAGATAAATAAATTTATATTTAGTCAACTTGCTAAAGTTTACTAATTAAATATTTCCTAACCCCTGACATTTAAGAAATATTTTACCAAAACATAAAAATATACACAGGAATATCATCAGTTTACTACCATACATTTACACGAATCTTCATTAACACACTAACCGAATATTGAATATAAATCCATAGTTCTACTCGTGATATTTTATTATATTTAATCTTAATAGAACGGAAATGCCATCGGTCGATATAGGATTTAAGCACCCAACAACATCCGAATTCTAAAATGTGATAACTGATTCTATAGTTTGAATTCTAATTCCAAAACTTCAGTGTAGTGTAATATAATACCCGATAATCACAACTTAACTCTCCTCTGGCGATATCGCAACGCTTCTCAGAGTAGGATACAAAAGCAATACTTACCTATTTACTTACTTATTTACTTAGAATACACCAGAAACTCAGTATGACGCTGTCTTTGCAGGCCATGTCAACCTTTATCGCGAGAACGTGTTTTCACGACTTCATATTCGGTTGGTGAATTCATTTTGGGTTTCATTGCCCCTACCGTCTTATATCGGAATTTGTGATATAACGGTGTTTATAATGAATCTCCAACGAACATTCAGAAGGGCCGTATAATAGAAAGCGCAGCAATTCGAGAGTTGTGGTTCCGGAGGCATGACTGACCTCTACGCTCGAAGTTGAGAAGATTGTCTTGAATCCAGATAGGAGGTCTTTCGGCGAAGACCTCTGATTGTCTGACAGCAGCATTGAAAATCGTCTCGTAGCCATTAAGTACGACCACCGTGCTGCAGAAATGACCAAGGAAGTAAGAAAATCGGAGGGAAAACTCGGACATTCCCTCGCCTGTACAGTGGCAGGGCTGTAGGACAAAGTTTATTTTCAAGTTATGACTATATAAGTTCTTGTCGTCATCTTCATCATCATCATTATCACCATCATCACCATCAGCAGCAGCAGGAGAATTATTGCAAAGTAAGTAAAGCTTCAGTTGATTGCTTTATGACTGTGAGCGAGCAATGGACGAATCCCAAATTCCTGAATGCGTGGCCAGTGCATATCGGGACTTCTCATTTAAATCCCATCTCATGCCTGTATGAAAAAAATATTGCTGTTCACAGAGGCAGAGTTGCTTTAAAAACTTGTCCTGGGTCGTTCACGGTGTCCCCTGACCAGGCTCGATTCCCCAACCGTTTCAACACAGAGATCCAGCGCGCTAACTTAATCGGCCATCATGTTGCACAAGTGACTGGCATTGCAGACATTTGCAAACTGGAGCATGATATTGATGATGATTATGAATGTGACGATGATTATAATTATAATCATGACAATAAACAGTTAAACTTCTCCTACGGTCCTCCTGAAGTTGTAAAGGAGAAAACAGGTCCGAGTTTTTCCGCAGTTCTCATAAAGTTGCCTGGTATCACCGTCATTCCTCCACGAAGAATCGAGCCAAAGAGTTTTAGAACTGGCAGCGATGGTGGATATCGCTTTCCAGCATCTTTGACTCTGTTCTGATTTATCCGACGAAGTAAAAGGTAACATCCAATGAATGCAGTGGTTGCTACAAATACTTGACTCTCTATTCCGTCAAACATCTATGCCAAATAAAACGAAATATTCAAAATATTAAAAATCTGTGTAAATCTATTTGTAGAATATTTTACACGTAGTACTACCTGGGTTTAGCATGGCATGGCAATGTAATGCAATGTATGGTAAGGTACTAAGCTACTCTAAAGTCTGGTAAGTTAATTTAAGGATTAGAAGAGAAGATAACGCAACACAATCGAAGTTAAGCTATGTTTTAAAAATTTGATTGGATGAGATCCTTCACTATCGCTGCCCATTATAAAGGAAGCCACACCATTTAAGATCCCAGTGAACGGACCGCGCTAGCCTGAAATTCAAATATCTGAAATATAGCCACGATTGATATGCGAACCGGCATCCTGACACCCACAAGGTAACCAATGTAACTAGTTGGTGTGTGCATTTGACGCATGTCAAGAAGGCAGTCTACCGGATATGTTCAACAGAAAATTTCTCGTCGCTTTCTACAGTTAAATTATCAATTCTGATCGTATTGTAAAAAATGTCCCGGTTAGTCTCTCTTATTCGCTGCCAGATAAGTTTTAAGTATTCATTTCTTCTTTTTATCGATTTTTCGTGCAAGAACGTCGGGGGACCTGTGTTTTCTACGTTTCATGGCTTGTATGGCACAGCCGGATCCCAACCACAATCTCCTAATTTTACGGTTTTTACCTCCATGCCAATACTGGCTGACCCGCTTATAATTTTCTGCGTTCATAAGTCGCCAATGAAGTGAAGGACTGTTCTCTTCTCTTTAGGTCACGTCTTCGTATCTGCTGGCACAGCAGATATGAAGGGCAGCCCGGTTTCCTCGTGTTGTAATTTCAGTGTCAGTGACTATGACTGCCTCATTACACAGCTTGTTTTTATGCTCTATATTGCTCACACCTGTTTTTGCAAATATGTCAGGTACAGGTGTGTTGTTGAATTTAGACATGCGTCGTTGCAGTCTGGTCTATTTTTAACTTGACTCCTGTCCATTCAATTTATCTGATTCGTGGTGCTGCTTTGTCAATTCAGGCATATTTTCAGCTACTATGTATTACAAGTGTCACTATCTTTTGTCCTGGGTTGAACGTAAATATATGTAGAACTTTTTCGGCTACAAGTCTTGGGTTTGTTTATGTATTTGTTTCTCTAGCTTCTTTTGACTGGTGATGTTGATAGTGAATCTGGAACACAGTTTTGGTATTTGTGAATTAAATATTTGTTCCCTTCGAAATAAAGCTGCGGTCGTAAATTATTGGATTGAACGTAAGTTTTATGTAGAACATTCTCGGCTTCATGTCATGAGTCTGTCTATGTATTTACTTCTGTTGCTTCTTTTGACTGGTGATGTTGATGCTGATCCTGGACCAGCGTTCGAATATTGGTGAACTAAATAATTGTTCCCTTCGAAATAAAGCTTCGGTCCAAATTATTTACCTGAGAGCATTCCTTGCACATACTTGCTCTCACTGAGACCTGGATTCAACCTATTGTTACATCGGCTATCATTTCTGATCCAAGCCTTTTCCATGCTGACTGAGCATCAGTGTTATGGTAAAAGGGAGCACTTGTTCGTGTTTTCAAGTCATACCTCCCAGTGCATCTTCGTTATTAATTAGCGTTTAGCGTTATTAAACAGAAACCACCAAGTTCTGCAGACGCTTTCGAAAGTAACGCCTGTCTGAATATAAAAAATCCCTCGGAAATCTATAGTTTCTTCCTTTATTAAACGCCAAAAGGAATGAAAATTTCATATTTGTTATTATATATACATACATAAAGTAATCCTTAGTCAACATCAGATCAAAATTCAAAGTTCATTGACTAACAAGTATGCCTACTACTGAATGATCTGCTTGCTTAATGGAGTACTTCGATAAATGTAAATGTGCACGGATTTTTTGTAGCGACCCTATGGTTTCGGCCTGATGTACATTTTGGATTATGACAGTGTTTTACAACACAGAGGTTAGGCGCTAAAAATTAATCCATGAGTGCTGTAGTAACTCGTCAATCCATTAGTCCATGAACCCCACTAAGGCGTTAATTCTTTGAAGAAATATTTCGGGGTTACTGTTCATTTGCGCTACCCAAAGCAACCTCAGCTATAACCCTAAAATCAGTAAACTGACTGTGCACTGTCGATGAGAAGACGAGATGGCGAGGAAGAGGATTAGCCATCTGTCCTCATGCAGAGGCTAAAACGGTTTCACTCTATAACATTAGCCTAACTATTTCAGAGTCTGTCGCTGTAGTCGCTCGTCAAAACACAGAAATAGAGCTGCAAAATTCACATGGCCGTTGGACAGATATGTTTCTGTCACTAAGGTAGTTGAGTGCAAATGTTGTCAGCTTTTATGAGATTGTGTAGTACATTGGGTATAAAGCTGTGACTTCTGGATTAGAATAAAACATAAAAACAAAAACTAATGCAAGAAAAATACCCCAAATTACGTATTTTGTAAAAAAAGACGCTCAGCTTTAGAGGGCTTCGCCGATGACCACGCAGGGGCTTTGTCCATGAACCCCACTAAGGCCAAAGCATTGGTGCGGTTCATGGACAAAGCCCAGACCCCCTTGTAGGCTAGCTTTACGCGCTCGCAATGTGCTTAACTGCTGAAATAATGAATCTGGTCTTGGATGTTGGGGGTACTCGATCGATGACGTTAGATTGAGTCAAGGGTCAGATTGTGCGATAGAGTGGTGGTCGGGGTCTGCGCATAATTTTGCGGGCGGGGATTTATCCGGCTCAGTTCTACACCCATAGTCACTCGCATCACTGCCTCTTCTAGTCTCGATGTAAAATGGCCTTTAGGTACCATCTTTGCCAATAGTATCGGTTCTGTGCAGGGAATGTTCAGGATTCACTTCCTTAAGGGAGCCTGTCAAAAACGAGCATTTCCAAGTCACTTATATTTGTAAATAATAAGAACGTGGCCAGAAAGAGATAAGGTTCTTGAAGGAGTAAAAATATGGTCTCACTGTCTTGCTGCCTGAGTCTTGGATCTTGACCTGGAGTCGAACCCTTCATGCCTACCGATTTTTTTTTGACTGTGCTCCTGTGAATAATCTGAATCCCGCGGCTATGCTATAGAAACAGCTTACGATTACGATTTCTATTGTGATAGTTTTGGGTGGCGGTTCTGCGTGAATCAGAGAGTTGTCTAATTTGACGAAAAGTACATGTATCCATAGTGATTAAGTACTTTTCATTTTAATACATAAAAATAGCTCTGTTTATTTGGCATGGCGCTACTTTGCCAAATCGGGCAGATCCAACGTTCGACGCTAGAGCGGATACTTCGACAAGTTTAGCTGAAAATGTACATATTAAACTTGGATTTAACGACATATGGTCTCACAGACGTTCGATAATGAATGAAATTGACATAAAATGGCCTACTGTTGCCATTACACTATAATAATGTCGCAATACTGCCAATAGAAATTATTGTAAACGTTGCGTCCCTACCTTGTCGATATGTATGCTGTTGACAGCTGTAAGTGTATTTACGCCTCAAATGTGTGTGCAGGATATTTAAAAGGGACAGAGAATGCAGACAACAAGATGAGGTAGACGACCGCTGAGGGGGAATATAGGCTGTGTTGCAGATGAAATCGGGGTCATTAAACTCAAGACTGATAAATGGTCCATATTATATTTAGTGAGACTGCTGAACGCCTCGGTTCAGCAGAGGTAGCAATAACCTAGAGTTTTAAGGTGAGAGCAAGATTACACTAGAGCCTGTATTGCATTGTATTTGATAACTTGTATAGTGCTTCTTACGCAACAAACTACTCATAGGCACTTACAGCATGAGAACCACTGGGAAATAAGAAAGTCTTTAAACAAAAACCTTACTGAGCTATATAAAAAACAGTGACCCTTGTACGAAACGATAGCGCAAGTACGTTCCATAAAGATGGATCAACAACAGCAAAAGCCCTCTGCTGAGCAAGCGAGGACTTAACACGAGGAGCAAATAGATCCAGACTTGCTGGTGCAAAAAATAGATACAGAAAGGGATTCTGAAATCGAAGAACAGCACCAGAAAAATTTTGCTCAACAGGAACAGTTCTTGTCTTGGGTATCACCAGAGAAATACAATCAGATGATCTGATTGAAGAACGATAAGACTGGGGAGTAAAGACTTATTTTAAGTAATGCTTTTGAATAGAGTTCAATGTTTTTGCAAACTATAAGCCTCGTTGTTGAAGTATATCCTTTGCTGCACAGGAAGCCAGTGCAGAGAACAGGAAGCCAGTGCAGAGAACCGGAAGCCAGTGCAGATATGCAACTTCGGCATACACTTGATTGTGCAGAATGAAAATGCCAATCGTAGTTTAGTTTGGCTCGAGGTCGAAGAATTTGCTGGGTGAGACTCTTCACCACCTCTGCCAGTTTGAATGAGTTTCTCGCCAGTTAAGGTCCTCGTATAAGGACAGTGTTAGCTCGAGATTAAGATCTCTGAAATAAAGTCATTACGATATCGGTATGAAAACCTGCATCTCACGCAGATGCGCCTTGGCGTACGATTTAGCCAATGTGGCTAACCAGGAAATTTACGTATGTGCACTCCTTTAAATGCGTCTGCTGACATAAATTCAACATTTTCAGATAAACTGGGAGACACACAGGTGAGGTTGGTGGCCGGTCGGAGAAAGTACAGAGTATCTTAGGATGAAATAGAGGTTTAAAAATTTAGGACTCATATAAACAAGCCACAGCAAAAATTCTGTTTGGAGCCCTGGATGTTCGAGCCAAGAGGGAGAAGCAAGTCACCTCCGATCCGCCGAACGGAGCAGTCTGCGACCGGTGACAGAGGAGGTAAGAACACAAAGCTCCATTATGTAGAGAGGGGTGCATCCAGTGAGACAGTTACGTACAAGAGCCGAATAGGCAGTCAGTGCAATTCCTCAGACATGAAGGCCGAAATGTGGCCAATCCTAGGGATACTATTAATCAGGCGAGCACCCGCATTCAGAACAGACTGGAGCTGCGAGATGCAAGAGAGACCTAAGCCTGGAAGACAGCATCACCATAGTCAATATTACAATAGATGAATGCATGAATCAGAGTGGTTGTAGCCTCGGTTCGTGAGGGAACGGCGTATGGTTCGTATCTGGCGCAGGTGATAATAGCACGTTCGAGAAACAATCTTTACATTCTCCACCAGTGTAAGCTCCCAAAGTCACTCCCAGGTCACGAACTGAGGAGTAGAAGGAGACATGGGGGAAGAGACTATAAAGACTGGTCAGGTCATTCTTGGAGAGTTGGACACGGCTACCAAACCACATGAACTGAGTCTTACCAGGATTCAGACGGAGACGGTTTGACTTCAACCGTCCTCGATTGCTTCCGATGCCCGAAGCATTCCCTGAACTAAAGAGACAGCCTCAGCAGATGGGCCATGAATATATGCCTGATTGTCATAGGCATATTGGTAGGAGGCTACCATGGTCAGAGATCGGATATGTCCAAGATCAGTGGTGTATAGAATAAAAGTAGAGGAGCCAGAAGAGAACCCTGCGGGAGACCCAGAGTGACCCAGAGTGACCCAGGACTAATCATAGCGCGTTGAGGCAAAGAGGACAGACTGACAGCGACCAGTAAGAAAAGAGCGGCAGCAAAAGGGAGCCGGACCGACGAGACCAAATGAAATACCAAGGCGCTCATGAAGGATAATGTGTTCAACCGTATCAAAGGACGCACTAATGTCAAAAAGAGCAAGTAGAGTTACATAACCCCTATCAAGCTATAGCATTGAGGATCACTGCGTAAAAACAGGATATACTGACTTCATAAACATACAGGCCCGAAGCCGACGAATGCCTGTCCTGCAACTATCAAAGATCTTATCTTACCTTTACAAAGAAGAGTGGAGCTTCACTTGTCATACTTTAATATGTCATGAAATAGTTATGTGAGTCAGATTTGAGTGATGTAATGTAATGTAAACGACGTAACTTAAGGTAACGTAATGTAACGTATGCTTAATTGAATATTAAGTAGAAATGAAATGAAATGTAATTCAGACGAAGGGCATCAATGTCCGTGTCATTGATCAGATCAAGCCCTGAGGTTGTTTCAGTCGAGGGATCAGCCGAACTTTGTAGGGCGATGGATCCATCGTGATGGCAAAGATTTCCTTCACGCTGATCGAGTTCTGGCCCTCTGGTGGTCGAATACTGAAACGCTGGACAAGACTGGTGAGAACGAGAAAAGCTGCTGACGGCCTAGAATCTCTCCAAGACATGCACGCTTCCCTAGAAGAGAACAAATAAAATACTTCAACTAAAATAAATTGATAAATGTTTGTCCATGATAGTACTCTGGAGAGCGTGTTGTATTGTCGACGGCGCCTAGGGGTAAACCAACAACTCTACACTAAGGCAGATCCATTTTTTTAAATTTCTGCTGCACTTGCACCGGCTACCGAACTCAGCTGTAAAATGACTGTTCACGGTCGGTGGGAAGATCAGTGAGCTAGAGTTGAGACTGACCATCCGATCAGACCTGATATGCCGATGCTAAGAAAAATGAAGCCGCTAAGATAAGACACCTGTGCTTGCATCTCATGATCAGCCTAAAAGACTGCTCATCTTTTCAATTACAACTGATGAACGCTGTAGTCTTGTTAAACGAACTAAAGAATGTCACTAGATCTCAAACATGAACTAAATCGGATATAATAAGAGAAAATTAGTTGAGTGTAACTCGGCACATATCAACCCTTAATAGAAAATGTAAAAGAAGTGACAGGTGACCTTTCATAGTGCAGTATAGTGAAGTGTTGTATGGTGCGGTGTGGTGTAGTGTAGTGTAAAGTCCGGTTAGGTTATTTTAAGGAATATATTATAAAGAGTTTTTGAGAACCTCTTAATATGCTCAAATCAGACCAATTACGGTAAGGTATGCGAGGTAATATATTGCTAAGGTTACGCCAGGTCAGCGAAGGTAAACAAAGGTATGGAACTATGATAACTTTTAAAGAACTATGAAATAACGTATCATTCTTGCATATAATACTGAGGCAGGTTAGTTATACAAATGATAAGTCTGTCTGTTATAATGAGCCTAAATGAACATACTGTGCCCAGTTCTGAATAACTCACATGAAACATATTGCATAATAAGTCAGATTGACAACTATGGAAATTGGAATATTCCTGCTGGTACCTCAATAAAGTCATTGAAAAATGAACAGGGTCGAGCCCATACGGTCGCTGTAGAAAATTATGTGCAATTACTTTTTACATTTATCTGAAGAACACTGTTGTTCCTCAGGGGTTCATTCTTTGACGTTTATGTGCATCGGTGTTACTTCATGGAATGTATTCTGTATATTTCATGATCAAAGAATATCTAAAACTGATATTGAAACTTCATTCCTAATGTCATACCTAATCCGAATGCAATCACTTTCCCACTGCCGATTATTCTGTTGTCATTGTCCAAGAATCTCTCCGGTCTGAAATTCTCTGGATCTTTCCAGGACTTCGGGTCCATATTAGCGCTGTAGGCATTCATTATGACCTTCACAAAATATCAGTCTACATAATTACACTTCGTATCATTGACTTAGAAATTAAAGCAAACAAATTTATCCTTCAAGGCACGAAGCAATTAAATGAAACACCTGACCATACCTCACCGGACTTCAACTTCAGCTGACCTTTCTTTGGTGAAAGAACAAAGTCGATGCTTACCATGCATCCTTTAGGTATGTCGTACTCAAGTATTTTGGTGTCTCTGAGAGGCGCATGAGGTATGAGAAACGGGGCTACAGTATGTCGTCTTAAGACTTCCAGGATCACAGCCTCTGTGTAGGGTAAATGTGGTTTGTCATCAAGTGAGGGTAGCCTGTCTCCTGGTACCATGTCATCGATCTCCCTCTGAAGGCGGGTCAGAACATCTGGATGGTTTGCAAGCGCCACTAATGCCCATTCCAACGTTATCGATCCCGTCTCCACACTACCGAAACACAGATCACGCAACACGTAGAGTAAGTCCTGATGGTTGTAATTGGTACCTTCAACTTCCAGAAATCTCTCAACGAAAGTAGCCTCAGAATTGTTGGATTTCACAAACTCTATTCCCGTTTCAATGGCTTTCAATATCTTCTTGTTGGTCTTTCGCATTACGTCGATCTTTCTTCGAAAAGCTGGTAGAAAACGCACAAATGGAGCCATGTTCAGAGTAAGGTCCATGTTCGAAACGCACTCTATGATATTCTCAATGAGTGTAGAATGGTCCTTTAACTGTAGAAAATTGTTTCCGAACAGAATGCGCAGAACGACGTTTGAAGTCGAATAAGTAATGGGCCATTTTGGATCGAATGGACGGCCATTTTGTTTCAGAATCTCTTCATTCAGTGGCTCCACTTCTTGCAGAATTCGAGTCTCAGTGACTCTCCCGACTCCGAATCCGAACTTCTTGAGGATAGAAAGCGACAGTTTGTGGTACTTCTTGAACACACTGTTGTATCGTGCGAAAATGATGCCTAGCAAAATTAGACATTTAATTGCTAAGACACATCTATCAAGTATATTTAAAGTGTTTCAAATGAAACCTATGCAATCGCTTTCGGAGGAAACAGACTATTGTGGACATGGCTAAAGCATAACATTACAATATACTGTACCTCAAGCACATATTCCAAATCGTCGCCTGCTTCAGAGGAGTTTGCTTGCCACAAATGTTAAGAAAATCCTAATTTTTTAAATTAGAATTCTTTATTTAACTCACTAATCGTAAAATTGGAATTCTCATTTCAAATTAAAATTTCAATTTCAAAGTTAGATATATCCTTCCAAATTTAGACATATTAGTCTAAAATTAGAATTTTCGTTCTGAAACGAGAAATCTTACACTTAAATTAATATTCCAAATTAAAAACTTTAAAATTAAGAAATAAAAGGAAATACACACTTTTATGGCGATTTTTCAGTAAAAGATTATCCTACAAATGAAGGCGATTATGGAATGAACTGAATAAATATGCCCCCTTAAGGTTCACTTTACCAGTGAACCTATGATTGCAATAAAATTCGATAAAAGCAATTAATGAACTGTATTGAATTCTAAATATCTGGCACCACGAATTGCATAAAAATTGGAAACCAAAGGTGTCAGAAAAAGAGAAATTTTAAGTACACTAATCTTTTTTTGGCAGAAAATAGAAACAAATGCGACTCATTATAATTAGCTATTAAAATATAACTGTTCAAACTGGGCATTTTTACAAATTTTTCATCTACTGACTACTTTAATGCAGCATTGTTTGCAGCGACACAACGAATTACGTGAATTGAAAATCACTTTGTCCTCTGGTAATTTATCTATTAGTGAAATAAATTTATAATTAGTCAACTTGCTGAAGTTTACTAATTATACTTTTATTAAATCCCTATTTTTATGAAATATTTTACCAAAACATAAATATATACACAGAATTATCTTCAGTATACTAACATACAGTTACAGTGATATCCATTGACATCCCATACCGAATATTGAATCAATAATTCTATTCATAAATTTTGTATAATGTTAAGCCTACAATTTTATTACCACGGATATGCCACCAGTCGATAGAGTAATGAAGCATCCAGCAAAACCTGAATTCTAAAATGTGAAATCTGATTCTATAGTTTGAATTCTATTTCCAAAACTCCATTGTATTGTAATATAGATTCAGAGTCAGTTGTACTGACATCGCGCGTTACAAGTGCTTTAATAAATAAAAATAAATATATATATAAATAAATAAAATAAATAGTTAAAACCCGATGATCACAATTTTACTCTCCTCTAACGACATCGCAACACCTTTCAGAGTAAAACAGGAGCCCGGGAGCCATAGCTCACACAAAAGGTTTTAGCACTGTGACGCCGAGGCAGGAACATGCTCACAACTTTCTTGGGAAACTGAGATATCTATCTTTGCCACTGAACAAACATTAATTCTATAAAAAATAATACATTGATATATACTCTGATATTAGGCCTACGTCACAAATTTTGCAAATGACGAAATATTCTTTTCCAGTTGTTGTAAAAAATTACAGAAGTATTCGCACAGAGTATATCGTGTATAATTTATTCACCTTAGGTCTGTACTTGGCTGAGCTTGACTCACACAACTTCTAAACACACCCCGAAGTAGAACACACCAGAAACTCGGTGCAACGCTGTCTTTGGAAGTCATGCCAATCTTTATCGCGAGAACGCGTTTTCACGAGTTCTTATGCGGTGGGAGAATTCATTTTGGGTTTCATGTCTTATATCAGAATTTGCGTTATAACGAATTGTGTTTATAACGAATTTCCAGCGTACATTCAGAAGGGCCGTATATATTAAAAAAGCGCTGCAATTCAAAAGTTGTGGTGAATTTGGCAGGACTGACCTCTACGCTCGAGGTTGAGAATATTGTCTTCAATCCAGGCTGGAGGTCGGTCGGCGAAGACCTCTGAATGTCTGACAACAGCACTGAAAATCGTCTCGTAGCCATTGAGCACCACCAACATTCTGCAGATATAACTAAGGAAGTAAGAAAATCAGCGGAAAAACTCGGACCATCCCTCGCCTGAACAGTTGCAGGACAAAGTTTAGTTTCAGCAACTCATTCTCGTCGTCATCATGATGATCATGATCATCATCATGATCATCACCATCAGCAGCAGCAGCAGAAGAATTTTTGCAAAGTAGGTGAAGCTTTTGTTGATTGCTTCGGACTGTGAATGAGGAATGGACGAATCCCAACTTCCTGGATGCGTGACCAGTACATCTCAAGAGATATCATTTACCCAGGTAAGAACATAAACTGCTAGGTGAAAGAGGCACTGTTGCTTATAAAACTTGTCCAGGGTCTTAAGCTATGCAAACCGTTTCGTCACAGATCCAGCACGCTAACTAAATCGACCATCGCGTTCGCCCAAGAGAGTGGCATTGCAAACATTTGCAAACTGGAGCATGATATTGATGATGATTATGATAATGATGCGATGCTGACGACTAAATCATAATCATAACAACAGACAGTTAATCTCTTCTTACGGTCCTCCTCCAGTTGTAAAGCAGAAAACAGGTCCGAATTTTTCCGCAGTTCTCATGAAGTGGTCTGGCACCACCGCCAATCCTCCTTGAAGAATCGATCCAAAGAGTTTTAGAACTGGCAGCGATGGTGGATATCGCTTTCCAGCATCTTTTACTCTGTTTTGCTGGATCAGACGCAGTAAAAGGCAGCATCCAACGAATGTAACCGTTGCTACAAGTATTTCAATTCCCATGCCGTCGTCAAGCATCTGTGCCGAAGTAAAACAAGTTTTATAAATCTCTACGCAACATCTATAAATGTATAGCAGAATATTTTACACATAATCCTACCTGGATTTAGTTTGTATCGTAATCGTAATCGTAAACTGGAGAATTCTACAGCGCCCAATGAAAGCTAAGCCGCGGAAGCCAGCTTTTTCACAGTCGCTCAGTGAAAAGAAAAGTGATTGACAAGAAAGGTTCTCTTCCAGATCAAGATTCAAGTCAGGCAGGCAGGCAGGCAGTCAGATGGCTACGGTGGTAGATGTTAGGAAATGGATCTGCAGGATTGATAAGGCGATGAAGAGGCATGGTTATGTAATGAAGGGCATAGTAAGGTACGGTAAGGTTAGGAAAGTTAATTTAAGGACAAGATGCGAAGAGAAAGCAAAGCAACTCAAGCTGTGTTTTTAGCATAAATTTTAGGTCTTTTAAACAGATGTTTGAAGCTATAGTGATTAAGTTCTTTTGATATTATTACATCAAACAGCTGAATTTCTTTGCAAATCGCCACGTTACGAAATCGGGAGAATCAAACATACAGTACGAGGTTCCAGCGTATACTACAACCAGGGTGGCTGACCCATGATACGCACCCAACACCAATTCAGCTCTTGCAGTCTCTGCCCAGGTGTTCCACTCAAAACTGAAAACACTCCTCTTCCGAAATGCCTGTCCTGATTTCTGTTCTTCCCCGAATCTATCCAGCAGATTAAATTTCAAAAACCACCCATCGTAGCCTGCCTGCCCGCCCGCCCGCCCGCCCGCCTGGCTGCCTGCCTGCCTGCTTCTTTGATCTCGACTTGGAACCGAATCCTTATTATAATAATGATCGAATTTGAGATAAAATAGGCACATTCTTGCCATTAGTCTATATATATTTGCAATACGACTTAAGAAATAAGTGGGAAAATTGCACCCTTACCTTGTCGTATGTTGTTGACAGCTGAACGCGTGTGTACGCCTAAAATGAGTCTGCAGAAATTGGACATTGAACGCAAAAAAAAAGGCTTGGTAGACTTCCGATGAGGGGAGTACAGGCTATTGTAAGATGAAATCCAGGTCAGAAAACGCATGATAGCATGAATATCAATTAAACTGTTGAACGCCTCGGCGAAGGCCACCGAAACAGACGTAACAACTTTCAGGGAATTGTGGGTATTATGTAAGAGAAAGCCACTGACATTTTCGCTTTTCTTATTCTAGTAAATTTTTAAGAAATCGCAATCGTAAACTCGTGATTTCTGCAGCACCCAACGAAAGCTAAATCGCATGAAACAAATTATTAAAAGGCGCTTAATGAAAACAAACTCGATAGACAATCAGGTTTCGGCTCCAGGTCAAGATCGAAGAGTCAGGCATGCAGGCAGGCGGCTTCGGTGGTTGGTGTTTGGACCTGCAGAATAGATTTAAACTTGGCAAAACAATCTTGATTGCAGACCTTCGAAGGGGAGCTTGGCACGAACACAGGACTGATAGTTCAGTACTTAGACCATTTGATTAACTCTTTTTCCCGAATCACTAACCACCTACAAGAAATTATCAGTAGACTTCTGCAGCCTTAAGCGACATCTTATGGCAGGTACATCAGTTAACGTCTCTCTTATATAATCTAAAGACTTCTATAACGCCGTTATCATAACGCCCAAGGCATCAGTCAACGGTCGATTCAAGTCAAAATCGCAGTCAAAAATCAAAATCAGTTGGAGAAGCCGGGGCGAATTCCGATGTGAGATAAACAAGAAACCAGGATAAGGTGGGTAGGCAAGTTGAAAGAAATGAGTCTTTACTTTAGAACTTAAAGGACATCAAAGAATTGACAGAGCGAACTGAACTTGGCAGTGCATTCCAAACTTTGGAAAGCTGCAGAGAAGGTCCGAGAGCTCATCATTGCACGGGTACGAAATGCAGCAAAACTCTTAGTATCCATCGATCGAGTGCAATATCCATAATATGAAGGGTGAGGAGGATTCTAGATAGGTGGTTGATTTAAATGTAGCACTTTGTGACCGATTTGACAGATTTCGAAATAAATTCTATGCTCATTGGGCAGCTAGTGCAATGAATATTTATTATCGGCTCAATATGTTGGAATTTTGGGGTTTTTGTTATGGCTCGGCTAGAGATATCGGAGAGATTTATAATTTGCTTGTTACTTTAATACCTTATCTCACATAATGTAATTAATAATCAAAGATTTGTTGAAGATATTACTCAGAATGCAAGAATTTTAATGAGAGGTTAGCATTTTATGCAATAGATTATTGAGTGTTTAACAACATCTTGC
Organism: Norana najaformis; assembly: GCA_964023275.1. NCBI lineage: Eukaryota > Metazoa > Annelida > Clitellata > Crassiclitellata > Hormogastridae > Norana > Norana najaformis. Next base: position 37,329,465 of record OZ029918.1, on the reverse strand, counting down.
CGCAGTTTTGCCTTAGCTTTGCAATAAACTGAGGATCTCCACTCTTTAGATTGACATAATTGAATGGCTCTCTGAATTTAGAAATGCGATGCAATATAATGCAGCGTGATATAATATTGTGTAATATTATGTAATACAATATATTATGTAATATTATGTATTACAACGAAAAACAAATTCAAGGCTTCATCATTCGTCCTCCTGTTCAGCCAGATTGAGGCTGAGGTTGTTTCGCTCTGGGGATTAGACGAACTTGGAATGGCGACGGAGCCGTCATTAGGGCAGTGACATCCGTCACACTTATTTAATCCTCGCCCTTTGGCGGTCGAATACCAAAGCGCTGGACGAGACTGGTGAGAAAGAGGTCTTCTGACGACCTAAAATTTCTCCGAGACAAGAACGATTATCTTGAAAAGGAACAAATAAAGCACATTATTTAAAATAAATTGATATTTTTTAGGTCAATGATAGTCTCAGGCGCTGAGATTCGCAGACAACCAGGCAATGCTGGCAAATAAACAATAAGGTCTACAAAGTATGTTGGATCGCCTGAACCTAATTTCGATAGAATATGTTATAAAAAATAAATATCAAAAATGACATAGATAATGAAGATAAGCAGAAAGGAAGAATAACAGTAAGGGAATAATAAAAGATGAAGCGTTGGAACATGTCAGGCAGTTCTGCTGTTTAGGAAGTATGATTATAACAGATGCAAAATATCATAAAGGAAAAAGGAAAGTCATGGGAAAAGAAGCTTTTATGAAGAGGAAAGAATGAATGAGAGGCTGAACAGGAACCTAAAGAAGAGAATGGTAGCCATATTGATATGGAGCGTGGTCTCATATGGATTGATGTACTAATAACCTATTTCAAAAGTTGTTTCGGAGTACATAGTTTCAATAAGATTTCATATTTTCCCACTCGTACCCTAGTCGTTCAGACTTTAACTGTTGCATGTGCATTTGTATCATGAATATGTATATCTCTATATATCTATGATTATGTATACCTGTATGTATGCATATGTATATCTGTATGTATATAAATTTTAAGTATATTTGTTTATATATGTATATCTGTATATATTCATGTATAAGGAGATATATGTATTCACGTACTTAATTATGTTTGCTGGCTTTTGTATGAATGAATTGGGTCTATGCATGTATGATGGGTCGATGGATAGATGGTTTTATAGATGGCTTATTGGCTACGTGGTGAGTGGAAACACATCTATACATCAATTCATTCATCCGTTCATCTTTCCATCCATCTATCCATCCATTATAACCTAACACTACCAAGACCCAAGGACAACAAGAGTGGGCAAGAAGTGTTCTTTACAATACTATATCTCTTTCTAAGGTTGACAGTCTTCGTTTTTCTTTCTACCTAACATTCAATCTCGCTTGACAAATCGAAGCGCTGATAGTAGGCATGAGAAAGTGATAAAGTTAACCATGACATTCAGACGCCACTCTGACTGTTGCTGTCTGCAAGTTTAACAGTCTGTGACAGTAGGCACTTAATTATAGCTATTCAGGCCCTACCAGAAGATAATGAAGAAAAAGTAGAACAGTCCCTTAACGTAGCCTGAGAGGCAGCCATGAGCATGAAGTGTTAGCGTCTTCGTTTCTTCTTAACCTCAGCACATGAATGTGGGTAGTCAGTCCTCTCCATCGCCGTCTCATCTTCCAAATTACAGGGCGCAGGCAGTGTTCTCAATAACAATGATATCCAAGAACTTCTATAGCGCCAGTGTATTGATGCTAAAGGCATAAGTCGATGGTCGCTTCTAAGCAAAGTCGGTATTCGTTCCAATTTCCAGGAATAGTTGCGTCAAAAACTAAAAGGGAAATCTAACTTACTATAGTTCAGTTGGCTGTGGGGAGCAAGTGGAAGCGAAATTTCTACCCGAACGGGGATTTGAACCCCGACCTCTTGGTTAGTAGTCCAGCAGCTACACAGGACTCGCGCATAATAACGAACCTAAGACTAATATGTTACTTGACTCGGTCCGCAATTGCGTGACAATCTGAAGGGAAAAGCTTGATAGAAGCGACACTAGACGTGCTAGTTCAATACACAAAGCGTGCACGTATACGTATAGGCCTTGCAAGCTAACACCTTAAAATACACAAATGAAGTCTCAGGCAAAAGCTTGCTTAATATAAAAATATGACTGCTGCGTTTTCTCTCACTGTTTATTGATATATGATAATGACCTACTGCCTAGGCGTTTCTGCAGAGAAATCTAGGCCCTGGGTGACTAGACGTCCAAAGTGGTTGGAATGAGTTTTGCTGGTTGGCCTTGTTCGCCAAATAGGCCTCCAACTTTCCCACGTGCCAACCCAATGTGCTTTGTCAGACAATCAGGGCACTTACACATGCGCAGTAAAGACCTTGAAGGCTACACATGAAGTTCTTATGTTAACGCTAGCTTAATGTAGGAATATTATTGAGGCGTCGCTGTACTTGTTAATTTGTGTGCACTTGTTAATTCACCGTAATATGATAACTCTATTATTATTATATTATTATAATAACTTGCATTATCCTACGCAGCAAAAGGAAGACTCCAACGACTGTAACGGATGATACAAGTACCTGAATGTATTGTTCGTCGAACATCTTTGCGCAAGAAACACACCATCCGCCATTAAGGCGTCTTCAACGTCATACAACAGAGAATTGTACTCTACATAAAATCTGTTAATTTATGTTAGCATATCATGTATGTATGTAGATAAATAAAAGCATGGTAGTGTAATAAAATGCACAGAAAGTGGCGGTAAATTCAAGGAAGTTGTTAAGGGAAAGTAATACGTGGAACAGAAGGAATGTGAAAGCAAGAGAACGTGGGAAAAAGGAGATAGGGGAAGACAAGGCAAAAGAAGGTTAGGTAAACGAATTGAATGCAAGACAGCTCAAGCGAAAATAAGCTATGCTGACGTAATGAATATTAATACTGTATTATTTCTGTATTTATCAAGCGTCATTATCCAATGACTAAGAATCAATAGATGGCGCTGAGCAATTGCGAGTGATGGAATTGTTCAAAGCTCCTACACATTAATCGCCTCAAGGGAGGATCTAAACCGTGCACTCCGCGTTACAAGCCTAGCGCTCTAACCGTTGGTGTGCCATGCCCCACAGTATACGCATTTATTATCAAAAATGTAAAGACCGCATAGATGGCATTTAGCGGGCCTACTATGGTCATTAGATGTAGAACCATAAAAGTATTCTTTTAGAGGTGTTCTACAAAACTTGAAAACCAAATATACCGTAAATGAGTAAGTGTCCTAAACTAACCCGAAGGTGAATTCTGTAGCTGACGAAGTCTAAGCAATGCATCTATTTCTAGTGACTGCGTGCATTTATTTAAGCGTCAATGTCTACCGAAAGGTCAGCCAATGATTTCACAAAATGACTACGACTTAACTTCTGGTTCATTTTTACAGGCCACTAAGCAACAAATGAAAACCTACGGCTACCATAAATGTTATCAATTTTCATTTTTTTTAAAACGCACAAACTCGGAGAAGTTTTTCGAACGCTGCTTGCCAAAATTGTAGCTTGATAAACACAGGGGATGATAAGTATGTCATCTTTTGAGCAGCAATGCCTCAACGATCCGAAAAGAACACGTCACTCCCTACAGAAAGTCCTATGGGTGTCTTAGCTCAACTGCTGCAATAAATTCACTGGTCAACAAATTTTAACACTTTTGCTTCCGAAGAAAATTCAGCTCTTTTGTACAGAATTTGTCACAATGAATACAATGGTGTTTACAGAATTTTTGTATCGCGTAAGATTTTTGAGAAATATGGTAAGCAAGATTTCAAAAAGAAAAGTCTAAAACTTTACTTAGTGCATACATTCATAATGTACTTGTAATGTCATATGTGGACACTCTAAAACCGAACTGTCACTGATCTGCGCTTGAATTCAATGTCAGGAGCTTCTCTGATCAGCGTCCAACATTAATCAGCCAGCATACAAGTGCTCCATACATCCTGGTATCGTGTCTCCATTGTGGCAACGTTCTGATGAAATCGTTCGCTATGTTCATCGCTGACGTCACCAAGATTTGCTGCGAAGAAATCCAGGTGGGAATGCAAGAAATGTATTTTTAGTGACATTTTTACTTCCATCAGATGAAATGCTTCAAGCATCTTTTCAACCAGCTGAACATAATTTGGTGATTTCTTATAGCCCAGAATGTTGCTGAACAACGTCCTTCAAAAACTGCCACGCAGTCAACTCAACTTTACTCAGAATTTCGTCAAAATGAATGTCATTCATCAGTTCTCTGATCTGCGGACCAACAAATGATGGATGGATGAATGGATGGATGGATGTATAGGCGTGTGTCCACCCACCCACGAAATCAAATACTTAGTCTTAGTCTTATCTGTGCAGGTCTGCACATAGGGCAATGCAGCTTCTGCATTCATCTTTGTCAACCCCCAGTCTTTCTCCCTCATCCCACGACATCTCCAAACACACAAGGTCGTCTCTTATGGTCTCTGTTCAGTTCTTTCTTGGTCTTCCTTTCCTCCATCAACTATTGACAAACATTCAATATGTAGGCCTGCAATCATACATTCGACATCTGCACATGTCCGTTGCCATGCCGTTCGTTGACTGTCTTTATGGCATTTTGACAGATTTTTATTCTCTTGATGCAAAATTTCCTTGATAATTCTGGCTGTTTGGACTTTTACTGTTGCCGAGTCTACATGTCAGAATCTTTTTCCTCTAAACACCGAATAACGGTCACTGTTGCATGTTATCATGACCATCTGTAGCTGGAATGGTTCACGAATACGAATACGAATACATTTGTTTATTGAATCACCAACAATCTAGACAGTTACAAGTTTCACTAATACAAGTGCTGGCATCAAAGGGCAATCCAGAAGGGACAGATGCCCCGCTACAATATGGATTGCCCTTTCACATGATTAACATACAGGCGGTTAATGCAGTACGGCATGTAAGCCCAAAGCTGATTCAATGTCAAGTTTAATGTTATACAAAATAAAGCCAAACAGTGTAGTGCAAATTGAAACAGTGATAAATCATTTGAACAATTCAAATCTGTGAGGACAATAAGTGGCGTTTCAAGTGTGCCTTAAAAAGACCTACAAAGGGAAAAGAATCCAGCTGGATAGTCAAACCTTAGACCCTTCGTACCAACCGGAAAATCTTGGATTCGGTGAAGCAAGGGAGAAGAGTCTTTAGAGCGTCATCGACCGTCAACCATGGAATGGCCCAACGGCAAATCGGCCAGTGGTCGCCAAAAGCATTTCCGCGGCCCTTGACGCTGATCTTATCCTACTTTTACAAAAAAAGAGTGGAGCTTCACCTGTCAGATTTTAATATATCATGGAAACATTTCGTGAATCAGATTTGAGTGATACCATGTAATATTTTACGACGAAACGTAATGTAACGTAATGTAACGCATGCTTAATGGAATGTAAAGTACAAATGAAATGGAATGTAATTCAGACGCAAGGCATCAATGTCCGTGTCATTGATCAGATCGAGCCCTGAGGTTATTTCATTCGGGGGATCAGACGCACTTTGAAGGGCGATGGAGTCATCGTGGTGCCCAAGATTTCCTTCACACTGATTGAATTCTGGCCCTCTGGTGGTTGAATATTGAAACGCTGGACAAGACTGGTGAGAAAGAGGAAAAGCTGCTGACGACCTAGAATCTCTCCGAGACAAGCACGCTTCCCTAGAAGAGAACAAATACAACTTTTCATTCTAAACAGACTGACCAATACATGTTCATAATTTTACACTGGTTAACGTGCAGTACTGTCGACCAAGAGACCGGAGATAAACCTACAAATCTACACTAGGGCAGATTTTATGTTTTGAAATTTCTCCTCCACATGCGCCGCCCACCGAACTCAGCTGTAAAATGGCCGTGCACTCCATGTAGGAAGATCAGTCAGCAATAGCTAGTATTGGCCATCCGCCCTGATATGCCGAGGCTAAGAAAAAGTAAGTCGCTAACAATTGATACCAATGCTTGCGTCTCATGGTCAGCCTAATGGACTATTCCTCTTCTCGAATAATTAATTGATGAACGCTGCAGTCTTGATGAACGAAGTAAAGAATGTCACCAGATTTCAAACATGAATTAAATCGAAGACATCTAAAGAGAGAATTAATTGAGGCAGTCTAAGGTAACAACACGTTATATGGTGCATATTTAACCTTAATAGAAAATGCAAATGCAGTGAGAGGTGACTTAGTATAGTGCTTTATAGGATAGTGCATGGTGCCATGTGGTGTAGTGTAGTATAGAGTCCAGTCAGGTCAGTCTAAGGGATATAAAAAGAGCCTCTTATGAACCTTTTAATATCCGCAGTTCAGGTAACGTAGGTTAAAATATGCGAGGCAGTGTATTACTAAATTCAGATCAGGTCTGCACAGGGAAATAAAGATAGGGAATTATGAAAACATTTAAAGAAATATGAGACATTGTATCAGTCTTGCACATCAAACTGAGGTAGGTTAGTTATACAAATGATAAGTCTTTCTGTTATAATGAGCCTAAATGAAAGCCTAAATGAACACATTGCACCTAATATGGCGTATATTGCATAATAAATGTCAGAATTACAACTATGGAAATTGGAGCAATTCTGCCAGTACCCCAATAAATTCATTGAAAAATGATCAGGGTCGAGGCCATGCGGTCGCTATAGAAAAATATGTACATTTACTTTCTGCATTTACCAGCAGAACACTGTTGTTCCTTCGCGGTTCATTCTTTGACAGTGATATTCACCAGTTTTACTTCATGGAATACATTCTGTATATTTAAGTATTCAATGAATATCGAAAACTGACGTTGAAACATACTTCGTCATTACATACCTAGTCCGAATGGTATCACTTTCTTACTGTCGATTATTTTGTTATCCTTGTCCAGGAATCTCTCCGGTCTGAAGTCTTCCGGATCTTTCCAGGACTTCGGGTCCATGTGAGCGCTGTAGGCATTCATTATGACCTAAATCAAAATATCAGTCTACATGATTACTCTTTGTATCATTAACTTAGGATTTAATGCAAACATATTTTTCCTTCAAGGTACGAAGCAGATAAATCTAACAACTGACCATACCTCACCTGACTTCATCCCTGCCTGGCCTTTCTTTGGCGAAAGAAGTAAGTCGACACTTACCATGCATCCTTTAGGTATGTCGTATTCAAGTATTTTGGCGTCTCTGAGAGTCGCATGCAGAAGCAGAAACGGTAATACAGCATGTCGTCTCAAGACTTCCAGAATTACAGCCTCTGTGTAGGGCATACGTTGTTTATCATCGAGTGAGGGAAGCCTGTCTCCTGGTACCACGTCATCGATCTCCCTCTGAAGGCGGTTCAGAACCTCGGGATGGTTTGCAAGCGCCACTAATGCCCATTCCAACGTGTTCGATACAGTCTCCACACTAGCGAAACACAGATCACGCAACACGTAGAGTAACTCCTGATGGTCGTACTTGGTACCCTCAACTTCCAGAAATCGTCCAACGAAAGTAGCCTCAGAATGGGTGGATTTGATCAATTCTATCCCCGTCTCGATGGCTTTTAGCACACTTGCAGTGGTCGTTCGCATGGCATCGATCTTTCTTCGAAAAGCTGGTAGAAAACGCACAAATGGAGCCAAGTTGAGAGTTAAGTCGGCGTTTGAAATGCATTTTATGGAATTCTCAATGAGTGCAGTATGGTCCTTTAACTGTAGAAAATCGTTTCCGAACAGAATGCGCAGAACGACGTTTGAAGTGGCGTAAATGATGGGCCACTTTGGATCGAACGCACGCCCATTTTCTTTCAGAATCTCCTCGTTCAGTGACCCCGCTTCTTGCAGAATTCGCGTCTCAGTGACTCTCCCAACTCCGAATCCGAACTCCTTGAGGATGGAAAGTGACAGTTTGTGGTACTTCTTAAACAGATCGTTGTATCTTGCGTTAATGATGCCTAGGTCAACAACAAATAAATTGTTAGTGACATCTGAATGAGGGATCAGAAAATTTATAATATTTCGTCTTAAGCCTAGATATTCAGTTTCGCAAGAGCCAAATAAAATATACATAGTTTTAGTGCCTAGAAGAATAAGACGTTTAATTGATGAGTCATATCTGCATAATGACACAGTAAATTTATTATATTTCATCTGAAATCTAAACATTCACCTTCGTAGGAACAAGACTGTTTTGCACATGTCCTGAAAAATAATATTGCAATATACCACAGTCTCATATTCTGAAGTAGAGCCTGCGCCATAGAAATACCTCCATGGAGTTTACTTGACATAAATGTCAAGAAAATTATAATTTTTGAATTAATAATCTTTAGTTAGACATCTAATCGTAAAATTGGATTTCTCATTTCAAATTAAAATTTCATTTCTAAAATTAGAAATATCGTTCTAAAATTAGACATATTTGTTTAAAATGAGAATTATCGTTCTCAAGCGAAAAGTGTTATGCTAAACTTAATATTCCAATGTGAAAATTTTGAAATTAAGTAGGAAAAAGAGATATACCGATTTTGTGCTGATGTTTGAAAATTAATATGAACAAAACAATATACTAAAATCGTAAGCGATTATGGAATGAACTCCATGGAAATAACAAAAAAATATCAAGCCCACGGATTGCATAAAAATTGAAAACCAAAGATGCCAGAAAATGGGAAAAATTAAGTACATTGATCTCATTGTTGCTAGAATATCAAAATGAATGCAACTCACTTTGTTTTCTGATTAAAATATAACTGTTTAAAATGAACCATTAAACTAATCTTCCATCTACTGACTACCTTAATAGATCCGCTTATGCAGTCATACCACGAATTGGGTGAATTATAAATCATTTTGTCCTCTCACAATTTATCTATTGTATAAATAAATTTATAGTTTGTCAACTTTTTAAAATTTACTAATTAAACATTTGCTAACCACCGACACTTAAGAAATATTTTATCAAAACTTAAAAATTTACACAGGAATGTCTTCAGCATACTTACATACAGTTACACAAACAATTTTCCGAATACTGGATATAAATCCTTTATTCCATTCATAAATTTTTTATTAGGTTATACTGAATTTTAATACAGCGGATATGCCATTACTCGATATAGAATTTAAACGCTTAACAACATCCGAAATTTAAAATCTGAAATCTGCTTCTATAGTTCGAATTCTAAAACTTCAGTGTAGTGAAATATAATACTCGATAATCACAATTTTAGCATTTTCAATTTTCTCTCGGAGCAGAATACACCAGAAACTCGATACAGCGCTGTCTTTGGAAGCCATGTCAATCTTCATCGCGATAACGCGTTTTCACGAGTTTTTATTTTGTTAGCGAATTCATTTTGGGTTTCATGGCCCCTGCCGTCTTGTATCAGAATTTGTGATGGAACGAAGTGTATATAATGAATCTCCCACGGACATTCAGAAGGGCCTTAAATTAAAACGTTGTGGTGCCAGAGGCATGACTGACCTCTATGCTCGGGGTTTAGAATATTGTCTTGAATCCAGGCAGGAGGTCTGTTGGCGAAGACCTCTGATTGTCTGACTACAGCATTGAAAATCGTCTCGTAGCCATTAAGTACCACCACCTTGCTGCAGAAATAACAAATGGAGTAAGAAAATCGGCGGGAAAACTCGGACATTCCGTCGCCTGTACAGTTGAAGGGCGGTAGGACAAAGTTTAGTTTCAAGTTGTGAATATACAAGTTCTTGTCGTCATCTTCATCATCATTATCGCTGTCATCATCAGCATCAGGAGAATTATTGCAATGCAACTATAGCATCTTTTGATTGCTTTAGGACCGTGAGTTAGCAATGGCCGAACCCCAACTTTCTGCATGCGAGACCAAAGCATCTCTATACTTGTCATTTACTTCCCATCTTACGCCGGTAAGAAAATAATCTGTTGACAGAGTCAAGTCAGCTTAAAAAAACATGTGTTCTGGGTCTACCACGATGTTTCCTGAACAGGCTCGAATCCCCAACCTTTTTCATCATAGATCCAGCGCGCTAACTGATTCGACCATCGTGTTGCCCAAGGGAGTGGCATTGCAAACATTTGCAAAGTGAAGCATGATATTGACGACGATTATGAGAATGACGCGACGATCAGGACTGAAGTCATAATCGTGAAAATAAACGATTAAACTTTTCCTACGGTCTTCCTCTAGTTGTAAAGGAGAAAACAGGTCCGAGTTTTTCCGCAATTCTCATAAATTGCTCTGGTATCACCATCGTTCCTCCACGAAGAATCGAGCCCAAGAGTTTAAGAACTGGCAGCGAGGGTGGATATCGCTTTCCAGCATCTTTGACTCTGTTCTGATTGACCCGACGCAGTAGAAGGTAGCATCCAATGAATGCAACGGTTGCTACAAATACTTGACTCTCTATTCCGTCAAACATCTGCGCCAAATAAAACAAAATATTAAAAGTCTCTGTAAATGTATTTTTTGAATATTTTACACGTTGTGCTACATGGGTTTAATATGGTATGGTAACGTAATGCAATGCACAGTAAGATACGCTAGGGTTTCTTCTTCTTCTTCTTCTTCTTTTTCAGTGTTCTGCCGTTAGGCAGGTCCAAGAGCCCAACGACGCCACCCTGCTCTCTTCTGTGCCCTTTCTTTAACTTCTTTGCCTTCTTTCTTTATCCATCATCCAGTCACACAACATATTTGTTGGACTTCCTAGGGTTAGTTAAGTTAAAATTAAGCATTAGAGCGCAACATAAGCGAAGTTAAACCATGTTTTTTTTATAATTTACCGGATGAGATCCTTCACCATCGCTGCCCATAATAAAGGGAGCCACTCACACTTAAGGTCCCAGTGCACGGACCGCGCTAACCTGCAATTCAAATCTCTGAGCTATAGCCATGATTGATATGCGAAAAGTGATCCCAATACACATTAGCGCGTTTTTCTAAGTTTCATGACTTGTGCGGCACAGCCGGGTCCCAACCACAATCACCTAATTTTACGCTTTTTACCTCCACGCCAATACTCGCTGGCCAGCCTATAATTTTCTGCGTTCATGAGTCACCAGTGGAGTGAAGGACTGTTCTCTTCTCGTTAGGTCACGTCTCCTTGTCTGCTGTGCCCGGTTTCCTTGTGTTGTCAATTTCAGTGTCAATGACTATGACTGCCTCATTACACAGCTTGTTTTTGTGATCTATATTGCTCACACCTGTTTTTTGCAAATATGTCAGGGACAGGTGTGTTGTTGAATTTAGACATGCGTCGTTGCAGTCTGGTCTATTTTTAACTTGACTCATATCCATTCATTTCGTCTCAGTCCTGGTGCTGCTTTCTCAATACAGGCATAAATTCAGCTGCTATATATTACCAATAAGGTCTACAAAGGATGTTGGATCGCCTGAACCTAATTTCGATAGAGTCTGGTATGAAAATAAATATCAAAAATGACATAGATAATGAAGATAAGCAGAAAGGAAGAATAACAGTAAGAGTATAATAAATGATGAAGCGTTGGAACAGGTCAGGCAGTTCTGCTGTTTAGGAAGTATGATTACAACAGATGCAAAAAAATCATAATGAAAAAAGGAAAGTCATGGGAAAAGAAGCTTTTATGAAGAGGAAATAATTAATGAGAGGCTGAACAGGAACCTAAAGAAGAGAATGGTAGCCATATTGATATGGAGTTTGGTCTCATATGGATTGGTTTACTAATAACCTATTTCAAAAATTGTTTCGGAGTACATAGTTTCAATAAAATTTCATATTTTTCCACTCGTACCCCAGTCGTTCAGACTTTAACTGTTGCATGTGCATATGTATCATGAATATGTATATCTCTATATATCTATGATTATGTATACCTGTATATATGCATATATTTATCTGTATGTATATAAATTTTATGTATATATGTATATATATATATACGTATAGCTGTATATATTCATGTATAAAGAGATATATGTACTCACGTACTTATTTATGTTTGCTGGCTTTTGTATGAATGAATTGGGTAATGCATGTATGATGGGTCGATGGATAGATGGTTTTATAGATGGCTTATTGGCTACGTGGTGAGTGGACACACATCTATATATCAATTCATCCATTCATTCATCTTTCCATCCATCTATCCATCCATTATAACCTAACACTACCAAGAACCAAGGACAACAAGTGTTGACAAGAAGTGTTCTTTGAAATACTATATCTCTTTCTGAAGTTAACCGTCTTCAATTTTCTTTCTACCTAACATTCAACCTCGCTTGACAAATCGAAGCGCTGAAGTAAGCTTGAGAAAGTGATAAAGTTAACCATGACATTCAGACGCCACTCTGACTGTCGCTGTCTGCAAGTTTAACAGTCTGTGACAGTAGGCACTTAATTATAGCTATTCAGGCCCTCCAACTTTCCCCCGAGCCAACCCAATGTGTTTTTGTCAGACAACGAGGGCACTTACACATGCGCAATAACGACCTTGAAGGCTTCAATAAAGTTCTTAAGTTAACGCTTGCTTAATGTAGGAATATTATTGAGGCGTTATTGTTGGACATACTTGCTCTTTTTGAGACCTTGCTTCAACCTGTTGTTACACCGGGGTTCATTCTTGATCTTACTTCCCAGCCTTTTCCATGCTGAATGACATTCGGTGCTATGGCAAAAGAGGGCACATGGTTTCATTTTCAGGTCATACCTTCCAGTGCATTTTCGTTATTAGTGGGCTTTCTTAAACAGAAACCATCGAGTTTTGCAGGCGCTTTCGAAAGTAAAGCCAGTTTGAATATAAAGTAATCCCTCGAAAGTCTGTATTTTTTCACTTTACTAAACGCCAAAAGGAATGTAATTTCATATTTGTTATTATATATACATACATAAAGTATTCCTTAGTCAACATCAGATCAAAATTCAAAGTTCATTGACTGACAAGTAGGCCTACTACTAAATAATTATGCTATCAGTTGTGAACTGCTTGCTTAATGAAATAATTCAATAAATGTAAATGGGCATGGTTTCATGTGGCGACCCTATGGCCTCGGCCTGATGCACATTTGGAATGTGACAATGTTTTTCAGCACAGAGGTTAGGTGTTAAAAATTAATCCCTGTCAGGGAAGAAATATCTGGGGGTTACTGCCCACTTGCGCTACCCAAAGCAAACTCAGCTGTAAACCTAAAATAAGTAAGCTGACTGTGCACAGTCGTCGAGAAGACCAGATGGCCAGGAAGAGGACTGGCCACCTGTCCTCAGGCTGAGGCTAAAATGGTTTCACTGTATAATATTAGCCTAATTATTCCCGAGTCTGGTGCTGTAGTGACTCGTCAAAAGACAAAAATAGAGCTGCAAATCCACATAGCCGAAAGACAGATATGTATCTCTCACTACGACAGTTGAGTGCAAATGTTGTCAGCTTTTATTAAATTGTGCAGTACATTGGGTATAAAGCTGTGACTTCTGGATTAGAATGAAGCATAAAAACAAAAACTAATGCAAAGAGAATACCCCAAATAACGTATTTTAAAAAAGCTCTGATTTAGGGTACGTCGCCGCTGACCATGCAGGAGCTTTGTCCATGAACCCCACTACGGTCATATCATTAGGTTGGTTCATGGACAAAGCCCAGACCCCTTATAGGCTCGCCTTCCCTGCTCACTATGTGCCTCATTACTGAAATCCTGAATCTGCTCTTTTATGTTGGGGTACTCGATCGATGACGTTTGACTGAGTCAAGGGTCAGATTGGCTGTGCGATAGTGTGGCAGTCTGATTCTGCGCATAATTTCGGGGATGGGGATTTATCCGGCTCAATTCTACACCCAGGGTCATTCGCATCACTGCCTCTTCTAGGCTCGATGTAAAATGGCCTTTAGATACCATCTGCACCCCTAGTATCCGTTCTGTGCAAGGAATGTTCAGGATTCACTTCCTGAAGGGAGCCTGTCACAAACGAGTATCTCCAAATCACGCATATTTGTAAACAGTAAGAATAAGGCGAGAGAGGTATAAGGTTCTTGAAGGAGTGAAATGTGGTTAAAAGTACCAGAAGGTTACAAATAGAAGGCTATAAGCGTGAATGAATGGCGGAGAATCCAGGACAAAGGATCAAGACCGGAGAATGGGATCTTGTGAAAAGATAGATAAATGAGATACATGTAGTTGTTAAATATTCGACTTGGTGTAATTTAATAGAAAAATTATAAATAAGATTAAAATTTTATATTGTATAGTCGAAAGGTCTTCTAAACAATTATTTGAACGTTATGAACTCGTTATATATCAGAGTCAATACTGTAATGAAGCTCAGCACCGAGAGGAGTGGCATGACCATCTCAAATTTCAATATGACCATCTCAGACTTCGATATGACTATCTGAAACTTCAATATGACCATCTCAGACTTCGATATGACCATATCAGTCTTCAACCTTGAACCTGCCTGAAGGCAGAGAACCAGAAGAAGTGAAGAATACTGTAATGCTTTATCTCGGTATCGGACTATGCCTCTTCCGCGGTCGCCGGATGGGTAACGACCTAAGGCTGGTTTTTTTCTCATAACAGGGTTGTTTACTTAACCATCAACAGTCGGTTCCTTTTATGTTCGTTTTTTTATCACGGGCTTTCTCTTCACCACCATTCTACGTCTTGTAACTGTGAAACTACCACGGATTATCTGACACAACAGTCATTCTCTGAGTTCTTGGGAACGGGAAACTGGTGGTAAGTCCCTGCAGCTTTCCGCTCCAGACACATGGATATCGGGCAATGCATTTTCCCACTATCACACATCTCTCGCTCTCGTTCCGTGGGGCTCAGTTTATAAACTGAATTGAAACATAAATCTTTGAATATTAGAATTTAATTGAAACGGACCGGAAGCTTAAATATAAAACTATTTTACAATCCATGCATAATTAAAATAAAAATATTAGTTATAAATCCTAGCGAATGTGCGATCCGCCACTATAAGGTCTGAGTTGTACTCATCAGAGGCACTCACCAACACACACTTCAGTTGGTGCAATCTTGCGCAGATCTTTCACTCAAAACGGAAAACACTCCTCTTCCACAGATCCCATCCTGTTTCTTCCTCTTCCTCTTATCTCACTTTCCGGTTCAATTCCAAAGAACATCTACCATAGAGGTCTCACTGGCTGCCTTCCTGACTCTTGGATCTTGACCTGTAGCCGAACCCTTCATGCCTACCAATTTTCTTTTGACTATGCGCCTGTGAGGAATCTGGTTCCCGCGACTTAGCTGTAGAAATAGCTTACGAATATGATTACTATCACCATATCTTTGGGTGGCGGTTCTGCGTGAACTAGAAAGGTTGCCTAATTTGACGAAACGAAGTACATGCATCCATAGTGATTAAGTACTTTTCATTTTAATATATTAAAAATAGCCATATTTATTTGGCATGGTGCTACTTTGCGAAATCGGGCAGATCCAACGTTCGACACTAGAGCGGATACTTCGACAAGTTTAGCTGAAAATGTACATGTTAAACTTGGATTTAACGACATATGGTCTCACAGACGTTCGATAATGAAAGAAATTGACATAAAATGGCCTACTGTTGCCATTACACTATAATAATGTCGCAATACTGCCAATAGAAATTATTGTAAACGTTGCGTCCCTACCTTGTCGATATGTATGCTGTTGACAGCTGTAAGTGTATTTACGCCTCAAATGTGTGTGCAGGAATTTTAAAAGGGACGGAGAACGTAAATAACAAGACGAGGTAGACGGCCACTGAAGAGGAACGTAGGCTGTTTTGAGTCTGAAATTAGTGTCATCAAAGTCAAGACTGATAAATGGACGCATTATAAATTATAAGTAGTGAAACTGGTGAATACCTCGATTCAGGAGAGCTGTCAATAACATAGTGTTAACCTGGGAACAAACTTACACTAGCGCCTGTGCAACAAATAGAGATGCAGGAAAAAATTCTGAACTCGTAGGACAGCGACCGAAAAATTTCGCTCAGCAGGAACAGTTCTAGTCTTGGTTATCACCACAGAAAGTCAGTCATAAGGCATGATTGAATAACGATAAGGCTGGGGACTAAGGACTGATTTTACGTATTGCGGTTGGATAGAGTTCAATGTTTCTTGCAAACTATAAGCCTCAATTTTGAAACATATCCTTTGTTGCACAGGAAGCCAGCGCAGAGAACAGGAAGCCAGTGCAGATATACAATTTCGGCATACACTTGATTGTGTAGAATGAAAATGCCATTCGTAGTTTAGTTTGGCTCGAGGTCGGGAATTGACTGGGTGAGGCCCTTCACCACCTTTACCAGTTTGAATGAGTTTCACGCCATTTAAGGTCCTCGTGTAAGGACAGTGCTAGCTAGAGATTAAGATCTCTGAAATAAAGTCATTATGATATCGGCATACAAACCGGCATCTTCACGCAGATGCGCCTTGGCGTACGCTTTAACAAATGTAGCTAATCACGCAGTTTACGTATGTGCTCTCCTTTCAATGTGTCTACTGGCATGAATTCGGCATTTTCAGATTAACGGGGGGGGGGACGCCCAGAGAGGGTAAAGTGAGGTTGGTGGGCGCTGGAAGAAAGTTTCGGGTATTTTGGAATGAAATCGAGGTTCAAAAACTTAGGACTCTTATAGTGGAATACATCAGAGACAACATGAATATTAAAGACACTGTTGAACGCCTCGATGGAGTCGTGCTAAAATGACGTGGCGGTCGTTATTCTAGTAAATTTTAAGTATGAATTTAGGAAATTCTTGCACCAAATATTTGAAATTTATTGCTTCCTTGCGCAGCTCTACTCAACTGTTACTATAAGAGGCCTGCTATATTAGCAGACACTGTTGACTTTTGAACTTCATAAATTTATAATTTTGACTGTTACATCATTTGTAATCGTAATCGTAATCAAGAATTTATAAAACGTCAATTCCAAATAAAGTAGGTTTTCAAGCGCTTGCAGAAGAGAGTGGAAGAAAGACTGAGAATTTCATGTCGCAGGTAACCAGACAGGCAGTTCCAAGATCTAGGGCCAGCCACAGCAAAACTTCTGGATTGAACCGTGGCTGTTCGAGCCAGTTGGTCAAGCAAGTCTCCTCGATCCGCCGAACGGAGCAGTCTGCGGCCAATGACATCGGAGGTAAGAACCCAAAGCTCCCTTAGGTAGAGAGGGGCTCATCCAGTGGGATATTCACGTACAGGCAAGAAGAGGTTGCTTCCAGGTCAAGATCCAAGAGTCATGCAGGGATTCAGTCAGACGACTACGGCGGGTGATGTTAGGAATTGGATCTGCAGGATAGATAAGGCGAAGAAGAGGCATGGTTATGCGATGCAGTGCATGCTAAGATACGGTAAGGTTAGGAAAGTTAATTTAAGGATCGAAGCGAAGAAAACGCAAGGCGACTCAAGCGAAGATAAGATGTGCTTTTTAAAATAAATTTTAGATCTTTTAAACAGATGTTTGAAACTATAGTGATTAAGTTCTTTTGAAGTTAATACATGAAAGAGCCGCGTTTCTCCGGCAAGGCGTTACTTGGCGAAATCGAGAGAATCTAACTTACGAGTCTCCAGCGGAAACTTCAACCGGGTTAGCTGACCCGTCAAACACACTCACCATCACTTCACCTCTTGAAGTCTCTGCCCAGGTCTTCCGCTGAAAACTGAAAACACTCCTCTTCCGAAAATCCTATCCTGATCTCTGTTATTCCCCTTATCTATCCTGCGGATAAAATTTCAAAAACCACCCACCCTGCCTGCCTGCCTGACTGTCTGCCTGCCTGCCTGCCTGCCTGCCTGTCTGCCTGCCTGTCTGTCTGCCTGCCTGCCTGCCTGCCTGCCTGCCTGCCTGCCTGCCTGCCTGCCTGCCTGCCTGCCTGCCCGCCTGCCTGCTCTTGGATCTCGACTTGAAACCGAACCCTTCTTGCCTATCGATTTTCTTTTGACTGAGCGCCTGTGAACAAGCTGATTCCATTGACTTAGCTTTTTTGGGCGCTGTAGAAATCTCGAATTTACAATTTACGATTACGATTACATATTAATCTTTGATTCAACGATATCGTGTGGCCTCAAAGACCGTAGACATCGAGAATGATTGAAACTGAGATAAAATGGGCACATTCTTGTCATTAGGATATATATAGGCAAAATACGACTTTAAGAAATAAATGGAAAACTTGCATACTCACCTTGTCGTATGTTGTTGACAGCTGTGCGCTTGAATACGCCTGTGTCTGCAGAAATTTTAAAAAGGATATTAAATGCAGACGGCAAGGCTTGGTAGACGGCCGATGAGGGGAGTACAGGCTATTGTAAGATGACATCTAGGTCAGAAAACGTAGGACTGATAAATGGATGCATTATAAATAACGCCTCGGCGAAGGCCACCAAAAAAGACGTATCAGCATTCAGGGAATTGTGGGTATTATCTAAGAGAAAGCCGCTGACATTTTCGCTTTTCTTAATATAGTAAACTTTTAAGAAATCGCAAGCGTAGACTCGTGATTTCTGCAGCACCCAACGATAGCTAAATCGCATGAAACAAATTATTAAAAGGCGCTTAATGAAAACAAACTCGATAGGCAATAAGGGTTCGGCTCCAGGTAAAGATCCAAAGAGTCAGGCAGGCAGGCAGGCAGGCGGGCAGGCGGGCGGCTACGGTGGTTAGTGTTTGGAATAGGACCTGCATGGTAGATTTAGGCTACAACGAAACTGTGTACATACTTTGCCCAGTGCTAACCCAAGTGTGACGTCGTCTCAAAGCCTGCAGGTGCTTGCATATATGTGCAATTAAGACCTGGGACGTCAAGATACTGGGTGACTAGATGTCCAAAAGTCCATGGCATGAGTCCTTGCCTGGTAGGCCTTGTTCGTAAAACAGGCTTCATACATACCTACTTTGCTACGTGCTAACCCAGTCAACCAATGAGGGCACTAACACATGCGCAGTTGATACCCAGAGGGCCACAGATGTTCTTTTGTTAACGCCTGCTTAATGTAAGAATATTACTGGGGCGTTTTTGTACATTTTAATTTGTGTGCACTTGTTAATTCACCGTAATATAATAACTTTATTATTGTCGTATTATAAAAATAACTCTTTGCGAGTCCTTATCATATCTTGCGTGCCTCAACTAGCCAAATACACAAACATAACCGAGAATGAGTGCCTGCAGATATTCCTCCAGACAACTTCGTGGTTAGACAACCTATAAGTCGTAGTTATGTGGTGTAACGTTTAGCACCATGAACTCTGAATCCAGCGATGCGAGTTCAAATCTCGGCAGAAACCGTAGGAATTAAAATCATCTAAAGAAACCAATAGGAACATTGGGACAGAAATTCTTAAGTGCAAGAGTTGTAGATTTATGGTACAGTTTTGGGTGATAGCACCGTCTGATTGGACGCTATGGCAGCTTATCTTATCTTACCTTTACCAAAAAGAGTGGAGCTTCACCTGTCAGATTTTAATAAATAATGAAATCATTTCGTGAATCAGATTTGAGTGATACCATGTAATATTTTACGACGTAACGTAATGTAACGCATGCTTAATGGAATGTAAAGTACAAATGAAATGGAATGTAATTCAGACGCAAGGCATCAATGTCCGTGTCATTGATCAGATCGAGCCCTGAGGTTATTTCATTCGGGGGATCAGACGCACTTTGAAGGGCGATGGAGTCATCGTCGTGCCCAAGATTTCCTTCACACGGATTGAATTCTGGCCCTCTGGTGGTTGAATATTGAAACGCTGGACAAGACTGGTGAGAAAGAGGAAAAGCTGCTGACGACCTAGAATCTCTCCGAGACAAGCACGCTTCCCTAGAAGAGAACAAATACAACGTTTCATTCTAAACAGACTGACCAATATATGTTCATAAGTGTACACTGGTTAACGTGCAGTATTGTCGACCAAGAGACCGGAGATAAACCTACAAATCTACACTAGGGCAGATTTTATGTTTTGAGATTTCTCCTCCACATGCGCCGCCCACCGACCTCAGCTGTAAAATGACCGTGCACTCTATGTAGGAAGATCAGTCAGCAATAGCTAGTATTGGCCATCCGC
Organism: Norana najaformis; assembly: GCA_964023275.1. Classification (NCBI taxonomy): domain Eukaryota; kingdom Metazoa; phylum Annelida; class Clitellata; order Crassiclitellata; family Hormogastridae; genus Norana; species Norana najaformis. Next base: position 37,309,356 of record OZ029918.1, on the reverse strand, counting down.
CCTGAAATGCCGAGCCTAAGAAAAAGTAAGTCGCTAACAATTGATACCAATGCTTGAGTCTCATGGTCAGCCTAATGGACTATTCCTCTTCTTCAATAATTAATTGATGAACGCTGCAGTCTTGATGAACGAAATAAAGAATGTCACCAGATTTCAAACATGAATTAAATCGAAGACATCTTAAGAGAGAATTAATTGAGGCAGTCTAAGGTAACATCACGTTATATGGTGCATATTTAACCCTAATAGAAAATGCAAATGCAGTGACAGGTGACTTTGTTTAGTGCTTTATAGGATAGTGCATGGTGCCATGTGGTGTATTGTAGTATAGAGTCCAGTCAGGTCAGTCTAAGGGATATAAAAAGCCTCTTAAGAACCTTTTAATATCCGCAGTTCAGGTCAGGTAGGTTAAAATATGCGAGGCAGTGTATTACTAAATTCAGATCAGGTCTGCACAGGGAAATAAAGATAGGGAATTATGAAAACATTTAAAGAAATATGAGACATTGTATCAGTCTTGCACATCAAACTGAGGTAGGTTAGTTATACAAATGATAAGTCTTTCTGTTATAATGAGCCTAAATGAAAGCCTAAATGAACACATTGCACCTCACATGGCGTATATTGCATAATAAATGTCAGAATTACAACTATGGGGATTGGAGCAATTCTGCCAGTACCCCAATAAATTCATTGAAAAATGATCAGGGTCGAGGCCATGCGGTCGCTATAGAAAAATATGTACATTTACTTTCTGCATTTACCAGCAGAACACTGTTGTTCCTTCGCGGTTCATTCTTTGACAGTGATGTTCGCCAGTTTTGCTTCATGGAATACATTCTGTATATTTAAGTATTCAATGAATATCGAAAACTGACGTTGAAACATACTTCGTCATTACATACCTAGTCCGAATGGTATCACTTTCTTACTGTCGATTATTTTGTTATCCTTGTCCAGGAATCTCTCCGGTCTGAAGTCTTCCGGATCTTTCCAGGACTTCGGGTCCATGTGAGCGTTGTAGGCATTCATTATGACCTAAATCAAAATATCAGTCTACATGATTACTCTTTGTATCATTAACTTAGGAATTAATGCAAACAAATTTATCCTTCAAGGTACGAAGCAGATAAATCTAACAACTGACCATACATCATCTGACTTCATCCCCGCCTGGCCTTTCTTTGGCGAAAGAAGTAAGTCGACACTTACCATGCATCCTTTAGGTATGTCGTATTCAAGTATTTTGGCGTCTCTGAGAGCCGCATGCAGAAGCAGAAACGGTAATACAGCATGTCGTCTCAGGACTTCCAGAATTACAGCCTCTGTGTAGGGCATACGTGGTTTATCATCGAGTGAGGGAAGCCTGTCTCCTGGTACCACGTCATCGATCTCCCTCTGAAGGCGGTTCAGAACCTCGGGATGGTTTGCAAGCGCCACTAATGCCCATTCCAACGTGTTCGATACTGTCTCCACACTAGCGAAACACAGATCACGCAACACGTAGAGTAACTCCTGATGGTCGTACTTGGTACCCTCAACTTCCAGAAATCGTCCAACGAAAGTAGCCTCAGAATGGGTGGATTTGATCAATTCTATCCCCGTCTCGATGGCTTTTAGCACCCTTGCATTGGTCGTTCGCATGGCATCGATCTTTCTTCGAAACGCTGGTAGAAAACGCACAAATGGAGCCAAGTTGAGAGTTAAGTCGACGTTTGAAATGCATTTTATGGAATTCTCAATGAGTGTAGGATGGTCCTTTGACTGTAGAAATTCGTTTCCGAACAGAATGCGCAGAACGACGTTTGAAGTGGCGTAAATGATTGTCCACTTTGGATCGAATGCACGGCCATTTTCTTTCAGAATCTCCTCGTTCAGTGACCCCGCTTCTTGAAGAATTCGCGTCTCAGTGATTCTCCCAACTCCGAATCCGAACTCCTTGAGGATGGAAAGCGACAGTTTGTGGTACTTCTTAAACAGATCGTTGTATCTTGCGTTAATGATGCCTAGGACAACAACAAATAAATTGTTAGTGACATCTGAATGAGGGATCGGTAAATTTATAATATTTCGTCTTAAGCCTAGATATTCAGTTTCGCAAGAGCCAAATAAAATATACATAGTTTTAGTGCCTAGAAGAATAAGACTTTTAATTGATGAGTCATACCTGCATAATGACACAGTAAATTTATTATATTTCATCTGAAATCTAAACATTCACCTTCGTAGGAACAAGACTGTTCTGCACACGTCCTGAAGAATAATATTGCAATATACCACAGTCTCATATTCTGAAGTAGACCCTGCGCCAAAGAAATAACTCCGAGTAGTTTACTTGACATAAATGTCAAGAAAATCCTAATTTTTGAATTAATAATGTTTAGTTAGACATCTAATCGTAAAATTGGATTTCTCATTTCAAATTAAAATTTCATTTCTAAAATTAGAAATATCGTTCTAAAATTAGACATATTTGTTTAAAATGAGAATTATCCTACTCAAGCGAAAAATGTTATACTAAACTTAATATTCCAATGTGAAAATTTTGAAATTAGGTAGGAAAAAGAGATATACAGATTTTGTGCTGATATTTAAAAATTATTATGAATAAAATGAATATAGTAAAAATGTAAGCGATTATGGAATGAACTCCATGGAAAAAACAAAGAAATATCAAGCCCCACGGATTGCATAAAAATTGAAAACCAAAGATGCCAGAAAATGGGAAAAATTAAGTACATTGATCTCATTGTTGCTAGAAGATCAAAATGAATGCAACTCACTTTGTTTTCTGATTAAAATATAACTGTTTAAATTGGACCATTAAACAAATCTTCCATCTACTGACTACCTTAATAGATCCGCTTATGGATTCATACCACGAATTAGGTGAATTATAAATCATTTTGTCCTCTCACAATTTATCTATTGTATAAATCAATTAATAGTTATTCAACTTTTTAAAATTTACTAATTAAACATTTGCTAACCACCGACACTTAAGAAATATTTTATCAAAACTTAAAAATTAACATAGGAATATCTTCAGTATACTTACATACATTTACACAAACAATTTTCCGAATACTGGATATAAATCCTTTATTCCATTCATAATTTTTCATTATGTTATACTGAATTTTAATACAGCGGATATGCCATCACTCAATATAGGATTTAAACGCTTAACAAAATCCGAAATTTAAAATCTGAAATCTGCTTCTATAGTTCGAATTCTAAAACTTCAGTGTAGTGAAATATAATACTCGATAATCACAATTTTAGCATTTTCAATTTTCTCTCGGAGCAGAATACACCAGAAACTCGATACAGCGCTGTCTTTGGAAGCCATGTCAATCTTCATCGCGATAACGCGTTTTCACGAGTTTTTATTTTGTTAGCGAATTCATTTTGGGTTTCATGGCCCCTACCGTCTTGTATCAGAATTTGTGATGGAACGAAGTGTATATAATGAATCTCCCACGGACATTCAGAAGGGCCTTAAATTAAAAAGCGCAGCATTTCGAAAGTTGTGGTGCCAGAGGCATGACTGACCTCTACGCTCGGGGTTTAGAATATTGTCTTGAATCCAGGTAAAAGGTCTTTCGGCGAAGACCTCTGATTGTCTGACTACAGCATTGAAAATCGTCTCGTAGCCATTAATTACCACCACCGTGCTGCAGAAATAACAAATGGAGTAAGAAAATCGGCGGGAAAACTCGGACATTCCGTCGCCTGTACAGTTGAAGGGCGGTAGGACAAAGTTTAGTTTCAAGTTGTGAATATACAAGTTCTTGTCGTCATCTTCATCATTATCACTGTCATCATTAGCAGCAGGAGAATTATTGCAAGGCATATATAACTTCTTTTGACTGCTTTAGGACCGTGAGTTAGCAATGGCCGAACCCCAACTTTCTGAATGGGAGACCAAAGCATCTCTATACTTGTCATTTACTTCCCACCTTACGCCGGTATGAAAATAATCTGTTGACAGAGGCACGTCAGCTTAAAAAAACATGTGTTCTGGGTCTTTCACGATGTTTCCTGAACAGGCTCGAATCCCCAACCTTTTTCATCATAGATCCAGCGCGCTAACTGATTCGACCATCGTGTTGCCCAAGGGAGTGGCATTGCAAACATTTGCAAAGTGAAGCATGATATTGACGACGATTATGAGAATGACGCGACGATCAGGACTGAAGTCATAATCGTGAAAATAAACGATTAAACTTTTCCTACGGTCTTCCTCCAGTTGTAAAGGAGAAAACAGGTCCGAGTTTTTCCGCAATTCTCATAAATTGCTCTGGTATCACCGCCGTTCCTCCACGAAGAATCGAGCCCAAGAGTTTAAGAACTGGCAGCGAGGGTGGATATCGATTTTCAGCATCTCTGACTCTGTTCTGATTGACCCGACGCAGTAGAAGGTAGCATCCAATGAATGTAACGGTTGCTACAAGTACTTGACTCTCTATTCCGTCAAACATCTGCGCCAAATAAAACAAAATATTAAAAGTCTCTGTAAATGTATTTTTTTTTGAATATTTTACACGTTGTACTACATGGGTTTAATATGGTATGGTAACGTAATGCAATGCACAGTAAGATACGCCCTTCTTCTTCTTATTCAGTGTTCTGCCATTAGGCAGGTCCAAGAGTCCAACGACGCCACCCTGCTCTCTTCTGTGCTCTTTCTTTAACTTCTTTGTCGCCCCGTCTTCTTTCTTTATCCATCATCCAGTCCAACAGCATATTTCTTGGACTTCCTAGGGTTAGTTAAGTTAAAATTAAGCATTAGAGCGCAACATAAGCGAAGTTAAACTATGTTTTTTTTTAAATTTACCGGATGAGATCCTTCGCCATCACTGCCCAAAATAAAGGGAGCCACTCCACTTAAGGTTCCAGTGCACGGACCGCGCTAACCTGAAATTCAAATCTCTGAGCTATAGCCATGATTGATATGCGAAAAGTGATCCCGATACACATAAGCGCGTTTTTCTAAGTTTCATGACTTGTACGGCACAGCCGGGTCCCAACCACAATCTTTTAATTTTACGCTTTTTACCTCCACGCCAATACTCGCTGGCCAGCCTATAATTTTCTGCGTTCATGAGTCACCAGTGGAGTGAAGGACTGTTCTCTTCTCGTTAGGTCACGTCTCCTTGTCTGCTGTGCCCGGTTTCCTCGTGTTGTCAATTTTAGTGTCAGTGACTATGACTGCATCATTACACAGCTTGCTTTTGTGATCTACACTGCTCATGTTGTTGTATCTTGCCAAATATAGCAGAGACAGGTGTGTTATTGAATTTAGACATGCGTCGTTGCAGTCTGGTCTATTTTAACTTGGCTCATGTCCATTCATTTCGTCTGAGTCCTGGTGCTGCTTTCTCAATACAGGCATATGTTCAGCTGCTATATAATACCAGTATCATATCTTATGTCCTGGATTGAACGTAAGTTTTATGTAGAACATTCTCGGCTACACGTCTTGAGTTTGTCTATGTATTTGCTTCTGTTGCTTCTTTTGACTGGTGATGTTGATGTTGATCCTGGACCAGAGTTCGAATATTGGTGAACTAAATAATTGTTCCCTTCGAAATAAAGCTGCGGTCAAAATAATTTACCTGAGAGCATTCCTTGGACATAACTGCTCTTTTTGATATCTTGCTTCAACCTGTTGTTACACCGGGGTTCATTCCTGATCTTACTCCCCAGCCTTTCCCATGCTGAATGACATTCGGTGCTATGGCAAAAGAGGGCACTTGGTTTCATTTTCAGGTCATACCTTCCAGTGCATTTTCGTTATTAGTTAGCTTTCTTAAACAGAAACCATCGAGTTTTGCAGGCGCTTTCGAAAGTAAAGCCAGTTTGAATATAAAGTAATCCCTCGAAAGTCTGTATTTTTTCACTTTATTAAACGCCAAAAGGAATGTAATTTCATATTTGTTATTATATATACATACATAAAGTATTCCTTAGTCAACATCAGATCAAAACTCAAAGTTCCTTGACTGACAAGTAGGCCTACTACTAAATGATTATGCTATCAGTTGTGAACTGCTTGCTTAATGAAATAATTCAATAAATGTAAATGGGCATGGTTTCATGTGGCGACCCTATGGCCTCGGCCTGATGCACATTTGGAATGTGACAGTGTTTTTCAACACAGAGGTTAGGTGTTAAAAATTAATCCCTGTCAGGAAAGAAATATCTGGGGGTTACTGCCCACTTGCGCTACCCATAACAAACTCAGCTATAAACCTAAAATAAGTAAACTGATTGTGCACTGTATTCGAGAAGACCAGATGGCCAGGAAGAGGACTTCTGTCCTCAGACTGAGGCTAAAATAGTTTCACTGTATAATATTAGCCTAATTACTCCCGAGTCTGGTGCTGTAATGACTCGTCAAAAGACAGAAATAGAGCTGCAAATCCACATAGCCGAAAGACAGATGTGTATCTCTCACTACGGTAGTTGAGTGCAAATGTTGTCAGCTTTTATTAGATTGTGCAGTACATTGGGTATAAAGCTGTGACTTCTGGATTAGAATGAAGCATAAGAACAAAAACTAATGCAAGGAGAATACCCCAAATAACGTATTTTAAAAAAAGTTCTGATTAAGGGTACGTCGTCGCTGACCATGCAGGAGCTTTGTCCATGAACCCCACAACGGTCATATCATTAGGTTGGTTCATGGACAAAGCCCAGACCCCTTATAGGCTCGCCTTCCCTGCTCACTATGTGCCTCATTACTGAAATCCTGAATCTGCTCTTTTATGTTGGGGTACTCGATCGATGACGTTTGACTGAGTCAAGGGTCAAATTGGCTGTGCGAAAGTGTGGCAGTCTGATTCTGCGCATAATTTCGGGGACGGGGATTTATCCGGCTCAATTCTACACCCAGGGTCACTCGCATCACTGCCTCTTCTAGACTCGATGTAAAATGGCCTTTAGATACCATCTGCACTTATAGTATCCGTTCTCTGCAAGGAATGTTCAGGATTCACTTCCTGAAGGGAGCCTGTCACAAACGAGTATCTCCAAATCACGCATATTTGTTAATAGTAAGAACGTGGCGAGAGAGATATAAGGTTCTGGAAAGAGTGAAAAATGTGGTTAAAAGTACCAGAAGGTTACAAATAGAAGGCTATAAGCGTGAGTGAATGGCGGAGACTCCAGGACAAAGGATCAAGACCGGAGAACGGGATCTTGTGAAAAGATAGATAAATGAGATACATGTAATTGTTAAATATTCGACTTGATGTAATTTAATAGAAAAATTATAATTAAGATTAAAATTTTATATTGTATAGTCGAAAGGTCTTCTAAACAATTATTTGAACGTTATGAACTCGTTATATATCAGAGTCAATACTGTAATGAAGCTCAGCACCGAGAGGAGTGGTATGACCATCTCAAATTTCAATATGACCATCTCAGACTTCGATATGACCATCTCAAACTTCAATATGACCATCTCAGACTTCGATATGACCATATCAGTCTTCAACCTTGAACCTGCCTGAAGGCAGAGAACCAGAAGAAGTGAAGAATACTGTAATGCTTTATCTCGGTATCCGACTATGCCTCTTCCGCGGTCGCCGGATGGGTAACGACCTAAGGCTGGTTTTTTTCTCATAACAGGGTTGTTTACTTAACCATCAACAGTCGGTTCCTTTTTATGTTCGTTTTTTACCACGGGCTTTCTCTTCACCACCATTCTACGTCTTGTAACTGTGAAACTACCACGGATTATCTGACACAACAGTCATTCTCTGAGTTCTTGGGAACGGGAAACTGGTGGTAAATCCCTGCAGCTTTCCGCTCCAGACACATGGATATCGGGCAATGCATTTTCCCACTATCACACATCTCTCGCTCTCGTTCCGTGGGGCTCAGTTTATAAACTGAATTGAAACATAAATCTTTGAATATTAGAATTTAATTGAAACGGACCGGAAGCTTAAATATAAAACTATTTTACAATCCATGCATAATTAAAATAAAAATATTAGTTATAAATCCTAGCGAATGTGCGATCCGCCACTATAAGGTCTGAGTTGCACTCATCAGAGGCACTCACCAACAAACACTTCAGTTGGTGCAATCTTGCGCAGGTCCTTCACTCAAAACGGAAAACACTCCTCTTCCACAGATCCCATCCTGTTTCTTCCTCTTCCTCTTATCTCACTTTCCGGTTCAATTCCAAAGAACATCTACCATAGAGGTCTCACTGGCTGCCTTCCTGACTCTTGGATCTTGACCTGTAGCCGAACCCTTCATGCCTACCGATTTTCTTTTGACTATGCGCTTGTGAGTAATCTGGTTCCCGCGACTTAGCTGTAGAAATAGCTTACGAATATGATTACTATCACCATATCTTTGGGTGGCGGTTCTGCGTGAACTAGAAAGGTTGTCTAATTTGACGAAACGAAGTACATGCATCCATAGTGATTAAGTACTTTTCATTTAAATATATTAAAAATAGCTCTGTTTATTTGGCATGGCGCTACTTTGCCAAATCGGGCAGATCCAACGTTCGACGCTAGAGCGGATACTTCGACAAGTTTAGCTGAAAATGTACATATTAAACTTGGATTTAACGACATATGGTCTCACAGACGTTCGATAATGAAAGAAATTGACATAAAATGGCCTACTGTTGCCATTACACTATAATAATGTCGCAATACTGCCAATAGAAATTATTGTAAACGTTGCGTCCCTACCTTGTCGATATGTATGCTGTTGACAGCTGTAAGTGTATTTACGCCTCAAATGTGTGTGCAGGATATTTAAAAGGGACAGAGAATGCAGACAACAAGATGAGGTAGAGGATCGCTGAGGGGGAATATAGGCTGTGTTGCAGATGAAATCGGGGTCATTAAACTCAAGACTGATAAATGGTCCATATTATATTTAGTGAGACTGCTGAACGCCTCGGTTCAGCAGAGCTAGCAATAACGTAGAGTATTAAGGTGAGAGAAAAATTACACTAGAGCCTGTATTGCATTGTATTTGGTAACTTGTATAGTGCTTCTTACGGAACAAACTACTCAGAGGCACTTACAGCATGAGAACCACTGGGAAATAAGAAAGTCTTTAAACAACAACCTTACTGAGTGTATCAAAAACAGTGACCCTTGTACGAAACGAAAGCGCAAGTACGTTCCATACAGATGGGTCAACGACAGCAAAAGCCCTCTGCTGAGCAAGCGAGGACTTAACAGGAGGAGCAAATAGATCCAGACTTGCTGGTACAAAAAATAGATACAGAAAGAGATTCTGAAATCGAAGAACAGCACCCGAAACATTTTGCTCAACAGGAACAGTTCTAGTCTTGGGTATCACCAGAGAAATACAATCAGATGATCTGATTGAAGAACGATAAGACTGGGGAGTAAAGACTGATTTTAAGTATTGCTTTTGAATAGAGTTCAATGTTTTTGCAAACTATAAGCCTCATTGTTGAAGTATATTCTTTGCTGCACAGGAAGCCAATGCAGAGAACAGGAAGCCAGTGCAGAGAACAGGAAGCCAGTGCAGAGAACAGGAAGCCAGTGCAGAGAACAGGAAGCCAGTGCAGATATGCAATTTCGGCATACACCTGATTGTGTAGAATGAAAATGCCATTCGTAGTTTAGTTTGGCTCGAGGTCGAAGAATTTGCTGGGTGAGACTCTTCACCACCTCTGCAGTTTGAATGAGTTTCTCGCCATTTAAGGTCCTCGTGTTAGGACAGTGCTAGCTCGAGATTAAGATCGCTGAAATAAAACCATTACGATATCGGTATGAAAACCTGCATCTCACGCAGATGCGCCTTGGCGTACGATTTAGCCTATGTGGCTAACCAGGCAGTTAACGTATGTGCACTCCTTCAAATGCTTCTGCTGACATGAATTCAACATTTTCAGATAAACTGGGAGACACACAGGTGAGATTGGTGGCCGCTCGGAGAAAGTACAGAGTATTTCAGGATGAAATCGAGGTTTAAAAATTTAGGACTCATATAAACAAGCCACAGCAAAAATTCTGTTTGGAGCCGTAGATGTTCGAGCCAAGAGGGAGAAGCAAGTCATCTCCGATCCGCCGAACGGAGCAGTCTGCGACCGGTGACAGAGGAGGTAAGAACACAAAGCTCCCTTATGTGGAGAGGGGTGCATCCAGTGAGACAGTTACGTACAACAGCCGAATAGGCAGTCAGTGCAATTCCTCAGACATGAAGGCCGAAATGTGGCCAAACCTAGGGATACTACCAATCAGGCGAGCACCAGCATTCAGAATAGACTGGAGCTGCGAGATGCAACAGAGACCTAAGCTTGCGAAGACAGCATCACCATAGTCGATCCTAGAGCAGATGAATGCATAAATCAGAGTGGTTGTCGCCTCGGTTCGTGAGGGAACGGCGTATGGTTCGTATCTGGCGCAGGTGATAAAAGCACGTTCGAGAAACAATCTTTACATCCTCCACCAGTGTAAGCTCCTGGTCCAAAGTCACTCCCAGGTTACGAACTGAGAATGAAACGGAGACATGGGGGGAAAGACTATAAAGACTGGTCAGGTCAATCTCGGAGAGTTGGACACGGCTACCAAGCCACATGAACAGAATCTTACCAGGATTCAGACAGAGACGGTTTGACTTCAACGAGACCTCGATTGCTTCCGGCGCCCAAAGCATTCCCTGAACTAATGAGACAGCCTCTGCAGCTGGGCCATGAATATATGCCTGAGTGTCATAGGCATATTGGTAGGACGCTACCATGGTCAGAGATCGGATATGTCCAAGATCAGCGGTGTAGAGAATAAAAGTAGAGGAGCCAGAAGAGAACCCTGCGGGAGACCCAGAGTGACCCAGGACTAATCATAGCGCGTTGAGGCAAAGAGGACAGACTGACAGCGACCAGTAAGAAAAGAGCAGAAGCAAAAGGGAGCCGGACCGACGAGACCAAATGAAATACCAAGGCGCTCATGAAGGATAATGTGATCAACCGTATCAAAGGACGCAGTAAAGGTAAGGTAAACTAATGCCTCATAATTCTTTAAATGTTTTCATAGTTCCCTACCTTTATTTGCCTTTGCAGAAATGGCCTGAATTTACTTATACGTGAATTTCTCCGAGACAAGAACGCTTTTCTTGAACAGAACAAATAAAGCACTTCTTTTAAAATAAATTGATAATTGTAGGTCAATGATAGTCTAAGACGCTGAGGTTTGAAGACGACCAAACAATGCTGGCAAATAAACAATAATGCCTGTTGAATCGCCTGAACCTAATTTCGATTGATTATAGTATAAAAGTAAATATCAAAATGACAAAGGTTTTGAAGATAAGCAGAAAGGAAGAACAACAGTAAGAATAATAGTGAATGATGAAGCGTGGGAACAGGTCCATCATTTCTGCTATTTAGGAAGTATGTTTACAACAGATGCAAAATATCGTAAATGCAAGCACCTGCAGGCTTTGAGCCGACGTCACACATTGGGTTAGCACTGGGCAATGTATGTACACATAAGCAGCCTGGTTGGCAAACAACGCCAACAAGACAAAAACTCATGCCAAGGACTTTTGAACATAGTCACCAAGTGTCAGGATGTTAAAATTGAATGCGTTTTACACGATGTCTCGTTTCTTATTGATAAACGGTCAAGCCAAACGAGCTGCTAACGTGAATGGTATTGGTATTAAGCAATTGTATACTTTGACAAATTATTTTACACTATTCCGAGCTATCTGTGAGTCAATATATGAGATTTGGCAAACTCCACTGTGTTTCTTGCAAATGAATTCCTCCATTCTGATTGGTCGGCTGACATGCGCGCCATTTTTATCCTTCTTCTTCGACTGAGTTCGTAACAACAGCTGGGAGGTCAGCTCAAGCAGGCATAAATAATGATCAGATTATTTAATTGTAATGGTGCCATTCCCAATTTTATAATATGGATTGTTTGATGGATAAGGCGAAAATTCGGCCTATCCTAACCTAATTATGCTGGTTCCTTGTGTGTAGGCAACCGAAGGTTGTTAAAGTTGAGGACAAGACGATGTTATCAAGCTCTTTCCTTCTCTAGCTGTCTTTGGCATTACCCTTTGCATCCTATGCCTTTGTTAAGCCTGCCATTAACTCCTCTGCGTTTAGAGACTGTTAAACTCCCAGGCCATTCAAGTAATCACTGGACATGATGACAGCGACCTTCTCACCCCTCTACGGTCTGGTCTGAAATGCCACATTAGATGAACTTTAAGTCATTAACTCATTTTATTATTGTCATATGAGCGAATAATACTAAATACTGACATACTAAATACTAAGATCAAACTAAACTTAATGGGCGATGTTTATTCAGGGCATGAAAAAATGGGGGTGCGGGAGGTCTGTGCTTCCAAAATTACGCCTCTACTGATTCGTCGTAAAGAATATGTGGGTTCGGTTTTTAAACCTAAAACTATTGTTTTATCGTGTTTTAAACAACAATCATCTATTGTTTCACATCTCAGAACGTTAAACCTTGCACTATTAAAACCCTCCTACACATAGTTTCATGGCAATACAATAGCCTGTATTTATAGAATCTTTACAATATTTATCGAATGTTCACATTCAGTCTTAAATGGGATTCATTAATTGTTTCATTGCTAAAACAATAGAAAACTATTGATATATGACAGACAAACAGGCAGCGGCATAGACCGTCAACCACGGAATGGCTCAACCGCAAAAAGGCCGGTGGTAGCCAAGTGCCTTTCCTGCGGCCGTTGACTCTGATCATATCTTACATTTGCGAAGAAAAGGGAAGCTTCAAGTGTCATATTTTAATATGTCATGTAATGGCTATGTGAGTCAGATTTGAGTGATGCCATTTAATGTAATACGACGTAACTTAATGTAACGTAATGTAACGCATGCCGAATAGAATGTAAAGTGCAAATGAAATCGAATGTAATTCAGATGAAGGGCATCCATGTCCGTGTCATTGATCAGATCAAGCCCTGGGTTGTTTCAGTCGGGGGATCAGACGCACTTTGAAGGGCGATGGAGCCATCGTGGTGGCAAAGATTTCCTTCACACTGACCGAGTTTTCGCCATCTGGTGGTCGAATATTGAAACGCTGGACAAGACTGGTGAGAAAGAGGAAAAGCTGCTGACGACCTAGAACCTCTCCGAGACAAGCACGCTTCCCTATAACAGAAGAAATAAAATATTTCAACTAAAATTTATTGATAAATGTAGGTCCACGATAATACTCTGGATAGCGTGCTGTATTGGCAATGGAGCATTGGGTTAAACCTACAAATCTACACTAGGCCAGATTTATGTTTTTAAATTTCTGCTGCACTTGCGCCGTCTACCAAGGTCAGCTGTTAAATGGTCGTACACCGTCGATTGGAAGATCAGTCAGCGAGAGATGAGACTGACCATCCGCCCTCATGTGCCGATGCTAAGAAAAATGAAGTCGCTAACATTAGATACCCGTGCTTACATCTCATTGATCAGCCTAAAAGACTGCTCATCCAGAGGCCCGGGAAGTGTTTAAAAGTTGTGTGAGCCAACCTCAGCCAAGTACAGACCTAAGATGGATAAAATTATACCTTATATCCGATATAATCTACAAGAATGTTACTGTCATTTTTTGTCAATTTTTACAACCACTGAAAAGTTTATTATACTAGATACACTCGAACAGGAAACTTCAGTCTTCACGAGCCGTATTTTAAAAAAATATTTCGTCACTTGCAAAATTTGTGACGTAATATCAGAGTATACAGTGACGGATCCAGAAGGTTTATAACGGGGGTTATAATGCGCGTCTGGGGCCAAGCTCCAGTGGGGTCCATGTAAAAGCCGATGGTCAGGAGAGGGGCAAAGCCCCTTTGAAGCTTAGAGCATTTACTTAGCTATTAATTTTAATATATATTGTATATATATATATATATATATTAAAATTAATAGCTATATACATATATAAAGTTAAATTTGGTTGTGGTATTTGTACTTTGTACCATATACTTGCATTGTTTGCTTAATCCGCTTATTCCGATTTCCTTCTTTCATCATAGCACCACTTCTTAAACATTTCTAGCCTTAGCATCTCATTGAAGTCTTCTGATTTTGACATAGAGTTGAAAATTATGCAACAACCTGACCTCTGCGGATTTGATTTGAATTGCATGAGCCGGTCTCTCCGACATAGCTTTTGAAATGAAATTATGCCAGATCTACCTGCTCCCTCTGTCTCCATCTTCGTAAATGTCAGTGTCGTTTGTTTCAAACGCTTGGGATGTGGACCTCAAGATATTTTCAATGATTTTTTAAAATAAAATATATTTGGCTAAATGACAGCTAAACGAATGCTGTCAGACAGCCGATGACGTCGATGAAAGATTGTTGCAGAGTCGAGCCATTTCTACAGTGTTACGATTTTTATTTCGCCGGTGTGTACATTAGCGTATAAAAGTTGCTTGTGGTGTACAACTGTATGTGCGGGATCCTTTGTGTAGCCCCAACCCTACACGGCAGAAGAGTCCCCTTCCCCCAAGCGACACCGTGCGGGCTACACGGTGGAATGTTCCCCTCGCTCCTAGCGACGCCCGGGGGAGTGAGGTCAGCGACACAGTATGACTTCCCCCAAGCGACACCGAGCGGGCTACACAGCGAGAGGAATGTTCCCCTCGCGCATAGCGATGTCTGGGGGTGAGGTCAGCGACCCACAGGATGAAGCAGGCCTGGGAATGACATGGAGAATGGAGATATAAGCGGCGGATTGCACATGATTTAGTTTCTTCATACTTCGGGATGGGGCCAAGTCCTATGTAAATATCAAATGGGGCATGGCCGGATTGCACCCTTGGATCCGCCACTGAGAGCATGTAATATTGTATTATTTTTTTATAGTATTAATGTTTGTTCAGTGGCATAGGTAGATATCTCTGTTGCCCAAAAAAGTTGTGTGAGCATGTTCCTATCTCGGCGTCAGAGAGCCAAAACTTGTGTGAGCATCGGCTCCTTTGGCGCCATGGCTTCCGGGCCCCTGTGCTCATCTGTTCAATTACGACTTGTTAAACGAAATCAAGAATGTCACCAGATCCCAAACACGAACTAAATCATAGATATATTAAGAGAAAATTAATTGAGGCAGTGTAACATGTATACATATCAACCCTTAATAGAAAATGCAACTGCAGTGAGAGATGACTTTGTAGAGTGCAGTTTAGTGAAGTGTTGTATGGTGTAGTGTAGTGTAAAGTCCGGTCAGATCAGTTCAAGGGATATATTATAAAGACCCTCTTAATATCCTCAAATCAGTCCAGGTATGGTAAGATATGCGATGCAATATAAAGTAATATTATTACTAAGGTTATACCAGGTCAGCGAAGGCAAACAAAGGTAGGGAACTATGAAAACATTTAAAGAACTATGAAATAACGTATCAATCTTGCATATAATATTGAGGTAGGTTAGTTATACAAACGATAAGTCTGTCTGTTATATTGAGCCTAAATAAACGTACTGTGCCCAGTGCAATTGTGAATAAATCACATGACGTATGCTGCATAGTAAGCCAGAATTACAATTATGGATATTGGAGCAATCCTGCCAGTACCCCAATAAATTCATTGAAAAATGATCAGGGTCGAGGTCATAGGTCGCTGCAGAAAAATATGTGCAATTACTTTTTACATTTATCTGAAGAACACTGTTGTTCCTCAGGGGTTCATTCTTTGACGTTTATGTGCATCGGTGTTACTTCATGGAAAGTATTCTGTATATTTCATGATCAAAGAATATCTAAAACTGATATTGAAACTTCATTCCTAATGTCATACCTAGTCCGAATGTAATCACTTTCCCACTGCCGATTATTCTGTTGTCATTGTCCAAGAATCTCTCCGGTCTGAAATTCTCCGGATCTTTCCAGGACTTCGGGTCCA
Organism: Norana najaformis; assembly: GCA_964023275.1. Lineage (NCBI taxonomy): Eukaryota > Metazoa > Annelida > Clitellata > Crassiclitellata > Hormogastridae > Norana > Norana najaformis. Next base: position 37,293,432 of record OZ029918.1, on the reverse strand, counting down.
TGTGAGCGCTGTAGGCATTCATTATGACCTTCACAAAATATCAGTCTACATAATTACACTTCGTATCATTGACTTAGAAATTAAAGCAAACAAATTTATCCTTCAAGGCACGAAGCAATTAAATCAAACACCTGACCATACCTCACCGGACTTCAACTTCAGCTGACCTTTCTTTGGCGAAAGAACAAAGTCCACGCTTACCATGCATCCTTTAGGTATGTCGTACTCAAGTATCTTGGTGTCTCTGAGAGGCGCATGCGGTAGGAGAAACGGGCCTACAGTATGTCGTCTTAAGACTTCCAGGATCACAGCATCTGTGTAGGGCATATGTGGTTTATCATCAAGTGAGGGTAGCCTGTCTCCTGGTACCACGTCATCGATCTCCCTCTGAAGGCGGGTCAGAACATCTGGATGGTTTGCAAGCGCCACTAATGCCCATTCCAACGTTGTCGATCCCGTCTCCGTACTACCGAAACACAGATCACGCAACATGTATAGTAAGTCTTGATGGTCGTACTTGGTACCCTCAACTTCCAGAAATCGTCCAACGAAAGTAGCCTCAGAATGGGTGGATTTGATCAATTCTATCCCCGTCTCGATGGCTTTTAGCATCCTTGCATTGGTCGTTCGCAAAGCATCGATCTTTCTTCGAAAAGCTGGTAGAAAACGCACAAATGGAGCCATGTTCAGAGTAAAGTCGATGTTCGAAACGCACTCTGTGATATTCTCGATGAGTGTAGAATGGTCCTTTAACTGTAGAAAATCGTTTCCGAACAGAATGCGTAGAACGACGTTTGAAGTGGCGTAAATGATGGGCCATTTTGGATCGAATGGACGGCCATTTTGTTTCAGAAACTCCTCGTTGAGTGATTCCACTTCTTGCAGCATTCGAGTCTCAGTGACGCTCTTGACTCCGAATCCGAACTCCTTGAGGATGGAAAGCGACAGTTTGTGGTACTTCTTAAACACATCGTTGTATCGTGCGAAAACGATGCCTAGCAGAATAAGACATTTAATTGGTGAGAAACAGTAAGTTTAAAATGTTTCACCTGAAATCTATGCATGGGCATTCGGAGGAACTAGGCTATGATGAACACGGCTGTAGCATAACATTACAATATACCAGAATCTCACATTCCGAATTGGCACCTGCGTCACGAAAATGCTTCAGAGGAGTTTACTTGCTACAAATGTTAAGATAATCCTAATTTTAAATTAGAATTCTTTAGTTAACTCTTTAATCCTAAAATTGGAATTCTTATTTCAGCTTATAATTTCAATTTTAAAATTAGAAATATCGTTCGAAAATTAGACATATTAGTCCAAAATTAGTATTTTCGTTATGAAACAAGAAATCTTACACTAAGCATAACATTCCAATTTAAAAATTTTGAAACTAAGTAAGAAAAGGAGATATACCAATTTTGTGCCCATTTTTGGAAATAAATATTGGTAAAAGAATATCCTACAAATATAAGCGATTATGGAACGAACTGAATAAATATGCCCCCATGATTGTTCACTCTACTAGGGAACCTATGGTTGCACTAAAATATGTTGAAAGCATTAAATGAACCGTTTTGAATTTTAACTAAGTAACACCGCGGATTGCATAAAATTTGGAAACCAAAGATGTCAGAGAGACAGGAAATTTAAGTGCATTGATCTTATTTTTGATAGAAAATGAAAACAAATGCGACTCATTATAATTAACGATTAAAATATAACTGTTCAAACTGGACATTTTAACAAGTTTTCCACCTGCTGACAGATTTAAAGCAGCCATGTTCGTAGCCATACAACGAATTAGGTGAATTAAAAATCATTTTGTCGTCTCATGATTTATCTATTAGTTAAATAAATTTATAATTAGTCAACTTGTTAAAGTTTACTAATTATACTTTTGCTAACTCGCGACTTTTATGAAATATTTTACCAAAACATGGAAATATACACAGAAATATCTTCAGTAGGCCTATACTAACATACAGTTACCCGGATCTCCATTGACAACACGTACCGAATATTGAATATAAATCCATAATTCTATTCATAAATTTTGTTTAATATTAGGCCTACAATTTTATTACCGAGGATATGCCACCAGTCGATATAGGAATTAAGCACCAAACAACACCTGAATAATAAAATGTGAAATCTGATTCTATAGTTTGAATTCCATTTTCAAAACTTCAGCGCCTAACCCTAACCCTAACCCTGATAATCACAATTTTACTCTCCTCTGACGCCGTTGCAACACCTCTCAGAGTAGGACAGGGCCCCGAGAGCCATGGCTCATACAAGTTTTGGGTCTGTTATGCCCGTGGCAGGAACAAGCTCACACAACTTTCTTGGGCAATTGAGATATCTACCTATACAACTGAGCAGACATTAATACAATAAAAAAATACATTGATACTTACTCTGATATTAGGCCTACGTCACAAATTTTGCGTGACGAAATATTCCTTTACAGTTGTTGCAAAAAATTACAAAAATATTCTTATAGATTATTTCGGATATAATGTACAATTTTATCCACCTTAGGTCTGCAAAGAAACTCGGTACGACGCTGTCTTTGGACGCCATGTCAATCTTTATCGCGAGAACGCGTTTTCACGAGTTTATATTTGGTGGGTGAATTCATTTTGGGCTTCTTGACCCTGGCCGTCTTATATCAGAATTGGTGTTATAGCGGTGTGTTCATAACGAATATCCAGCGTACATTCAGAAGGACCGTATATATTAAAAAAGTTCTGCAATTCGAAAGTTGTGGTGACATTGGTAGGACTGACCTCTGCGCTCGACGTTGAGAATACTGTCTTCAATCCAGAGTGGAGGTCGGTCGGCGAAGACCTCTGATTGTCTGACAACAGCATTGAAAATCGTCTGGTAGCCATTGAGCACCACGAACATTCTGCAGATATGACTAAGGAAGTAAGAAAATCAGCGGGAAAACTCGGACCTTCCCTCGCCTGAACAGTTGCAGGGCGGTAGGACAAAGTTTAGTTTCAGATTAGTATTATACTCGTTCTTGTTGTCGTCTTCATCATCATTATCACCATCATCATCAGCGGCAGGAGATTTATTGCAATGTAAGTAAAGCTTCAGTTGATTGCTTTTGGACCGTGAGCAATCAATGGACGAATCCCAACTTCCTGAATCCGTGGTTTACGCTGGTAAGAAAATAAACTTCTTGGTGGAAGAGGCACAGTTGCTTAAAACCTGTCCAGGATCTTCTATGATGTCCTTTGAGCAGGATCGAATCCCCAACCGTTTCGTCACAGATCCAGCGCGCTAACTTAACCGACCACAGTGTTCCACATAGGGAGTGGCATTGCAAACATTTGCAAACTGAAGCATGATATTGATGATGATGATGATGATGATGATGATTGTGAGAATGATGCAACTCTGACGACTGAAATCACAATCATGACAAAAAACTATCCTACCGTCCTCCAAATGTGAAGGAGAAAACAGGTCCGAGTTTTTCCGCAGATCTCATGAAGTGGTCTGGCACCACCGCCAGTCCTCCACGAAAAATAGAGCCAAAGAGTTTTAGAACTGGCAGCGATGGTGGATATCGCTTTCCAGCATCTTTTACTCTGTTTTGCTGGATCCGACGCAGTAAAAGACAGCTTCCAACGAATGTAACTATTGCTACAAGTACTTCAATCCCCATGCCGTCGTCAAACATCTGTGTCGAATTAAAACAAGTTTTATAATTCTCTACGCAACATCTGTAAATGTATAGCAGAATAGTTTACACGTATTCCTTCCTCGGATTTAGTTTGTATCGTAACGGCAATCGTGAACTGGAGATTTCTACAGCGCCCAACGAAAGCTAAGCCGCGGAAACCAGCTTATTTACAGGCGCTCAGTCAAAAGAAAATCGATAGACAAGAAAGGTTCGCTTCCAGGTCATGATTCCCGCGACTTTGCTTTCGTTGGGCGCTGTAGAAATCTCGAGTTTGACTTACGATTACATATTCATCTTTGACTCAACGATATCGTAAGGTCAAAGGCCGTCCACATCGATAATGATTGAAATTGAGATAAAATAGACACATTCTTGCTATTAGGATATATATATATACATGTATATATAGTCGCTATGAGCCTTTAAGAAATAAGTGGAAAAGTTGCATTCTTACCATATGGAATGTTGTTGACAGCTGTACGCGTGTTTACGCCTGTGTCTGCAGGAATTCAAAAATGGACTTTGAACGCAGGCTGCAAGGCTTGGTAGGCGGCCGATGAGGGAGTAGAGGCTATTGTAAGATGATATCTAGGTCAGAAAACGCTGGACTCAAATGGATGTATTATATAGATTGCAGAAGCCGGGCTAGTAATAACACAGCAGCCATCAGGGAATTGTGGGCATTAAATATCTGGCAGAAATAATACCCTGATAAGTAAGTAAGTCAGTAGGTAATGGATTTGTTAACACGCCATATGTTCATTAAATCTGCCGTCTTTCCATTTCTCTCAACCTAAACACAACCCACCGTAACATCTCCTCTGTCTCCTATCTCTCTGGCCTGCTAACCGGACCTTGTTCATTAAACGACATCTTTGGACAATCCTATGACACGTCGCAGCGCTCGTGAATAAGCTGGTGCCCTGAGCTTAGCTATAAAGTAACGCTTCAGAGATTGCGAATACGATCATTACGACGCTTGCTGTTCTCGTCTGTTTGATGATGGTTGCATCCATGATCCTCGAACCCTTGGAGCCCCATACACGTTCACAACAATAACATTCTAAATAAAATTCAAAGATAATACTTTTCTGAGCTTAATTTAACTAATACTATGAATTAAAGTCAATCGTTTTTAAAGCGTCCAACTCATAAACATGATGAAAATTAATATATTTACGTACAGAACTTTAAAAATATGTTCACAATTGAATGCTGAACTCCCAGTATCGACGGCTCTGATCTCTCTGCTTCTCTTGAGTTGCCTATCGTTCTCAGATCGTACACTGTTGGGGGAAAGATAACACGGCGAGAGGAATAGCTAGAGAGCTAGAGAGAGCTAAAGAGATAGATAGGCAGATAGGCAGGCAGATAGATAGATAGATAGATAGACATATAGGCAGATAGATAGACAGATAGATAGATAGATAGATAGATAGATAGATACAGATAGACAGATAGATAGATAGACAGATAGATAGATAGACAGATAGATAGATAGATAGATAGAGACAGACAGACAGACAGATATACAGACAGACAGACAGAGTGAGACACAAAGAGAGAGACAGAGAGAGACACAGAGAGAGAGACACAGAGAGAGACGCAGAGAGAGACACAGACAGACAGACAAAGACAGGGACACAGAGAGACAGAGACACAGGCAGAGACAGAGACAAAGAGAGAGATACACATACGAAGAGATAGAGAAAGAGAGAAAGAAAGAGAGAGAGAGAAGGAGAGAAAGAGAAAGAGAGAAGATTGGCCTGGGCTGAAGAAAAGGAAGTCAAAAACATTTCATATCGATGGTTGCAACTTATGGTTTTAAGCTGTCGAAGGCGCTTTAATGAGGTACTTAAGGGGAGCAGTGTTCAGTGTTCAGATACATACATACATACATACATACATACATACATACATACATACATACATACATACATACATACATACATACATACATACATACATACATACATTATGATATACTGTATTATTAGCTTAAGGGAATGCTCTCGTTATTCAGCAATTTAATTTATCGTGGCTATGTTCAATATAATGACAAATCCATGAGTTATAAAAATTCCAAATGGATATACAGTTCTCAGTTGTCCTAGCGACAGACCTAATCACAATAGCATATTCTCCGTGCTTATAAAGTGAGTACTACAACTAAAAGTATAATTCTGGGGAAGCCTGTCAGTATCAACGGAACACCGTTGCTCCTTGGGTTTACTCTTTGACAACCACGTCGATCAGTGCTATCTCCGTGAAATATATTATGCATTTTGTGTGATCTGTGAGTTAATCAAAGACTAAACTAAAATATAGATAAGCTTTACGTACCTAGACCAAATGGTATCACTTTCTTATTGTCGATTATTTTGTTATCCTTGTCCAGGAATCTTTCCGGTCTGGACTTCCGGATCTTTCCATGACTTTGAGTTCATGTGCGCGCTGTAAGCATTTGGTATAACCTAAATCAAAATTTTAATATGTAAAAAACACTTGGAGCTAGAGATAAATTGATGTTGAACTAGCTCTCTAGAACAGTCTGGGATGATGTAATGAGAGCAGTTATGGAACTACCTTAGGGAAACGGTGAGCTTAAAAATGATTGGATACCGGTCCAAGAGTATAATGTAAGACATAAATCAAGAATGATAGAAAAATAGAATAAGTATTAATTTAATTATTATTCTAATAATAATTTTAGTTATTTTAATAATTGTTATTAGAGGGCTTAGGACATGATGACAATATCCCGGAGACGCAAGTGGCATATACACGTTCCAAGGGACAATATCCAAAGTTCATGTCAACACAAGTCACCTTCTACAGTGAAACATCACCAACCATTGCGCGTCATGGACACAGTGTGAAGCTTCCAACCCGTTTGAGACTGAATTTGACTCACAAAATCAACAAATAATCAAGATGTAGTTACGCTTAGAGCTTGCAATTGTTTAAGGAAAGAGAGATGTAATAGTTTATGCAGGACACAGGCCACGCCTCAATGGTTGACAATGACGCTATAGATGGGCCACATACTCAGTATACTCTATTATCGCATGTTGTAATAACTTCAGTCAATATATTACATAGAATAGCTAACAGGAATATCCGCATTCTTGAATCTACTATAAGCCAACCTGATACAGATGGATAACCTTCCATGACCTCATCTCACCTTGACCTCACCAGATCGCACTCCAGGCGATGCTTACCATGCATCCTTTAGGTATGTCGTACTCAAGTACTTTGGCGTCACTGAGAGTTGCATGTGGTCCGAATAACGGTGCAGTAGTACGACGTCTCATGACTTCCAGCATCACTGCCTCTGTGTAAGGTAAACGTGGTTTATCATCGAGTGAGAGAAGCCTGTCTCCTGGCACCACGCCATCGATCTCCCTCTGAAAGCGGGTCAGAACCTCTGGATGGTTGGCTAATTCCACCAATGCCCACTCCAACGTTGCTGATACGGTCTCAGTACCACCGAAGCACAGATCACGCAACATGTAGAGTAAGTCCTGGTGGTCGTAATTGGCACCCTCAATTTCCAGAAACCTCCCGACGAACGTGGCCTCGGAATTGGTGGTTTTGATGAACTCTATACCCATTTCGATGGCTCTCAACAACTTTTCACAGGACGTTCGCAAACGTTCGATCTTCCTTCGATACACTGGCAGAAATCGAACGAATGGAGCCATGTTGATAATAAGGTCCATGTTTGAAAAGCACTCTCTGGAACTCTCAACGATTGTAGAATGGTCTTTCGGAAAAGACTGTAGGAAGTTCTTTCCGAATAGAATGCTCAGAACGACGCTTGAAGTGGCATAAGTTAAGGGCCAGATTGGATCGAATGGACGGCCATTTTGATTCAGAATCTCCTCATTTAGTGATTCTACTTCCTGCAGAATTCGCGTCTCAGAGACTCTGTCGACTCCGAATCCAAATTCTTTGAAAATGGACAGGGACAATTTATGGTTCTTCTTAAATATATCGTTGTTTCGTGCAAAAGAGACACCTAGACGGTAAAATTAATCATTTTTACGACAGCTTACTAAATATATAAGAATTGGTCAAAGGCACTCGATTTTGCAGTCCATATTGCTCAGCGTTAACTAAGACGCTGCAATCTCATATTTTTATTCCTTTTAGTGCCATGATAAAGCTTCATAATTAGCGGGTCGAACTGCAACAGCCACTTTGTAAATTAACTGAAAAATTTGAATTCTAACTCTAAGACAATAGGTCTGTAATTCTCTGCAGCCTAATCGGAATTCTATTTCAAAATGTGTAATTCTAGTTCTGAAAACTGAATTAGAAGTTTACATTTACATCACTCCTCAAAGGCAATAAAATACAATACGTTACGTTACATCGCCTGTGGAGGTTGTTGAAAGGCGCTACACAAATATTCATATGCATAAACGACTTACATGCTTGACGGCATGGATGCATGCATGCATACACACATACATACCTAAGTACCGGTATGTATAAATATATATGTTTGCATGAATTTAGGGCCCCCTAATACATCCATGCATGATTACATACTTAAGTGCATGTATGTATGCAAATATGTATGTATATATATATATAATACATACACGATGTAGGCTACATTACACTACGTAGATGTTTGTACACTTAACATGGCAAAACATGACATGTAGAGTTAAGTGAATAAGAAGACCGTCTGTATTAGAACCAATGGAAATTACTGGAAGTGCTCAACAGCGAACCCTGCCTAGCTTCCTGTTCGGCGCTGTGGTAAATGTAAATGTGTAGGTTTTGTATAGCGACCGTATGACCTCGACCCTGCTTATTTTTCAATGAATTTATCGGGTGAAATCCTTCACCACCGCTGCCCGTTTGAATGGGGAGCAGCCACTGAGACGGTACTGTGTTCCAAACTATGCCATAAGTCTATAGCTCTTTCACTGAAATATTTATGTTCTAATATTCCTATTGATTTCTTAAATAATTTTAAACCCTGCCGAAGTGGTATGGTAAATTCGAGTCTGTTAATCTTATGTAGGCTAAATACCAGCTTCCTCTTCAGAGCTGTGGAAGCTCTAGAATATAATTATAACACAATATTTTCACTTCAGAATATAATTATAATACAATATTATTATATGAAGGAGCACTATAACAATTTACTCATTTTCATTAAATCGCCCTTTTTGCCATGCATTTATTAATTCCCGTAATTGGGTATTACCGACTTCAGGCTAAACTAATAATTTCATCAGTTGACGTATCTCTTTTCATCTGTTATCACATTTTCGATACGCCTTACATAGACGCAGAAGACGTAGATGAAGTTTTGGGTTAATGGCCGAAGCTTTTAATTGGGGGTTATTTTCTTGGATGGTGATTGCAGAAGGTTTTTGGCCAAGTGTTCACCCTAGGAGTTATTGCTATGGGGGTTATTGGCCGGGAATAGCCTATTGGCTAGGGTTTTGGGTATAATTCGTGTGGGTCATGATGCAAATTTGTACCGTGACAGCGGTGACTTTGAAGTTGGTGCCGGGTTAACAGTTTGTCAGGCATGGTACGTTTTAAAGAAGGTATGGATGGTAATTAAGCTTGTGAAGTAAAGTAAAGAAGGCAAGATAAGTTAAGGTTAGTCGTATGGTTCCCCCTTCTCTCTGAAATCTTCTGGCAACCGGACTTTGTTCTTGACATGACATCTTTGGACAACCCCACTGACTTGAAACAGCGGTCGTGAATAAGCTGGTGCCCTGTGCTTAGCCTTACAGTAGCGCTATAGAAATTTCGAATTTACGAATCTTACGATTTATGAAGTCTCCATGACCACGGATATGTGATTACCAAGTGGTCAAGTGTGCTGGAATAGATATCGAAGGCTCAAATCGCTGAAATAACAGAATGATGCCTAAGATTTCTGTTCTGCTAGCAGACTCAGTTATAAGATGAGTTAACTGACTCGGTAGGAAGATCAGGCGACAAGGAGAGAATCTGCCATCAGGATTCAAGTACCAGCAAATAGTCATTAACACTGCTCTTGGTGTTCACTGCCTTCGTCATTCTCTTCTCCTACTTCTATATAGAGCTGACGTCTTAAAACTAATACAGTTAAGCTTAAACAGAAGCTGTAATATATGTATGTAGTGTAAGTCTGTAATGTATGTTTGTATGCAATATATGTTATTTTACATGTAGAAATTTATCTAAAATTTATTTGATAATCTCAAAAGCATATTACCTGATTTCACAAAACTGTTACATTTTAAAATAAATAACCAGAACCTTGAGAAAATAGATCACAGTGTCTAACATGAAAATGCTGTTAAATTTGCAAATATTTCAAAAAGCGTGCAAAGAACTATTACAAAGCCGTAGATAATAGTTACGACAAGAACATGAGAAATCTGCTGAATCATGATGGTTGAGCCAAAAGGCTTGCGCTGAACGAAGCTGACGTCTTAAGTTCGTCGATGTTGTCGGCAGCTGGTAAAAGGTCGACCTGGTAAAGCAGCTTTTTAGTGCTCACCAAGCTGTGTGTGTTGTCGAACGTCACAGTGTCTGTAAAAACAACACGTGGATCAACATTCTCGTCGCAATCGTAACTGTAAACTCGAGATTTCTAAAGCGCCCAACAAAAAATACGTTGCAGGAACCGGCTCATTCACAGGCTCTCAGTTTTCTCTCAGTCAAAACAAAATCGAGAGGCAGGAAGAGCTCAGTTCCAGGTCACGATCCAACAGTTGGGCAGGCAGACAGTCAGATGGCTACGGTGGGTAGTGTTTGGAACTGGATCTGCAAGATAGATAAGGGAAGGAGAGGAATGTTGCACTTGCATCAGTACCCGGCTAAAGGAAGGGAAAGTTAACGATCCAACCAGTAGAACTAAATTCCACAACAAATCCAAGTCATGCGACAGCAGCAGAAACTGGTGTGCCATGTCCTCTGACTTTCAACTGTAATCGTAAATTTCAAATTTCGAAAGCGCTACTTAAAAGCTAAGCACAGGGCAACACCTTATTCATGAGCAATGTGTCAAATCATTAGGGTTGTCCAAAGATGCCATGTCAAAAAGCAAGTCTGTTTGCCAGAAGACCAGACAGAGGAGGAGGAGCTGCTAAGGTGATCTGTGTTTAAGCCGAGAGAAATACCACTAGACCGGCCGTGAAATATCGTCAACTCAACGTGGAGAATCTTTCAAGGGCCAAACTCCAAATAAAAATTTAACAAAATTAAAAGCATCAACGGCAGAAAATATATTGGGATGGACAAGACCATTGTGGAGGCAGTTTCTATTTAAGTCCACTTCAGAAGACGTAGAAACAGCACATAGCGGCAAATCCAAGCTTAGCCGAAGCTTGTATACTTTAACATTAACTGCCTCATCACCACTAAATTTCAGAAACTAGCCATCCAAAAGCAACTTCAAGTCAAGAATAATGTGGACTTACATAAACCTGGCTTCTGGCAAGTGACACTTCCATCTTCTGGAACCATGTGGCTGTTGAGCCGGCCAAATGGTACTACCATCTCCTCTTCCACTTTACCGTTATTATCATCATCAACGAGTGTCTTTTTGTAGAAAATTCCAAATCCAATGTCGCTGCCCTCGGTAATGAACTGCCACCTAAGTTAAAATGACATAAAATACAAAACAATTACAATACTATACAACATAAAATACAATTACAATACCATACAACAGTACAATTACAAAGCAACTTAAAATAAAATACTTTATGACACAGAACAATACAAGACAATACCATACTATACAATATAATACAAATGCAATACAATACATTTGATATGATAAACAGTTTAAAACACAGTTACTAAGGGACAAATTTTCTTTACGCAATTTCAAGGTATAAATTTCACAGAAACTTGCAAAGTATTTTTTAAAAATTAGTTTTAATAATTATTATTGTATATCTATTTCTTTAATTTACTTATTTTTATTAGACAGCCATTATCAGTCATCACTTCTTATTTACCTAATTATCTATTTACACACCTATTTATTATTGCTCATTAATTAATTATTTATTCATTATTTTTAATGCATATTTATTATTAAGCAGAATTATTACTTATTCATTTCTGTTACAATTTATTATTACATATTCATTATTACTAAGAAGCATGATTACTTATTCATTATTACTACTCATTATTACATATTCATTATTACTACTCATTATAACATATTCATTAATAAACATGTATCATGATTACTTATTCATTATCATTATTACTTGTTGCATATTCATTATTATTGAGCAGCATTTACTAAATAGTCATTGTTCAGTAACAGGTACTTATTATTACTTATTCTCAGTCGCTCACCTCAACAGCGACCCGGGGTTTGTGACTTGGAACGGCAGTCTAAGTGAAGCTTTTCGACCAACCGTGACCTTCGTAAAAGCATCACGATCGACACAGCTGTAGCCTTCGGGAATGTAGAATTTTGGGTCGACTTTTCCGCCAACACCAATCTGAAACCAAGCATAATATATCAATCTTTTATTTCACCAAACTATGGTAGCAGAAAAAGCAAGACACACGAAAGAAGAAAACAAAATTGAAGATTACAGCATCACTGCCTGTGATGTTAAGCTAAATATACAGTCAAAGGTGTACAATCTAAGATTATAAAGGACCAACGTTTAAATCATGCAACGCAAGGGCTGCTCCAGCATACATCGCGGCTGCACGTTCGACTTTAAGCCTTGTTGCAGATTGCCGTGCTCTACTGTCCATGGAGATTTGCAGATGCCTTGCTTCCTCACATCAGTCTGAGACCCTCGTCAGAAACTGCTCCTCTGTCTCCCTGGGTTCTGGGTCGTCCATTAAGGACGTTCTCAAGGACGGCAGGCAGAGGTCACTAAAATCTAGACAGATGCAGACGAGGGGATAGGGGTTATGCCCAATGTCGATATCCATATCTAAACTGGGCATGTACAATTATTTTAATACAATCTACATGTATGCATAAACTAAAACCTTCATTCATTTCCAAATTTGTACTTCACCTAATCAGTGCACAGAGATGACAATATTGGGTGTTACCCTATCGAGGATGTTAAATTTTGATTCTCATATTGATCGGATTCATAGTCAGGCGCGTCAGTCTTTATATGCCATACGAATTCCTGTATCACATGGCCTAACTGGCCCTCGGCTCTACGACGTTGTCCGAGCAACAACACTGGCCAGGATGCTGTACGCCTCTCCCGTGTGGTGGGGCTATGCTGGGGCACAGGCTAGAGCTCGGCTCCAGGCTTTGATGCGGAGACTTGTGCGTCTCCGCTATCTTCCAGGGAACTCCCCAACGTTCGATGAACTCTGTGGCACAGCTGATGCTCGTCTCTTTAAAGCAATCCTGAACAACCCAAATCATGTCTTACATCAGCTACTCCCACCAATTAAAACCCTCAGTTATTCCCTTCATCCCCACACCCATGATCGTATTATTCCTCCTGCTGACAATCTAACGCGTAAAAGTTTTATTGTTAGGATGTTGTATGAATATTAAGTTTTCTTGTGTTCTTAATTACTTGTAAACCTACGTGCGATTAGCTATTGGTTAATAAAGAATATACTTACTTACTTACTTACTTACTTACCTAGACCAATAGTCTTCCTGAAAGTGCTTTATAATTGTGAGTTTACAATTACGATTACATTTTGGACAATAAATATCAAAAGATTCAGAATCGTTAAAGCAGAACCGACCTTCGATTGACAGAATGGATCACCATCTGGATCGGTGGCTGCTCCACCCCAGTGAACAGGAAGCTGATCCGCATCAATGCACTTCAAAAGCTCATGCTTCCAATTGCCTACATACAAAAATGGTTCAATTACAACTAAATGTCGTCGTCATCATCATTGTCATCATCAACCAAAAACAATAGATGATGATCACCACCATTACCACAATCACCATCATCATCAAATCACTACCACCACCTCCATTGCCCCCACCAGCCACCCCACCATCACCAACACCATCACCAAAACCAATATGACTGCCATCCCAATTACTGCTTTTAAGCAAAATGAACCTCCAAGAATGTTGATCTTTCGTTTCGTTTCCTGACTTAGGAACTGCTTCACCAGACTGTAGGCCAGTGGAAATATGGTCGGAGCTGAAAAGATAAAACAAAATTATTATTATTATTTCTGCATTTATTAAGAAGCGTCACTATCTAAAGACTAAGGATCAATCGATGGCGCTGAGTAACTGTGTGTGAAGGACTTGCTCAAGGTCCCTACACAGTAACCACCTCAAAGGAGGAGTCTCAAACCCACACACTCCATGTACAAGGTGAGCACCCAAACCAGTCGGCTACCATGTCAAATCACATCATTTGATAAGTAACATTTGACTTCGTTTGAGAAGTTACAGTTGACTTAATTTGATAAGAAAACAATAGACTCCATTTGATAAGTAACAAGTGACTTCATCTGATAACTAAAAATTGACTTCATTTGATAACTAACAATTGACTTCATTTTATAACTAAAAATTGACTTAATTTTATAAATAACAATTGACTTAATTTTATAACTAACAAGTGACTTCATTTGATAAGTAACAAGTGACTTCATTTGACAAATAACAATTGACATCATTTTATAACTAACAAGTGACTTCATTTGATAAGTAACAAGTGACTTCATTTGACAAATAACAATTGAATTCATTTTATAACTAACAAGTGACTTCATTTTATAAATAACAATTGACTTAATTTTATAACTAACAAGTGACTTCATTTTATAACTAACAAGTGACTTCATTTGATAACTAACAAGCGAATTCATTTGATAACTAACAAGCGAATTAATTTTATAACTAACAAGTGACTTCATTTGATAACTAACAAGCGAATTCATTTGACAAATAACAATTGACATCATTTGATAACTAACAAGTGACTTCATTTGATAAGTAACAAGTGACTTCATTTGAATTTGACTAACAAGCGAATTCATTTGATAACTAACAAGCGAATTCATTTGATAACTAACAATTGACTTCATTTTATAACTAACAAGTGACTTCATTTGACAACTAAAAATTGACCTCATTTGATAACTAACAATTGACTTCATTTGATAACTAACAATTGACTTCATTTGATAACTAACAATTGACTTCATGTGATAGGTAACAACTGACTGTGTAAAACACTCAGAAGCAGCTTGAGGCTTCACAACTGTCACAATGTTTTCTGTACTGGAAAATGGTAAGAAATCTCTCTACTTACCGTTGATGACATAACTTTTGTCTAAGATTTCTGGGTAATTTGCCTCATACATCGTAAAAATCTCGGTGTAGAAGTCAAGTGCTACAAACATCACAGAACACAAAGTTTTACAAACTGCACCTTAGAGACCTCAAGTATGATAGCCGTGACCTAGCAATTTTGGGAAGTTCCAACTGGTGCTAAATAAATGCAGATATATATATATATGATGTATATATATGATATATATATATCATGTTTATATATATGTACACATAAAATCCACACAATGCAAGACCTAATCAAGCTAATCTGGAAACTTCTGTAGCTCCATTATTTTGTCCATTGACACCAGCACATTATACTTAAGACTACTACTTCTGAAAGCTGTAGTCTTTGATCTACCCTTGAAGAACCATTATTTTAGAAAGTCATGTCAACATCTTTTTGAGGTTCAAAACAGGCACAATATAAATAACCAGTTACATACATTCATACATTAGTAAGTTTTGGGTTAGGGCTTTGCAGGACTCCAGCTCCTTTCTTTCCCCTCTGAGAGTTCCGCAGGCACCTGAAGACTGTACTGTTTAACAGTGATTTTACTTTTTTGGGTCAGAGGCATTTCTGTTGAGTTTATCCTCTAAGAGGCACTTTATAAATCTCAAATTACAATTACAATTTGCAAAGACCCCCTAATCACTCCAAGGAGGCTCCACGCACCACATGGCATTCAAGGTGTTATCTCTCGGTGGTCAGCAGCGGATTAGTTATCAGTAAGGTTCTTTATATACGAATACCTGGCTTCCAGAGGTGTTTCATCGAGAAGCTCTCCAGATCGAAGATAAGGAACAAGCCAACATCTCTTCCAAGCTGAGACAAAAAAAAGCAAAATTTTGAAGTGAAAATCTGGAATTCTCTGCAACTGCAAAGATTTGGCTTGGCAATAAGAAACCTTACCTCAGTAATTTCAAACTGATACTAACAATGATGATGATGATGATGAATATTGAAAACTAAGAGAAGGAATTATTATTAATCTCCTGCCTTAGCACATTGTTCACGAAGTGTCTTCTGAATGAGTTCACAGTGCCAGATCTTAAACTTCCGCAGATCACTCTTCTTTGTGGACGCCATGATGCCTACAAAAACGCAAAGAACAGAGCTGTGTTATTCTAATGTTATCCTAATTTGATCAATGTAAATATAATTAACAATAAATGTCAATGTAATTAACATAAAATAATTACTGTGATATAATTAACATAATGCAATCAATTTAAATATAATTAACATAATTTATTAAAGGTAAATATAATTAACATAATTTATTTAGTGTAAATATAAATAACACAATTTATTTAATTTAAATATAAATAAAATATAATTAACATAATTTATTTAATGTAAATATAAATAACACAATTTATTTAATTTAAATATAAATAAAATATAATTAAAATAATTTATTTAATGTAAGTATAAATAACATAATTTATTTAATTTAAATATAAATAACACTAAATAATTAATGCAAATGACAAAGTTAATCAAAGAACGATAGTGTAGAAGCCGGAACCAGTACAAACACCAGGATTTTGAACCAATGTATATATGTTTGAGTAAGAGCCCAACCTTTTGACCCCAAAATTCGGGTCAAAGGCCAGTGACTATGAAATCTGTATAATTCTCTTACCTTTGACATCGGCTTTGCCTGCAGGATCAATCCAAATCGGTCTACCGTTTTTGTCGTACCCATAGAGACCACCAGGGTAGTACGTAAGTAGAACAGGAGGAGGGGTCCAGTTGGTCATTATTTCATCGGCTTTCACTGCCACCCTCCACTTCAAATGCTTAAGTCAAACAGAAGAGAATCAGTACCAGCTAATCCAGAACCTTTAATGGCTCAAGAAACATTCTCACCCCATCTTACGAAGAAACTTTTTTCAACTGGTAGATAGTCATGCCAAAGCGCCCCTGTGACGTTACAAAAGATTTTGGATATATACATACAGGTTGGACCTATCAGCTGGAATAGCCTTTCCTAAAGAGCTGCGGCTCAAGCTCCTCAATTTGTCCCTCTCGCAGTTTCGCAGGCACGTGAAGTCTATATTATCTGACAGTGGTCTCACTGGTCTGGGTTGGAAGTGCCCTGATGACTTTATTCTTGAAGTGGTGCTTATTAAGTGTCAGATTACAATTACAGTAAACTATTAGTCTGCTGTTTCACTCTTAGCTAACAGCTGACATTGTAAAGCACCCTACAAGTAGCTAGCTACTGATGAAGTTATATAAACTGTCATCATTACAATTACAATTACAACTACACTTTTGGTACCAATCAATGGCTGCTTCTCAGCAAAACCATATCCTAAAATCACAATCTTTGGACAGCATGAGTCGAGATCAGTGAAGTCACAGTGACAAGAAGACAGTTTAGTAGGTTACTAAGTATAAGATATCGGAATCTAATCAAATCCGATGATTACAGTGCTGTTTCTGTAATGCCCAAGGCATCAAATGATGGCTGCTTTAAGTGAAACCGAGAACCACGAGGCCCCAAGGACTGAAAGACAGACTACCAAGGACAGTAGTTCAGAAAAGATGAGATTCAGCCACGACTTCAGTTCTTTCTTCTTTTCGAGTCTTAAACTTACATCTCGCAGCATCTTCTCCGACTGTGCCAGGTCGAAATTTCGTGCTGAAAAGTACCGAATGAAGAAGAATTGCCAAATTTAAAAAGAAATAGAGCTAATGATGGACAATAACATACCTTGGACTGAAGACAAAGAAGAAGGAGGAGCAGGAGCAGGAGAAGGAGAAGCATGAGGAGGAGGAGGAGGAGAAGGAGAAGAAGAAGAAGAAGAAGAAGAAGAAGAGCAGTCTCTTAAGCTAAACCCGAGAGGCAGCCGTGGATATAAAGTGTTAGCGACTTCATTTTCTTAGCCTCAGCTTATCAAGGCAGATGGCCAGTCCTCTCCCTCAGAGTCTGATCTTCCCACTGACAGTCTACACTCAGTGTACTCATTACAGTCGAGTTGGCAAGGGGGCTCAGGTGGACATGAAATCTCAAAACAAATTTCTGCCTTGATGGGGGTTTGAACCCCCGACCTCTCACTTGTGAACCATGCACCTGAACCGAACCGAAATAAAATACCTTGAAATGAACTGATTTACTTAAAAACAGACAAACGTGACAAAATACATTTAAATACAATCACAGTTCCAGATGCTACAGCTTTGGTGTAAAAAGATCAGAAGTCTTACCTTTCCTTTCCTACCAAACCATAAGTACCTTACCTTACCTTATCAAACAAGAATAAAAAAGTTAATGACCAGAGAACTACCAATAACTTACCTCTTAACCATCGAAGCAGATAGGAATCGTCATGCTCTGGCTTCAGAACATCAGCAATATTTTGTTTGAACTGTACAAGTTCACACAAACTTAAACAGTTTTAACTCAACAAAACTTCACAGCTCAAAATTACACTACGATGCATTTTTGGCAAAGGAAAGAGCAAGCTATAAACTCAAATAAACATCTCACAAGGGTCATTCTCCATAAATTAGCTTACACGTACACTTAACTGCCGTATTCAGTTATATCTTGTTAGCTTACATCTGGAATGTCACTCATTCAATTTTAAATTTAGTACTTTAGTAATTCTGTATATTAGTAATTCAGTATTTACTAATAATGGCTGGGTGTCGTTAGAGACGGATGTGCACAGCCGGAGTCTGTTGGCACAAGACAGCAAACATGGACATCAACAGCGAACCGTACAATCAACGCCAAAGGGAGATGAGCTGATGGACTTAAAGAAGAGAGAAGTATTTTAGTAATACCACCCTGTGGGGTGGCATGAGTGGGAGGACTAATATATGTATACCCCATTAACGCAATTCTGTGACTCAATCAATGCATATGAATCAGTTAGCTTGTTAGAAAATCCTCACAGAAATAGATCAGATACTCACACACATGAAATTCTTGTGTACCAGTGTAGTACCGGCAAACAAAAGATGCATTCTCTGCTCCAGCATTTAAAGTGCACAGCTTGTAAAAAGCAAATTGTCTCTTTCGACTAACCTGCTTTAGTTTCTCCTTTTGCCTATCGCTGAGTGAAGTCATTTCTTTCGGCAATCCTCTTTAAAATGCTTAACTTGAATCTCTAAATAAAATCCAACACTTTTCACTGGAAATTTATCATTTGAACAACAACATGAATTGTGTAAATTTAATCACATTCCAATTAATCCAGAATTTACTGAGCTGAATGGTTCCAACAAGACAGTAACGATCATTCTGCACCAGTGTTGCCTTGCAAATAAAAAACTGGCGCTATATAAATACACATTGTGTATCTGTACGTATCGCCTCTGACATGCATTTGGAAAATGCGCTACATAAAGACATAAGATGATGCGTAAACATAAGAAACTTTAATAGGGAAAGTTTTAATATGGGATGAATGAAGAGAGCCAGAAACAGACACAAACACAGAGACACGCAGACAAATACAGACAAACAGACAAATATACAAAATCAAAGAAGAGAGGCAACTGCATGAAAAACAGAGATGCTTCTCCTAATCTGCCTAAGATCAAGTGAATAGAGAAATATACAGAGAGAGAGAGAAACGACAGAGACAGATACAGAGAGAGACAGTGAGAGACAGAGACAGAGAGAGACAGAGACAGAGAGACAGACAGAGAGAGAGAAACAGAGAGACAGAGAGAGACAGAGAGACAGAGAGAGACAGAGAGAGGGGAGAGGGGAAGAGAGATATTTTTTTATTGATCACCAAAATAATTAACAAATACAATCACAGTCTGTCACATACACTGGCGCCAATGGGCTGACCTAAAAGGAACGGACAGTTCCGCTACGAAGGTCACCTGTTTACATCATGAATTACAAATAGGTGACAGCATTATACTGAGTAAAACAATTAATAATCTACAATATAAAAGTAATTAATATAATCAAGGTCAGTGCATAAACACAAACAAAAACTTAACTAAGTGCATTGTGTAGATGAGATTTTAGACTTGTTTTGAACTGGTATAAAGTTGGTAAGCTTGTAAGAACAGCTGGCAGAGAATTCCAGAATGACGGTCCACAAATTCTAATACTAAACTGTCTGTTAGTAGAGCGAACAGAATGTTTATGATACATATGAGATGATCGCGTATATATCTTCATCGTCACGCAACATCTGTTCCAATCTTACGTTGAAACTTACTTAACTTTGCCTATATTTCAACAACCGACATTACCTTTCGACCCACATTAGTCTCCACGATCCCCGATCCTTGGTCAATATTTACTTAAAAGGACCATTACTGATCAAAACATCGACAATTGGCCATATGTTATTCATTGAATCTCGTGACGCGTAACACCTTGTCGAGTTATAAAATAAATCTATTTTTAACGCATAGATCATAAATTTATCATAGATGTCTTCTTCTTGTGGTTCTCTGCCCCCTAGGCAGGTTCATACGTCCAATGGCGCCATTCTTCACGGTGCTGAGCATCTCTTTTCAGTTCGCTGTATCCATCCGTGATCATCCAGTCCAGTAACATCTGTCTAGGTCTTCCTCTTGTTTTCCGTCCCTCCATTCTTCCCTCGATAATAGTTCTTACGAGTGAGTCTCCTCTCATTATGTGTCCAATCCATTTCCTCTGTCGACCTCTAATTGTTCCCACCAAGGATCTTTCTTCCTCTACTCTTTGCAGTATCTCCTCATTTGTAATGTGCTCCGTCCAGCTGACTCTCTCCATCCTGCGCCATATCCACATCTCAAATGCTTCCAACCTTCTGATGTCTTCCTTTCTCAGAGTCCATGTTTCTGATCCATACAGAACCACGCTCCAAACCAAGGTTTTCACCAGTCGTTTCTTCAGGTTCCGATTTAGTTTCCCTCTCATTAGTTCCCTCCTTTTACAGAATGCGTCCTTTCCCATAGCTATTCTTCTTTTTATTTCAGCATGGCATTTCGCATCTTGTGTAACCACACTTCCCAGGTAGCAGAATTCCCCGACCTGTTCTATTTCTTCACCATTTATAGTGATCCTGACTGTCGTTACCTCTTTTTTACTTATCTTCATAACCTTTGTCTTTTTGATGTTTATTTTCATTTCATATTCTGTCGAGACATTATTCAGACGGTCCATCATTCTCTGTAGACCCTCCTGACTGCCCGCCAACATCGCCTGATCGTCCGCAAACCTCAGAGCATTCAATAACCTGCTCCCCACCTTTATTCCCTCTGTCATGTCCTCCAATGCCTCTCTTATAAGTTCTTCAATGTATATGTTGAAAAGCAGTGGTGAAAGTGGGCAACCTTGTCTCACTCCTCTACCTATTTTTCCGGGCTCATTAGTTCCCTCCATAGATGTGACGAGCACGAATTAGCGAGCTCCGTTTTTGCCACACGCCATGGGAAACAAAATGGTCATTATTTTATAAACACTACAATATTATCAGTAATAATTCGCAACTAATTTTGTCTAACGCACAAGGCATCCGATGGCGCATCAAAATCAAAATCAAGGCGCAGTCAGATCAATACCGAAAGGTAACTCCAGTGATAATAGAACTGTTAAAAGTAATCGTAATCGTCATTCCGAGATTTCTACAGCGCCCAACGAAAGCCGCGCCGCGGGAACCAGCTTATTCACAGGCGCTCAGTCGAAACAAAATCGATAGGCAAAAGGGTCCAGTTCCAGGTCAAGATCCAAAAGTCAGACGGAGAGGCAGCATGGCAGCTACGGAGGGTGGTGTTTGGGGTTGGAGAGCAGGGAGATACATGTAAGAGGAAGAAGGGGTGTCATAACAGGCACTGAAGCCAAGCGTAAGAAAACATTAAGAACCATAGATAAGTTTTCAGTTAACAGCGAAAATAGTCTCTGATTAAAAGTAACTCGAAGTTTTGAAGACATTGAGTTCAAGCAGATTTGTTTATAATAATGAAGATCGTTTCGGTGATGTTCGGTAGATGGCTCGGCAACTAAAGATCCTAACTGCGTATGAGTTATTTACTTTTATTGTCAGCGGCTTATAACTTATATGGTATAGAGTGAACACTTACCTTTTAAACATTTAGCACTACAGGTATATGCCTAAAGGTAAGATATGTCTAAAGGTAAAGTATGCATAAAGGTAATGTGTGCCTTAAGGTAAGGTATGCCTAAAGATTAAATATGCCTAAAGCTAAGGTATGCCTAATTAAATATTAAATATGCTCAAAGGTAAGGTATACCTGAAGATTAAATATGCATAAAGGTAGGGTTGGGCCAATGCCTAAAGATTAAATATGCCTAAAGGTAAGGTATACTTAAAGATTAAATATGTCTAAAGGTACATGTTCCTAAAGATTAAGTATCCTTCACTTTTCTCTTTAATTTGTGCTGGGCTCAAACCAGAAATGTAGCGCGAAAACATTAATTCATTCATTCAACGTATAAATTCCGTCTTGAATCAATGCCATCTAGGGCAGTTCATGCACTGCGAGGCCACGACCTTCGTGCAAATTGTGTAACATTTGAATGAATTCATTGAAAAATGAACAGGGTTGAGGCCATAAAGTCGCTACATAAAGCAACGTACATTTAGACCCTAGATTCAGAGCAGTCGTTAGACAGGTCAACATATTCGCATGAGTCAACCTTGTTCCGCTAAAGATAGAAATGAAATATCGATCCAGTTGCGTTACGATATACCACTTGGGAAATTGTATAAGCAGCGCCTTGAAGGCCTGATTAAGCCGTAGGCCTAGGCCTAAAGATTAAAGAAGATATGCTAGGCCTACTACAGCCCGGAATCCAGTGTCATTAATTAGCAATCACAGAGGTTGTTTACAATGTAACGGTTAATCCCTTTGGCTACGTTTGAACGTTTTAATTAAACATCGGTGTCACACGTTTTTGAGTCCGATAATCACTGCTTGATGACGTCAGTCATACAGAATAATTATAAGCTTCGCTAATTAAAGCACTAGAGACAAGTCTTTCTGTTTGGTAATAGTCGTAGACGCCTGGTCCGTGGCCCATTTCGCATATAATTCTATAAAAGGCGGCATAATTATTACGTCGGTGAATAATAGGCCTATAAGAAAACATGTAGCCACGGTGAGCAACAGGGCATTTTCCCCAGAAGGAACCTATTGCCGAACTTGCGCTCGTGTGCTCTGTGCAGGATAGGCCAGCATGAAATTAATGCAACATTTTTGCAACAAGAGTCGTCTACAAGTTCCCTGTTGTCAATGAAGTGATTCAAGTCTAATCGAATCTTGTAACTTCTATAGCGCCGTTTTATATTTAGCTATGTAAGCATGTATTTATGTATGCATGTATGTATGCATATATATGCATATATTTATGTATGTAACTTATGTATGTATGTATGCATGTATGTATTTATGTGTTTGTTTGTATGTATGTAGGTACGTATATATGTATGTATGTGTGCGTATGTATGTAAGTATTTATGTATGTATGCATATATGTATGTATGTATGCATGTATGCATGTATTTATGTATGTAAATGTGCATATATATGCATTTATTTAGGCATGTAACTTATGTATGTGTGTATGTATGCATGTATATATACATGTATGTATGTATATATGTATGTATATATGTATGTATGTATGTACGTATGTATGTATTTATTTATGTATGTTAATATGCATATATATGCATATATTTATATATGTAACTTATGTATGTATGTGAGTATGTATGCATGTATATATGCATGTATGTATGTATGTATGTATGTATGTATAAATGTATGTATGTACGTATGTATATATTGTATGTATGCATATATGTATGTATGTATGTAGCTTATTCATGTATTTGGGCTTATATATAGCGTCATTTAAGGACCTCCCAAAAGCTCTGTAAACATGGCTGTCTAATGGACCTAAACAGTTGGACCTTAACATAAGAAGAAAATACAGCTTGAGCAATCCTCGAAGGAACAGTACCTAGACCTGTGGTCGCAGGAAGACTGTTCCAGAAGGATGGACCAATGTGCCAGATTGCATGTGCGGTGTTCTGCTATTGATTTACCTCACTGAGGGACCAGAACATCTCCATTCGCAGGCGAAAGAGGCTATTGCCTTGCCAACTGAGTTGAAATCGGTTGGTGCGAGATCGGTTCCGTGGCGAAAGCGTTTCGGAAAATATTGTGATTGGTTCAAGTGATCTATGACGTCAGGTAACTTTGTTGCCACTTCGTTCGTCAAACTAATTTGTTTTGTCCTGATTACGACTGCTAAGTAAAGACTGCTTGGGTGAATGCTTGCTCTTCTATTTTCCCACCTAATCAGATACTGTTTAGCATTAAATTTTGCTATCAATACAACAGAATACTTTAAAATTCGCTTAATTGTGTTGTGCCTTGGCAACGAAAGTGGGCGGAGTCGGGAATCGTTTTCCTCCGGGAATCAATCTCGCACTAGACCGGTAGAAAACAGCTCCCGAATACAGGCTGGCTGGTGGAGCCGATTGACGAGGCCCGACCGAGGAGGAAGATCTTGAACTTGAGTCTTTCCCCAACCGGGCATCTGTCACATAATCTGATATATGAGATAGTCCTATATTGATATATTAGTAATAATTTGCAAGGCATCGGTAGATGGCGCACGAACGTCTATTCAGATCTGCTGAATGAGGGATTCTTTCAAATTTTTGTATTCAGATCCGTTGAATGAGGGAATCTTGCCAGTTTTTCCGTCTGCTTAATGAGTATCCTAGTATCACAACAGTACCCACAAGGGCAGCCTATGTGTCCGTCATCACAGTACCTCTAAAAGTTGGTTTAGTACTGGTCGTAATCTGTAGCCTAATAAACATCTCTAGAAATCCATAATAGTTGTAACAGCCGTCATATCTAACAAGAACATCAATATTTCGTTATGCGTTCGCCGGTCGTAATCTGTCACCTCCGGTAATTCGACGGCAACTCTGATAAATACTAACTTGTATTAATCCGCCGGTGATTAGTCCTCTGGCCGTGACCTCAATCATCGTTTAACTGCATTTGTCGATGTCTCCCCCGGGGCAAGGGAGCAATTTATTGCCCTATTAGAGGTGGTATCAACGAGGCTGGTTTGCAGGAAATACGATCGAGATCACGGTTTGCAACGATCTCTTTCTGGCCGCGAGAATTGCATTGCTTGAGTTGAGCAGATACCGATCGTTTACAGCAGCCTTAGTCTAATGGCCGCGGCCAGCTGTAAAATTGACATTTGGAAAACGCCGAAGGTCGAAAAGTTATTGTCAGGGTTTGGAGAGAATTCTTGATGCTTACTGGGTAGCCGACTAACACGATGAAGAGCGAAGATAAAACCCCGGGGAGAACTGATAGCGCAGGTTTTAATATGTATTCAACATTCCACGTCTTTTACTGCGCACCGTGGAAAATTTAACGCGTCATTAAACATTTTCGCAACCAATATTTTCCTCAACTTCTACGCATGAATTAATTTTTTTACCCATGATTTTCAGAAGAGAACCTATTTAAAATCTCTGTTTTGATCTATTAAAGTAAAATATACAAAAACCCTCAGTTATTCTCTACGGCCCCACACCCATGATCGTATTATTCCTCCTGCTGACAATTTAACGCGTGCTTTATTACTAGGATTTTGTATGGATATCAAGTTTTCTTGTGTTCTTAAATACTTGTAAACCGATGTATGATTAACTATTGGTTAATAAAGAATATACTTACTTACTTACTTACTTACTTACTTACTTCCTGCTAGGATCTTCACACCGACGTCATCGCTTTCGTCAGAGCGAGGTCTTTTGCCATTAAATTGCCTGTTTGAACTTTGAACTTTGCCCCTTTGAACGTCATTCTGACGTCACCATTTGCAGCCGCCGTTTTGAGTCATTCCACTGCGCTGCAGGCGCCAAACTGTCATAATGCAATAATGCAATAATTGCTTTGAATATTGACATATTTTTGGATAAATTCATGTGTTAAAACCTTAATCAATTTTAAATTTCAGCATTTTTTATTTGATCAAATTAGCGCATTTAATGCCAATGTAAAAAAAAACTAAAGCAACTCGAGACACTTTATAATATACATTGATGGCAGGTTGACCCAGTTATTATTATTATTATTATTATTGCTGCTGTTGTTGTTGTTTTGTTATTATTATTATTACTGCTACTACTATTATTTGCATTTATTATGCGCGAAGGTCAGTAAATCTGAATTTGAGGCGCAGAGCAATTGTGAATGAAGGATTGCTAAAAGTCCCTACACAGTAACCGTCTAAGGGGAAGCTCCAACCCGTACTCTTACCGTTACAAGCGGAGCCCTCTAACCAATCGGCTACCGTGACCCACATACAAGCTGAGAGCTCTAACCAATCGGCTACCGTGACCCACATACAAGCTGAGCGCTCTAACCAATCGGCTACCGTGACCCACATACAAGCTGAGCGCTCTAACCAATCGGCTACCGTGACCCACAAAGTTTAGCCTAGACAGCTGATTAGCGCAACGCAGTGAAACTTAAGAGTACTTTAAACATCTTCAAAGTGAAACCTTTGTTGGATTTTGGTCCAGATCTGTTGAATTGCTCTCCTCTGGCATCCTTTCATCCCCTGCCCCTTACGGATTCGTCTATCTCGTAACCCATTTCCTGGTGTACCTCCCCAGCGACAGACGCCTCTGAATTCGGATGTTGAAAGCAAGTATGGACCGGACGCATGACTCCACTAGGAAACCTGGCAGACCTAAGTGCCTTTGACCTTCCCACTTGACCCAAAAGGTTGAAACTTTTGGTGTGCCTAAGTTGGGGTTTGGCTAAAAGCGTTGGAAGCAAAGTAAATGAGGAGTGGAAGTCTGGAAAGTCATCCAATTAGGCAAAGCACGAGAAGTCGAAATTTCAATATCAGTTGTACAGTATGTATGTATATACGTACGTACGCACGCATGTATGTATGTATGTATATATACATATATATATGTATGTGTATATGTATGTATGTCTGCATTATGTATGTACGTATGTATGCATATATGTATGTATGTATATATGTATGTATGTATGTATATATGTATGTATGTACGTATGTATGTGTTAATGCATGTGTACATGTGTGTATGTATGCATATATGTATGTATGTATGTATACATGTGCGTATGTATGCATGTATATATGTATGTATGTATGTATGCATGCATGTATGTAAGCAACTGAACACTTATATAGCGCCTTTCTAGTACGTTAAAAAAGCTTTGGAATATGGCTTTCTGGCATTTCTGAAAAGGTGCGCTTATGTTTAGCTGAATAATATTTTTCGAACTCCAACTGACAACCATGCCGACTTCGTTGCGGGAATCATTACGATTTGTTTTCAAAAACACGATTTTACAATAAGCCACACAACACTCACCCGATCTTTGTGTTTACGATGACTCTTGTTGGCGTCATGACGGAATTTTCACGTGGGACGTACGTCAATAAAGACGTACGTCAATAAACTTCGCAGAATTACAAAAACATGTATGTGCTACCAACATTGTCTAATTGCTTTTCGTCACAGGTTCCCAGGGTCCCAGGTAGCGGTCTGAGGCCGTCTTTTGAATATTATATTCGAAGACGAGTAATCGTAATTCCAAAATTTCTACAGCGCCCAACAAAATCCGCGCCGCGGGGACCAGCTTATTCACACGCGCTCAGTCAAAACAAAATCTATAGGCCAAAGGGTTCAGTTCCAGGTCAAGATTCAAAAGTCAGACGGAGAGACAGCGTGGCAGCTACGGGGGTGGTGTTTGAGGTTGGAGAGCAGAGAGAGATAAGAGGAAGAAGGGGTGTCAGGATAGGATCTGTGAAAGAGGAATGTTTTCAGCTTTGAGTGAAAGGCCGAAGCAGAAATTGCAAGTGGTGGACCATCTATGAGTTTGTATGATGGGTCAGAAAACTGTCGCAGTTCTGGAGGCAGTTTATTCCAGAGGGTTGGGGGGGCATCTGAACCCAAGAATCTTGAGGCATTAACTGTAGGCAAAAATCTTCTGACATCGGACATTTTATTTCAACTTCGGCGACATCTTTGCGAGCATTCTTCGAACTGCATGTATACCATGATCAAGCGAGCGTCATAAGCTCTCAAAGCAGCTGCTATACACGAGACGTTTTGAGCTATTTTTGGCTGACAGTAATCGTAATCGTAAACTCCAAATCTCTAAAGCGCTACTTAAAAGCTAAGAGCAGGACACCAGCTAATTCACGAGCGCTGCGTCAAGTCGGTGGAGTTGTCCAAAGATGCCATGTCAAGAATCAAGTCCGGTTGCCAGAAGACGAGAGAGAGAAGGGGAAAGGAGCTTTTAGGGTGGGTTGTGTTTAGGCTGAGAAAAATAGGAAAGCAGTGGATTCGATGGATCAAGATGGGATTTCTTGAAAATGTGAGACTTCAGTTTTTAGCGTAACAGCAAACTACATCAATGCGTGCATTTTGTAAAATGCGAGCGTTTGACTTGCATTAATAAAAGGCTACGCACTTACTATAATCCCGACAAGAAAACAACCTTGTTTATTAGTGGGACAGTTTCCACCTTATATATATATACATATATATATGCATATATACATACACACACATATATATATAAAAGCCCGTGTGGCTCTAATCTTCAATTTATCGGGTGAGATCCTTCACCACTGCTGCCCGTTTGAATGCGTGCCACGCCATTTAAGGTTCCCGTGCACGGACCGTACTAGCCCGAGATTAAAATCTCTGAAATAAGCCACGATCGGTATGCGAACCGGGATCCTCCTGCACAGAGGCGCCTTGACGTACGCGTTAACCAATGTAGCTTCTGAATGAAGCACTTGGCTTTTGCGATCTCTGTGAACTTAGAATAAACTACATACATGCCTAAGTACGTGCCTTCCAAGTGTGGTATACATTGAACACTTGAGATGGAACTACGCCGCGTTATTGCTGAGGATTTTAAGCGTGTGTTGCGTCCACTCGTGCGTGAAATCAGCTCATAACTCTGACGGAAGTTATGAAAGGGGTAGCCTAACCCGTTACATGGTGGATGATTGGTGGGGGGACTGTGACGATAATCTTCCCACTTCGCCTCGTCTTGTTCGCTGTTTGTCGATGGGGTGGGTAAAGTTCGGGTAATATATTGCAAATACTAATCGGACTTTGCCTCACATTTCTGTAACTGCTCAGGCAGATCCAGTGAGTAAATTGTATTGTATTGCATTGTATTGTATTTGATAACTTATATAGCGCTTCTTACAGAACAAACTACTCAGAGGCGCTTCCAGCGTGAGAACCCCTGAGAAATAAGAACGTCTTTAAACAACGAACTGACTGAGCTCTATCAACAACAGTGACCCTTGCACGAAGCGATAACGGAAGATCATTCCATAAGGATGGACCAACAACAGCAAAAGCCCTCTGTTGAGCAAGGGGGGATTTAACATGAGGAACAAATAGATCCAAACGATCTAGAGATAGGATAGGAGCCAATGAAGTTGCTGAGTGATGTAATCTGAGATATGAGAGAAACGAGGAAGACGTGATAATAATTCGTAAATAATTCCCCAATTGTAATAAAATTGTCCCAAAATGAGTGACGAACTAAATATTTCGTTTCGCAGCCTTGAATTACGCTGATAACTCGAAAGTCGTCTGAGAATGAAGATTACGAAGCTGGAAGCCATAGCGCAGCTGTTGACCTGGTTAGCTACATTGGTTAAAGCGTTCGTCAAGGCGCCTCACTTGGTTTGATATACTGACGTCACAATCATTGCCATGGTATTTCAGCTGGCCTGGTTAGCTACATTGGTTAAAGCGTAAGTCAAAGCGTCTAACTTGGCCTATATGACGTCACAATCATTGCAATGGTATTTCGGCTGACCTGGTTAGCGACATTGGTAAAGCGTACGTCAAAAGGCGACTAACTTGGCCTGATATGTTGACGTCACAATCATTGCCATGGTATTTCTGCTGGCCTGGTTAGCTACATTGGTTAACGCTTACGTCAAGGCGCCTCTGTGCAGGAGGATCCCGGTTCGCATACCGATCGTGGCTTATTTCAGAGATTTAAATCTCGATTTAGCACAGTCCGTGCACGGGAACCTTAAATGGCGTGGCACGCATTCAAACGGGCAACGGTGGTGAAGGATCTCACCCGATAAATTCACTGAAAAAATAAGCAGGGTCGATGCCATGCGGTCGCTAAAGAATTGCACACTGAATCTATTAATACGGACGGCACGTGTATAGACGCCCACGTCTTTCAGTGTTTATCGAAGCTGCATCGTTTTGGCGAGGCTCAGTAATAAGTATTCACAAAAGTCGAGCCGGAAATTTGTCGCCGTTGATATCCATAAACAGAACTTCGTTGCTTTTAATTTCGGCGAATCATTTCTCCCTAAATTCGGATCTGTATCTTGGGACATCTTTCGCCGAAGGACTGAGTTTTATTTGCACAGGAAAGGACGGCGCAAAACTCTCGCCCACGAAAAACTCTGACCTCGTCATTTATTAGTAACTATTTAGAAACAACTGTTGTTTCTGTGCAACAGTCGGCTTTAATCGTAATCGTAATCGTAAACTCCAAATTTCCTAAAGCGCTACTTAAAAATCTGAGCATAGGGCATCGGCTTATTCACCAGCGCTGCGTCAAATCAGTGGGGTTGTCCAAATAACCAAGTCCGGTTGCCAGAAGACCAGAAGGAGAAGGGGAGAGGAGCTGTTAGGGTGGGTTGAATTTAAGTGGGTCTTTTTAACCGCCGCTATACTTGTTGGACCTGTGCTTTAGGGATGGTCCGTGCAACTGAACTCTCGCAGACATGTTACACGCTAAACCGCAAAAATATGCATTATCTTGACACAAAAGTCTGCACTAAGGTAAGAACAGGTAACGGTAAATTAAGGTAAGATATGATATGGTTAGATACCAATATACTGGGTAAGGTAGTTAGGGTAAGATCAGTTGAGGTAAGGTTAGTTAAGATGGGGTTAAGGTACCGCACGCTGATCTATTGGTAACGCGTTTGGTCAATGATCATGCGGTTGCGGGTTCGACTCCGTGTAACGACCCTGGGCAAATCGTTAGAACACACCGTGCCTCTGTCACAGAGCAGTATAATCTGGTACCGGCGTAATTGTAATTGTAATTTGAGATTTATAAAGCGCCTCTTAGAGGATAATCTAAACAGAGGTGCTTCCGACCAGAAAAAAATTAAAATCACTGATAGACAGTGCAGTCATCAGGAGCCTGCCGAACATTGAGAGGAGGAGAGAAAGGGAAGTAAGTTGGGAAGTAAACGACAAGTCCTGCGTTGTACAGGTCCAGGACCTTGCGATTCGTCCATTGCCGGCTCAAAGGCCTGATGCAAAGGAAATGAGCGCCTCCCCTATGCGTCTTACTTGTGAGATATGGGATACTTTACATAAGCTGGGAAGTAAACGACAAGACCAGCGATGTACTGGCCCCGTGTCCAGGACTTTGGGCTTCGTCCATTGCCGGCACAAAGACCTAAAGCAAAGGGAATGAGTGCCTCCCCTACGTCTCACTTGTGGGGCATGCGATACTTGACGAGGATTCGAATGACTCTTTCGTGAAAAGGGGACGCGTTACCCATCGGCAACTAAGCTGGTGTTTTGCTGTTGTTGTTGTTGCTGTTGTTGCTGCTGTTGTTGTTATTGTTGCTGTTGTTCTTGGTAATGGTGATCCTTTCGGCCCAACTAGACTCGTCAAACTGAATGCGTCGATTCTTAACGCTAGGGCTAACTGACCGAACAAGTTGTTTGTGACTGTAAGCTTATGCTAACGATCAGTGCTCAGTTCACGTAGACACATCAACGAGATTTTAAAATTAGTTCCTGTTTGCGAATGTTTCTGTTGCTATTTATTTCCTGTTTGCCAATGTTTGTGTTGTTATTTATAGCAGGGTCGAGCGACCACGGATTTGCTTTAAATTTGCGGAAAGTAAGCATGGTGTTTATCATCTGCAAGCCATGGTGAATGGTAAGCCTGAGGTAAATGTAGATGTACATGTTTTTCTACAGCGACCGTGTGCCCTCAGCCCTGCTTATTTTTCAACGAATTAATCCGGTGAGATTTTTCACCACCGCTGCCCGTTTGAATGAGGCCACGCCATCTAAGGTACCCGTGTACGGACACCGCTAGCCCGGTTGATAAAGTTTATTTAACGACGCCGTCATATCGAGGTGATAGGCGTGCCGCTAGCCCGAGATTCAAATCTCTTATATACAGCCTACATCAGTAATGTATCGCACCGAGAGGAGTGGCGTCATCGGACTTTTGAACCTGTCTGAGGGCAGAGAACTAGAAGAAGAAGATACTAGTAATGCCGACATGTTCGTATTATTTAATAGTAGTTTTCATCCTATTGCTTCTATATAAATTAATAAAATAAGTGTCTGTTTTTTCTGATTATTTTTAGTGTCGGCATGCTATTGTTGGTGATGTTAATGGTGACAGGTTAATACTACAATGCGTTCGAGTCACTGATCGGCTTCGTAGTTCTGCAGTCAGTCTTTATTCGGAATGTTTATATTTAGTCTATAAACATTTGGTCATCCGGCTTCAAAAACACTGTTTCAAAATTGCGTGTCATAGGCATCTTTTGTCTGGTTATCAACGACAGTAGCGTGGATTGCAGCCAAACGCTTTTGCCCCATCATAAGAATGACTGTCTACAGAGCTCCATTATCGTGCAACGTTAGCGTGTGTAGTTAAACAATATCTATGGGATTTAGCTGTTTACGCATGCGCTAAGCCTCTCGTAAAATCTGCAGCTTAGGCAGATTTCGAGCTAAATTGGAAAGAAAATCGCCGATGAGGCATAATGTCTGAAAACTGGATCGAAACCAGAGCGTCATGACCACGCGAGTGTGTGTATACTGCTAACATGGGTTACTTCTTCTGGCAGAGTAGCCGAAAAAACTGAGCTGTCAAAATCGTGGAGAATCGCCGCAGCTACTCATTTGCTTTAAAGTGGGTTGTTTTTCAGCGGGGTCGACAGCTGACCGACGTTGGTCCTGGCGTTCGCGCTGATAGCGATACTGTAGTTAGTTGGCTGCGAGAAACGCCTCCCGTCCGCAGCACTGTTCAACACGACCATTGCGTCGCTCTGACCTCGCGAAAAGCAGACCAGTAGCAGCTGCTGTCGTACGCTTTTAGTTCTAAATACGTACACAAGTGGATTGACGATACAGCTGGAGACCGCCAGTAGGACAAAGATGACGCCGAGATGACGTATACTGTTCTGGCAGCCGGCCAACGCATCCATGAATACGTTCGTGAAAAACGGCAGCCAGCAGACGATAAAGGTCGTCATGACAACGACGCCCGTCTTGGCCGCCTTCCAGTCCTCTTTGTAGAACACCGGCACGATGCAACTTCCTGCGCTACTGCGCCTGCGCACTAGGTTACGGTGTGACGACGCCGAGGTCATCGCGTCCACGGACAGACGCGGGTAGACGGCCAACGGGTCGCTCATGCCCGACGTGGAGCTATTGCGCCGGGCCTGTGCGGCCGTTCTACGCGCGGCGCGGGTCACACTCACGTAGACGAAAGTCATGATCAGAACGGGCACGACAAAGCAGACGACTACAACTGTGAAGGCCAACGACCGGTCGGGCCAGGCGTGCCCGGCCCAGTCGGGCAGGCAGAGGTGCTGGTCGGCGTGGTAGCGGACGCGGCCCCAGCCGAGGAGCGGCAGGGAGGCGAAGGCGAGCGACGACAGCCAGGAACCGGCGATCATCGCCCAGGCCTTGGTCGAGGTGATGTGTCTGGCATAGTGCAGGGGGCGACTGACGGCGTAGAAGCGATCGATCGAGATGAGAAGAACGGCGAAGATGCTGGCTGAGATCGATGTCAGCGTGATCGTGGCGCTCGCGTGGCAGATAGCTACCCCGAAAGGCCCTGCCTCTGACCCCTCTGCTGACCCCCCTTTTTCATCGCCTCCATCCTCTTCCACCAACCCTAATCTCAAACCTCCTTCAACTCCCCCTTCATCGCCTCCACTTATTTCTCCAATATTTCGTCCTCTTCCTGCTCCTCTTAAATCTCCTACTTCTGCAATTCCTCCCACTCCAACTCCTCCTGCTCCAATCCCTCTTACTCCTCCAAATCCACCTACTCCATCGACTTCACTGAATCCTCCCACTTCTCCTACTCTTTCAACTCCAACACTTATATCTCCTATACCACTTCCTCTTTCTTCTCTTATATTTCTTCCTACTTCTCCGATTCTTTCAGCTCCTGCAAATCCTCCTATTCCTGCAAATCCTCCCATTCCTCCGACTCCACTAAATCCTCCAAATACTCCTCCGTTAGTTGCCAGCACGGAATATAATATGGCTGGTAGGACTGTGGCCGACATGACGGCATTCGATGCGGACAGGTTGAGAACGAAACGATTCGAGATTGTGATGTAAGTCCGTTTTCGGCTGAAGACGTGCAGTATGAAGAAAACGAAGCAGTTGAAGAAGAGACCGAAAACGAGCAACAGGCAGGACGCCACCGTGACCCCTAGCATGACCTTTCCCCGATACGCGGCGTCTTCCACATCCGGCGAAGATACCACGGATTCGTTTGCCGATCGGTTTACCATTCCACTGGAGCAACGATTGTTCATCCTAACCATACGGTGCTTACTCTTCGAAAATCCGTACTTGTACCTCGACGATCCGTACGCTCAAACGATCTGGATGATACGTACTCGCCCACGTCCAGTAGTTTCAGACGATACGTACTGTTAGGTGATGGATCCTTACTCTTTGACGATAGTACGTCTCAGTAGTTTAGGTTTAGAGCTCCTAAAATGAAGAACCTGGGGACGACATGTTGTCTTTCTGGTCTTTCAGTTGTCCTGGTCGTTTCACTGTTACTCTGTTGCTCTTTTGCTGCCGCTCACGATCCATGGTTCACAACTGTCATGGCTACAGGTCGGTTGTAGAACCTGTTAGACAACAAGAACAGCATCTGGTAAACTCTGTAATGGTAAAATGTAACGGTAAACTTTAACGGTAAGCTTTATTCGGCGTTTGTTCCTCTGTTCAACGTTGCACTAGTCATCAATCGATGCCGCGCCAATGTTTATTTAAAATCCAGTCAATTCCGTGAGGTCATTTCGACGACAGAGAGAAGGCGAAAGAAGCGTCGTCTGAATAGGATACACAAGCTTCTCGGGACAGGTTGATTTGAGAGGAGAGTCAGAAATTTTTTCCCATAAATTTAGCCCAGCCACCAAAAAGGTACAGTGTGGTAACGTTATAGTAGGGTGCGGTAGAGTGAGGTATGATGCAGTCGGTATGGTGTAGTGTGGTGTGGTGTGGCATGGCATGGCATGGCATGATATGGTATGGTATGGTATGGGATGGTATATATATGGTATGGCATGATATGGTACAATATGGTATGATACGCTATGGTGCGGTAATCGTAATCGTATGCTTGAGATTTCTACAGTGCCCAACGAAAGCTTAGTCGCGGGAACTAGCTCATTCACAGGCGCTCAGTCAAAACAAAATCGATGGCAAGGAAGGGTCAGAATCAGTTCCAGGACAAGATCCACGAGACAGACAGACAGACAGACAGACAGTCAGACGGCTACGGTGGATGGTGTTTGGAACTGAACCGAAGAGTGAGATAAACGGAAGAGGAAGAATCAGGATAGGTTTCGTGGAAGTTTTGAGTGAAAGACCTGCGCAGAGATTGCAAGGGGTGAAGTGTTGGTGAGCTGGTATGATGGGTCAAATAATTGTCGGTAAGGTATGGTGTGCTCTAATACCGTGTCCTAGGGTATGGTATGCCATAACACATCATACTGTGATACGGTATGGTACGGTATTGTAATGAATGGTACGGTTTGTTACGGTACCATACATGTATGATATCAGTTGTGGGCCATTGGTGTTATATGGACACGATTCCTATATGAAGGAAACTGTAATTACAGGAAGCGAGATAGGTCTTAGATGCAATCGTGATCGCTGTTGTGCTATCTCCGAAGCAATAGCAATAGAGTTGCTATGGCAACTGCAAAAACTGCGGGCAACGACTCGGCTGAAGGCCCGGATCAACAATACTTTTACGGTCTTCATGTGGCGACGTTTAGTTCATCCCGTTTCAGTAATTAGTTGCTGCAGCTCGTGTGATTAGCCTATGCATGGTCTTCTGTTGTGTGTGGGCGTCCTAATCGTAATCGTAATCGTAATTCCGAGATTTCTACAGCGCCCAACGAAAGCCGCGCCGCGGGGACCAGCTTATTCACAGGCGCTCAGTCAAAACAAAAATCGATAGGCAAAGGGTTCGGTTCCAGGTCAAGATCCAAATGTCAGACGGAGAGACGGCGTGGCAGCTACGGGTGGGGTGGTGTTTGGGGTTGGAGAGGAGAGAGAGATAAGAGGAAGAAGGGGAGTCAGGGTACGATCTGTGGAAGAGGAATGTTTTGAGTTTTGAGTGAAAAGGCCGAAGTCTGTCTGTATTTGTCTGTATGTATGTATGCGTATGTGTGCCTGCATCTGTCTAAGTGTCTATGTGTGTGCGTGTATTTGTATGAGTCTGTCTGTCTGTCACCACCGGGCTAGCTGCCCCCTTGAATGGGCGCCACGCCACCTAAGGTACCCGTGTACCGACAGATTAAAATCTATTAAATATAGCCTTTTTCAGTAATTCCGACGAGCTCGTGTTACTTCATTGTAGTTTTGGCCTATTACTGTCTGTCTGTATGTCTGTCTGTCTGTCCGTCCGTCGGTCTGTTTGTGTGTTTGTGTGTCGTCTGTCTGTAGTTCATAGCCCTTCCATCGGTGTCTCTGTGTGTATCTGTGTGTGTCTGTGTGTGTGTTTGTGTGTGATGTGTCTGTGTCTGTGTGTCTGTCTGTAGTTCATAGCCCTATCGTCGAAACATTCCTTTCAATCAATAGAATTTCAGGAATGGCCTCAGAGAAATGAATTATAACACGTTGCGTTATGCTTTCACTAGCAGTTGGCAAATCGTGAAGTCACTGTTCTTTTATCTGTCGACAGACAAAAGAAATAGTCGCTCTATTTAGATCGGGCGCTAGATAAACGCATACCTAAGAGTCAGGATTTTCACCGTCTTTTAAATGTAATAACTTCGGTCCATATCAACGTGATCCGCCGTCAAATTAGGTATTCTTGGACTATTTTTGAAGATCTAGGTCTATCTCTAAACACAGGCAGACTCTCAACACAATGACAGCAGACAGGCACTCAGACAGGCAGACAGACAGGCTAGCAGACAGACACGCTAATAGACAGACAAACAGGCTGACAGACAGGCAGACAGGAAGACAGACAGGCAGACAGACAGGCTGACAGTGAAACGACAGGCAGACAGACAGGCTAGCAGACAGACACGCTAACAGACAGACAAACAGGCTGACAGACAGGCAAACAGGAAGACAGGCAGGCAGACAGACAGGCTGACAGTGAAACGACAGGCAGACAGACAGAGAAACAGACAAAATGACAGATGGACGGACCGAGAGGCAGATGGATAGATAAACAAACGACGGGAGCACGAAGAGACAGACAGACAGACAGACAGTCAGCCAAACAGACCGACACGCAGACCCGACAAAGAGACAAAGACCTAGAAAGGCAGACACAGACAGACAGACAAACAGACAAACATAGAAACAGCAAGACAGGCAGAAATACAGACCGACAACACAGGTAATGAGACGCGCTCATCAGAAATAATTGTAGTCATCGCTTTCGGCAACACCGTGTTTACAACGACGAGCGAATTCCCTTCTCGAAGGCCGAGCGGCAAAATACAGTCACCGAATCGGGGTGTACAGCGGAGGGGTCGCCGCACGTACAGCCCCACCAGGCCTGTCATGGCCACCAGGCATGCGCATAGAGTCCTTCGCGTGTGGCAGACCGACCTGGTGGGCGGGCAGGGTGTCTGTCTGGCGGGGGGAAGGTAATGGGCTTCCTTGTCGGGTTTCATATGACGAGCGGTAACAGGGAGGATACCTGAGACGTTGCGCAGATATGGATGCGAAGATTGAGGGAAGAAAGGAAGCAACGATGGAGAAAGCGAAGAGGAAATGGCAGACGTGACTCATGATATCAATGGACGAGCGATAATAGAGGATGATAAAGCGAAACAAAGGGTAATCGTAATCGTAATTCCAACGAAAGCCACGCCGCGGGGACCAGCTTATTCACAGGCGCTCAGTCAAAACAAAATCGATAGGCAAAAGGGTCTGGTTCCAGGTCAAGATCCAAGAGTCAGGCAGAGAGACAGCGTGGCAGCCTCGGGTGGGGTGATGCTTGGAGTTGTAGAGGAGAGACAGGTAAGAGGAAGAAGGGGTGTCAGGATAGGATCTGTGGAAGAGGAATGTTTTGAGTTTTGCGCACATGTGCGCACAGACAGACATATGGACAAACGGTTGGACAGAAAGATAAACAACGTCGGAGAATTGGAGAGTAAGGGGCAATGGTCTGGGTGCAATTTGTAGAGGAAAAGGGGAAAGTCTAACTCATCTATTACTACAGACTATATCTTCAAACATTTCGCTTCTGTCCATAGGTCTATATCCATGTTTGCGGCACGGTGGTCTATCGGTAATGAGTTAGGTCAATGATCATGCGGTTGCATGTTCGACTCCGTGTAACGACCCTAGGCAAGTTGTTTGCGCACACCGTGCTTCTGTCACCAAGCAGTAGAATTTAGTACCGGCGTAAGCTGGGAAGTAAATGGCATGTCTTGCGATGCACTGGCCCTGTGTCCAGGATATTGGGATTTGTCCATTGCTCACTCAAGGGCCTAAAGAAAAGGAAATGAGCGACTCCCCTATGTCTCACTTGTAGAATATGGGATACCTTACTTTACTTTACGTAGGTCTATCCCCACAATATCTCACTGAAGATGCATTTCCCCGTACCTTTCGGAAGCGTCCATAGGTCCTTCCCCCATTGGCTTCAGACTATCTTGATGTCATTCAGGTCTAAACTAAAGATGCATCTCTTTCAACTTGTTTACCCACCGTAGTCTGGCTTCTGGTTTCTCCGACCCATCGGAATTCGACCCGGCTTCTCCAACGGATTGCGATTTTGGATTGCGATTCTGACTCGAAGCGACCATCGACTGATGCCTTGGGCATTATGATAACGTCCTCTATATCGTAATCGTAAATCCGAGATTTCTACAGGGCCCAACGAAAGCCGCGCCGCGGGGACCAGCTTATTCACATGCGCTCAGTCAAAACAAAATCGACAGGCAAAAGGGTTCGGTTCCGGGTAGGTAATGCAGTCTAAAAGACTGCATTACCTACAAAAGAAAACAAACTACAGTACATTTCGCTCCTGTCCACCCTCGTTTCTCCCAACTCGCTCTGACTATCTCGCTCGGTCAGTATATCAATCCAGGGTATGACTTGTACAGGAAGTAAGAGGGAACTCACCCTGTTTCAGACAATCAGCCACTCAAGCTGCGATGTCACATACATTCGCTTCCCGACTCCTACCGACTCCGAATTTCACTCTCGTGCTGCGATAACAATAGAAGCATCGCGACATCGTGCCGAACGGTCCAGTCGCCTCAGATTACAGCTGTGGTAGAATTGCATTTTCCTATAGAAACTGAAATGACGAGGTCCCTCGCGCAGCACCAACAGCTCCCCAGGAGGCCAGCTCGATTGCTCACAACATGTTCCCATCTGCGACCGTCAGCATAGCTCTCTTTCCATCCGTCGTTGTTAAATAGCTACTAATTTGAGCCGACGTTAGTAGCGGGCTTCACGCGTCGTCGATGTGTCAAATACACAGCAGTCGATGTATATCGGCGATGTGTTTTCTGACCCATGGTGCATCCAGGGAAATGTAGGCTAAGTGAGCTCTTAGAGGAGAAGCCTGGTCTCGTATATACGATCGACGCGGTGGCCATGTTGCTGAGTGGTAAACGCGCCGGCCATTCAACTCTGTGGCCTAGATTCGTTTGCGGAACTTGTAAGTCATCGAAATCGGGAAAGATCGCTATGCTGGAAATGCAAGAATCCGGTACTACGTTCTCTCAAATGCAATGCTTTTCGGGACATGATTGTATGGAAGATCTAACAAGTTCCGAATTCAGGCAATATGGCAACGTTTC
The DNA here is from genome assembly GCA_964023275.1 of Norana najaformis. NCBI lineage: Eukaryota > Metazoa > Annelida > Clitellata > Crassiclitellata > Hormogastridae > Norana > Norana najaformis. The sequence goes on along the minus strand of OZ029918.1, from coordinate 37,253,306 downwards.
AACATTCTAGAAAAAGTTTTGGTATGTAGATAAAACGACAAAGTTTTAAAATGTTAGCAAAAGTCCCGAATTCAGGTAAGATGGAAAAGATTCAACATGCTAAAATGCTGTTCGTCGCAATTTACATTGCTATAAGTTGTCGTCTAACGCTATATTACATTTGCCTACATCGTATTATATTACTTTACATCCTTTTTCCAGCAATTGAGTATTATTCGCCTTCTTGCTCTTAATGCATATTACATACATAAATACATACATACATGCATACATACATTCATATACATACAACCATACGTATGTACATAGATATATGCATACATACCCCTTTGCATACAAAGACATATTGGTCTACATACATACATGCATACATACTGTACATATGTACGTACGTACATACATAGGCCTACATGCATATATACATACCCACCCACATACAAAAATACATACATACATCCATACAAACATACATACATACGCACATACATACATACATACGCACATACATAAATACATACATTCATTCATTCATTCATACATATATACATACATACATTAAATGCATAATTCTGTCATTTTCCCAACGCCATAGGCTAACTAGTTGATTTATCGTGAAACCGCATATGACGTTGGATATCCACCGGCTATATCTACTATGGCGATGACATCATTTCCGGTCGACCCCGGAACCGGAAGGGCGAAGGTCAATACAATGGTGTTGCATGTTGTTGTCCTCCGTTGCAACAGGCAACCGGCTGCGGCCACTAAAAGCATCCTAGTTTACTGCTGCTGGTGCAACGCAGCCAACAACACGAGCCACCAGTCGTTACTATGAGCGCCACCTGGAGATTAAACGCTTTACAGGCGGGAAACAGTTGAAGACTATAAACATAGGATTAACTTCTGAGGCATAATAGACGGACGACTTAATATACAGTAATTCATATATTTATCTATATGTATGTACATCTGTACTGTATGCATATATGTATATATGTATGTATATATGTATGCATGTGCATGTGTGTCTATGTATGCATGCATGTATTTATGTATGTATGTATGTATGTTTGTATGTATGTATGTATGTTTGTATGTATGTATGTTTGTATATACGTATGTATTTGTATATTTATGTATATACAGGTATATGTGTACGTTTCCAGGTCAAACCTGGAAACCAGTTCAACATCGGAGGAAAGCAAGTCAAGGACGGGCTGGAAATATATTCCAGTCGTGATTGGATTTATCGAGGAATCGGATAGAGACAACAGAAAACCATATCGAGGATTTACCGGAGCAAACAGTCTTTCCGGGAAACGTTCTCCGGCGCTGGAAAACAAACAGATGGAAATTGGGGTCGATGACCGAATACATCTAAGGTTTCAATGAACTGCTGTTATACTGCTACTAAAAGCCACTTGGAAACTGGTGACTGTGAGCGCTTTGAACCTCAGGCCCAGAAGCACCTTGGGCAAACCCGGAATTAGTATTTATTATTACTTCTGCATTTATTAGGCGCCACTATCTAATTACAGCATAACGATGGCGCCGAGCAACTGTGAGTGAAGGACTTGCTCAAGGTCCCTACACTGTAACAGTCTCGGAGGAGGCTCAAACCCGTACTCTCCGCGTTACAAGCCGAGCGCTCTAACCAATAGGCCACTGTGCCCCATAATAAATGAGTTGACTAGACATATGGATGGATGATAGAGGAGCCACGCGCAGTTGGGATGAATGGAGAGGGAATTTCTAACGTTTTGTTGCAATTCACAGGATGTTTCGTCTTTGAATGATAATTCAAGATCCAAGTGAAATCCCAACGGCGACTTTTTAACTGGGGCTTTTAAAATAAATCGGTTCTTTCACCTCGAAACAGGGTTTTATAGTCGAAAGATTTTTGTCTTTCACACCACAGTATTAAAAAAGAAAACGATATGTGTAGTTTAGGGTAAATCAGGCAGTGCTTAGATCAGAATTCCAGTGATTTTACTTGAGCGTCGCATTTTTTCGCGTTTCTTTGTTCCTTGACTGTTTCTAATCTAATCTGATAGGGTTTGGATTAGGGTTAGGGTTAGGGTGCATAAAGTTTGTAAATTCTTCGGCGTATTCTGGCGTTAATAATAGAAGGATTAATACGCATACGATTAGTCATCCTGTTGTTTTCGGTGTACTTAGTTACATCTGGAATTCGGATTGTCGTACGCTTGCCGTGAGGATTGAGCAATGCCTGAGGGCAAAGGAAGTCCAGTTCCCCAAAGCCTAATTTGTAGGAAACGGGGCTTCTGTTCCTTCTTCACACACCCCTTCTTCCTCATCTCTCTCTCCTCTCTAATCCCAAACACCACCACCCCATAGCTGCCACGCTGTCTCTCCGTCTGACTTTTGGATCTTGACCTGGAACCGAACCCTTTTGCCTATCGATTTTGTTTTGACTGAGCACCTGCGAATAAGCTGGTCTTCGCGACGTGGCTTTCGTTGGGCGCTGAAGAAATCTCGGAATTACGATTACGATAACGATAAAAGGCTCTCAGCGTGAATATGTTAAAAATCCCCAAGCCCAAACAAGCCGATATCATTCGGGCTGCACAATGGATATGCAATTTCGTTCTCAGAACCTTCAAGCTTTGTACAAGACGATTTTCAACTGCGTTGTAAAACATTTTCAAGAAACAGACGACCGAGATTCCATCCAAGGCTACGATGATAAAGCCGGAGAATTGGGTTGCACTGCGGTCCACTTGCAAGTCCTCCATTTCCGTCTAAGCTCTTTGCCGAGTGCATCGAACACGGTGCACGTCGCAGAGGGATTTGCAATACGCAGGGCAGGTGGGCCAATTATTATCACTTCTACACAGGCGCGACTTATCATGAAAGGCGTTCGCAGAGTTAATTATCGCCTCGCAAAGTCAATTATCCGAGGTGCCATGCGTTCTGGAGTCTGAGCTTGGATACGTACGGATAAAGAAACGTCTTTTTCGGGGAAAAAGCAGAGAACGTGAAGAGAACTAGGCGTTGGAACGGTAGAGATAAGGAGAGCAGAATAGAGTATTACATGTATGTTTAAGACGGATTGTCGGAGAGTAACGGACAATATTGTATTACGAATTCATTTCGTTTGCCTGCTGTAAATGTGTTCTGCGAAATTTGAGAAAATATGGCACTTAATGTGTATTTATGAATGCATGATTTACATATTTATGTATCTATATATGTATGGGTGGATGTATGTATGACTGTATGTATATATGGATGGATGAATGTATTCATATATGTATGTATATGTGTATGTACGAATGCGTGTATGTATGCATGTATGTATGGCTGCATGTATGTATGTATGCATGTATGCATGCATGAATACATGTATGTAGTATGCATGTATGTATGTATGTATGTATGTATGCATGCATGAATGCATGTATGTATATATATATGCATGTATGATTGTATGTATGTATGTATGCATGCATGTATGCATGCATGTATGTATGTATGTATGTATGTATGTATGTATGGACGTATGTATGCATGGACTTATGTATGTATGTGTGTTTTTATGTATGTTTGCATCTGGCTATATATCGCTGTGTGGGTATCCTTGATCAAAATACACACGCGTAGATAAAATAAACGGAAAGCCCAACAGACGCCTCTAGTGCAAAGAGGTCGAAAGAGCAAAGGCAAGCATACTGACACGCAACGATAGAGATACACGTAGACACACACAGAGGAACAAACGCACACAGACGTACATACACTGACAATGACTTATACGGCAGCAATACAGGCAGACACAGATACAAGCAGACAGACACGCACCGATGACGAAAGGGATACTTACGCAGTCTTGTCCTTTCCACTCGAAAATCAACTTTGATGGGCGGTCGACTAAACTGCTTCAGTCCAGCGACGATGATGAAATTGCGCTCTTTGTTCGCTACTGACCACGCTCTGTCCAGTATGCGACTGACCACTGGTCAAGAGCCGGACGCGGCTTTATAGGCTGCACCGGTGTATGAGTCATCCAGCAGCATCTCTCGCTTGGCTGCGGAGGTTGCTGATGGGAAGCCATCGCCCGCTGCGGAGCCAGGGCTCGTGATGGCTCGATGCTGGCTGGCTGCAGGAGAGTAGCGGTCGGTGCTGGGAAGATGGATGAGATGGTGATAGGGATGATGAGGAGGATGAAGAAGAGGATGCAAATAATGATGATGAGAGTGGTGATGCAGAGGAGGAGGAGATGCATGAGAACAAAGATGACAGGTAGATGGACGCGTATATGTGCGTATATATATGTATTTATGTATGCATATATATGTGCGTATATACATGTATTTATGTGTGCATATATATGTGCGTATATATACGTATTTATGTATGCATATATATGTGCGTATATATATGTATTTATGTATGTTTATTTATGTATGTATGTATGTTTGATGTATGTATATAAATGTATGTATGTTTGTATGCATGTAATAATGGATGGATGTGTGCGTATATATGTATTTATGTATGCATATATATATGTATGTATGTATGTATGCGTATATATGTATTCATGTATGTTTCTGTGTATGTAATAATGGACATATTGACGGTGGATGGATGGATAGATGGATGGATGGATGGATGGATGGATAGATGGATAGATGGATAGATGGATGGATGGAAGGATAGATGGATAGATGGATGGAAGGACGGAAGAATATACAGATTACTGCACGGATGCATTGATGGATGGATGGATAAACAGATCAATGGACGGACGGACGGACGGACTTAGAGACCAAAAGACGGACAAACAGTTGGCCACACAAATGGACAGACAAGCGGACAGACAAACAGACATACGAACGTACAGACGAAGGGATAAACAGACGGACATATGCCTGCCCTGTAAATCTGATGCCGGTGCGAAGTGGATCAATAAATCACAAAATACAGAAGCTGTGGTCTTACGGTGAGTAGGTAAGTAGTCGGCAAAAAAGACAGCGATATATAAAAGTCGGTGGACAGGACGAATGGTCCGTCTCAAGAGATGCTAAGAAGCATCTTCTTCGTCACAATCCGCAGCATCAGCAGCCGAAGCTAAGTGTCAGGTAAACAACGAAAACGATGCATTGGAGTGCCCAGTCAATGGCCGGGCGATTTTGTGATCATTATGATCATAGAGGTGATGATGGGTGATGATGATGATGATGATGATGATGATGATGATGATTAAATATGAAGCGTATGTGTATTTATGATTTATGTATGATTAATTGCTATCATTATGCGTGATAATGACAGCAATTGATAATGATGAGTTCTATTGTTGTTGTTTTTGTTGTTGTTGTTATTATTATTATTATTATTATTATTATTATTATTATTATTATTATTATTATTATTATGTACATACATACCTACATACATTTAATTGTTATATCTTCTGTTATTATTATTATTACTACTACTACTACTACTACTACTACTACTACTATTATTATTATTATTACACTATCACGGGTTAATCGTGTATCATCATCATCATCATCATCATTATTATTTTTAGTAGTAGTAGTAATAGTATGCTAACAAATAGCGGCAATGATTATGCCGATTATGATGATGATGATGATGATGATGATGATGATGATGATGATGATGATGATGATGATGATGATGGCGGCGACGAGGGTGATGGTCATGGTGGACTGAAGACTCTTAGGGGAAGGAGACCATCCAGGTATACATTGATAAGTTCCAGGAACGATAAATTGGAATTGTTATCGGTAGACGATGCCTGTGGCTTCGGAGACTGGATGGCTGGATGGCTGGCTGGCTGGATGGATGGATGGAACGATGGATGGCTGGATGGAACAATGGATGGATGGATGGATGGATGGATTATTTGATATGGAGGTCTCTGGTTCACCAGCCGCAGGTACCATTTGGCGAGAATCCCATACAACCTGGAGCCAAACCTGACCTATTTTTCTCTAATCTTTTTCACTCTGAGTCCAGGCAATACAATCCGCTTGGCTGTATTTCAGCAGACAGTCTAATGTTTACATTACATGCGGCGATACACTACGCCAACTACACACTGACAACATTACATTACACTTTCCATATCCAATACACTACGATGCGCTACACTGCACTTCACTACACTACACTACATTACACACTACAATACACTACGCTACACTACCCTACTCCGCACTGCACTTCACTGCACACTACAATACACTACGCTACACTGCACTACCCTACTCTGCACTGCACTACACTTCACTACCCTCCCAACTACATTACACTCGACTACACTACACTACAAATATTACATTGCATTAAACTATACTGTTCTATATTAGGCTAAACTACATGGCACTACACTGCACTCTCGACTACGAGACACTAAGCTACACTCCAGTACACTACATTACACCAAATTGCATTACACTACCCAACACTACGCTCTGTACCAAACTATACTACGCCACAAACGAGGAGGGTGCTGGGAAGCTTCTGCTGTAGTACTGTAGGTAGCTTTCTCTATGTAGGCGCTACATAAGTGATCTGTTACTTTACAATACCTTGCTTAGGGTAATGTAAAACGAGGAGGAATTGGAGGAAGTTGGAGTATGGTTGGGGGATTATTGGCTGTTGTCTCCCAACCTTACTAGTCGATGTCGGTGTCTTTTATGTTCCCTTGACTGCTCTCTCCGTCGTCAATGGTGTAGATCTACGGTAAGTCTTATCACAGCCTTCCCGATTGAATTTGTCCGAGGATGAAACAATGGCTGCTTCCTCCTCCTCCTTTTCCTTCTGCTACTCCTTCTTCTTGTTCTTGTTCATCATCATCATCATCATCATCTTCTTCTTCTGCTTCTGCTCCTCTTTCTTCTTCTCCTTCTCCTTCTCCTTCTTCTCCTCCTGCTTCTTCTCCTTCTCCTTCTTCTACTTCTTCTTCTTCTTCTTCTTCTCCTCCTCCTCCTCCTTCTCCTTCTCGTTCTCCTTCTTCATCTTCTTCTCCTGTTCCTCCTCCTTCTCCTCTCTCTTCTTCTCCTTATTCTTGTTCTTATTCCTGTTCTTCATCATTTTTTCTTTTTCTTGTTCTTCTTCTTCGTCTTTTCTTTTTCTCATTCATCATCTTCTCCTCCTCCTCCTCCTCCTCCTCCTCCTCCTTCTTCTTCTTCTGTTCACCCGCTGGTGCCCTACTTAATTCGGCTTCGTCGACTCGTGTCCTTGCGGCTGCGCTGGTATCCTTGAAATCATCCATCGTGCGCTGGTGCAATAGTAACAATTATAATTCACTAAGAGCCGTACTCTCGCAGATGGTAACCTGGGCTTGAACCCATTGAAATCATTGGCGATGAATCCCTGCTGCTCTTGCAACGCTTCCTGTTGCGCTAGTTCTAAGGAGTCTGACGTCAGAAGGCAGATACTAATCTCGCGAGAGTGTTCTCGCATGACCGGAAAATTCATTTCCAAGCGGAAGCCGTTTTAACTCGAAGGCTGATTCGGTTAGCTGCATCGAGATTGCGCAGGCCAATTTGCAAACAAGACCACCTGGGCCAACCGTGTTCCTACACGTAAATTTGTAGGGGCGGCAAAGATCAAGTCCAAGCGAAGACCTACTGCCACCCGCAATACCGCATTACCCAAGCAGAGGCCATGAGAACGAATTGTTAGGGCGGTGTGCCAATCCCCCGAATAAAAAATTGTAAATTGCACACGTTTTTCTATAGCGACCGCATGGCCTCGTCCCTACCGGGTCAGCTCCTTCGCCGCCGCTACGCGCCATTTAAGGTCCCCGTACACGCCTGAGTGAGGAAGTCAGACGACCATTAGCCTTGGCCGATATACAGGGTTTCCAAGGGCAGATCACATTGACAACCTAGACTACGCGTCTGTTCCATATATATGTTTTTTGTTGGCAGAGGATCTACGATAGCTTGAAGCTTGTCTAGGCATTCTGAACTTTAATTAAATTAACAATAACATTAATAATAAAAATAATAATAATATTATTGAAACCTCTGAAGACAGCGCTTCCGACATTATTTAAACAACACACTTTATTTGCCTAATAACAAACTTAATCTGCATAATAATAATAATAATAATATGATTATTATTATTATCATTATTATAATAGGCGTCAGAAACGACTTCCAGGGTGTCGGAACATTTTCAATTATGAAACAAATCTATTGTTGCTGGCGCAAGTAGAGCTTCTGTGGCGTCCAGGCTGGCACACTGGAAACAGGTCGACTAGCTGCACCTCCGAATCTCGTGATCTTGTCTGTAAGCGCCGTGGTGAAGAAGCAGCCCTGAGTTAGCGGTCGCGTAAGTGTAGAGCGTTCTGTGGGCGTTTCTTCGTTGGAGCGCAAGAACTTCCGGTGTGGATCGGACGAACATCCAGCACCACCAACACCCTCCTCTTCATCGCCGTCGTCGTCTGCTTCGAAGGCCCCTGCGTCGTGGGATTCACTGACCCGAGCGTCGACGTCTCCTCGACCTCGACCCGCCGGCTAACCTTCGATAGGCGGTGTGGCTCCTTGACCCAGAGGATCGGTTGGGGCCCGTCGGCTGGGTCTCGACGACATGTTCCAGGTTCTCTCCTTTTCTTTAATCTTGGCTTCAGGCACGCCCTTCTCTCCTTCTTTGATTTCAGCCGTCTTGTTCTTCGTTGTATTGTTGTCGATGAAGAACTTGATTTGGGACTGGGTACTCTCGCTCGCTGCGTCGAGTGCGAGTTCTGAGATCATGAATTCGTCTGATTGCCTCTTCTGAACTAAATCCTAAATAATAATAATAATAATAATAATAATAATAATAATAATAATAATAATAATATTATTATTATTATTATTATTATTATTAATCACCGTATTCGTTGTTGCTTTGTTTTTGTTTCTGCCTTCTATTGATATTTTTATTCTTCCTATTTCTGCACTTCTGTATCAATAACAGTATTTAGCATATAAAAAATGTCTGCCCACGTTTCTTCAACCGACGGCGCCAGAGGGCGACCTGCTTATTAGTCATTTGGCGCCAGAAATAATCAACGCAACATTCGGCGACATATTGGATACTCCAGCTGTTGGCGTCTCCAATGGTGGGGTTAGGGATCCATTGCCCCCACAAAAATATCTAGGGTGTTCGTGGCCTCGTACTTTTAGCCGAAAAGATTGCAATTTTTGGTGTACCTAAGTTCTGTTCATGCAGGAGAAGTTAACTGTTTCAGAGTAAGTTGTGAAGCAATGGTTTAATCTAATCTAATCTAATCTAATCTAATCTGGAAAGTTTTATAGCGTCGTTATCGTGATGCGCAAGACATCTATCGATTATCGGTTATAAGCAAAAAATGCCTTCCAAAAATCACAATACTTTGGGTCGAAATTATCGAGAAAAACGGCTGAAAGTAAAGTCATTGAGAATTTGGACGATGTTAAGTAGTAACAACTTTTAGTCAAAAATAACGAACTACGGCCTTGCCTGCTTGGACTTTTTCAACATTTTTGAATACTCCACTTCCCCAACTTTCCTAACCGTGCCGACTCTCTTACCAGCGGCCCACATTTCAGCAGCTCAGAACCAAACCAAAATAACATGTTCACGCGTTTCACGTAGCGCATTTTCTATATTATATTCTTAGTATTTTCGTACACGTCAAAACAACCCAATCCAAAACGGGTTATTTTGTGTCACCATAGCGCAGAACAATACGTGGTGTGAAATTACAAATTTTTATTAGTCTAGTTGCGATAAATTACAAAGTAAATTAAGGCTTTCGCTGACTTATTTAATTCGCAGGCGATTTTGTTCCTAGTCTTGCGCGCCGCAATCACGATGCACGCGTTTCATATAACGCATTTCAAAAACGAAAATAAGGTAATTATTATTTTTTGTTGGCAGAAGACCCACCACGTTCAAACAGGAGATTGGATTTCCTGGCCAGACCTGAGATTATGCAGAGAGAAAAGAAAATAGAGCATTTAAGCAAATTTAGCTGGTGCACCAGAAAATTGGGTCACCTAGACAGCATTGACTGCGATTGGTTGGCTTACAATTGTACCATCTTTTGATTGGCTGGCTTAGTTGTACCATCCCTTGATTGGCTGGGTGTAAATAACCGAGTCACGTAGAAACCATTGACAGTGATTGGACGGCTTAGTTGTACCATCGCTTGATTGGCTGGGTGTAAAAACTGGGTCACGTAGACAGCATTGACCGTGATTGGATGGTTTTGTTGTACCATCGCTTGATTGGCTGGGTGTAAATAATAATAAATGGGTCACGTAGACAGGATTGACCGTGATTGGGTAGCTTAGTTGTACCAACGCTTGATTGGCTGGGCGTAAATAACCGGGTCATGTAGAAAGCATTGACAGTTGAATTACTAATTCTTCTGTTAACAACTTTTACAGTAAGTGTGATTCCAATTCCAAACACCATCCATCGTAGCCGTCTGCTAGCGTTCCTGTTTGACCCTTGAATCTTGACCTGGAACAGAATCTGACTCTTCCTGCCTATCGACTTTGATTGTTTTGACTGAGCGCATGTGAATAAGCTAATTCCCGCTACTTAGCTTTCGCTGGGCTCTGTAAAAATCTCGAGTTTACGATTACCATTACCATTACGATTACAGTGTTACCATTCAAAAATTGGCCATTTATGACGTCACAATTGGTTGCTATGTTTTTCAGTCTACTTTATAACCAGCATATATCGCGGTACGCCTTGCCCCAGTTTCCTGATTTTTGACTGGGTGACCTAAATATTTTCCTGCATATTTTGGAACCAGCATGCATCTGATTGGCGTTAAACATAACAATTGGCTGCTATGGTTACCAGTCTACCGCGGCACGCCTTGACCCGGTTTCTTACATTTCGACTGGGTGACCTAATTTGCTTCCTCCAGTTGCGTCATACCTGTAATAATTGCCGAAGATTTTGACGTAGCCTTGACAACGGTGGGTAACTAAGAAGCGATATTAACGGAAAAAACGCAGTAAGAGTAGATTGTTTAGCATGCTCTTTTCCAGACGGTTTATCATCTCGCGGAAAGGAATAGGACTTGGATCATCATGCGCGTGATTTGGACGAGAATTCGTAGGCGACTGGAAGACATGTCATGGGAATATCTCCCAGCTTCCCAGCTGTGAGACGAATGTCAATGCGATTTGTCGACTCGTCGCAGTACAGCTCTGCAGGTTAGTCGCTTGCCCGTCGCTATATGTGATGCACGCTTACCCCTATTTCTCTGTATGTCTGTACACGCTTGTCTCTCGCTTTGTACGTCTCTCTGTCTGTCTCTCTCAGTCTCTGTCTGTCTGTCACTGTCTGTCTCTGTCTGTCTGTCTCTGTCTGTCTGTCTCTGTCTGTCTGTCTCTGTCTGTCTCTGTCTGTCTGTCTGTCTGTCTCTGTCTGTCTCTCTTCTCTTCTCTTCTCTTCTCTCTCTCTCTCTCTCTCTCTCTCTCTCTGGTCACGTGACTCTTGCTATCTCTTAACCCAAATATATATATAATATATATATATTATATATATATATATATCTATATATATATATCTATATATATATATATCTATATATAGTTACATACGGTGTATAAGAGAGGACCGAGTAGGTCGAATAATTATTGTTATACGACTTCTATACATTTTGGCGAGAAAGCCGACCTTATAAAATGTATTGTATTTAATTTTGGCGCAGATTGGATTTTTCTTTTTTGGTCCTGCGTTACTGCTTTTTCCCCAGTCTCTTTCGGGTAGTCGCGTTTAAGTCTCCCTGCGTGGATTACTTGTCTGGTTCTGTTCAGCCGTTTTTCCTTCTTGGTTCTTTTTGTTGTTTATAACCGTCTGTTGGTGGACGTTGTGTGTTTTTTTGCTTCTGGAGAGGCTGTTCCAGTGGTTCTACCACCGCCTGAGGTGGACGTCTTGTTTCGTCGTGAGTCATGTTATGACTGCAAACAGGCCAGGAAATAAAACACTCAACCTAAAGCTGATATGTTATTCCATATCCGCAGACAACCTGCAGCAATATGTAAATGTATATATATGTATATATATATATGTATATATATGTATATATATGTATATATATGTATATATATGTACATATATGTATATATATGCATATATATGCATATTTATGTATATATATGCATATATATATATGCATATATATGCATATATATATGCATATATATATATATATGCATATACATATGCATATATATATATATATATATATATATATATATATATATATATATATATATATATATATATATATATATATATATGGACGGTTACCTCTCACTATATCTCTAAAATTCAGTCTCATTCTCTCCTTCCCTATCTTTCATTCTCACTGTGTTTCTTCCTCCCTTTCTTCCTCCCTCCTCCCTCCCTATTTCCTTCCCTTACTCCCACTTTCTATCTCTCTGTCTAAGTCTGTCTGTTTATCTGTCTCTGTCTCTGTTGCCTCTCACTGTATCTCTAAACCTCTGTCTCATTCTCTCCTTCCCTCTCTTTCATTCTCACTGTGTTTCTTCCTCCTTTTCTTTCTCCCTTTCTCCCTCCCTAGCTCTCTCCCTTACTCCCTCTTTCTCTCTCTGTCTAAATCTCGCTATCTATCTGTGATGCACGCTTACCCCTCTTTCTCTGTATGTCCGTACAGGCATGTCCTTCGCTTTGTGCGCTTCTCTCTCTCTCTCTCTCTCTCTCTCTCGCTCTCTCTCTCTCTCTCTCTCTCTCTCTCGATCTCTCTCTCCATGCTCCCTATGTTTCTTCCTCCCTTTCTTCCTACCTTCCTTCTCCCTCCATTTCTCCCTCTTTCTATCTCTCTGTCTGTCTGTCTCTGTCTCTGTTTCTCTCTCTGTTTCCTTCGCTTCTTTATATCTGCCTCTCTGTCCCTTTCTCTATACACATCAGTCCGTTTCGTGTCTCACTCGGCATCCTCCCCTTCCTCCATAGCAGCTCCCGTCTGAGCCTCGCATCCCCCATCCTCCGTCGCAGAGGCATCGACCACCAGACGGCGTTCTCGTCGCGTGACCTTCAGTCACGGCATGGCATCGGCTGCTGCGGCAGAGACGCAGCATCAGATGCGTCTCCGGCCAACCGGGGAGAATAAAAAAATCGCCTCGTTGCCCTAGCGCCAAAAAACCTGCGCCGATATTGGAATATTGCATTAAAAGCAAGGTCGGATTAGCCATGCAGAGGATCCCCTGCAAAATACACACGCGACTCTGTCTTATTCAGCAAGGGATCAATGGATGCCCTAAAAGCATGCTAATCAAAGTAATTGTAAGTGTACACTTTTTCTATAGCGACCGTTTGGCCTCGACCCTGCTCGTTTTTCAATGAATTGATCGGGTGAAATCTTCACCCTCGCTGCCCCCGTTTGAATGGGCGCCACGCCATTTAGAGTTCCCACGCACAGACCAAATCTCCTAAATTAACCAATATCGGTATGCGAACCTGCATCCTCACGCCTAGGAGTGTCTAGACGAGCACTTTCACCAACGTAGACAGGAGATATGCAACAGTCGACTAAGCGGGAATGAGGTTAATATAGCGCCGGAAACATGCGACATAAAGGTGTCCAAGAAAAACCGAATATTTTTCAATTATTTAACGACATCTTGTGGCTGCCAGAACAGTTTGGGTAGACATTAACCTCTTGTGTTAACGTAAATGTTTACGTTTTTCTATAGCGAACGTATGGCCTCAAACCTGCTTATTTCTCAATGAATTAGCCCAGTGAGATCCTTCACCACCGCTGCCCCTTTGAATGCGCAGGTCTTAAGGTCTGAAGGTCTTTAGGTCATTTAAGGTCTTCATGCACGGACCGTGCTATCCCGATATTAAAATCTCTCAAGTAAGTTCCGACCGGGACACGAATCGACATCCTCGTGCTTAGAGGCGCTTTGACGTAGGCGTTAACCAATGTAGCTAGCCAGGCCATTGTGTGGGATGTTGTTTGGTCAGTGCTGCAAATGTCCATGTAGTCTAAATGTAAATCTATGAAATTTCTCAACGCCACCCAAAACCTGCGTCAGGGAGACCGGCTTATTTACCGGTGCTATATCAAATCAAGTTGCTGCTCAAGTCATTTGTCAAGGTCGTATACAGCAGATAAATGTATTGCTCTGCCTTTTGGAAACTGTCTAAATTTTTTCAATTGTTGGTTATATTGACGTCATGCATCTATGGTACGCTCTGCATATCATTTCCAGAAGCCACATTGCGGTAGGTAAGTAAGTTGAAACCGAAAGATTTGACCTGGATGATATTGAATGATATCAGCTGGAAGGATTATAAACCAAACTAGGAGGTGTTACACTTGGTACAGGAAGAAAGGACATTGGTGAATACAATAAGGAGGAGACAAATGAACTGGATTGGTCACATACTGCGTGGAAATTCTCTCTTGAGGACAGTGATTGAAGGAAGAATTAATGTAAAGAAGGTTCCAGGAAGACCAAGGAATATGGTATTGGACTGGGTGATGGATAAAAAAAGAAGACGGGGCTACAAAGAAGTTAAGGAAAGGGCAGATAACTGATTGTTGGACCTGCCTAGGGGCAGAACACTGAAGAAGAAGAAGAAGAAGAAGAAGAAGAAGAAGAAGAAGAAGAAGAAGAAGAAGAAGAAGAAAAAGAAGAAGAAGAAGAAGAAGAAGAAGAAGAGGAAGAGGAAGAGGAGGAGCAGGAAGAGGAAGAGGAAGAGGAAGAGGAAGAGGAAGAGGAAGAGGAAGAAGAGGAGGAAGAGGAGGAAGAGGAGGAGGAGGAAATAACTATATTACACCAAAAATCCAAAAATACATACATACATACATCCATGCATACATCTATACATACATCCATACACACATACATACATACATACATATATACATAAATAATTACCTACATCTATACATACATCCATACATACATATATATACATACATCCATACATACATATATATACATACAAACTTACATCCATACATACATACATACATACATCCATTCACCCAATTTACCCATCCATCCACTATCAGTATATCCATCCATCCATCCATCCATTCACCCAATTCATCCATCCATCCATCCATTTATCTATCCATCCATCCATCCATCCATTCACCCAATCCATCCATCCATCCATACATCCATTCACTCAATTCATCCATCCATCCATCCATCCGTCCGTCCATCCATCCATGTATCATTCAATCCATTCATCCACCCATCCGTCCTTGCTCTTGCCTGCTCACCCGTACATCCCTTCTCCATCCACCCAATCCACCTGGAATTTGTTGTAGGCAAGAGACTGTCCGAAGCTTCGGCCGCGTCGCCCCCGTTGCACGAACTGGACACGATGGAGCATGCCTTCGAGGGCATCCTAACGGACAGACAGGCGACCGAAAGAGCTAAAGAACAGTATAACAGTTCGTATGGTCATGTAGTCACGTATGCACGTAGTCACGTAGTTAAAGTAGTCACGTAATAAAGTAGTCACGGAGTCATGTAGTTACGTAGTTATGCAATTCGATAGTCACTTTTAATGATCTTCCTGTACGCTGTCTTGATGCTACCTGCTAACGCGTCAGCACTTCATCTTATCTAATCTAAAAGCTAATCTAATCTAAACTTTGATCTAATCTAATCTAAACGCTAATCTAATCTAATCTAAACGATAATCTAATCTAATCTAATATAAACGCTAATCTGATTCTGATCTAATCTAGTGCACACGGGATCAATATCTTTCGTTCGTTCATTCAATGCTTAGTTTGATCCTGCATTCTTCCTGGCTGATCGATTGATTGAATTACTGATTGATTATCTGGTATTGATTGATTGAGTGAGTGAATGACTGATTGACTGATCGACTGACCGACTGATTGATTGATTGATTGATCGATCGATTGATTGATTGTGTGCAGATATGAGTGCGGGCGAGCTTCATGCCAGGTATCCGCAGCTGACGACGGAAGAGGTCCTCGACATGAAAGCCCAGTTCCAACACTTCGACGCCAACCACGACGGAGTCCTCGACTTCGACGAACTGTTGAGTACCCACCCACCCACCCACTCCGTCTACAGAATTACTAATAATACTTTAATCACATTAACGGAGTTATCCTTAATAGTAATAATATTACTACTATTGCTACCACCGCCACCACCACCACCACCACCACCACCACCACCACCACCACCGCCGCCGCCGCCACCACCACCACCACCACCACCACCGCCGCCGCCACCACCACCACCACCACCAGACTGAGACATAGAATTTTCGTCAAATATTGGACCATTTTATGGAGAAATAGTACTACAATGCAACTGCTTTCCAAGCCGCATTAATAATAATAATAATAATAAAAATAGCAATAATAATAATAATAATAATAATAATAATAATAATAATAATAATAATAATAATAATAATAATTACTGTGACCTATTTTCATGCACCTATAATAATGAAAATAATAATAATAATTATTATTATATAATAATAGTAACAATTATTATTATTATTATTATTACTACTACTACTACCACTGGTGCTACTACTACAACTACTTTTGCCATTATTATTAGGCCTATAATTATTATTACTATTCATATTGTAGCAATTCTAATTGTAATCGTAAATTTGTATAGCGCCTCTTCAAGGGAAACTAATGAGAGCCGCTCTCCAAGCAAGACTGAATGCTAGATGTTCATTCGATGGCTTCCAGGGTGCTCCATAAGGGAGATAAGTCGCCAGACGTTAATCGGACGAATGCGCCGCTAGGAGCCTGTTTTCCAGAGACAATGGCGATTCCAGGAACCACTGGAGTTTGGTGCAATAAACATCAAATTCGCGAGATTTAGCGTTCGCTGGTCTGTTAGGAGACGAGATCTTATTAGTGGTCGTGCAAGTGGGGTTCCGAAGCCTCTTTTTTACTCGTACATACGACGTATGGACTGTGCATACGTACATACATAGAGGCAAGCATACATACATATGCTCTATCAATAATTAGAAACTTGTAGGTGTACATACACACACATACATACACACATACATACATACACATACATACATATACTGTACATGCACGCTTGTACATACATACATGTATACATACATACATACATACATGCATACATACATATATAAATGCATACATACAAACATACATAAATAAATACTTACATACATAAATACATACATAAATACATACATAAATACATACATACATGCATACATACATACATATAAAACACATACATACATGCATACATACATGTATACATACATACATGTATACATACATACATATAAAACACATACATGCATACATACATACATACATACATGCATACATACATATATAAATGCATACATACAAACATACATAAATAAATACATAAATAAATACATACATAAATACATACATGCATACATACATGTATACATACATACATATAAAACACATACATACATGCATACATACATACATGCACGCATGCATACGCACTTATTTATAAACACACATAAATACTTACACATATACATACATATGAATAGATACATATATTCATACATTACATTACTTTACCGACTTTGTATTACTGCGTCGGTTACCACGACTTCAGAGTAACTGAGATCCGTGTGATGATGATGATGATACAGGTGCAAAGTTTTGAATGAGATGGGGGACTTATCGACCCAGGAGGAACGCCAAGTCCAGTTCGAAACCTACAGCCTCGGATCGGAGACGATGACCTTCGAGCAGTACGTGGCTGTAAGTATTGGCTGCCAATGGTTGGGTTCTACGGGTAGGCGGGAGCGCGTCAGTGGTGGCTTTTCCAGTTATCTGAGCATCATCTGCGAAGAAATTAACTTGTAGGTCTCAATATTCTTTAACATTACTAGATAGCACTTTTGAGGGGTACTAAAAAGGCGCTATATTAAGTGTCGATATACATGCATACATACATGCATACATACATATATACATACACACATACATACATATACTTACATACGCAGATGCATGCATGCCTACGTACATACATACATACATGCAAAAATATACTTACATACATACATGCATGCATACATACATATATTCATATACGAATGCAAGCATACATACATACATACATAGATACATACATACATGCATGCATACAAGCATACATACATACATGAATACATACATACATAGATACATACATACATGCATACAAGTATACATACATACATACACACATACATAGATACATACATACATGCATGCATACAGGCATACATACATGCATGCATACATACATACATGCATGCATACAGGCATACATACATGCATGCATACATACATAGATACATACATACATACATGCATGCATACATACATACATGCATGCATACAGGCATACATACATGCATGCATACATACATGCATACATACATACTGCTTCATGTGGTGCATGGGATAGGACGGAGTAGGTTGATTGGTTGTACGTTGTATGCCTTCTGTACATTTTGGCAGGAAATGCGACCGTATATAAGGTGTTGTGTTTTGGTTTATACTGGATTTTGGTTTGGTCCTGCATGAGCGATTTTGTTGTTACTGTCCCTCCATCAGTCTCTCTGCTGGTCTCCAGGGTCTAGCGGATCTCGACTTGTTCTGTCCAGCGATTGATACTTTATGCATTATGATCTAAACTAAATCATTAAATTAAATTGATAAATTATTATTATTATAATTATTATTATTACTATTATCATGATCATCATCATCATCCTTGTTGTTATTGTTATTATTATTATTATTATTATTGTTATTGTTATTATTATTATTGTTATTGTTGTTATTATTATTATTATTATTATTATTATTATTATTATTATTATTATTATTATTATTATTATTATTATTATTATTATCAATTGCTAAATTACTATTAAATTGCTATATTCCAGATAATGGCCGGAGGTTCCCAGATGTGGCGCAGCTGGTCCAGGTCTTCGAGTTCCAACATCCGTCGACTGAAGCTTAGCATCATCGAACAGATTCAATATGGCGTCTTCTAGACGGTTCCGAAAACAAAATGGCGGCCGTCGTTCGCTGCGACGAAGTGATGACGTCGATCAGTCTTCGCGCCTGTCGTGTCTTTCTTTCGAGGCGCCGAAGACTGTTCCCCGTAATAAATTCTCCCACCGTTGAACTGACTCTGGGCGAGACGTTCTTAATCACCGGGTTTTTTCCGGTGAATGCTCGGTGTAAGGTTGCTTCGGAATCGTGACTGCTTCGGTGGAAATCTCTGGCACAATGGCGCCCATTAGAATGCCTGAACTGATTGTGTGGGGAATCCGACAGATCCAGTATAGAACTTTTCTGACTGTTCTTTCCAGATCAATTCTGACCAATTTATGTCTCTTGGGTATAAACGTGTGCATGCGTGTGTACATGTATGCTTATATGTAGGCCCTATGTATGTATGTGTGTATGTATTGTATGTATGTAAGTATGTATGTATGTACGCATTTATGTATGTATGCGTGTATGCATCTATGTATGTGTGTATGAATGTATGTATGTATGTGTATGTATAGTCACGTGACCGTGTGTGTAAGTAATACACAGGATTGCGAATTAGTTTATAAATATTGCCATAAGTTTTTATAACAATTATAAATTTATATAGCGGTTCTATTTGCCATACAGAATTCAATGGCTATTTACATTGCTTACATTACACTACACTACATGTAACCAATGGGTTGTAGGTCAAAGCGACACCTTAGGTTAAAACATTTCCTTCATTATATAACGTTACACTGTCAACACTGGATTCATTTGCTACTGAACGACGACCTTAGTAACCCACCATTCGCTAGGCGGCGACTGTTGCTTGATGAATGGCAGGCAGGCAGGCAGGCAGGCAGGCAGGCAGGCAGGCATGCAGGCAGGCAGGCAGGCAGGCAGGCAGGCAGGCAGGCAGGCAGGCAGACAGGCAGGCAGGCAGGCAGGCAGGCAGGCAGGCAGGCAGGCAGGCAGGCAGGCAGGCATCAAACAGACAGGTAGGTAGGCAGACAGACAGACAGAAAGGCAGACAGAAATGTGGACAGAAAGGCAGACAGACAAACAAGAATACAGGCAGGAATACAGACAGACACAAAGCCAGTAGACAGACAGATGACTAGTAGGCATAAGAGAGATAGGCAGACAGACATGCTGGCAGGCATACAGACAGAAAGCCAGCAGACAGACAGACAGAAAGGCAGACAGAAAGGCAGACAGATAGGCAGACAGACAGGCAGACAGACAGGCAGGCAGACAGGCAGGCAGGCAGGCAGGCAGGCAGGCAGGCAGGCAGGCAGGCATTCGAACAAACTGTAGACTATACCGGACAGACATGCATCACAACCTATCACGGTCGTACATGTGGGAAAGTGTTTTCGAAACAACCAGCCAATCAAATGCACATATTGTCAACTCGCAATTTCATGTATTATCCGCAACTCCTCCCTTCGGAAAATCTCAGCTAATTATCGACCCCCCAGCTGTCGATTCGAAACACCGGCAAACACATTTAATATCCCTATAAACTATTCACACGCAGGCTCATACACATGAAACTCCGCCACTGCCTTGTTTGGGGGTAGTGCCAGTCTCAAGTCTGGATCATGGAGGAGGGCGACGGCAACGGCCTTTGATGCCCCTAAGCCAGTGTCTCGCAAATTGTTTTAACTCCCGGCACACTCAGCAAAGAAATTTTTTATCGCGGCACAAAAATTAAGATTTATTAAAATTACAAAACCAACAGCAATAATTTCAGTTTGTCATATTTTAAGCTTGTCATTTTAACCCAGTAATAGCACAACTAAAGCAGATTTTTAATTGACTAATCATCACTAATGCGATGAATGAGCTTGTTTGTGAGAGCAAATTAACTCAAGACGCGGTTCGATAGCCGACAAGCAGACATGCATTTCATCATCCACCATCTGTAGTCGTTCTTGTTTTTTCGATTTCATTTCTGTGAGAAGAGAAAATGCAACTTGGCAGAGATACGAAGATCCAAACGTCAGCAAACACTTGGTTGCTTTCGTACTCAAGTCTGGATATTGGCTTAGAATTGAGATCGAAAATGCTGACAACTCTTGATCAGCAAAAGAACCTCTGTGAACCAGATCGTTCTTAAAATCGACGATACTCTCTTCTTCAGCCATCGTCAAACCTGTACATTCGTGGTTTACAAATGGACTGATGACCCATTCATACTCTTTTGTTTCCAGTGAAGGAAAGTATTTGGCGAATGCTAAAGCGAGATTTTCTAGCGTCTCCCTAATTTTCCATCATTTTTTTTCGGTTCTTGCAAAGAATTTTTCAATTTTTAGGCTGACAAAAGGAAACAAATCCAAAATAATATATCCACATGATTTTACAGTTCATTATTAGTGCTATATTTCAGTAATAATAAATGGAAAAGTACAAGAACATAACTTGTTCAGTTACAGTTATGCTGGCATCTCCTTAATAATGAAGTAGAGAGGAGGGGTGAACACATAAATAATATAGTATAGATTAATGTCACTAGAATTTTTACTTTTGATCACATGACATCGATAATCGTGAATGAGAAACTATTCTTAAAAATGAAAACATTAAAAAGCCTAAAATTGTATTTATGGAATAATTTCCTATAAAGTCAATTAAAGAGACTAGCGAAATTTAGGTTTCTCTCGCGGCACAACTGAAATCTCGCACGGCACACTGTTTGCGATACACTGCCCCAAAGCTGTCGATAAACTGAGGAACTACTACAGCATACATATGAATGCATACAGTGCTTTCGAGATGTATTGACTTAAAAGTTGATACGCTCTATGAAAATATTCGGATTCATACATTTACATAATCGTAATCGTAAATTCCAAATTTACACAATGAATTCGAAAAGTTAGAAAGACGTTCGTGTCTCCTGTCTGCAGACACTAATGTAATTGGACTTTCATAGACATCACTGGGAAACATTCGACCGTAATGTGTGGCTGGCTGCAGCAGACCATTGAGTTAGATGAAACGCTGAAGATGACCGATACTGACCCCCTTGCCGTTCACTGACACCCTTGTCATTCACTGACCCCCTTGCCATTCACTGACCCCCTTGCCGTTCACTGACACCCTTGACATTCACTGACCCCCTTGCCATTCACTGACCCCCTTGACATTCACTGACACCCTTGCCATTCACTGACACCCTTGACATTCACTGACCTCCTTGCCATTCACTGACCCCCTTGCCATTCACTGACCCCCTTGCCATTCACTGACACCCTTGCCATTCATTGACCCCCTTGCCATTCACTGACACCCTTGACATTCACTGACCCCCTTGCCATTCACTGACCCCCTTGCCATTCACTGATACCCTTGACATTCACTGACCCCCTTGCCATTCACTGACACCCTTGACATTCACTGACACCCTTGACATTCACTGACACCCTTGACATTCACTGACCTCCTTGCCATTCACTGACCCCCTTGCCATTCACTGACACTCTTGTTATTCACTGACCCCCTTTGTTCGACGCTTGTTCTTCGTTCTTTGCCCTATCTTTCTAAACTCAGGTAAAGGAGCCCAAAAAGTTATCTTAACGATGCAATCAGATACTGATGTTCTAAAGTAGGCGCAATATAAATTGACAAATAAAACTACTTTGCAGCGTAATGTAAAACAGCAAAGTGCAGAGATGTACTGTCATGTACAGTAATGTAATTTACTGTAAAATCGTGTTATGTCATATAATGTAAAGCAATGTAATTCAAAGTTGTGTAGATTAATGAAATTTTGTGTAATATAAAGTAATATGATGTAACGTAATAATTATAACACCGTGAAACTTAAAGTAATGTAAGGTCACATAATTTAATCTCCCCACCCAGTCAGAGCCTATGTCAATCACCCCGCCCCGCAGTTTGGGTTGCGATGGGGTAAAAGGTCGAATGAGCGAACGTTCTATCGTCTTGTTCTTCCACGGATCTCCTTAACACGGTGTCTAATAGTGCGCACCGTCGACTACGAGACTTATGGGTGGTCGTTTGTGGGTGGTCTGTCCGGCGCTGCGTGGGGGGTCCGTCCCGAAGCCGCTTCTGTTCTCTGGGCCATGAAACTGGACGATCGTGATGCCAACGTTCTGAAGGAACGAGACAGAATGCCGTTTCTCGAGCTAAAAGTTTCGAGTAGAGTCTAGAGTTGAAAATGCCGATTCTCGAGCTCAGAATTTTGAGTTGAATCGAAGGCTACGAATGCCGGTTCTCGAGCTAATAGTTTCGAGTCGAGTAGAGAGTTAAAAATGCCGATTCTCGAGCTTACGATTTCGAGACGAGTCGTGTGTTACGACTGGAAAAAATACGAGTCAAGAGTTACGATGGCCGCTTTTCGAGCTTAGAACAGTTGTACTCTATTGTGGTCTCTTGTAAAGCTTCGCACTGTACTTCGCTGTATTATACTGTACTGTTTTGGTGAAATTTCTATAGCGCTTGTTCAGGCAGTGAACAAGGACTGCAGTTGTGCAAACTCCTACCTCTTAACTCGAAATTCGCTACTCGAAGTGTGCAACTGGAAGAGTTGCTTCAACTGTGGATGTTGTGTTCGTTCGTTGAGTCGTAAAATTTAACCGAAGCGAAAGAATTGAACCAGGAAATCGTGATATGCGTTGGGACATGCCTGGCAATGTTACACGCTCAACACACAGATCACTCACGCCCACTCGCACAAATTATGTGTATGTATATAGTTATGTGTTTATGGGTGTATGTATATATGTATTTATTTATTTATATATGCATGCATGTACGTATGTGTATATGTATGAATGTATGCGATCTGTTTATTTATCAACCACAAAAGAAGTGGAGGCTCCAATTATAATTCCACCTACTTAGTTTCTTATTATAGTTGAACTATATAATATATATATGTATATATCACCTCATATATATATATGCAGTTCAACTATAATAAGAAACTACATACATGTATATATATATATATATATATATATATATATATATATATATATATGTAGTTTATAATGCGAGAGTATCGCTTGTTTATTTACTTATCTGTTGTCACAGTGATCCGTAGCGATTGCTAAAATTAAACTAGAGCCCAAAGAAAACAAACACAGCGAAATGATTTATCTTTAATGATTTATTTCTGCAACCGATGCATCGATTAATCTGTCTCGTCTTATCTCCGGAAATCAAGCATCGCAAAGAACCAGGTCACGTGACGTTTGGTCACGTGACATTTACATTTCTGTTCATTTACGCAAGGTCAACGCGCATGCGGGGAAGATGGAACTTGATTCAGGTAGATAACAGTTCCGTATGATCGATAGCAGGTACACCTTGACAGCCCGGCACTCGACGCTGTTTCAACAACCCCACTGGGTGGTCAAGGATGTCGTGAGACCAGTCGCCACACGGGCCGATGGGACCTGGCAGAGATCCAGCTGATAATGTATTTCACCTCATCGTTTCGAGGGCGAATATGAGTTCAGTTATGAGTTGAGTTAACGAGAGAGAGAGAGACAGACAGACAGACAGACAGACAGACAGACACTCAGACAGACTGACAGACAGAGAGGGAGGGAGGGAGGGAAGAAAGGAGCGCGGGAGAGAAAAAGAGAAAAAGTGAGAGAAAGAGATAGAGACAGAGAGAGACAGAGAAACAGGGACAGAAAGAGACAGAGAGACGGAGGGACGGAGGGAGGTATATAAGAAGATGGCAACCACTGCTATTCTGCCACTTTCTGCCTTCAGTGACCAATGGCGTCGAACGTCCCTAAACCTCATGGTAGGGTATGGTAAGGCAGTGGTTAAACTGCTCATACAGAAGTGGTACATCGTCATCATCGTCATCACCATCATCATCATCATCGTCATCATCATCGTCATCATCATCACCATCATCATCATCGTCATCATCACCATTCATCATCAATCCTCATCCTCATCATCATCATTCCTCATCATCGTCATCATCATCATCATCATGAAATAACATGTTACAGACGACTAGGCTTGGATCACATTTTCTAATGTGATAACATACAAAAACACATGGCCACAAACACAAGAAACAGATCTGATAATAGAACCACCACCTGTTCTGGGTGGTGGTGACACATATCAAAGTGTCATACCAGGCTGAATATAACCACCATAGAGTACGGTAAGCTACGTCACGGCACTGCGTGGCACGGAAAAGATCCATCGTAATCTTATCTTATCTGGAGCTAATCTAGTCTAATCCTAGAGTTCCATTATCCTACCACTTATGCAGTTAAAATATCAATCGAAGGTCACTCTTCTGCAAAACAGCATCACAAAACCACATATATCACCGCACATATCACTTGTTATATCACATTTTTATATATATATAAATTGTAATATCACTATATTATATATATAATATCACGTGTTATATCACTATATATTATATATATATATATTATATATATATAGCACTGTTTGAATACAATGTCTATTTTAGGTCTATCATATCTCCATGCATCATTTGTTTAAATATAATCAACAGCCACTTGACCTTTTGGGGACAAGGGGATAACGCGTTGAGATATTAACCGCCTTATTAGAGTTCCTTATAAATAAGTCATCTTGACTCTCATCTCATACTTTACATTAGCTTAACTTACTTCGTCTTACCTTACCTCCTCTTCCTCACTTTTTCTTACCTTTACCTAACCATATCATTTCTTACCTGACCATATCGCACCTGACCTTACCTATCATACCTTATTTTACCGAACCCTACTGTGCCCTACCTTGCCTTACCTTACCTTGATTACCTTATCTTACCTTACCTTACCTTGCCTACCTTATCTTACCTTGCCTACCTTACCTGACCTTACCTTGCCTACCTTACCTTACCTCGCCTACCTTACCTTGCCTACCTTATCTTACCTTACCTTACCTTGTCTACCTGACCTTACCTTGCCTACCTTACCTTACCTAGCCTTACCTTACCTTACCTTGCCTACCTTACCTTACCTTGCCTTATCTGACTCATTTATATTCATCAAAGAACATGCAGGTTAGCGAAGTCCACCCTTATCGCGGCTAATAACTTCATGGATATTCATATTCACGTGCTCCGTTTATAGTTTCCGATTCCGCAAGGCAAACAAGACGCCGTCTGTTGACCGAAGAAGACACTTCACCGACATGCGCCGTGAGAAATCTGCCGCAGCAGCAGCAGCATCAGCAGCTCAGTCATCAGATCCGTAACCATCCAGCCTCACTCGCTTCGAACGCCTCCAACGGTCCGCAAACACCGCAGCCAACGTCGGACTACACTGCGACCCCCTTATTACACGCCTCGTGTATGTCGAGGTTCTTGCTATTCCATTAGACAGCCGTTTATTTACTGTTTGTTGACTGCATTTAAAACGCGCCCAGGTGCAGTAATCGTAAGCGGAAGCTCGAGATTTCTACAGCGCCCAACGAAAGCCAAGTCTCGGGTATTCACAGCCGCTAAGTCAAAACAAAGTCGATAGGCAGGAAGGATTCGGTTCCAGATTAAGATCCAAGAGTCAGGCAGGCAGACAGCCAGAAGGCTACGGCGGATGGTGCTTCGCATTGGAGTAGAAATAGACAGAGAGACAGACAGACAGACAGACAGACAGACAGACACACTGAGAGAGACAGACAGACAGATAAAGGAAGATGACAAGAAAAGGATAGGCAAGATAGACACAAGCTAGGATAGTAAGGATAAGAGCGCGCAACTTTTTCAGGATCGTTACACCGAGTTCACTCAGCAGGCGGGAAACCCCAATCGGCAGATAACAGTTAGCGCGCTACCGAACATACCGGGTCCGCGCTGCCCGATAGCGTTCGAAGGAGGTTCCATTGTATACAGGTTAGGTCGTTTCACTTTACGCATGACGTTTCTCACGAACAAAAGCTCGCGATAGGGACAGAGTCGGGCTAAAAACAGACCCAGCAGGCTGCAGAAAAAAACAATAAAAATTCTGCTTCCGGGACTGACCTCCCTTTGAAGGGGAAGCGGACTGTTTAAAGTAATGGCAATTAACGGCAGACACTAGCTGACCAGACTGTTCGTGAACACATATGTCTAATATAGTGACTTCTAAAGCGTCGTTTTCATGACGAACAGTTAAGGCATCAATTGTGGTCGCTTCAAGTGAAACCGTAGCATCACCTTTTGAAGAAATCCCACC
The DNA here is from genome assembly GCA_964023275.1 of Norana najaformis. NCBI lineage: Eukaryota > Metazoa > Annelida > Clitellata > Crassiclitellata > Hormogastridae > Norana > Norana najaformis. The sequence goes on along the minus strand of OZ029918.1, from coordinate 37,226,021 downwards.
TTGCGTCAAATCATTTCGGTTGTCCTACGATGCCATGCCAAGAACAAAGAACGGTTGCCAGAAGACCAGAGAGAGAAGGGGGTGAGGAGATGTTAGGGTGGGTTGTGTTTAAGCTGAGAGAAATGGGAAGGCAGCGGATTCCATGGGTCAGGGTCAGATTTCTTGAAAGGTCCGTTGAGTGCATTTTTATGAGGGGCGAGCAGGGTGCAGAGCTAGGTCGGCTGATTTAAACACCCTGGCCACATTAGCCTCTGCATTTTCACGGCATAAAGGGCGCATATACTGGGAGGAAATGATAGACTGCTGTAGACAACGACATTGGCAACACAGCCATAAAAGACAAGTCTCTAAGATAGCGTTATGTCGGTGTGAGTATCCCTATGTCTGCATGTTTGTCTTCTTGGTCGACTGTGTCCGTTAATGTCTGCACTAAACGACTGTCCAGCCTCGCTGTGTCATAAAACCAAGGTGGAAAAAGATCGATGACTCTGAAACGGCTGTTATGGGGTCAGCTAAGAACCGCACTTATAAAGAATATCAACGCGCTGACATAATCTGCAGGTCAGTTCAACGTCGGTTTTGTGGCCTTTTTACAAAGGAATACTAAGACAAGCTTTTAGAAAGTAAAAATACGACTCTGTGTAAACTTTGTAAAACAGAAGAGAGGTCTCTGTCTCTCCGTCTGACTTTTGGATCTTGACCTGGAACCGAATCCTTTGCCTATCGATTTTGTTTTGACTAAGCGTCTGTGAATAAAATGGTCTCCGCGACGTGGCTTTCGTTGGGCGCTGTAGAAATTTCGGAATTACGATTACGATTAACCGCGAGAGGTACAGCCATGGCTGTGAAGTGGTAGCACCTCCATTTTCTAAGCTTCGGCATGTCAGGGCGGGTAGCCAGTCCTCTCTCGCTGTCTGATCTTCCAACAGACAGTGCACGGTAAATGCACTCATTTTATAGTGGAGTTCGCTTGGTGGCACATGTAGAGCAGAACTCTCGAAATATTCTTCTGCTCTGGCGGGGGTTTCAAGCCCAGACTGCTGGGTTATTAGTACAGCATGGCAAACTTAAAGCTATGCAAAAACGAAATATGAGTCATCCATACTTTGTCCTAAAGTCACAGGTAGTATCGTCTAACAGTGACGTTTGCATTATTATAGGACTAGTGACTTGTTATCCGAGTAAACGCGCGTTCGCTTTAGTTCACACGCTTGCAATTCTTAAAATCGTTGCTTATACAATTATGTTGCAGTCGCATTTTCAACACAGTTTAAAAGTTTCCATTATTCAATTCCAGTCCTCTGTTTTCGTCCCACAATCCAGAGCTACTCTGATTATCGTGTTAAGTTGCACGTTTTCGCTTTTTACATTTTAACGCAGTGACACATCGTAGCTTTTCTCACAGTTTTGCACAGTTTTTTGTGTAGATTTTTTACAACTATTATCTCTGAGAGAGAACCTGTCTGTTTTTGTTTGAAGCAAAGATTTGTGATCATATAAAACTAATGTTAACGTCGTTAGTACGTCGGCGGCCATTTTGATCTATATCTGTAGCGAAGTGGCTAAGGTTACGTCAGTCAGAACATAATTTCGTTTTTATATAGCGCAGAAGCGCTCGACAAATAGATGCGGGCGGTGATGAAAGACTCGCTAACGACCACTAAACTATAGTTAATAGGGCACTGAGATTAAGGACCATGTTTATCGACGTTTGCCCTCTCTTTATTACAACCAACAACTAGTGGCACGTTCGCCTTATTTGCCGAGAAATTCTAGAACTCTCCTTACCGACAGCAATCGATATGGGCCACGAATGACACAGATAGTACAAGATAATCTGCAAACACACGTCCGCGCATGCAAGGGCGTCGGCATTTGTGGGGCAGGGAGGAGGCCACGCCCCAACTCGAAACAATTATTAATTTTAAGTAGGCTAACTATTAATAATAAGCCTACATTTTACATATATAATAAAGGTTATAATTATTATACATAATGGAATGATAAAAGAGGAGTCCTGTAGCTGGATTTATGTGATAGTGTTTACGCATCGGCACAAATATCATTCAGATGCAGTATCCACGCTTCTTTTTTATTTATGCATTTATTAGGCGCCACTATCCAAGTACTTGGCATCAATCGATGGCGCCGAGCAATTGTGAGTGAAGGACTTGTTCAAGGCCCTACAGTATTCCTCTCCTGAAGGGGAGTTTCGAACTCGTACTCTCCGCGTTACAAGGAGGAATTTCCAAAGATACATTATATGGAGGATTTTCCAAAAATACGTGTAAACTAGTGTGTTACCATTGCCTTCATGCTTCCTGGGGAGTATCTATTGATACCTGTAAACCATTTCTCACCTTTACCTTTATACTTCAAAAGGAACAAATCTAGTTAAGCTACGAGATGTTCTGGTTTTAAATTTTGCTAATGAAATTTCCTCTTATGCACGTTTGAAAATTAGCTTAAATTTTTATAGATTTAGTAGTTAGCCTAGTGTTTCATCGAGGAAGTATTTTATTTAGCCCCGTTTGGTCTAGTATATTTGTATTTTATTTAACCAGATTGGCAGGCCTCTTGTTTCCTTTATTATCTTCTGTTCATCCAACCCGCCGACTTGTTTACTTTCCAAAACTCCGTTGGCTACAGCAAACCACTCCTTTTCTCTAGCAAAATTTAATATAGGTACACAACTTATCCAGTCCTCAGAAGCATAAAGGTAAAGCTGGATCACTTGTTTACAAGAATCTGTAGAAAATCCTCATAGGCATAAACGTAAAGATGGATCACTTGTTTACACGAATCTACTGCATTGAACTTATGAGTAGGCCGTTCAGCTAAAGATTCTTGACTTGTCTCCTATAGACAATAGGTTCCGTCTTTTGAGACTCGCTGCACGGTTCACGGTTTTTGGATTGGCCATTTTTTTTGCTTATAATTATTCTTTACCTGTATGCCTTTACCTTGATGCTTCTGAGGATTTTCTATAGATTCTTGTAAACAATTGATCCATCTTTACCTGTATGCCTCTGAGGATTTTATATAGATTCATGTAAACAAGTGATTCACCTTTAATTTTATGCTACTGAGGATTTTCTATAGATTCGTGTAAACAAGTCTGTCTGTCTGTCTGTCTGTCTTTCTACCTGCCTGTCTGTCTGTCTGATTGACTGCTCAATCCATGTGATATAGATCCATGTGATATTTCGAGCTTCAGGAAAGTAACCATAAAACAACTATTTAAAGATCACATTGCGGCACGATTCTAATTCCGTCGACCAATAAACGACCCCTAAATTGTGCCGACATAAATTTACTACAGACCCATTTAATCTTTTATCTACAGCATATATATATATATACACACATTATATATATGCACATATGCTTATGTGAATATGTACGTGTAGAGGCCACGTAACTGTAATTAGAATTACCAATCTCACTTCCAATTTAAGACATCATATTTAGCCTATATATAACATACATGTACAGGCTAGTTTATTATTATAGTATACATTACATGTATATAATATATATTCATGTTATATATATATATATATTGCGTCATGTTATATCCAGGTTAAATAACACTGAATATATATATATATATATCGAGTTTTTTATTTGACTGTATAAGTATATTACTGGCTATGTATATAGCTTGATAATTATATATATATATATATACATGTGCGCATATGTCCTCTGCCATAATTATATATATATATATTATATATGTTAGAGACAGACAGACAGACAGACAGACAGACAATGGATGGTTGGATGGATGAGCCGGCTCTGATTAGCCCGCATGCACTGGACTTGATCGGCATCATCTATCGTCAGCTGCTGAAGCTGAGGCTCTGCATCTCAGTCTCCAATTGTCCTGCTGCCGTTGGCAGAGATGCTGCGAAAGATGGATTGCATCTCTGTTTACCTGCATGAAAAGATATTTATGAGTACGTAAACGGTGAGTGTCCGTCAGTATGCGACTAGTGAGAATGCTATAGGCAAGTATACTAAAGAGTACATATACGGCAGGTCAGTATACAGCTAGTGAGTATGCTACGAGTATTGAAGAAACGGTAAAGGTGGCAAAATTGTAGAATTCTATATTTTGTTTGCATGTATTCCAAAAGACACTTGCTTTAGCATCGGTTTTGTCGAAAATGTGATTAAAGTATATTTTGCGAAATGGTAGATTTTGCGTATAAGTGAAAACAATAGATTTTGCGGAAGAAAAATATCAGTATCCGAGCCTTTACTAGACTGATCGTCATGTGCTTGGCGAACTCGGCTCTTGCCAAAAAACCCTGTTTATTTATTACTGTGGCGCCGGAATCAATAAATCTTCTTGCGATGTTCTTTCAATTTAGACGATATATGTCGGGGGCGAGCGACCCGTGTTGCTAGGAAACGGCCAACGTCATGCATCGAGCGTTTTTTGTAGTGTTCCAAAGAGAACCACCCAGCTGGACGGAACGAGCTCACCGAGAGCATTATCTGACATTATGAGCGTATAAACGGGAAACATCAAACCCGGTACTTCGAGAAGATATCCCGACAATACTTGCACATAGAAACATTTATTACAGGGCGTGTCTGGCCAGTGAGAAAACTACTGAACTGTCGCAGATGTCGATAGAGGCGCTTCATAAATGAAAGAATGTAATACCGTACCGTACCTTACTAGCTAACAGACGAGAAAAGAAGCTGACAGGACAGAGGAAAATCGTTAAAAAGGAAGTAACTGATAAGAAAAAATCGGTGTAGTTTTACTTTAGACGAGATATGTCCTGAGCGAGCGACCCGTGTTGCTAGGAGACGGTGAGCAGATAAGTTACTGATAAGAAAAAGTCAGTAACAAGAGAGAATTTATGAAAAGAATCGCTGATAAGCATCATTTCTGAGAAAAATTCCTAGGAAGAGGCATCGCTGATAGGAAAAAACTGTTAAGAAATCATCGCCGAAAGGGGAACGAATCGAGAATGAAAAGAGGTCGCAGCAAAACATCTGGAACCAATCCGGAACCATCCGGAACCCATCAAAACATATCGGAACCAGTGCAGGATTCACTTCCGGTATCCCCGAACATTTGAATTTCAGTTGGGCTGAATTTCGATGGATTGTGAGTTTAGACTACGGTTTTACTTGAAGCGATAAACGATTTATCGTAATCGTAAGCTCGAGATTTCTACAGCGCCCAAACATATGCTCTATCAATAATTAGAAACTAAGTTACGGGAATCAGCTTTTTCACAGGCCCTCGGTCAAAACAAAATCGATAGGCAAGAAGGGTTCGGTTCCAGGTCAAGATCCAAGAGTCAGACAGGTAGGCAGTCAGACGGCTGCGGTGGATGGTGTTTGGAATTGGATTTATGCCTTGTGGATTATTATAACGGCGCTACAGAAATCATTAGCTTATAATCGAGACAGAATCTGGAATTTGAAACAAGCCCGGGTATGAGTTCCGAAACGAGCGACTACAGCAACGATTCACTCATGCGTGAAGCTGACCTGATCGAATATCCGGTCATCCGGAACGGCTTGGCCGCTCTTCACATTGGCGCCATTGCCATGTCCGCCCTGGGCAACGGTCTCCTCATCGCCTACGTCTTGTCGCACCGCCGTCACGGTCGAGCGAACGTCACGGCTGGAACGAATCTGATTCTGAACTTGGCCGTCTGCGACTTCGTCAGCTCCGCAGTCAATCAACCGATGAGGCTCTTCGACATGCTCAGTCCAACGCGAGGTACAGAATCATGCCAATCAGATATACAAGCAAATTGTAATCGTAATCGTAATCTCGAGATTTCTACAGCGCCCAGTGAAAGCTAAGTCAAAACAAAGTCGATAGGCAGAAAGGGTTCGGTTCCATGACCTAGAAGTCAGGCAGGCAGACAGAAAGGCTATCTCATATCTCTGTCCCCTCTCCAACCCCAAACACCACTACCCCGTAACTGCCACGCTCTCTCCGTCTGACTTTTGGATCTTGACCTGGAACCGAACCCTTTTGCCTATCGATTTTGTTTTGACTGAGCGCCTGTGAATACGCTGGTCCCCGCGGCGCGGCTTTCGTTGGGCGCTAGAGAAATCTAGGAATTACCATTACGATTATGATGGTGTTTGAAACTGGAGCGGGAAGAGAAATAAGGGGAAGAGGAAAAAATCAGGATTGGGTTTTTGGAAAAGCAATGTTTTCAGTTTTGAGTAAAAGATACTCGCAGAAATGAGTCAAGAATAAACCGAATGAGTGAGTGAGTGAATGAGTGAGTGATTGATTGATTGAGTGATTGATTGATTGAGTGAGTGAGTATGTAAGTAACGCATTTCTTAACAAGCCTTGCCCATCGGTTGAACAAGAAATCGCAGCATCTCCGACGCAGCACATCTGGCGCTAGTTCAGCAAAATGTCCCATCGGGGCGAATTTCTTGTTGCTGCCTCTCCCTCTCTCTTGCTCATTCCATGCCCTGTTCCATTCCCACTTCCTGTCCCTCTCCTTGTATCTCTCCATCTCCCTTGCCAAGTGCAAAGATGTTACTTTATCATATTATTCTCGAGATGTCCTTCTTCCCCGTTCTTTCGCTGTATAAATTCAAAATTACCTCGTTCTCATATTATTCGCGAGATAGCTAAATACACCACGGACCATACACGCATCTAAGCATTTTATTATATACATTAGAAGAAGGTGCTTGGCCTTGCAAGGGCGTGGACCTTTCTATGTGACTCCTACTGCACTGCTTCTGTCAACATGTTACAGTTGTTGTAACTGTAATTGTAAATTTATATAGCCTTTCTACGGCCCCACACCCATGACCGTATTATTCCTCCCGCTGATAATTATAATTTAACGCGTAAATGTTTTATTATTAGGATGTTGTACGCAAGTTAAGTTTTTCTTGTGTTCTTAAATACTTGTAAACCGATGTCCGATTAACTATTGGTTAATAAAGAATACACTTACTTACTTACTTACTTACTTATTAACTTACTTACTTACTTACTTACTTACTTACTTACTTAAAGGGAACGGTTGTGAAATAGTTATGAGTGCATTAGACTATTCTGTTGTTTAGGATTTGAGGACACAATCGAATGTTACATGTTACAGTTGTTGTAACTGTAATTGTAATTTAGATAGTCTTTCTTAAAGGGAAAGGTTGTGAAATAGTTATGAGTGCATTAGATTATTCTGTTGCTTAGGGTTTGAGGACACAATCGAATTCTGTCGAGTATCGGGTTTCGTTTCGTTGTTCCTCGCCTGCGTGGCTTTCCACACCATTGTCGCCATCAGCCTGGAACGTCTCCTACTCATCTCCTATCCGCTGATGGCCCGGACTTACCTGACAAGGAACGTCACCTGGAAGGTCCTCTTATCCATCTGGATCGTGGCGTTCTTCAGCGCTCTGCCATTCCCGATCCTCTTCTCCTACCGCGTCGATATCCATCTGCCCACCATCACGTACAGTTTCTGCACCATCGACATATTTCGATCCAGCTTTAACCACGGTCGCTACTACTACTTCTTCATATTCTTCGCCTACTACGCGATCCCCGTGGTTGTCGTGGCGGTATCCTATGCGAGGGTCTTCCACGCCCTCAGCAGCAGGTCCGCTTACGCCACGACGAGCGTCAAGGACGAGGTGGTAGCAAGGACTCTGAGACACCGAAGGTCGCTGGCCTGGATGATGGTAGCTATCGCGATCAGCTTCGCCGCGTTCGAGGGACCATTCTTCTTCACGTTTCTTTACTTCAGTCTTGGTTTCCGGTTTTCGCGCAATCACGTGTTCATCAAGATGGTCATCGACTTCCTGCCGATTCTCAGCTCCGTCATCAACCCGAGCGTCTATCTCGTCCGGGCCAAGACCTTCAAGCGCAGCATCGGGACCGTCAGCGAGGTTCGTCCGCCGCCGGGAGTGGCCAGGGCAACGAAGGGGAAGCACGGAGCAGCGGTCACAGTCTGTTCCGGGCATCTGGATCCTGGGGTTACCCCGCCACCCTTCAGTCCGTGCAGTCAAGGGGTGAGTCCGCGCGAGATCCTGCTCAGCCAGTGCAGTCACGTCCTCGGTGCCACGACGACTCAACTGGCCTTGCTAGTTCCGTCGGTAAGCGCGCTACCTCACGGCGCCTCTCCTCAAGAGGAAGCCGGTTCGCATACCGATCGAAATTAAATTTCAGAGATTTGGATTTTTTGCGTGCTGTCGCGGTCCGTGGTGCCCATTCCAACCGAGACCTCAAATGGCGTGGCGCCCATTCACGCGGAGACCCGAAAAGGTGTGGCGCCCATTCCAATTGGAATTTAACGCGTGGCGCCCACTCAAACGGAGACATATTATGGTGTGGCGCCCATTCAAAACGGACCTCACATTCCGTGGCGCCCACTCAAACGGAGACCTGATATGGCGAGGCGCCCATTCCAACAGGACTAAAACTCCATTTAAACGGAGACCTGAAATGGCATGGTGTTCTTTCAACAGAGCCGTGACGAATGTCACCCGGGAAATTCTGTGAAAATCGTAATCGTAATCCCGAGATTTCTACAGCAAAAGCCACGTCACAGGGACCAACTTATTCACAGGCGCTCAGTCAAAACAAAACCGATAGGCAAAAGTGTTCGCTTCCAGGTCAAGATCCAAGTCAGGCAGAGAGACAGCAAGAGAAATGAGCAGAAAGGCTATACCCTAATGCTTTTGAAACACACTTAAAGGTTCTACAGGCCTGTAAGTGTCGTGGCAAATACATACCTCAGGCGCATAATCGCTCTAGAAACAACGCGTACTTACCTCAGTTTCAGGCTGCGTGGCATTGTTGTACATTTGCGTATATTTGATCCATGGATTCGAACTCTTCGCTAAAGGACAAACAGAGACTGAACCTGTGACTGAACGACTGAGAGGTCACAGAACCAACTGTGACCTCCGACTCTTCTGACCCCGTCTCTACAGCGAATTATTAACTAAGTTACTTAATCGGGGAACGTAGGGCAACATGGTACATGTACACTGGAGTAATCTCACACTAAACAGCAAAGTTCCCAGCCGTGTTATTTAATAGGGGAACGTAGGGCAAGATGGAACACTGGAGTAATCGCACACTAAACAGCAACGTTCCTAGCCATTTTATTTAATAGGGAAAACAGGGCAAGACGAGACACTGGAGTAATCGTACGCTAAACAACAACGCTCCTAGCCGCGTTATTTAATAGGGGAAAGTAGGGCAACATGGGACAATGGAGTAATCGCACGCAAAAGAGCAACGCCCCTATCCGTGTTATTGTTATGGAAATCTTGGATTATTAGATAAGACGGCAGATAAGACATTACTACATACTGTCAGAAAAAATGATTACGTAATCGTCGCACAAGATCGACTCCCAGCAGAACTCAATGATCAGTTTAATTAACAAAAGCTCTGAACACTTCTATTATCGCTCAAACTGTCAGTAATACTTAAGTAGAAATAAAAAGAGCCCGTCATAAGCAGCCATCAAAAATATGCCATGATCTAGATTACCATGTGTGCCGAGCGCTTGAGAGGTCTTTAGGGGTCGTCCATAAAGGACGTCCGCAAGAGAAGGCAATGCCCAATGCATCTAAATTTAGTACATAGTTATATATATAGTCCGTACCTATATATTATATATATTTATATATAATCAATATTTGATATATATATATATATATATATATATATATATATATATATATATATATATATATATATATATATATATATATCAATACAGACGGTCTTAAACACCAACTTCAGGCGGGCAGCAATCTGTATTACATTGAATCTAGAGTCCATTTCCGAATGCAGCATTATCAAAGTACCCCTACGCATAGTCAGTCCTGCAAGAGCAACAGGGTAACCGAATCTAGGCCTTAGTACTCCAATGGATTGCGCAGGTCCGCAGAGGGTGGGGGAAGGTAATACCAAATGGGCGGGGCCCTCCTCCAAAGGTCAATTTTGCGGGTCATTTACGGACGACCTCTTAGAAGGTGATATATATATCGAGTGTCTTCATACATAAACGCAAAACAAATCCGTTCCAAAACCCGTTTCAACTGCTTGCGATTATTAGAAACACTTTCGGCCAACATTCAACTTATCTTCCTAATAGGCCTACAATGTGTAATTCTTAACACGATCGCTAGAGCGCTCGTTAGAATGACGTAGTTCGAAGTCTCCAAACAACAAACAATCGCCAGGGCGTTCGTTAAGGCAGTTCTTCAATCAGTCGCCAGAGGCGTTCAATAGAACAAACGAAACAATGCATACTCAACCAATGCTACTCCATGAACTGTTTAATTTCTTACGATGATTTGCATAAACTTAATCTTTTACAGAACATCTTGCGGTGAAAGAAAAGTAAACCTTAATCAAACAATTTAAACGTAATAAAAAATCCAATTTGCCTTTTGGCGCTGATTATGCAGACTAAATCAACAGAAAATTCGTCAAGTGTCAACTTTCTTGTAATGAAACTGTTTTGCACAAAGCACAGCAACGTGATAGATGTTGAAAAAATTCAATGATAGAAATCGAATTACTCAAAAAATCATGGAAACCATTTCTGTGTAAACGCTATGCTGTTATAAACTTGGCAGGATCTTGACGTCACAACGACGTCTCAATTTCCAGCATCTTGCCCCAAACAAAAACAGGTAAAGTAAAGCCCCCATGTCCAAGAGGAACGTAGGGAAAAGACAGCTTGTACCCACAATTTAAAAGATTCTGATAACATAGTAGATATCACAAGAACGTTCAGATGTGCACGAGTTCCAGCGACATATCACAAAGACGTTCGGATGCGCGGGTTCGGTTTACGTACCCGACCCCGACTACTGACGCTCACAATCCGTTCGACATCCGTATCTGACTGATCGTGATCGAGAAACACGTCTCCTCGATCAGGATCGCTGTCCTCTTGATACCGCACCGTCCGCCGACCCTGATTACGAGTGCTGTATCGGGCGCTTTTGCCTTGCGCACTCAACGACTCGGCACTTTGCTGCGAACTGTCATCAGCTATTTGAGCACGTCCCGTTTTCCGACTTTCGTTAGTGGCGCTCGTCCGGGTTCGGATCGGTCGCTGTGACGGTCCGGACTGATCTGAATACTCCTCGGTTTCGGAACTTGAAACGTGGCTGTCCGAATCGCTGTTGTCTGACGACGAAACGTCGGTTGCCGAATCGGAAGACGAGTTCGATGCGTGCGAGTCCGGGACGCGAACGCGACCGTTAGAGTTCGACAGATGACTTTGTTTTTGAGTTTCGTTGAGAATGATGTCATCGTCTTCGTCAGAGAATCCGCGGTCATAGCGTTTGCGTTTGAGGCTGCCTGTGGCACAGCGAGTGCCGTATCGCTCGCTTGCGGTTGGTTTTGCGCCGTTCATCAACTTCTGCTTCGATTCTTCAAACAGTCAAGTGAAAAGTGGATCAAGAACTGAACTGGAATGATTTAGAGTAACGACCATCCTAGGCAGAATGTTGCAGTAGGTTGAAACATTATTACAATTATATCTGTTATAATTACTATTACTATTATTATTATTACTATTATTGTTACTATTACTATTATTATTACTATCATTATTATTAACTCGCTATAACATCGTCATAGATGGTCTGATTGTTCGTACATCTTGGCACATCACCAAGGCATGGTGAAATGGAGCCGACAGTCTAATAATAATAATTGTTAAAATCCTGACAGATCATATCTGTCTCAGTAAAAATAGTTACAGTATTAATATTATTTTGCATTTATTACATGTGCAAGGTCAGTAAATCTGAATCTGAAGTGCAAAGTAATTGTCAGCAGAAGGACTTGCTCAAGGTCCCTGCACAGTAACAGCCTGAGGGGAGGCTCGAACCCATACTCTCCGCCTAACAAACCAAGTACTCTATCCAATCGGCAGCTATATAATTTTCAGTACCGAGAAAGCCTCGATAATACAAAACTCAAGGAACTTATAACATTTAAATACGATAAACTGAGAAAATGCAATACCATTTCGAAAAAAGGAAACAGTGAATAGGATTCAGCTTACTTGACTTCTTGACGGTTGGCTTCTTGGCTGCCTTCTTCATTGGTTGCTTCCTCCGTTGATTGACCTTGAAATCCTCGTCCGAGTCGTCCTCTTCCTCCTCATCCAATTCATCCTCAGACTTGTGGTTCCGCAAGCCTTCGTCGTCGTCGTCATCCGAATCATTGACGTCGCGGTATTTCAGTCTTTTCGCTGGGACTTTTGAGCGCGTCTTGATTCGCCGACTCGGCTGCGTGACCTCGGCTGAACTCTGACCTCGTGGATGCAGCTCGGTGTCCGAGTCGCTGACCACGCGAAGGCGTTTTGCTACAAAAATCCACCATCGCACAATTTTGTTATGACTGTTTGCAGAGAAAAACTTGTGTGCCAAGCACAGTCAATAAAAATTATTTGCCATTTGAGATTTGATTTTGTTTTGATGTTAATACAACTTACTATGTATGTATGTATATTCATGTATGTAGTACGTACGTATTTTCATGTATGCAAGTACGTATCTGTAAGCATGCACTTATACGTATGTATTTATATGTACGTATGTATGCATATGTATCTATGTATGTAGTATGCATGTATGCATCTGAGATTTTGTATATTGCATTAAAGAACCACTCAAAACCACCGTCAACATTGCTGTCCATGCTACAAGTCACTATAGCAACCAATATATTAGTTGCACTAGTATCAAACTTACTAATCACTATAGCAACCAACTTACTAGACGCTATAGCAACCAGTTGTTATAGCAACCAACTTACTTGCTCGAGGGTTGGAGCAGGATGAAGACCCTTGAATTCGCGGGAGGTTTCGTCTCCTGGATGTCACTACGTCCCCAGAGAGGGCGATGGCATTCGAGGGGGTTGTGAAGTTTGAAAAGGCGGGATGGGAAGAACGAGTCTGACTTGAGGGAGCGTTGTGATCAACCCTTTTGTGGCTAAAAAGCAGGCAAACGTTTAACAAACTGTAAAGCCCACTTGCCCAAAGTTGTAATTGTAATTATAGTTTAAGATTTACAAAGCGCCCCTTAGAGAATAAACCCAACGGGGGTGCTTCCCGACCCAAACAACTAAAACTGTCCATAGAATGCGAGGAATGTCAGGGCCACTCACAAGATGTCGCTACAGACTAGCTTCTAGAATTCGCTGAATGACCCAAACACTTAAACAGACTCCAGAATCCTCTAGAAACTTCTAGAGCAGGCCAGCAGGACTATATCGAGACTGCCTCTGAGATGAAATTTCAGAATCTCACCCACTGCCTTAAGACGGGTGGTGCCAGTCTGGATAAAGGAGGAAGGCGACACTAATCATCTTTGTTATGACACAACCGAGCTCTCTATCCAGTCAGCTACCGTGTTGTATAAATTTACCGAATGAAGGAATAAATGAATGAAGTTATGAATTTTCTTCGAAAAGAGCGACATAACAGCATTTGAACTCTGACCTTGTTCGGTGAGGATTCTTTCGATGTTTGTTCGACGAATTATACTCGGCAAGAATTCCCCGGAACTGGTCCTCAAACATGGCCGACAGCCTCAGCGTCATCGCATAGATCTAAAACAAACGGTGCAACCACAACATAGCATAGATCTAAAACAAACGGTGCAACCACAACATAGCATAGATCTAAAACAAACGGTGCAACCATAACATAGCATAGATCTAAAACAAACGGTGCAACCACAACATAGCATAGATCTAAAACAAACGGTGCAACCACAACATAGCATAGATCTAAAACAAACGGTGCAACCATAACATAGCATAGATCTAAAACAAACGGTGCAACCACAACATAGCATAGATCTAAAACAAACGGTGCAACCACAACATAGCATAGATCTAAAACAAACGGTGCAACCATAACATAGCATAGATCTAAAACAAACGGTGCAATCAAAACATAGCATAGATCTAAAACAAACGGTGCAACCACAACATAGCATAGATCTAAAACAAACGGTGCAACCATAACATAGCATAGATCTAAAACAAACGGTGCAACCATAACATAGCATAGATCTAAAACAAACGGTGCAACCACAACACAGCATAGATCTAAAACAAACGGTGCAACCATAACATAGCATAGATCTAAAAGAAACAGAAAACAGCATGGCAATCAATTCGGTAGCACCCTCAGTCTGTGATCCGACGATTGCAGGTTTGAGCCTGCAGAGTGGACTCCATGTAACGACCCTGGAAAAGTTGTTAGCGCATCCTTGTCGTACACATCAGATTCAGATTTACTGATCTTGCACGCATAATAAGTGCAGTAAACATAAACAAATAAACAGAATAAAGTCTGAAAAAATGAGAAACAACGATGTCATTAAACATAAAAAATTTCAACTTCTGTATTGCATCAACGACGTGTCAAATATTCCTGCGATTATAAGACGCATTCATTCATTCATTTATTTTGAAAATAAACGAAACAGCAGCCACCAGTCGCGAGTTACCAACCCGAGAGCGCTTGTTGGTGTTGTAACTCCTCGAGTTCTTAAAGACGAGTCGTACGTCTTTGCAGAATTCGAGAGCCGTGTCATAGGCACCAGAAATCATGCGGTTTCGTATCATTCCAAGATCCATGGGAGATGTCACAACCTGGAGGTAATCCTGAAACAAGGAAAGGCAAAAGTGGACACAGCAGCTTATGTCGAGTCTAGTTATTATTATTATTATTATTAATTAGAAACTTCTACTGTGCTGGTGTCTAACGCATAAGGCACTAACCAATGACACACCAAAGCTAAACTGTAATCAGTTCAATATCCAAAAGGTCAGCCCACTGAAACAGAGAGGCAGCCAATGGTGGATAAGCCAACTGAAAAAGGTAAGTCTTAAGCCGAGAATAAAATGACACAAGTGTCACACACAAAGTAATTGCAAGGATCGGGTTGGATTCTAGAGCATTCTCTGTAGCTGGTCCACGGCTTTGGAATTTGCTGATAAGTTCGATTTGTCCTATCAGTTCTTTGACGTCAGTCAGGTCAAAATGTAAGCTTCAACGTCAACTTGCTTACCCACTGTAACCTAACTTCGACCTGGCTCCTTGAAAGGATTATGATTTTGATTACTATTTCACTTGATGGTGCTAAAGAAGTCATTAGATTAGAACAGGTTTTGTTAGAACACTGACTGGAAATTCGTCGATGTCAACAGCATGCCGGAATGGAACTGAGTCGTCGCTTTCAAGCATCGTCTCCAGAAGCACAGCGCAGTCCTGTTTCCAGGCATTTGGATCGAGCATATTGCTGTTCTGACGTCGCCGTCGTCTTTTCGAAGAACGCGCCAACATCTGCTGTTAGCCGAATTAAAACAGAATAACAAACGTTTCAAGGTAAAGCTTGCCTCAGTTTTTGACAAACTTCTTTTCGCATTTATTAAATAAACATTCTGGCCGCTGAATCCTTTTTACTATTTTCTTTTTTCTAACTGTTTTGCATTTTCTCAATTTATTGCATTTAAATGTAATAAGTTTATTGCTTGGTTGGCTCCTCTAGCTCCATCCAAACAAATAAAAAATCCCATCCATTTCCGTCTTCTCTTTCTAACGATATATTCTCTGTATCCTCTTCTCCTTTCTCTTATTGTTTTATTTCATATTTTATCATGCTATGAAATGCTTAGACAACTCTATTTGGTTTGCATTATTTCTAGGATCAGTAGTCAGGTTCTGCATTCTGTTGGTAAAAAGTTTTACTGTCAGTATCTGTATCAAAATAAAAACAAGAAAACATGCTGTTTGATTGTGAACTTCTGTTCTGTTAGGTTGGCAGAACCTCTGACGAGTTTTGTACAAGAGGCGATAAAAAATTTAGTTCTAATTACGAATATCTGACCTGGTTGACGCTGCGCCTCGAAGAGGTTCCCTCACGGACAGTTCGGTGCGAGTCCTCGTCGGCTGAGCTGCCATCGTCGCTTCGTATGTTTGGCGTCAAAACAGCAAACTGTGAATCCTTCGTCAGTTTATTATAAAGCGCCATGACGTCATAGCAAGAGGGGTCACTGTCAGAAAAAAATCATTCAAAACCAACAGATTAATCAGCATCAACGCACATTTAACTGTGTATCGATATATGTGAAGGATATACTATCTATCTAGATATATACTATACTATCATATGCTACGGATGTACTGTATATCGGAGAAAAAATAGTAAATCAAGCACGGAGGAATATCTCACATACACACACTACTGGCTTTTCTACCACCTGGCAGGAAACTAGTCCATGCCTCAGAATCACACTGCTGTGTGACTAGTGTATTACACATTTTTTTAACGATAGTAGCAATAATAATAATATCGTAATTATAAAAAACAATAACAAGAGTAATAATAAAAATTATAATAAATGAGTAGTTACAGATGAAAAACCGATTCAGCTAACCCCAGTAAAAATGCTGTCGATTGAATTTTCTTAGTGTTCTCATTTTCTTAATATTCTTCATGAAAAATAATGAATACTGTTTTCCAGTTACACCCAATAAGTACAAATATTACCAACAAATCATAGATAAAAAACAAAATTCAATTTTTTTATCAGGTGCAAACTTATAAAAATATTAACAAGTTATAAAAATACTAACGAATAAAATATTAACAAGTCACTAATGGAAAACTAACACATCAATTTACCTGATCAGTCGTAAGCAGAGCTCAGTGACTATTTTCGAGAACTTGACGATGTTGCTATTCTTCTCGTTGAACGTTCTCGTGTTGTGTTCGATCTGACGGACGTCGTACTGGATCGCAGCGACGCGCCGGTAGAACCGGTTTTCGAGCCGTTCCTTGATCGTGCTCAGATCGATCGGGTATTCGATGATCATCGCATAGATCGGGAATGCATTGAGATCCACCGGAACGAGAAACGGCTCAGCGATCGACAGGCTCATGATCTGCTCGAGGCCGTGAATGATTCGCTCGCACTCGGCGTCACAGCCCTGAGACGGCCAATCCGACAGCTTACACTGGTATGACATGGCACTCATTTCCAGAGGTGTGGCCGGAAGACTACCGTCTCGTGACACTGGAACCCCTACAGTAAGGTAGTACTATTACAATGGCGCTATATAAGTCATAAAAATCACATTGCAAATCATGTTATAATCATCATCCATCATCATCTTACTTCACACCTACTGACTGAAACTGAAATCAATTGATTGAAATTTTTATAGAGCACCAATATACAAGAAAGTATAACACCAAATACAAATAAGCCATCGCATATGCACATTGCTGGTGCAGGTCAATGGGTCAATCGAAAACGGTCAGACAGACCTGCTTAAAACTCAGCTGGCCCATTTACAATGTTAACATATGGCAATTATTTGTCATTTTATTTTGATTTGCTAATTAATTGTTTTTACAGTGTACATACTGACGTTTTTGCTGCAAACGGCTGCAGTTGGCAAATACCTGTACGTCTGCCCTTTTTTCGACCTTGGCTGTACTACAGCGCTATATAAATCATCTTATAAAATATAAAATAAAATTAAAAAAAATAAATATTGTTATTATTGTTGTTATTATTATTCACATAACTCTGTAATGTGCTGTGAAGTGAAAACTTGGCAAAAGGGCGCTCTGCAAACAAGTGAAGAGGAGAAATTAGACCACTCAGCCACTGACATGATCTGTACGCCTTACGGAACAGGATGTTTTAATAATCATAAGAACCAGGAACTTTGCGTAAACTGTTAACCGTGGACATCTCCACACATCTGCCAGTTATGCACTTGTGCAAACACGAATGTCTTTAAGAACACCTAATGTAATCTGATAACTTCTATGGCACCATTATCGTAACGCCCAAGGCATCAGTCAATGGTCCTTTCAAGTCAAAATCGCAATCCAAAATCATAGTCCATTGGAGAAGCCAGGTCAAATTCCGAAAGGTCAGAGAAACCAGAAGCCCGGCAAACATTAGCTAATCTAGCAAGATGGGCTAATACAACCACCGCCATCACCTGCCGACAAGCTTGTTAGCTCTTAAAGAACTACAAAATCATTCAGGCCGATGGAAAGCACCTTACAGAAGTGTTACATAAATGTTTAGTTACATTACAATGCATTCATCCATTACACTATAATCCTCGTGGGTTACATGGCTAGAAACAAACTGTATAATAGTTGATAACAGCAGAGTATAACTCACGATGTCGGTCGACTGGTTCCAGATCCCAGGGACTCAGTCGCTCCTGTTCACCGTTGTCCCAGCTGAAACAAAATAATAGCAAACTTTGCATATCACAAAAAATTATACTTTCACGAATATATGGAAATCAGAAAATTGCAAGATAACGCAATTAAACTGGCCAAAAATGTGTTAAACGAAATGAGCGATTCCCCTACATTCTTCCTGGGACATGGCAGCTTTACTGACAATAATACAAAACAAAAACAAACTGGTTTTCAATTACTGACGTCTGACAAAAGAACAAGCCGCAGAAAAACCTGCTTCTCTAGGCTACCCTGAAAAAAACTTGAACAAAAAATGAACAAGAGAACTCACTGAACGACCATGCACTGGAACATGCTGTCCGGATATTCCTCGTGGAACGGTTCACGAGCGGTTATGATGCCGAACCACCAGGTGTCGTCGATGAGACAGCGAAACCGGTCCCCTGCCACAATTCATTATTAATTAATTATTATTAATGCTATTATTATTAAGTGGATAGCATGCCCGACTGTCAATCAGGTCTGGGGTTCAAAGCCCAGCAAGGGAAGAATTTTGTTTCGAGATTTTGGCTCCATTTGCACCACCCATCTGTAATGAGTACACTGACCGCACACTGTCAGCAGGAAGATCAGGCAGCAAGGGATAGGACTGACCACCTGCACTCATATGCTAAGGCCAAGAAAATAAAGGTGCTAACACTTCATGACTACCTCTAAAACCTATTTTAAGTGACTGCTCTTCTTTCCATGTATTTATTTAACACCTATTTATTTATTTAACCTAATAATGGTGCCATGCAATTCTGCGTGAAGGAAACTCATTTGCGGCACTAACGTCATTTAAAGAAAGAGTGGATCAGCGATGCCACACACCGCTTGGTAGAGAAAAACAAGAGAAAAGTGATCTCTAAAACAATTGTTTGCTTCGTATATTTATAAAGGAACAATTTAATAACAACCATCAACCAAAGACGCTAAGCAATTGGAGTTAAGGTCCTTTTCCTCAGGGTCCCCATACCGCAGCTATCTCCGAGGACGCTCAATACCAAACACATCGCATGTATTCAGAGCTGAATGAAAAATGAACCAATGCCAAATTAAAATCAAATCAACACCAAATCAGAGCAACTCAAAACAACAAATGAATCAGATACGAACCAACGCTCCAGTTCCGGCTCATTGCTGTGTCGTACGTCTGCCTTAGAATGACGAAATCGATGACGCCTGGCATGTCATGAAACCTAAAAGAAGAATGTTCAGACTGTTTAAGCATGCAGTCTGTTAACTGAACAGTAAAGCAGTTCAAAGTCCATTTAAAACTAATCTCACCTTATCAACCATCGAACATGCATTGCGACGATGGCCCTATAGAAGTCATCAGATTCTAAGATTAATGAGAACAAAACCTGATGTTACAGCTTAAGACTTTACAAAACAAAAAACTATAGATCAAAACAAAACAAACTACACAGGTAAAAGTAAAAAACTATATAGGTCAGGCAAAAACCTATATAGGTCAAAGCAACAAATTATATAGGTCAAAGCAAAAACTTTATAGGTCAAAGCAAAAAACTATATAGGTCAAAACAAAAAACGATATAGGTCAAAGCAAAAACTATTTAGGTCAAACCAACAAATCATATAGGTCAAGGAAAAACTTTATAGGTCAAAACAAAAATCAAAATCTTGAGAGAGAAATTAAACACAAAGGTCAAATCTGAAGCTAACTTGATTGTAAACGTTCCTCCCGTCAGTTTGCTCGTCTCTGGGTCAATGAAGGCCAACTTGAGGCAGACGAGTCGAGGCGGCTTAATCTCGTATTTTATTCCAACGACCTTCATCAGTTCTTGTTCCTGTTCATACGTCAAAAGTAGCACAATTACATAATCGTAATTACAGTAGTAATCACACCCTAATCATTTACACGTAAAAACATACATTTACACACGCAATACATGCATTCATGCATACACGCAAACATACTGGGTAACATGCTCGTGAACAAACGTACATGTATACATAAAATACATGCATGAATACATACAGACATATATAAATATGCACACAATAGCACATGCATAAATACATACATAGACACATACATACAAAGAAAGTGAAAAGTATTCCATATCCCACAAGTGAGACTTTGGGAGGCACTCATTTCCTTTTCTTTAGGCCCTTGAGTCAGTATTGGACAAATCCCAAGGTGACTGAGCCAGTGGACATGGAGCCAGTGCATCGCAGGACTTGCCGTTTACTTCCCAGCTTACACCGGGGCAAAATAATACAGCTTGGTGACAAAGGCACAGTGTGTGCGAACAACTTGCCCTCGTTACAACTTGTTACACAGAGTCGAACCCGCAACTGCATGATCACAGACCAAACGCGCTACCGACAGACCACTGTGCCGCACATACATACACATAAATACATACACACACATAAATACATAAACACATACATATATACATACACATATCCAAACATACATAACTTCAGTAACACTACATACAATTAACAAATGCAGATCTATTTAGAAGATAGAGCGCCTACCCTTAGATGGGGTTGCTTGTTCCACGGCTGGGCTTTGTTCGGGTTGATCTGATATGTGTTGCTGGCCTTGACGGCCTCGATGTACTGGCGATGGCCTTGCATGAAGTAGATCACCTCGTCCCCCATCTGCGGGAAGTAGGGCGCCTTGCGGGGCATTGCGCTCGTCAGCCATTCCGGGGGACGGAACTCATTCGGAACCTCGCGAATTTCGTTCCGATGATCTAGAACTTTCTGTTGCTAAAAGACCAACGATCACGAGTAGAATGCAACGCTGATCATGATAAAATTCTAAATAAGATTACAAATACCTTAAAACTGTAGAACATTTGATTACAAGTTGATTATAAGTGTTTTGGCTCAGACTGTCAACTTACTTGATTAACATATAATCCTAATCCTAACTGATTATAACATTAGTTGATCCAATCATAACCTCAGTTGAGATTATATTATCAGATGAAAACACGGCTTTGCTTAAAAGTAATCAACTGGTTACAGCGCTCAGCTTGTTCCACGGAGAGCATGGGTTCGAGCCTTCCCAGAAATGGTTACTGTCTAGGGACCTTCAGCAAGTCCTTCACTCACAACTGCTTCACACTTCAGACTCAGATTTACTGACCTTGTGCACACAATAAATGCAAAATAATAATAATAATAATAATAATAATAATAATAATAACTATAACAACAATAATAATGATAAACCGAAGGCAAATGCATTACGAGATCAGCGCCACTTAAAGTTTCCACGACTGGATTAGATAAAAACCTCTTTCGTGCGTTGGTTTGACTTTCGCTTTTTCTTCTTCTTGCCCACAGCGGCTGACGGGGCTTTCTTTTTCGGTATCACTCGTTCGTCCTTCTTCTCCTCCTCCTCCTCCTCTTCCTCGACATCCTCCTCTTCCTCCTCTCCCTCTTCATCCGTCCCCATCTCGTCCGAATCCTCGTCATCTGGAGAGCGCCATCTGGGACGTCTTCGCTTTCGATGTGACTGGCGCTTTGGTGGCTGCAACGTCGACCCGTCATCTGGTACCCAGTCGGAATATTCTGTAGAGTCGCTGTATTGCAATTAACAGAAAATTTACAGTATAGTAACTGAAGTATAACGTAATGGCTGCATGACTATCCCTGCAGCAGACTGAATTTTTACAGCTAATCTAATCTAATTTAATAAATGCCATATCGCTGTTATCGTAATGCCCAAGGAATCAGTCGATGGTTGCTTCAAGTCAAACTTGCAATAAAAAATCATAATCCGTTGGAGAAGCTGAGTCGAATTCCGATAGGTCAGAGAAATCAAAAGCTAGGCTATAGTGGGTAAGCAAGCTGAGAGAAGCATCTTTAATTTAGACATCAAAAGAACTGATGGAATGAATAGAACTTGGCAGTGAATTCCAAAGTCGTGGACCAACAAACAACTTGCCCAGGGTTGTTACACGAAATCGAACTCGCAACCGCATCATCATCGACCAAACACGTTATCAATAGACCACCATGTCACACAACAAGTACCAAAAACGTTGATAGCTGTGGCTATGTTTGCAGCTGAGCTGAACGACCCTACGACCTCAGTACCACACTTCAGTTTTCAAAGAGACGCATGAACAAGAGTATTGTCGGCGCTTTCTATTTTTCCTAAGAGAAGATGTTGTCTGAGCCGACCTGTCTGTTCCAAAAGCTGCTGGCGGCTGCTCAACAGCAGGAGTCGAAGTCGACTTCTCCGGGTCACTAAGGTCTTCAGTAGCAGAAGAACCCTGGTCACACAGCACACGTGCATGTACAGATCTGGTATTTGTGTATGCATGTATGTATGTATGTATGGATGCATGTAAGTGTGGATGTATATGTGTATGTATGTATGTATGGATGGATGCATGTAGGTATGTATGCATGTATGTATGTGTACGTACGCATATAAGTATGTATGTATGTATGTATCTATGTATATATGTATCTATGTATGTATGTATGTAGGTATGTATGCATGTATGTGTGTACGTATGCATATAAGTATGTATGTATGTATGTATGTATGTATATATGTATCTATGTATGTATGTATGTAGGTATGTATGCATGTATGTATGTGTATGCATGCATATAAGTATGTATGTATGTATGTATCTATGTATATATGTATCTATGTATGTATGTATGTAGGTATGTATGCATGTATGTATGTGTATGCATGCATATAAGTATGTATGTATGTATGTATCTATGTATATATGTATCTATGTATGTATGTATGTAGGTATGTATGCATGTATGTATGTATGTATGTGTACGTATGCATATAAGTATGTATGTATGTATGTATCTATGTATGTATGTTTGTAGGTATGTATGTAAGCCAGTATGTGTTGAAACAGACGAGTCTTAAGTTCAGATCTGAATTATATTAAAGAACTGGTCTGTTAGCCTTGGTAACACAAAAGCAGAAGCAAAGGTACTGGTAAAACCGAAACAGGGCAGAGGGGTAATTAAGCTAGAGGGCAAGATTAGGTGCTCGTTACCTCGGTTTCCGTGTCATAGAGCGCTCTGGTCACAAGCCGGTTGCGTCCAGTTTCTTCATTGCCACGGTTACTGTATCCATGGCCGTGTTTCTGGTGTCGCCGGGTTCGCATGTAGCTGCCCGAGTCACTTGAATCAAGCTGGCAAAACAAAGCAACCAAGGGTACAGGTAACACAAGGTATTTACAGGTAACAGGTATTTACAGGTATATCACAGATATAAAAGAGGTTGTTACAGGTATATCACAGATACCAACAGGTAGGTAATACACATGTACTAATTTATATAGCACCTTTTAAAAGTATCATTAGGAAGATGCCAAAATGACATTACATTTCAATAAGTATGTATGCATGTATGTATTTATATAACAATGTATGTATCTAGATATTTATACAGAACCTCTTACAGATCTTTCAAAACTGCTGAAATATGGTCATCTAACAGATCTAGAGACATAACTTAAGCTGGAAATGTTTCCCCCATTGGTCCTGCTGGGAAATGTTTCCGAGCGTGTAACTTGCTTAAATATCTCTGCAGAACAAGTGGTAACATACCTCTGATGGTACAAGAGGTTTCTTCTTTCTCTCATGCAGGTACATCTTCGTTTCCTCCTCTGCTTTCGCACTTCTCCACTTCTCAAACGTACTAGAACGAGAAATGCATGGTTCATGACACAACGTATGTAGGTATAGGTGTGTAATTTTTTTTACTTTTCTTACCTGTGTTACTATAGTTATCGACCTTGCATAATTGCCATTTAGTAATAAAAAATAATATAGGTTAACGGAGCTTTATTGGGTCTTCTGGACCTTTTGCTTGACCTCATGACCTTTAGATCAACTTTGTGTTTGTTTGTAAACGATGGTCCTAATCTGCTGTTGATGTTGAGAAGTCAATAAATGGGTAAATTAATTAAATTAAATAATTAAAATATATACATATGCATACTTTGTCACATAATATAACATCATTCGTCATCGACTTAATTGGGTTCAGGACTTCAACGCCATTAAACTAGCACTTCTGCGAGGCACTTAAAAAGTGCTGTATTAACTAACTAACTCACTAAATGTAAATAATTCAGCTTACACGTAGATGCTTCTGTCCACTTCTATGACAAGGTTTCGTTTCGTCCAGATGCAGTGGTTGGACGGAGCGCCTGGTTGCGGCGCTGGGTTGTCGTCTTCGTGACGCTGTCGCATGCGGTCCACGTCTCGACCATGCCTTGCTCTCCTCCCTCTTCCACCTGCACACAGCACATGAAGGGGAAAAACAGAACCATACTTAGGAATAGGAGAATGAGAAGCTTCAGAAATGAGAAAGGAGAAGAAGACGAGGAAGAGAAGAAAATAAGTAATGTATTGCATTTGTTAACACACCACAAGTCCATTGTACTATATATATTGTTGTTATATTATTATCATCATCATCATCATCATCTCATCATCATCATCATCACCACTATAGAGTCAAGTTATCCACGCTGGACAGCTACTGAGAGTCTTTGAAGCAGGTAGCTGGTCTCCAGTGGATCGCAGGTTGCTATTGTCATCCTTCGTCCTAACTCCCACACAAAATCCAATCCTTCCGTACTCCATGCGCCGCATTATTATTATAATAATATTATTATTATTATATTTAGTCTGTTCAAGCCCTAGTCTGATTCCTCTTCCGACGACTCTTCCTCAGAACTTCTCTTATTATTATTATAATTATTACTATTAACTAACCATCTCGTCTTTCTGCAGGGGGATTTCGGTTGTGTTCAGGCTCACCCTCCTCCGCAATCCTCTGATCCTGTTCGTGCTGCATTCGAGCAATCATTTCATCGATGATCGGCCTCTCTTCCGCGGCGCTTGCTTCCACCTGAGGGTTCGCTTCCACCGCCATTGCCTGCATTTCGCCGCTTAGGTCATCTACCACTTCCCGATCGCCTGGAGAAAAAATACAACCCAGTAACTGATTTTTAACGCCCCATTTAATCTAATCTAATCACTTCTATAGCGCTATTATCATAATGCTCAAGGCAGCATCAATAAATGGTCACTTCATGTCAAAAATCGCAATCCATCGGAGAAGCCGGGTTGAATTCCGACAGGTCAGAGAAACCAGAATCTAGGCTATGGTTGGCCAGCAAGCTGAAAGAGATGAGTCTTGAGTTTAGATCAGAATGACATCAAAGAATCAAAAGAATGACAGAACTTGGCAGCGAATTCCAAAGCCGTGGACATTTGAGTGCCTCTGGGTGCACTAACTGAAGGCGCTATATAAATGTTTTAATAAATGAATGAATGAATAAATGAATGAATATTTTTAATGAATGAATGAATGAACGAATGAATGTTTTTAAGTAGCTACCATTGACAGTTGTCACTACAAGTGGAACGAGCATCATATCCTGACATTCTTCGCGACCCGGAACCAGTTTCTGGAACTTCGGGGGATACGGGTTGCCGTCGATGTCAACAAGGAACGGCGGAGGCATCATGTGCGGCGGATGCTGAGTCTGCTCATCCAGAACGTAGTTGTTGCCATCACGGATCAGTGGTCGGTAGTCGGTGTGGAAGAAGATCTCCTCAGGCAGCTATGACGAAAAATCAAACAGCACAATTGTTTCTTACGAATGCATTTAACAAAGTACACTACACCACAGCAAATGCGCGAAATGAAAACGCTAAAATTTAAATAATTTATGCTTAATTATAAATTGTACTTGGAGACCGGTATCACTGCGCCATTGACACAAATGTAAAATTAAAATATGTGTTGTTTTTGTTATCGTTGAAACATCTCTCCTTTTTATTTTTACTTTTATCACCTGCTGACATGTAACTATACACATGTTAGAATGGTTACATGTGCTTGTAAAATGCTAACATGCACATTTTTAAAATGGCAATGTATAAAAGCTGTAAAATGTTAAAATGCACGTTTTAAACTGCTAACATGCACACGTCAAAATGTTACCATACACATGTAATAATTTAATCTAAAATGTTAAGGTGTGGATATTAAAATTTTAACATATTTTAATATGTACACAATAAAATCATAATATTTAAATTTTATGTAAATAATATACTAGTATTTAAACAAGATGCCAACCCGCTTATATTTGTCGTTTGACCCGAAACCAAAGTACAGAAGAAATCCGTGCGAGTCGGTCGCCGCAAAACTCTGGCCATCTGGTGACCACTTACAGTCAAACACAGCGCCATGACCTTGGCCTTCGATCTACAAACATAAGCAGCACAGTGTAACGTAAACTACCTTTACCACAGTTCCGTACAACACAACTGTGATGTTTGGTTCTAATACTTAGTGGTTAGCATGCCAGACTGTCAACAGAGGTTAGGGTTCAAATCCCAAGTCAGAAAACCGTTTCAAGATTTTGGCACCAGTTGCTTCCCCCTAGCCAACGCAGCTGACCACAGAAAGATTCGACGGCCTCGTATGCCGAGGCTAAGAAAATGAAGTCGCCGACACTTCATACCAATGGCTGCCTCTCATCCATATATCCATTGGCTGAGTGAGAAATCTTAGGCATGGACAAAAACATAAACAATCAAATACATAACACAGCAAACAAATAAAGGAAGCTGCACAGCCACAAAGACAGGTACACAGAATGACACTCAGCCACAAAGACAGACATACAGAATGACACTCAGCCACAAAGACAGACATACAGAATGACACTCAACCACAAAGACAGACATACAGAATGACACTCAACCACAAAGACAGACATAAAGAATGACACTCAACCACAAAGACAGACATACGGAATGACACTCAACCACAAAGACAGACATACAGAATGACACTCAACCACAAAGACAGACATACAGAATGACACTCAACCACAAAGACAGACATACACTGAATGATGAATGAAAAGATAGGCTACCATGTTGTAGAAGGTCTTGATTTTGACGCCAGACAGCATGTCCCAGATGATGATGTTGCCATCGTGACCAGCACTTAACAGAATCCGAGGATCGATCGGATTATGCTCGAGAACGAACACCTCATCCCCATGACCCTAAACAATCATTGACAAATCATCTAATCTAATCCATGACTGAGTTGTAATATATCAATTGTAATATATTATCTTAAACATTACCATCAGTCATCATCAATCATCATAATCATCATCAACAATGATAACAATCAACATCACTGCCAATTCTTTGATGTCATTCAGGTCTAAACTTACAACATATCTCTTCCAGCTTGCTTACCCACCATAGCCTGGCTTCTGGTTTCTCTGACCCATCGGAATTCGACCCAGCTTCTCCAGCGGCTTATGATTTTTGACTACGATTTTGACTTGAAGCGACCATCGACTGGTGCCTTGGGCATTATGACAACATTTTTTAGACGTCATCAGATTAGATTAGATTATTTGTGCATCCCTTGTCATCTTCATATCCATCAACATCATCATCAACTCAGACAAAATGGAACCACCATCATTATCAATGGTGACCTTGGAGGCCAAGGTTCACCAGAATCTTACCTGAAGCACCTGATGGTCAAAGTTCACTGGAATCTTACCCGAAGCACCTGAAGGTCAAAGTTCACCAGAATCCTACACAAAGCACCTGAAGGTCAAAGTTCACCAGAATCTTACCTGAAGCACCTGAAGGGCCAAAGTTCACCAGAATCTAACCCGAAGCACCTGAAGGTCAAAGTTCACCAGAATCTTACCTGAAGCACCTGAACGAGTTCACCAGTGAAGGAATTCCAGACTTTAAGCGTGAAATCGCTGACAGCCGTAATGACGTAGCGGTCATCCGCGCTCCAGCAGGCCATTGTCACCCGGTATTTACCCGATCGCATTTCGGAATCATCGCTAGATAAGCACGGCAAAAACAGCGTCTGTTCGTAAACAAAGGTATCTTTTCCAGTTATCTGAGCATGACGTGCTTGCAGAAAAACTTTTTGTTAAAGATCCTTAGACTTGCTTGGGCTACACAAGGTACTTAAAAGGTACTGATTCAAGTATCTTAAAACACAGAAAACAACAGGTTGAAGTAAAAATGGAAATCTGATGAAGTAATCACATAAACAGGATCAAACAAGGAAGTAAACTGGATAAAAAAACACAAATTAACATCAAATAAACAAGTCAACACTAACCCTGCTTTCCCAGTCAGCCATTTTAAAGCTGACAATAAAAATTCCGAAGACATTAATACATTGCAAATGCTACAAAACAAATCTTTACACAGTTTCTCAGTCTGACTGGTCCAGCCTGACACTCACTTGTTCGACATCTTTAGAGATGCGTCGAGCACAATTGCCTTCCATTCCTGTCGGACGAATCTCCAGACCCGGGCTGTGCCATCTTTGCTCGCACTCAGAAACCTTGCATCGCCGCTGGCGTACTGAATACTGTCGATACGATCCTAAAAGTAATTCAACGACTTTCCTTAATCTGTTAAAAAAATTTTATATTGTTTTTCATGCTTATTTTCATATATCAGCACAAGGACTCATAATCTGTTTAAAAAATTTTATATTGTTTTTCATGCTTATTTTCATATATCAGCACAAGGACTCATAATCTGTTTAAAAAATTTTATATTGTTTTTCATGCTTATTTTCATATATCAGCACAAGGACTCACCTTTCTGTGTTGAGCCTTGGCCACAAGTGTGGGCTGGTGAATCGATCAGACACCACACTGGGCACGATGACCCACCAAGCTAATTAGGCAGCAAATTATTTTATTACTAGCCTATCCAGCATCGGCACGCTAGTTTGGCCAAAAAAAAAATGCCCTTCTGGGGAATTCCCTTTTTGCTCCCTCAGTAGCAGCAACCCTTTTCGTTAGATTATTAGAGAGAGATAGCACCATCGATGGACCATGGGTATAGTGCTATTGTTATATAGATTTATTCTCTGTGTTTTTATACAGCCCTCTCACCTGACAACTACAATCGGTGGTACCATGAAACTGCGTATTGATCTATGTCGTTTTCACAAGATATGCCTGGGATTCGAACCCAGGCTGAAGTCGCCTCAAGCTGACTCTTTACCATTTGGCAACCGTGCTCAACCAAGTCAAACCCTTGCTCTGTAAAGTGGATAAGTAACTAAACATAGCATATGTGAATTCTTCAGTATGTGAAGTAGGTCCACTGAAACAATATGGAATAGAAAAAGAAAATTTGAATAACGTAGCAGCCACGTGAAAAGAAACTTTAACTTACCACATGAGCTTCCAATTCACAGATCTTTTCTGGAATGTTGCCGCTAAAATAGTAGACTCTGACCACGTGATCAGTGCTTCCTGTTGCTAAGAATACTCCACCTAGGAGTTCAACATTTTCTCGAATTAGAGTACTAATTTTTTCTTATTGAAGCAGTTTCAGAAACTAGAAATTCCACCTGTCATCTCACTAAGCACTTACTAAGCCACTAAAAGTCAACAAAGATAATCATAATGCATAAGGCATCAATCAAAGGTCGCCGTAATCAAAACTGCAGAAGAAAATCATACTTGGAGTTGCCGAGTTGATACCCAGTGGCCTTACAGTTCAAAAAACAGCACAGAGAAGAAATGCCGAAAAATCACCCGCTAGCGACACCTGAACATTTTTAGCTGTAACATAATACTGTTCATAGTAAAATTCACTGGCTCTACATAAATTGCTCACCAGGACTAAAAGAAAGACAAAGCATCTGAGTTCCAGCCCGAGATCGTTCGATGAATTTTATTGGTTTTGGGCTAAAATGACAAAAAATAAAGCATTCAAAACGTGTGGTACAATTTAAAAGCCTTTCCAAAGAACACCTGAATTTTTCCACTTCTGAGAAATTACTAAGGAAAATACATTTACTGGTAAATCTATAAATAAACAGCTTTGGGTAAGATGTAAACACTAACAGTTTCTGAAACGTGAGAAACAACTTTGGAAGCAAGCGGTTAGATCGTCAGTCTTTAAACGACGCATTTCTGATTCATAATCTGATTTCACATTCAGGTTTACTGATATTATTGTGCATGCAATGTAAGTAAAGTATCCCATATCCCACAAGTGAGATGTAGAGGCGCTCATTTCTTTTCTTTTCAGCCGGCAATGGACGTTTCCAAGGACCATCACAGGACTTGCCGTTTACGTCCCAGCTTAAATATGGTTGTTAGATTGAAATTATTATAACAACACCACGTAGAAAAACAAGTCAGATCATTTATTTTGAGACTATCTTGCGTTAAAAAGAAAGAATAACAGGATACAGCATACTTAAAGGTTCTGCTGAGTCGGTTGAATTCCCAGATACACAGACATCCGTCTCCCCCAGTGGATGCCAGGTATCGAATGTCACCCCGGGGGTAAGGGCAAAACTGAAAACAGTCAACAGAGTTCATTAGTTTATATATTTAGTCAAATTATTACTACAAATCATTACACATTAACTATAATAATTAATTACAATAATTATTATAATTAAATTATTATTCGTATTAGTATTTTAGTCAAGAGGAAGGAATATATGTCAATTAGATTAGATAAGAAAGGCAACCTATATCTAGAGTGGTGTTCTAATCTAATCCATCTGATCATACATCTTCGGATTAGATTAGAACATGCAATCCCTATCCGGACTGATGAAATCTAATCTATCTAATCGTCTTTGGATTAGATTAGAACATGCAGCTTCTATCCGGATTGATGAAATCCAATCTATCTATTCATACATCTTCGGATTAGATTATAACATGTGATCCCTATCCGGACTGATGAAATCTAATCTATCTAATCGTCTCTGGATTAGATCAGAACATGCGGCCTCTATCTGGATTGATGAAATCTAATCTAATCTATCTAATCATACATCTT
Organism: Norana najaformis; assembly: GCA_964023275.1. NCBI lineage: Eukaryota > Metazoa > Annelida > Clitellata > Crassiclitellata > Hormogastridae > Norana > Norana najaformis. The sequence continues at coordinate 37,194,845 of OZ029918.1, read as the reverse complement.
TCGGATTAGATTAGATTAGAAAACAACAGGCAATCCCTACCCGGAGTGACGTAATCATGTGCGTGTGTCCATGCAGGACAGCAATGGGAGCCGACGTCTGTAAGCTCCAAATGCGAATCAGTTTATCACAGCTACCGGCAGCGAGCAGCGTATTATCGTAACTGCACGTAATGTCTGTAATTTCAGCTCCATGGCCGCGAAGAGTACACAGCAGATGCCCGTTTACAGAGCTCCAGACTTTTAACAGATGATCATCAGCGCCCTGTAACAGTAAGTTACATTAATAAGTAACATTAAGTACAATAAGTAACATTAAGTACAATGAGTAACATTAAGAGTAGCACGGTCCATACACAGGGACCTTAAATGGCATGGCACCCATTCAAATGGGCAGCGGTGGCAAAGGATCTTACCTTATATATTCACTAAACTTAAGGTAGTGAGCAGGGTCGAGGCCATACAGTTGCTATCTAGCACAGCCCGTACATGGGGTGCTTAAGTGGCGTGGCGACCTTTCAAATGGGCAGAGGTGGTGAAGGACCTCACCCAATAAATTCGATAAAAAATGAGCAAGGTTGAGGCTATAAAAGCAATGGTCGCTATAAAAAACTGTGTACATTTAGATTTACCATTTAGTAACAGCAAATCATGATGTGCTAAAACTGAGGGATAGAACAGAAGCAATGTTAACACTTAGATAGCTTTGTATTCTCATAGATACAGTATTTAGAACACACGCTATACAGTTTTACATTTACATTACTTAGAGTAATTCAGTGTATTGCAAGCATATATATGTAATTTTAAAATATACTAAAGCACAAATAGTAATGCTAATGTACAAATACTAAAGCTAAAAAACCTGCAAACACTAACAACAAATACTAGCATACAAAGTACTTGCACAAAAATATTACAACCTGAACATAAGTACCAGTACACAATTGTAAAGTGTAAGTTACTATTGTAAAAACACAGCAGAGGAATATATGTACTAATGCACAAATACTAACCGCGAAAATGTGCTAATGCACAAATACTAAGCACGAAAACATCCTAATGCACATATACTAATCATGAAAATGTACTAATGCACAAATACTAACCATGAAAATGTAATAATGCACAAATACTAACCGTGAAAATGTACTAATGCACAAATACTAACCATGAAAACATACTAATGCACATATACTAATCGTGAAAATGTACTAATGCACAAATACTAACCATGAAAATGTAATAATGCACAAATATTAGCAGTGAAAATGTATAAATGTACAAATACTAACCATGAAAATGGACTAATGCACAAATACTAACCGTGAAAATGTACTAATGCACAAATACTAACCGTGAAAACATACTAATGCACATATACTAATCATGAAAATGTACTAATGCACACTAATCATGGAAATGTACTAATGCACAAATACTATCCGTAAAAACGAACTAATGCAAAAATACTTACCGTGAAAACGTGCTAATGCACAAATACTAACCGTGAAAATGTACTAATGCACAAATATTAACCTTGAAAATGAACTAATGCACAAATACTAACCATGAAAATGTACTAATGCACAAATATTAACCTTGAAAATGAACTAATCCACAAATATTAACTGTGAAAACGTACTAATGCACAAATACTAACGATGAAAATGTAATAATGCACAAATACTAGCCGTGAAAATGTATTAATGCACAAATACTAACTGCACAAATGTACTAATGCACAAATATTAACCTTGAAAATGAACTAATGCACAAATACTAACTGTGAAAACGTACTAATGCACAAATACTAACCATGAAAATGTAATAATGCACAAATACTAGCCGTGAAAATGTATTAATGCACAAATATTAACTGCAAAAACGTACTAATGCACAAATGCTAATCGTGAAAACGTACTAATGAACAAATACTAACCGTGAAAATGTACTGGCCGGTTCGATCGAATGCAACACAGTATACGGCCGAAAGATGGCCGAGCGATCGAGACAGAAGATTAATTTTTGAGTACAGGTGACCCGGAATCATGTGATCAAACCTTGCACAACCCATCAGCTGGCGGTTGTGAACCACGGGAACTGCAACCACACAAAATTGTCAAATAACAGATGAATCAAAACTTATCAAGCAAAATGTAGAAAGGGCAGGAATTTTTGTCACAAAGCAGCTCGCTTGATCTGATTGAATTTCGCAGAAACAACTGGCTTCAGTGTAACACCTAATTTCAGGCAATTTGTAATAAGGAACATGTGCAATCATTTGCTAGTGGCTTTGGAATGTTGCCAAAAGGCGCTTTATAAATGTTTGCTACATTACATTCCACTCAATTGTTTACACGTTCAACCACTCTGATAAATTCAAAAGCTAAACCATCCGGCATCAATGCAAACATTTATAAATTTATAGCAAACATATAAAGCGCCTTTTGGCAACCTTCAAAAACTGCTAGCAAATGATTGCACATGTTCCTTATTACAAATTAAATGTACCATTTCATCAACCAAACACTCACACAACCAATCAATCAATCAATCAATGAGGCAACAGACCAATATAAAACAATGCTCACCGAGATTTGGTGGATACTTGAGATTGTTGGGGGGTTTCAAGGGATATCCGTGATGCCTTGCGACAAACGTTGAACCCGGCCATCGAATCACACGCACGTCTAAAGGTGCAACCACAAACATCCCCATGATTGTAATTGTAAACATAGGCATATGCATCTAAGTATGTATCTTGATATTTATGTAGCACCTTTAAAAGCCTCTCATACAGTCTGAAGCTACCTAACAGATCTTAACAGGTTCGATTTAAGGTACTTCAAAATGCTTCTGGAATTATCTCTGTTGGGGCAGTACGTACTAAACAAGTAATTATGTGGCATCAAAAGTAGATAGCTCCCTCTACGGTGTTTTAGGGAGTCATGAGATCAGCCCAATTAATGCAGTGACTGCTATAGCACCGTCGTAATGAAGCACAAGCCACTGGTTGACGGTCGCTTCAAGTGACACCAGAATCGAAAATCACAATTCGCTGCAGAAGCCGAGCTGATATCTGATCCTGACCACCAATTAATGGCTTGTGATGCAAGTTTACGGCACAACAGAAGCCATTCGGTTAGGACTGACAAAATCCTCAAGGTCAGGTGAGACAAGAGAGGACCTTCACAGGCTGCAGCTAAGAAAACGCTCAACGTCCCTACACAGTAACCGTCCCTGGGAAGGAGGCTGAAACCCGTACTCTTCGCGCTACAAGGCGAGCGTTCTACCCAATCGGCTACGATGCCTGTATTAGACCTGACATGACACGAGTCGCACTTGCCTTCTTCCGTGCGGAGGATGGACTGTCGTCCAGCCCCAAGTAGTGACATGACGCCCTCGACGCTCGGCTTGACATCGCGGTTCAGCAACGGCACAATTCGCTGACATATCTTTAGAAGGTGGTTGGACGAGATATGTCGATGGGTTTCGTTCTGTCGCAACAAACGTCACCAGTTTGAATATTAACAATGTCTGGAAACAGCGGACACCATTGTATACATCCAGAACGTTCACAAATGTAAGTCATATAAGAATATTTGAGTCATTGTGGGCCGCAGCCAGAAGGAATTACAGAAAAATGGTCCGGTAAACAATTTATAACAGCAACCATTCTGGTTATATTGTGGTTATTGCCACTGTTGTCCTCATACTCCACTGGTCCTCACCATCGTCGTCGTCGTCATCATCATCATCGACATCATTGTTGTCTTCAGTATGCATGTATGTATATTTGTGTGCATGTTTGTATGTATGAACATACATATACACATATCCAAACATTTAACAGGAAGAGGAAGAGGAGGAGAAGGAGGAGGAGGAAGAGAAAGAAGAGGAGGAAGAGGACCGTCGAGCTAGACCAAGAGGCACAAACAAGGCTATGAAGTGTTAACAACTTTATTTTTCTTAGCCTTGGCATATGAGGGCAGTTGGCCAGCCCTCTCCTTCATCACTCAATCTTCCCACCAACAGCGTATGTTCAGCGTACTCGCTATACCTGAGTTGACTGGGGGCACAAGTCAAGCCAAAATCTCAATAAAAACGGATTTCTGCTCTGGTGGGGAATTGAACCTCTGACCTTACAACCAACAGTCCAGCATGTTTACTACTAGACTGCTGTGCATTTTTAAAGAACCTATAAACAGTACCATTAAAAATCATCAAGAAAACAAATTCATCTGTAACTAGAAATTCTCACCACTGATAATTATAATCAAATCATAATCATCATTATCACCACTGACATCAATCATCATCACAGAAGACAGCAAGTGCATTAACACAATCCATTAGTGGAGGCTTAGATTCCGTCATCGCCACCCCTGCGGTGGGGAAAGAATCTAATTTTCTGTCCATCGCAGTTATAATCAGCTTCTTTACTAGGCAAGTAAAAAGATTATTTAAAAAAATTAATAACGAAAAATGTAAAAAGGTCTGGAATTTGGTCTCAAAAACGTCTTATTCTAATTCAAGCACTTCAAGTACTGCAACCATAGAAAAATTCATCAGATGAAACATCAAACGGTCGGAAATTTTGTTACAAAGGCGACAAAAGTTTGGAAAATAGGGCATTTGTTATTTTTTTCTGCATATATTGGGTGCCACTGTCTAGGGGCAAAGCCAACTGAAGGCTCTGAAGAGTTGTGCGTGATGGACTTGCTCAAGGTCCCTGAACAGTAACCGCCTCCAGGGAGGCTCAAATCCAGCGGCCGGTTTAGCTATAGGCGTGGGGGGCAGTTCGTTTACCCCCCCCGCCCCTCTTGGTTATACGCCGGCGACCCTCAGACCAGGCCCTTCCATGGTGGACTGCCCGAATGTGGCACCCCTCTGGAAATGCTCTCGCTCCACCCCCCCCCCCCCCGCCAGCAATCCTGCAGCCGCCACTGCTCATAACCGTACACTTTACAAGGCAAGGACTCAGTCAATCAGCTCAGTGTCACACATTCAACTTTCTGCATATCATAGTCACAACCAGCTGTTCTTTAACAAAGACATTCGATCTATTCTTCTTCAACAAAAACAGTCAAGTCCTAAGTTTAATTGGAGTAAAAGGCTCTCCATTAAGTGAAATATTTATGGAAAATACTCGGTCAAGTTCAGTTCCGGGTTAGAAACATGACGGCAAACAGGACAGACTGAAGTGTGGATACAGAGTATACATATATGCTAGGGATACTGACACTAAAAGTAATGCTCCACTGGTATAATTCTTCATATTCATATATACATTCATTCAATCATATGCCTATGTACAATGAAAACAGCAGTCCATTAAGCTACTTCCGAGGCAGCCATGGGTATGAAGTGTTGGCAACTTCATTTTTCTTAGCCTCGGCATATGAGGGTGGGTGGCCATCCCCCTCCCTCGCCGCCTGTGTACAGTGAACGCATTCACTAAACAAGTACACTTTCCAGGTGTTAGTCTGCCGGGTTTAAATTCTCATTGTTCGCCTTAAATTTTATTACAGCCTCCCGGATTCTTAACTCCAGTTGTAAACCACCCTAACCGCCGTTAAAGCACCCTCCTCTGTCTCAATCCCGACCCAAATGGACTGCCTGTAATTCTATAGCCATCTGACTGTCTGCCTTGCATCTGACTCTTGGATCTTGACATGTAAATTGTAAGTGTACACATTTGTCTCAAGCGACCGTATGGCCTCCAACATGGAACCGAATCTGACCCTTCCTGCCTATCGAATTTGTTTTGACTGTGCGCCTGTGATTAGGCAGTTTCACGCGAGTTCAGTTTCACTGGACGTTGTAGATATCTAGATGCATTGCCATTTACGCTCCCCAAATGTCACAAACCCAACTCAAAACGACCTGCTTGTAATTTATAACCCACCCTCACCCCGTGAAAAGGGCCCTAACTAGGTCAAACCCCACAAAGGCCTACACAAAAGCTGCCAGCCCAACATTCGAGCCTTGCAAGTGGCAGAACGCTAACCGGACCTAACGGCCCCTTCGCAGCTGCCAGCAGCTGGAACAGCTGCGGCGCACCGGCCACCAGCTAGCTAGCTAGCACGCACCAAGCCGCTCGGCTGTTCCAATTCCCTCCCTGCCAACATGCATTTTCCCTTAAAATCATATGTGCGCTCAGTTTAAATTGAACAAAAACGCCACACGAATTAATTTCCGTTATTAACTGTAGCAATTTTGTCTGTCGCAATTTTGACTAAAAATAAAATTTCTGAGCAAAAACTGAACACGCGACGGGCGGCTAAAACACGAACAATCGGTTACATCACATGCTAAAAATAAAACGAGCGATAGTTCCTATTGGCTGCAGGCACTCACCTCGATCTAGCAAGACATGAATAAGTAAGTAGTCGTCTAATATATTATGTTAATGAACGTCCAATATTTCATGGATTTTTGCGCTAAAATCCTGGCAATTCTGCCAAGAAATTCCAAGAAAATTGCACATCTTCGGAAAGCCCTTGTTCGCCTCCATCTACTGCTGAGCTTTACATGACTCCAAACGGTCAACGACGAAAACAACATTTTTGCACCAAAACACAAAAAAATTATTTTTTCCAAGTTTTTTCGCACTTACCAAGTTTTCAAAACTTCTCACGTGTTCTTGACCCTCCCAGTCAATTCTTTTTGGCAAAAGCTGAAATAGATGACAGCACGAGAAAAATGATCCACATCTGTCGTCACGCCTTAGTTCATTGATAAAGTGCATTAGTTTCATTCATACTTTACGTAAAATTTGTAAATTCGATCTTTAAAAGTCGATTACTGAAGCTGATTTACAAGAATGCGACAGAAACGGCATCGCATACCTTGTGCTGTTTGAGCTCCTCGCGTAGCACCTGAAAATACAAAGAAAAACCGTCAGATTAAACCAAACAAAAGTCGGCAAAAACGGTCAGATGAACAGATACTTGCCTCTCCTGCTCGGCTGCAAGGTCCAGTCGATAAGAATTTCGCGATGAGAAAGTACAGTTCTACAAAAAACAGAAAAGAAATTCATCAATACGGCGTTCGGTGTCATACAAGGTTGACGGATAATATCGTTCCAATGCCCGATCATGGGGCTTCGATTCAAAATGAAAAAAATCGCACCTATCTCCATCGGCGACGAATTCTGAGTGGAATCCGGTTCTTCGGACATCCTGATGTGTCCGGATCCGATGCGTATTTTTCAGAAAATCGTCTGGAAAACAGGAAAAATGAGTTTAAATCGACGGATTTTTAACGTATACCGTGTCTTAGCAAAGCGTTAGCGCTCATTGATCGCCATGTTTGAAAGAAATCACCACGCCTCATCTTATAACAGTCCGCGGCAAAAAGTATTACCAGAAATCTTTAGCAATGTCAAACGATAAACTTACTTGAACTGATAAAATACTTGCACCACATATTGTATGATAATTTGATTTTGTAAATTTTGTAACAAATTTGTCTAATTTAATGAAAACCAAATAAAAGTGTGCAGATGAAAATAGTTCCGACCATGGGTTGGGAAAATGTGCAGTTGCTCGTGTACAAAGCGAATTTTTCCTAAATTGAGGGATTTCGATTCTTCTAAATACAATTTAATTTTTATATCCCGCTTACTTTTACGGTTTTTTGATTTAGCGGAGAATGTGGTTGAACGTATTCGGTTTTTCTAGAATGTATATGTGAACTGCGGTGATCGGGTAAAATCCTATTGCACAAGAATTTTTTGTAGCGCTGATATAAAAAAGCTTTTAGTAATTAACCTCAACTTTGAATTGTCAGGACAGAGTTTACGTTAATAATATAATTTATGAGTTTTAAATATTTTATTTTGCTGGAAGAACTGCATATCTAGTCATGCGAGTCTGACTTTTCTAAGTGTCCGCTAATAGCTTTGTCATGAGCATCAACTTGTTTGCTGGCGTTGTTGGGACAGTTTTACTGTATATCGAATTCAGATATCAAAATTTTGCTGTTCATACGCGTAATAGATTTGTTATGAAAATTTTTTGTGATACATTTGTTAGAGGGTGTTACTCAAGTCTGTATTGTTTAAATTTGCTTTTGGCAGAATTCTAGCATGGTCAAGAATTCATGTTTAACTGAACATTTATGCGATTTTGCTGTTTTTTTTTGTTATATTTTGTGTGATGAAAAGATACACTGATGTTTTTAGTTAAAAATAGTTTTACACTCACAGAAGTGATGCAATTGATCCCTGAGGTCTGGATCAAGCCAAGAAAACAATAGTTTGCTCGATTCCACGTTTCGTTGAATTGAGATCACTTTACCCAACACTGAATAAATTTTTGCTCTTCAATCAGTCACAACTCTTTAACCACAGTAAACAGAATCAGTCGAACTAGATAAACCTTAAATTTGTCAGGCCATATTACGATACAAAACATTACATATAAAAATCCCTGTGTAGATTATTGATTATTGCAAACAACTGCTTCTTGTAACAATGCGCCTTCAAAGCTTCAACGTCTGTCATTAGAAAAAGCAAATCTGATGACTAAATGGTTAATATCTTGTGTCATGATACGCACTGGCAAACATCCTGGTAGTTGTTGCTTTTATATGTTGTCAGTTACCATCAAGCCATTTGAGTCCCTTTGTAGGTACCATGATAGCCCAAGATACAGCTCACTTAAATATGCATCTGTGAAATCCCTGCAATGTAAAATTTCAACAGAAATTTCTTTGGATCACCAGCTCGACCAAAAATAATAATTTTATGAACATTTGCGTAGTGTAATTGTAAATGTAAATGTTTTAGTGAAAATTTTATAATCATAGAGCACATAACATAGTCAGCTGTAGCAGTATCTGTTATTAATGTCTAAAATGACTTTGTAACTCTGACATCTAACCACCGCACTCTGTAAATGTAAGTTTACGCAGTTCTATACGGTGACTATGTGGGCTCGATCCTGCTCATCGCTGTACCCGTGCTGTTACTGCTAGTCTGAAGTTCTCTGACAGATCCACATCCCATGCTTCACCACATAGTGATCTCAGGTCTTGTGGTGTGACACTTGTGAACAAGCTGGTGCCCTGTGCTTAGCTTCTAAGTGGCACTTCAGAAATTTTTTTAGTTACGATTGTGATTTACTTATTTTATAGTTATTTAGCTAGAAGTTTATAATTATAATTGTTATTACTGACAGTGACTGTTCCTCTGTATGGGTACCATCTGTCATTGTTTCTAAGTCAGCAGTGTTTTATGTGTTAATAAGTTTAATTCTTTCTCTATTCTCTCAATCTGGTCCAATCCCAAACCCCACCCACCCTAGCTAGCTGCGCTGTCTCTCTGCCTGACTTCTGGATCTTGACCTGGAACCGAACCCTTTTGCCTATCGATTTTGTTTTGACCGAGCGCCTGTGAATAAGCAGGTCCCAGTGACGTGGCCTTTGTTGGGCGCTGTAGAAATCTCGGATTACGATTATGATTAATTCCTTTCTATTAATAGTTTGTTTTTTAAACCATGTACAGCGCCCTTTTCTTCGGCCTCGGCTTGCTACGGCGCTATATAAATTGTCTTATTATTGTTATTATTATTATTATTATTTATTATTATAAGTTCTTTGTTTTCTGACGCTACTCGTGCAAAAGTGAAACTAGTGCACTTGGGGGTAATTTTGCGTGTACAGCGCACTCTAGCGACTGACGAGTCTGCTACTTGCTGGCCGTTTGCTGCATTGATCGAGGCGCCCCAAGCGATTGCGCAAATTGATTTTAACAAGTATAAAATTAAACGACGCAAATTTGACACTTTTCTACAAATATTTTTTAAAGAGAAGGAAACTTGATTAATCATGTTGATTATTGTAAAACACCGAAGTTTCTAATCTGATAAGTTCTATAGTGCCGTTACCGTAATGCCCAGGGGCCCATCCATATATTACATACGCAAAAATTATATTTACATACCCCCTCCTCCCTGTTGCACCTCATACATTTTGTATACCCCTCCCCATGCGTACGTACAACCTAGCGTCTCTAACCCCCTTACAAAAGTTAGTTAGCTAAAGTCATTTGTTTTACCGTAGGCTATTATGGACGTCATAATTAGAAATTTATTTTGCGTACGTACACATTTTGTCGAGACCTACCTCCTCGCCATATGCACCCGTACGCAAATCGCCTAAATCCGATCACCCCTCCTCATTGCGTACGTAATATATGGATGGGCCCCAAGGCATTATTAATCGATGGTCGCCTCAAATGAAATCGTAATCAAAATCATAATTCATTGAAGAAGCCAGGTCGAAGTTTCTCTGCACATCACACAGCTTATTCACCCGCGTAGTCTGACAGGATAGGGTTTGGTCAGTTTCGGTGCCAGGTCAGAATTAGGGAGGGGGCAACTGTGTACTAGAAGAAAAAGATCAATTTCTTAGCCCAGAAGCACCCTTTGGGGCGCATGATGTGTGGTGGCTATATGGCCTTCCACCGAAATTGTACATCGTAATCGTAAACTTGAGATTCTACAGCGAATTGTGATCGATTGTCTCGCGCCAACAGAAATAAGTGTCGTTGTCCGAACCGCAGACCTGCCCAAGAAGGGCAATGTACTCACCTTAAATTTGTCTTTCATAAAGATTTGCTCAGTAGCGATCATAGACTGAGGCTGAGATTTAGTACAGTGGCGCTATAGAAGTTCTAAGCTTAGATCATTGAGTAAATATTACTTACTTACATTTCTTAACGTCATCGAGTGGAACATCTATAGTGTTATATACTCCGTGGTAAATAACGCGTTTTAGTCCGTGTAGCTTATCTGGGTATCTGTATCGAAGGTATTTAGTTGGTTTGTGTACGTTGGCATCTAAAATATTTTTGGTTTGAAAATCAGGGGCGGAAATTAAGTTAATTAGCTGAGCCGACTTTGTTTCGTGAGTCAATTGAGAAGACTAGTTGTGAGTGACCAGAAACTGATATTGCTTTAAGGAAAAACTACGGTGAGTCGGCTTTCTGCTACTAACCGTATGCAAATGTAGTTTTGTAGGGCATTTTGGAGCAAGTGTGATAACTGGGCTTATTTACCGAAAGTGAGGAGTTTGTATAATGTAATCGAACTCGAAATTTTTATAGCTTCGCTCGAAGGGGCGCCTTATCAGCACTGAGTGTACTCCAGAGTAAGTTTCTAGCGACTTCGGAACATGTGCGAGTGTATTAAGACTGCGTGTGGCCTATGAATTCATGACTGTTGATGTTGGACTGGAAAATTAAAGAGACAAAAAAGACAACGTTGGGCGAGTCATAGCCCCACGAGAATTCTTAGTGATGTATGTATATTAGATTATCAAGCACCCCGTAATCGTACCTAAGTTTATGAAGTTTTAGATTGTTTTTAAAATGTGCTGTGTTTCAGCGTTGAGAATGGGGCGTAAGGTGATCCTCGCAACCTGCTCGCTTAATCAGTGGGCAATGGACTTTGAAAGGAACCAGCTGCACATTTTGCAGAGTGAGTTGGAGCAGATGTTATTTTGTTTATTTGGCGCCATTATCTAATGACTTATCTTAAGTTGATGGTGCCGAGCAACTGTGAGTGAAGGACTTCTTCAAGATCCCTACACAGTAACCATCTCAGGGTAGTTTCGAACCCGTACACTCCACGTTACAAGCTGAGCACTCTCTCCAGTAGGAGGGTACTGTGCCCCATGCAGAGGTTTTAAAGCATCACTGTCTAACAGTTCTAGAAAAGTGTGATTGTTTTCTGGCGGTAATCATATGTAACTTAAGTAAATACTGAAAAAACATAAGAAAAATAAATAAAATATAAATGTACGAGAAATCACTTTAAAAAGTAAACATAGGTGAAAATACATGTTTAAAGTAAACAGAATTTAGAAATAAATGACCTTGTCAGGATATGAAAAACATAGTAATAGCAGAATAAATCAAGCTTTGTTTTGATTTTAGGCATAAAAGAAGCCAAAGCGAAGGGCGCCACCTATCGTATGGGTCCGGAACTAGAGATATGGTGTGTAAAGAAGTTCTGCTTTCTAATTACGTCCCAAGTTTATTTGACGTAAAGCTTACGGAACTGTATGTTCTGTTCATAGGAGAGATTGTTTTTCTAGGATAGAATGAAATGTGGACTTGGAGAAGCTCGTATTTGAAGATCGAGATGTACGTGTGTGTATGCGCATGTGTGTGTCTTTATCTACATCTGTATCAATGTGTGTCTGTATCTGTCTGTCTGTGTGTCTTTGTGTGTTATTAGATATTGGCATCGTATTAAAACATACATGTATATATAATTAAAATAAATCAACGTGTCGCATTTTCTGTTGTTTAGCGGCTACGGTTGCAACGATCATTTCCTAGAGGGTGACACTCTGCTTCATTCTTTCCAAGTTCTTGCTGAGCTGCTAGCGTCTTCCATCTGCACTGATATCATCTGTGATGTTGGCATGTAAGTCTTGTTGAACCAGCTAATTCGTTGTTTAAATAATAAACCACGTTTAGATTCTAATTATCAATTTGAGAAAATCATGGGATGAATATCACAATGATCAGGTACTTTTAGATAGATTTAGGAAAATGTCTTCTGACAGTCGCCGTGATGATCATGAGCAGAGGCCGCACAAAAGAAGCTGCATTCCCCAAATAATAGTATGGGTAATTATAGCCTGAATAAATTCATAATTATGAATTGTATGACTTTGCTGTTCATTTGTGCCAAAATTTTGTGTTGGTTTTTGTCAACTTTAGGCCAGTAATGCACAAAAATGTTACGTACAACTGCAGGGTCATCTTTCTCAACAGGTAAGGAGGATTCTCGTGACATTGGATCGGAGAAAGATTTTAGAAACGTTTACAAAAACATTCCTAAGTTTTTTTATATATGACTAAATCAGTTTGAAATTTTGATTATAACTAATTTACATTATTGTAAACCAGGAGATGAATTAATAGCCTTAGAATCATGGTGCGTGGTCCATGTAATACATTTAAAAAAGCAACATATGGTGCCAGTGCCATCTTGCTAATAATATGAAAACAAAAAAGGTTACAGCTAAAAGGCAGCATCAGAGGATTTTCCCCAGAGGGGTCATTTTACCAAACTAGCATGCAGCTGCTGTGTGGGGGACGGTTTGTAATGCAGAGAGTAGAGGTTCGATCCTCCTCTGAGATGACAATAGCTAGTAGATAGGCTAGAAGAACATCCTGCTTGATCTATTTTAAACCATAAGAGAACGTGTTCTAGGAAAATTCTGCTTATTCGTCCAAAAATGATGATGGCCGAGGGTGGAAACTACCGCGAAAATCGTTGGTTTACGCCGTGGTCGAAGCCGAAACAGATCGAAGACTATTACCTGCCCAGAATGATCGAAGTGATCACGGGACAGGTGAGCTGCATAAATTGTTCTGTTCTTGTCTGTGTCTTTGGGATAACTCGCTGGTTTAAACGAATCTTCCTGATGGTAACGTAATGTAATAAGCATAGTTTAAATCTTGTGGCATGTAATACATGTGTGATTTGATGTGTTGTAATGTAAATGAATTATTTAAATGTTTTCTACAATGAAATAAATGCACAATTATCCTGACGACCAGTTTCTTATTAAGCAAAGTGCAATTGATCTGCCATACTTTAACATGTTTTTCTTGAGAGGACTTTTCCAAAGTATATTGTGTATCTAGCTAGATGTTTATATATATATATATTTGTATGTATGTATGTATGAGCTGACCTCTCGCTGTTCCAGGCTCGCCCCTCATGCCAACCACCACTGTGACTCTTGTTGTGCCTTTTACGAGGACAGTGTTGGGTTGTTGAGTGTTCTCTGTTGCTGGTCCACTGGTTTGGAATTCGCTATTTAGTTCAGTTCGTTCTGTCAGTTCTTTGATGTCATTCAGGTCTAAACTAAAGACTCATCTCTTTCAACTTGCATGCTCTAACCTAAGTTCTGGTTTCTATGATGATATAAGTAAGTAAGTAAGTAAGTAAGTAAGTAAGTAAGTAAGTAATGCATTTGTTAACACGCCATATGTCCATCGACTGAGCAAGGAATCGTAGGCGATATATTAGAATTCGACCTAGCTTCTCCAAGGGATTAAACATATGTTATTGATTACAATTTCACTTGAAGCGACCATCGATTGATGCCTTTGACATATGATAACAGCACTCTAGAAATCATTAGATTAGATTTGATTTCCTTTCAAACGACTAATCGTGGTTTACTCTGACGTGTTTGTTCTCCAGAGAACCGTTCCGTTTGGCGATGCTGTTCTCTCAACCCTTGACACGTGCATCGGTAGCGAGGTCTGCGAAGAGCTTTGGAATCCGGCAAGGTACTTTATTGAATTGTTAATCATGTTTATACATCTCCACTGGTTAGTGACAATCATTTCTCTTTTCTTAGGCCCTTGAGCTGGCAATGGACAAATCCCAAGGTCCTGGATACGAGGCCAGTGCATCGCAGGATTTGCCGTTTACTTCCCAGCTTATGCTGGTACCAAATTGTACTGCTTGCTGACAGAGGCACAGTGTGCGCAAACAACTTGCCCAGGGTTACATGGAGTTGAACCTGCAACTGCATGATCATTGACCAAACTCATTACTGATACACCACTGTGCCACATGCTTTTACCATCTCGTATTTTTGGGTTTCGATTTCTCCAGTCGTCATGTCGAAATGTGCCTGGACGGTGTCGAAATATTCACAAACGGAAGCGGGAGTCATCATGAGCTGAGAAAAGCATACGTTAGAGTCGATCTTGTCAAGTCGGCCACTTACAAGGTACTGATGACATTTACATTTTGCCAAAGTCTGATTAGATTATACGCCGGTACCCTCTTATAACGTACCTTTTCAGGAAGTGAATTCTGATTATTTTCTTAATGATATTGCGTATTTTAAGCCGCACCTTTTGAATCTGTTAGTGTTAAATGGCTATATTGTTACATGTTTAAGGCTAAATAATGACAGTAGTAATAATAATAAAATACTAATAATAATCATAACTATAATAATAATGGTAATGAAACTTATTTCAATAAAAATAATAATTATATTATTTATTTATTTATTATGTGCGTGCAAGATCAGTAAATCTTAATCTGAGATGCATGTGCGCGCAAACAGATTGTCCAGGGTACATGGAGTCCACTCCGCTGGCTCAAACCTGCAATCGTTGGATTTCAGACCCCACACGCTACTGACTAGACGTAAGTAAGTAATGCATTAATTAACATGCCATAAGTCCGTCGACTGAGCGAGGAATCGTAGGCCGCTGTGCCACACGTTTTATGCTGTGGTTGTTTTACAGTGTGGAGGAGCGTACGTGTTTGCCAACCAAATCGGTTGTGACGGAGAGCGGGTCTACTATGACGGATGTGCGTCGATTGCTTGCAATGGAAAGATCGTCGCACAAGGATGTCAGTTCTCCATCCACGAAGTGGTATGGGAAAATATGAGGAAATCTGGGAAAATCCATGAAAATCGGAAAATCTGGAAAAATTAGAGAAAATCTGGGGAAACTGGGCAGTTCAAGGGAAAACTGACCGCTTTCTATCATGGGGTCTTACCCTTTAACTCAGCTCAAGTTACATTCTATTCAAATGTTAAGGACCAGTGTTTAGATATACATTCACAGTGCTTTTGAAAGATCATCAAAAGGTGGTTTAGAAATGTTCAGATACGTGCGTGCATACACTGGGCTCTTGTTATAATGTAACCTCATTATGATGTGACCTCGTTATAATATGACCTCATTATAATGTGAGTTCGTTACAAGGCAGTTTATAACTTGATAACAACATCAAACAACTTCTCGAAACAATTTGCCATTGAAAATTAGAAATTTAAAGTGAATAACTTGTTTTCTTGTTAATTTTCAGGTGGAATTTAATCTATTTTTTCTTTTATTTACAACTTTCTCTTCTGTTTATTAGTTTATGTGATTTTAGAATGTTGTCACTGCAACAGTCGACCTGGAAGATATCCGAGCCTATCGTAACAACCACCGAAGTCGATGTGCCATGGTACGTTCTTTATTTCCAGTGGAGCTACATAAATTCACAAATAAATTCGTATTTACGTAATTGCTAGTTTGATTGATTTTTGAACTGACTGACTGATTTGTGGATGAATGAACTGATCGATTCCAATACAATACAATACATTCCAGAATTTCTTAGAAAACATGTCATTGTGTTTTTGTTTCTTTTAAGAATTCTTCCGGTTTGTTTTCCTATATCAGGCAGCGTCATCTACAACTTTTCCGCGAGTGGCAGTTGACTTTGCTGTCTCGTCAAGCGATCCTTTTATCTGCGCCTCTGAACCATTCGAATGGAATTACCACACTCCCGAAGAAGAAATCAGGCAGAGTGTTTAAAAATTATTTTTTGTTTTTTATTTAAATACTGCTTGCACTGTCGTTTCTTTATCATTTTGCGTGCTTAGAGTTCGGCATCAATTAGCTTATTCAAGATTCTACCACAGCACATGAGAGAGGTTAGCAACAGGCTTTGCTTATGTATTGTCTGCTAATGGTTTAAAGAAAGAGCACTCGCTGTATACGAAGTGCTAATCGAATCTGTGCAGCTGTCTGAGTTTTCAGATTAAACTTGGTTGGATGAGTCGGAAATCTGTTCATAATAAAGTTTGTTTCTTCTTCTAGCCTGGGACCAGCCTGTTGGATGTGGGACTACGTTCGTCGAAGTGGGCAGGGAGGCTTTTTCCTCCCGCTTAGTGGAGGAATTGACAGTTCCAGTTCGGCTTGTATTGTGGCGTCCATGTGTCACTTGGTGTGTGAGGCGGCAAAAGAGGGAGGTGAGTGGAAGGTAAAAGGGATTTCAGTGGAAGGTAAGAGAGAGGTACAGTAAGTGGAAAACGACCCAGCATCGAAGGTGCTGGCATCGAACTGTGTGAAGATGTCTTTCGATAGTAGCCCGTTTGGAAAGACCAGTTCATATTAATGTTAATTTTAATGTTAACATTAAGAATAACGTAAACATCAATGTAAACATTAATAATAATGGAGACAATAATGTTAACATTAATAATAATGTAAACATCAATAATGTTAACATTAATATTAGTGTTACATGATTGTGTGTCAGAAATGTGATCAGTAGATAAAGCAACACAACTGTTATGATCAGTGACACATTTAACAGATTAGTGAAATGCTTTTGTGAGGTATTTTAAAAGGTGCTGTAAAAAGTGTCTGGATAACTAACGAACCATACTTTTTGCTAGTTAGTGAGTTAGCAGACTTATATCAGTTCCATGCTCAACCGTCTTACCAACAAATTTTGCATTCGTTGCACTCGATCAATGGACACAACTCTTGTTGTCCCTTGTACCATGACAGTATTGAGTTCCAGAGCATTCTTGGTTGCTGGTCCATGGCTTTGGAATTCATTGCCAAATTCTGTTCGTTCGGTTCTGTGATGTCATTGAGGTCTAAGCTAAAGACACATCTATTTCAACTCACCCACTGTAGCCTGGCTTCTGTTTTCTCTAACCCATTGGAATTTGACCCAGGTTCTCCAATAATGTATGATTTTTGACTGTGATTTTGACTTTGCGACCATCGATTGACACCTTGAGCATTACGATAACGGCTCTATAAAGTCATTATATTAGATTCGATTAAATAATAACTTCTATTGTATCTCATTAGATTAGAATAATTCATAACTTCTGTTGCACCAGTGTCTAATACACTAGGCATCTACCCATGGTGCACCAAAACCGAGCCTCGTTCAGGCTAGCATCCAGAAGCGCTGGATATTGCTGTGGGTAACTCATTTTCATTCTTTGCAACTCCAAAATGTTCTGCAAAATATGCGTTTCGTACCACTTGTAGATGCCCAAGTTTTACGAGACGTACGCCAGGTTGTTGGAGACGCCAATTACATTCCAAACGATCCAAAGGATCTCTGCAACAAGATCTTTACGACGTGTTACATGGGGTCGGCCAACAGTTCGCAGGAGACCAGCAATCGTGCTAAGGACTTTGCGGCACAGATTGGCAGGTGAGGAAAGATAGAACTTATGTGGAATCGTCTACAGTGCCGTTGTCCTAATACTCAAGGCATCTATTGATGGTTGCTTATCTAAGCAAAACCGCATTCCAAAATGCACCATCATCAGTAAAAGTAATCGTAAATTTGTAAAGCGCCGCTTCAAGGTAGCTTCATCAGAGGCGCTCCCAGCCCATCGTCCCAGAAATAAGGAATAATACGGTCTTCAAGCACTTACGGAAGAGGGAGGGTAGAGGGACAGAAGCTCCCGTCGAAGGTCGGCAGGTAAGTCATAACAGGAAGTAGTGTGCAAATGTTTCCATTCCAGTATTGGCTTCTTTTTGCTTGCTGTCTCTATCCTGGGCTCATCTCCAGGTCGTGTATAGTCCGAAGTTCAGCAGGCCAAGGTCAGACACCACCTTAAGTCCAGAACACGCATGAAAAGCATAATCCATGGCACAGAACAGATCAAGGGATTCATGACAGTAGTAGTAGTTCCTCAGTTTAACGACAGCTTATGACATCAGAGGCCGTTGCCGTCGCGCTCCTCCTTTATCCAGCCTTGGGACTGGCACTACCCCCAAACAAGGCAGTGGTAGAGTTAGGGATTCATGATGGCCCTGCATCCGGAAAGCAGGCGTGCTTTCTTTGTAAAACGGAACCTTTGCAATAAATATTGGAATTTCTAAGCGACCGACTGACTGAATGTTTAAGCACGACAAATTACATATGATGACTCACTCACTTGCCGAATCACTGACTGACTGAAGCCCAGTGATGACTGCCCGCAGTTACTATCTGTTGCCAGGCTAACCAACTGACTGATTGATTTGTGTTGATGGGCACACTGTCTACCAGTAATTTGATGATCGACTGTATGTACAGCTCCCTTTTATTCGGCCTCGTCTGTGCTGTGGTGCTATATAAATTGTCTTATTATTATTATTTTTATTATAATTGCTTGATTGATTGCAGTTACCATCTGACGCTGAACATTGAACCAGCTGTTGTTGCTGTTCTCGGCATTTTTACAACGGTTTTTGGCTTGATTCCAAAGTTCAAAGTTCACGGAGGCAGTCCGCGGGAGAACCTGGCCTTGCAGAATCTGCAGGTGGGCACCGGATGTAAATTTGTTTCTCGTTTACTGCATGTGATAATTAACGGCACTTTCGTCTGTTTGGCAAATGTTTCCTTGTAAAACTATTGTTTGCCAAAACCAGACACTAATGTGACAAAAATGCGACATGGTAGTCTATTCGGCAGCACTCTGGGTCTGTAATCCGACGATTGCGGGTTGGAGCCTGGTGAGCGGACTCTGTGCAACGACCCTGGACAAGTTGTTCACTTGCGTTTGTCTCATGCCTCAGGCTTATCAACCTTCAAAAGTGCAATAAACAAGTAAACAAACAAATTTGTTATTAGATTCAAACTTTACCAGTAGATGTAAGGGTTAGGGTTAGAAGTAGGGTTAGGTGAAGAACCATTGGCGGCGTTTATTACCAGTATATAGACTTTAACTTGTTGCAGGCTCGATTGCGGATGGTGTTGGCTTACCTGTTTGCACAGCTATCTCTGTGGGCCAGAGGGCGCTCCGGTGGCCTCCTAGTTGTCGGTTCATCAAACGTTGATGAAGGGTAGGATTTAATTAACCAAATTCTTAATTAACGAGTAATTACTGTGCACCTGCTTTTTGACAATTTCAGTAGCACTTCAAATAGTATTTGCTTGGGTTAATGTGTACATGGCACTGCATTCTGGACAAGCGCTTTCACAAGTTCATTTATGTAGGTTTGCATACTGCATTTCAGAAATTTTAATCTTGGGCTAGCACAGTCCATACACGGGGACCTTGGCATCCATTCAAATGGGCAGCGGTTGTGAAGGATCTCACCCAGTAAATTCATTGAAAAATGAGCAGGGTCAAGGCCAAATGGTCGCTATAGAAAACCATGTACATTTATGTTTCATTATTGTATGATCTGATGACTGACAACATCGATGTTGTCACCTGTCATAGAATCCAGAATCTGGGTGACTCTTCCAGTGGAACGTTGTGTTTTTTCGGGGTTCATCTTTTGACATCTAGGGCCTTCAATGCAACTTTGGCATAACGTGTTTTGCATTTATTGGCAATCAATGAAATGTCTGAAACTGATTGAAATGTAGTTTGCGAGGGTACCTGACAAAGTACGACTGTTCGAGCGCCGATATCAACCCCATCGGAGGAATTAGCAAAACAGATCTTCGGAACTTCATCCTGCACTGTGCTGACCAGTTTGGCTGGACGGTTTTAAGGAGGTGTGTGCGTGCGTATGTATACGTCTGGGCATGTGCATAGGTTGAGATTTTCCAATGTAGAGGAAGAAGAATCACTAGATGCTACTTCTCTTCTCACTCGCCTAAATGATGTTACACTTCAATATGCATATTCATAATACATCTCAAATTTCTAGCCCGATTGTAATTTGAAGTTGGTAGCTCCTTCACTCAAGTGATTCCAACCAAGTACAGTAAGTAAGCATATTCTTTATTAACCAATAGCTAATCACACATCGGTTTACAAATATTTAAGAACACAAGAAAAGCTTATCGGGCGTACAACATCCTTATATTCCGATTAAAGATGTTTTCCAAAGTATCAGTTTATAACCTGATTGCGATTATTAGGGAAAGCTGCTTTGCTCAACAGATTTCTGATGATCTTCCATCATTAAAAATGTAGTTTTCCAATACATAAGTAAGGAAGTAGTAAGTAATGCATTTGTTAACATGCCATATGTCTGTTGACTAAGCGACGAATCGTAGGCGTAAAAACATCGGGTGGAACATCGTAAATACAATACATTGGGGTGGAACTCAGCTGACTGGTCCAGATTGTATTGAATCCCAAATCAGAAATACATTTTTCTGAAACGTCTAGAAGGGGGACTCCTCCAACAGAGTTGAAACTACTTCTTACTGTAAATATTTTTCAGATACATTGTGAGTTAGAATTTCCCTGACTGGTTTGGACTTTTGCACACTGAAGATCTGTTTTCTCATTTATCAGTGGGTGTGAGAACTCCCCTAACTTATTTCGACCATTTTCCATTGAGGATGCATTTTTCCATGCATCTTGCTAATGTGCAAAACTTATAATTTTAAATCTTGTCAATCGCAGTTCATGCGTTGATGAATTCGATGTTTCCTTGTGCTTACTGAGATCCTGTGTTTATTTTGTACAGCATCTATGCAGCTCCTCCAACTGCCGAACTGGAGCCGCTGCAAGACGGACAGATCGCACAACTGGATGAGGTGAGACATTGTGTTCTTGTATCTGGTTTCATTACTCCTATTCTTCTTAACTTTTGCCAGTGGTTAATGCAGCAGTTGGTTCGTTAGCATGCCATGCTTTTGCACATCAACTCGAGCCCATCGTAGCTTCTGGAAGTATCTAGTTGATGTAGAAAATCTGTAGAAATCTCGGGATTATGATGATGTAATCCTGTTAAGGGCGCAAGAGTTCTGATTGTAAGATAATCCAAGGTTTCGGCTCCACTGTGGCACCTCGGCTGTAAAATGATGGATTTTCCAGGTGGATATGGGAATGACGTACGAAGAACTTTCCATCTATGGTCGCCTGCGGAACCAACAGCGCTGTGGACCGTACAGCATGTTCACAAAACTCGTTTCCACTTGGAAAGACCGATTTTCTCCAGCAGAGGTAAAGTGGCCATTGAACGTAGCCAGTTTGCCCGGGTTGAATTGGCCTTTGACCTTTCACCCAGTGATTAAATACTGGACTTGAATCACTGAATGTTGAATTTCCAAGTCCTGGCTGCATGGCAGGACTAGTAAATGTCTGTCTCACTCTATGTCTTTCTCTCTCTGTTCCTCTCTGAGTATTAAGTAAGACTTCTGCACTTTGGTTTCTTCCGTCCAGGCCGTGGCTCTCCATGGTCGGCTCCACGGGTGCCTCACTATCCTGCGTATGCGTACCTCTACGGCTC
This sequence comes from Norana najaformis, assembly GCA_964023275.1. Lineage (NCBI taxonomy): Eukaryota > Metazoa > Annelida > Clitellata > Crassiclitellata > Hormogastridae > Norana > Norana najaformis. Next base: position 37,172,848 of record OZ029918.1, on the reverse strand, counting down.
AGCACAGAAGCTATGCCGATGTTGGACCTCAGCTGGAATAGCCTTTCTTGTGAGTTGCGGCTCGAGCTCCTCAGTTTGTCCCTTTGGCAGTTTCACAAGTGCCTGAAGTCTGTGCCTGAAGACTCTCTTACTGGTTCGGGTCGGACACACCTCTGACGAGTTTATTCTTGAAATGGTGCTTTATAAATGTCAAATTACAGTTGCAAAATATGAGATAAATATTAATCAATATATTGAGTAAATAAATAAATGATTTACTAAAGTGTCATCTGTTTCTTCTGGTCCTGGGTGTTAATTTCCCCAGTTTTTATTTGTTGAGGTGGCGGAAAAGGTGAAGCATTTCTTCCGTCACTATTCAATCAACCGACACAAGATGACCGTCCTGACTCCGTCCTACCACGCCGAGACCTACAGTCCGGATGACAACCGGTATGACCATCGCCAGTTCCTCTACAACGCCCTCTGGCCGTGGCAGTTCCGCTTCATCGATCAGCAGGTCTGTGTTTGTTCACGTGGAACTTTGGCTGTTGCCTGCAGCCAGACAGTGGTTTTTAAAGGTCGTCATTCAAGAGAGTGTATGTAATGGTAATATGTTATTTATTGATATAAAGTAATGTGATCCCTCTTTTATTGTGATTTTGACAATAGTCATCAGAGACTGGCAGTTCCGCTTTATCGATCAGTAGGTCTGTGTTCGTTTATGCAGAACTTTGGCTGGTCAGTAAATCTGAATCTTAGGCGCAAGACTAGTGCACGCGAACGACTTATCCAGGGTTGTTACATGGAGTCCACTAAGCAGTCATGAAACCACAGTCGTTGGATTACTGACCCAGCGTGCTACTGGATTGACTACCACGCTGAATGGTTCCTAAACGGGCATGGTGATCTATTGGGGAGACCGCTGTGCCTTTGAAACACAATCTGAACAACACAGTCTTGTCACAATTTTCCATTGAAATACGTACTTCTGCAAAAGAAACGGCTCAAGAAACATTTTCAACTAATTTTAGATTTCACCTTTTTAGAACTGTTAGATAGCCACGTTTTAGCACATTTTTTAGGTTCTTAAAGAGTCACTATATAAATACCAGATACATACGTGTACATACTTTTTTGTTTCTGCATTTATTAAGCGCCACTATCTAATGATTAAGCATCGATTAATGGCACTGAGCAGTTATTGTGAGACTTGCCGTCTCAGAGGAGGTTTGAACCCGTACTTTTTCCTTGTAACAAGCCGAAAAACTCTAACCAATAGGCTACCATGCCTCACATACGTATGTAAGGCGGTTCTTCTACTGTCTGGTATTTCAGGTCAAATCGCTTGGAGATAGAACAAAGAAGTTGGAGGCCAGCGCCGATCACGTAAAGGGCGGTCGACACGACCTATCCAGGCATGGAGCAGGTGGATCGTCAGGTCTCCCGCTACAACCCAAAGACACTGGTTCCCTGACAGGATCCAAGGGCCACTCGATGGGAGTCCAGGTCACTACGGATGTCATGGAAGTTGAAGCAGATGAAAAACATGGACGTCCCTCTTGCTGGGAGTCGAGGGTTTCTGCCGAAATATTCGAAGACGAAACTGGCAGAGAAGAATCGGCTGCACGCCGGTGTTTTGCAAAAAGTGTGGCACTTGACGGAAAATCAGAACTTGCGATGGCTTGTGGTTAAACTAGTGTTGCCGTTGGTATGGATTACAGTGCAGTCCAGCTGAATTGTTCCATAATTCTAGTTTGATCTGTACAGAGCGAAGTTAAGATTCTGGTATTATTTATTGATGTCTAAGTTAGTTGTATTGCAAAAGGTCACTTCATCGTAACCGAATTTAGGACATTTTTCAGATAACTTTGTGCACTCGTTTTGTATTTGTTGAAACGTTTATGTTATGTAACTTGTTTATTATCTATTTACCTGGTAGGTAGTTTTTGAAGATACCCCATGAAAAACAGAGTGCAAGTTATTTGGAGATACCACTATACCGATAGTGAAACATTGTTTCTTAATGCATTTTGTTTATTCAGTTACATAAACTGGCACATTATAAATCATCTTATACTAATAATAATAATAGTAATAATGATGATGGAGGAAAGTAGTTTCCCCATTATCTCCCTATATATTTATGTGCAAGACGAAAGGACGAGGCACTTGAAGAAAGCGAGGCCATCTTGATTTAATGGGCACAGTGTTTCAGAGGCCAAGGGCACAAAGCAGTATAATAATGAGTGTTGTTATAGGAATAATATGCCTGATACAAATATCTTCAGCCGACTTAGAACACAATAACTTACTCAGTCTTAAGACAACAGCTAGATTTTTTCAGACTTTTATGTTACCTGGTGACACATTATAGTTATTAGACAACGATGTTTTCCCCATGACTCCAAATTTAAACCAGAATTAAAGATCTTAAAACTTGACTTGGGCTTCCATTACGAGAATCCACTTCTGTCTGCCAAATGGGCATTACTAAAGTTTGAGAGCCCATTAAAGTCAGTATAAAAATAGCTCCGTGTACTGACATTGCGCGCGTTACAAGTGCTTTGATAAATAAATTAAATAAATAAAATAAAATGTCCCATCTCATACATGCAGAGTTACATACTGTGCTAAATGCCTCACGATTTTGAAATCCATGTGTCCGGGTTTGACTTTATTTGGTAGCTTTTGTGTTTACAGTTTAACGAACACATTTGTAAATGTCTTTGAGGGCTGTTTTGGACAGGAGCTATAATCCAACATTGAAAATTGTAAATTAAATTTCAGTTGTCAAGGTTATTTAAGTCAGGGAAAGTTCAAAACATGTTTGTATTTCTTAGATTCCTTCTGTTCTATTGATTCTTTGTGTTTTTGGAAACATGCGTTAAAAATTGTTATACTTTGGACTATGTTTTTTCGTTATGTTACTATTAAATAGCAATTTCCATGATGCCAATCCAATGCCTAATGTGCAAGACATGAATGTAATGTAATCAAAAATTTATAAAGCGCCACTTCGAGGTAAACTCCTCAGAGGCGCTCCCGGCCCTACAACCCAGAAACACACATTAATAAGGTCTTCAAGTGAAATGATGGCACAGTGAAATGAAGCCGGAAATCAAGCACACGTGCCTCTGTCACCGAGCAGAATTTGTTGAAGGCCTAAGCCCAAAAGTAAATGATGAGGCCTGCAGCGCAGCGGCTCTGTGTCCAGGACCTTGGGATTCATCTGGTGTCTGCTCAGGGCTGAAGAGCATGAAATGAGCGCCTTGCTTACATTTCACTTTTGGACGTGATTATTATACTCGTAAACTCGAGATTTCTACAGTGCCCAAAGAAAGCTAAGTTGTGGGAACCAGCTTATTCAAAGTGCTCAGTCAAAATAAAATCGACCGGCAAGAAAGATTTGGTTCCAGGTCAAGATCCAAGAGTCAGGCAGGCAGGTGGTCAGACGGCCATCGTGGGTGGTGCTTGGAAGTGGATCCGCAGGGTAGATAAGGGGAAGAAGAAGGATTAAGATGACCATGGATTAGAACTGCATTTCAAACACCAGATTCCATTTTCATTCATCAGGATCATCTTCGAAGTTTTCAACCAGGATATTGTTTCTGCAATTTACACTTGAACTTTCTCCTACTTCTTCATCACTACCGTCCAATTTGCTATGTGGTTGCTTTTCTTCATCGCAGCTTTCTTCATCATCATCCTCCTCATCATCATCTGAAGATTCATCATCGCTTGGTAATTCATACCTTCGTCGGTTTGGGTTGTAGCTTTCCTCGTCTGATCCAATATCAGTTGGATCTCGAAGTCTAACCTGCTTGTCAGCTTCTAGTTCTTTAAGATATGCATTCTGTTCAGCAACAACTTCATCAGATGTGTGACATCGTGAGTACCTCTTGAGCAACTCCTCATTGAGCTCAAAAAACCCAGGACCCCACTTGAACTTCTTCAGCAACATTTCGCCAAGTTCTTGCAGACCGACAATATAGAACGCAGCAGCAAAAGCTTCGACGCATGACAGCTTGCACGGCCGGCCGTAGTTGACGGGATTCGCTGCGACTAAATATGGCAACAAGCGCGGATAACTGCACGTCATTTTGCCGAACGGCGTTGCATCCAACTGCGCCCAAGAGCAATCGACAACGGCAAGTCCCCGCTGCATTATGATATTTCTGTCGTCGGGCGCAACACATTTAGTTCCGACGGGTGTGAGGACGACGCCCCCAAAGTGTTGCTTTAGACGAAGCGTGCGCACGAACCCCAAACGTGAGAGCTTCCGGCCGGAGCATTTCTTTGGATCGCACTGTCCTAGATCCCACATGGCCAGCGGACATGGAAACTTTACGGACTTGTCGGATTCCTCTTCGACTGCAGCCACTGCAGCCTGCATGCTCTCGACAAAGCGGTCTTCACTGAATTTAGCATCGCGCTTAACGTTTCTCCTGTTTTTGTGATCTTTGCTGTTTCCACCATGGTGTCCTTTTTGCTTGGACTTGCTCATGTTCGCTCGTGTGTCACAGTAATGCCTAAATCCATGAAACAAAATTTGATCTAGCATAACCGGATTTTAAATAGTCTTATACTGTATCTAGATTTCAACAGGTCTCATAGTCCGACAACTATGGCATATATGGCAATCTTATAGTATCGTGGGCCAATGTTTCCATTAGCATGGGGGCGTGGCTTCAGCCCTGGCAGAGCCCTTGCTGCAGCCCTAGTCTGGCTGCTGCAACTAACCTTAACCCTAACACTTCACCTTGTACACCGAGCTAGGCCTGCAGCCAAGGCTAGGGCTGCAGCAAGGGCTCTGCCAGGGCTGAAGCCACAACACACATGCTAATGGAAACATTGGACCACGATACTATAAGATTGCCGCATATATTTACACGTTTTAAGGTAGGCAAGTCAACTATTCATCAGATCTCAAAAGACAATGCATTAACATTCAAATTACACTGTAATCTTTTCCCATCTGATTGAAAGCCACGTAAACAGGTTTCTAATGGTCTCTACGAGGCGTAATACATATTCTGGTTAATTTCAAACAGCAATACACTACTGTTCATTTAGGCAAGTGTACTAGTGCGCGTGCTTTTAACAACAACTCATTGCAAAACTTAACAGAACAATCTGTGGAAATATAAATGACACTTTTAAAAATACAATAAAATAATTTTATATACCTTACGATAAAATAAGTTTTCAGCAGTCGAGTACAAGCGTACACACCTCATCGCCATTCATCGCTCAGTGTCCAGCTTACATAGAACATACAACAAGAACTCATAACGTAGCACAACAAACTTAAAGATAGTAAGTATGGTAAAACTTCAACGTTACTATTCGCGGCTGAACCCTTCTGGAAATGTTTTAAAACTAAAAACTCAACGGGGAGCGGGCGGAGAAGTGTTAGGGCGCAAGAGGAGCGGGTTGAGCGAGGTGGTTTGACTGCAAATAACTAAAGATGATGATGGTTGGGGCGACTGAATTGTGTTGCAGGAAAGCGACTGGACTTGTACTCTATTCGCTCAGACATTTTAAGCGAGTGGTGTGGATTGAGAACAGGAGTGATGTGATGATGTTTGGAGGTTTTGGTGACAGCAAGAGCAAGATCACTCTGGATAGTTTGAAGGAAGTTTATTTGGGTGGTGTCTATAATCAGGAAAAGTAAACTAAAGTTCCCATGTTCCAAAAGGAACGCAGGGGAGGTGCTCATTGCTTTTTCTAAGGTCCTTGAGCCGGCAAAGGATGAATCCAAAGGTCTTGAAAACGAGGCCAGCGCATCGCATGACTCGCTGTTACTTCCTAGCTTACGCCTGTACCAAATAACACTGTCTGGCGACTGAATCACATGTGCGTAAACACCTTGCCCCAGGTAGCTATAGAAAATCGACAGCATGGGACTACAGAGGCCAATGAATTTATTACAGCGCATAAAATTATATCATACCAAGGGCCTTTGCCTTATTAAACGCTACCATAAGCTAAGCTAGTTAAAAGAAAAAGACTTATGAAACATGATTGTGTTTCAAACTGGTACCTCCAAACCTGGCATCAAAACTTTCCAAATAAGATGGCTCTTGCGGATTTATTTGGTGAATAATCTAATCTAATCTAACCTAACCTAACCTAATCTAGTCTAGTTTAGCCTAGGCTAGCCTAATCTAATCTAATCTAGGGTAGTCTAGTCTAGTCTAGCCTAGTCTGGCCTAGCCTAGTCTAGTCTAGTCTAGTCTAGTCTAGTCTAGTCTAGCCTAGTCCAGTCTAGCCTAGCCTAACCTAGCCTAACCTAGCCTAGCCTAATCTAATCTAGTCTAATCTGATCTAATCTAAAGACTTCTATAGCACCGTTTTCATAACACCAAAGGCATCAGTCGATGGTCGCTTCACGTCAAAATCGCAGTCAAAAATTATAAACCGTTGAAGAAACCGGGTCGAATTCCAATAGCTCAGAGAAACTAGAAGCCAGAGTACCTTATTACTCATGCTCAGAGGATCTTGCCTTACCCAGTGACAGAACTTGGTCCCCGGGGTGATTTACTTAAGGTCAGAGAAACTAGAAGCCAGAGTACCTTACTACTCATGCTCAGAGGATCTTGCCTTACCCAATGACAGAACTTGGTCCCCGGGGTGATTTATTTACCCGCAAGTGTTATGCACCTACGCTACATAGACGCAACTACCTGGAAAACCCAAGAATACAAAACCAAAGCCCCTCTCTCGTATTGCCTAACCCACGCCATAGGGGCCTCATCGGCCTATCGTATGTTAGGAATAATAAACACCACTAGTAGCTAAGTGAAAGTAAGGCTATGTAAGGTTATACAAGATTGACTTCACAACTCAGTCAGAACGCAGATCTGGAGGACAGACACACAGACAGACAGACAGACAGACGGACGGACGGACGGACGGACAGACGGACGGACAGACAGACAGACAAAGAGACACACAGACAGACAGATAGACAGAAAGAAAGACATAGAGACAAACATACTGACAGACAAGCAGACCGACAGACAGACAGAAACAAAGAAAGACAGACAGACAGAAACAAAGAAAGACAGACATACAGAAACAAAGAAAGACAGACAGACAGAAACAAAGAAAGACAGACAGACAGAAACAAAGAAAGACAGACATACAGAAACAAAGAAAGACAGACATACAGAAACAAAGAAAGACAGACAGACAGAAACAAAGAAAGACAGACAGACAGACAGAAACAAAGAAAGACAGACAGACAAATAGACAGACAGAGAGGCAAACAGACAGACACTGCAGAAACATAGACACAGACACACATACATGCACACACACAGAGACAAACACTCAGGCACACAGACACACACACACATACATAATCAAAACAGTGCACACACATGCAATGGCTCCGCAGTCTGTGTGACCTGTTCAGGTCGTTACTGTTAGCACATTCTGGCAGAGCGTAGTTGATCAGAAACATAGAGGATGTCAACATTTGCTGAATAGGATCTTCTTTCTTTTTCTCCTCCGTCAAGTTTTCACCGACGATGAGGCTCTAACAAAACTTCTCCATTTCGGTCGGTCCCTGGCCAGGTCTGTCGCCTCTCGCATTTCCCATCCTCGGGCTTTTATGTCCTGCAGTACATTGTCTATCCACTTCTTTCTCGGCCTTCCTCTGCTCCTCACTCCTTCCACCTCTCCGTGCAGCGCCTTTGCTGGTATTCTTTCATTCTCCATCCTGATCACCTGTCCGTACCATGTGAGTCTCCTCCTCCTTATTCTGTCCACTATTGTGTCCTTCTGCCCCAGTTCTTCTCGTGTCGTTTCATTTCGTATTTTTTCTCTTCTTGATCTATTTAGCAGTCCTCGCAGCCATCCCATTTCCGCCGATAGCAGTGCTGAATAGGATGTCAACATTAATTTGGCTGAATAGCTTCCTTTTTGCGATTCAGCGTCACCATTGGACGAGCATTGCTCAGAATGGCAGAGGATTCACCGAAAACAAGCCTATTGCATACTTTGGTCCACTATTTACATGTACTTGTCTGTTCTCACATGTGTCTGTGTGTGTGCTGAGGACGGCGCACAAGAGCAAATAATAAATAGGTTTTATAAATAATAATGGCTTCATCGCTCCATCGAAGCGGCGCCGGGATCTTTTCAGGACTACAGCCGAAGCTTAGGACGGCCTTAAAGCAATCTAATGCTCGTGTTAGGAGTTCCCGTATAGTAGACCAATTTCGCACGATAGCAAATAAAGCCCTATCAGGTAGTGTGGAGATTAAAATTTTCTCTTTGCCTGCCCATGCCTCCCTTCGCTCAGCTACCCGTGGTCTCTTGGTAGTCCCTCGCGTCCGCACTACGACTGCTCAGTCCAGGAGCTTTGCCTTTGTTGGCCCTTCCAGCTGCTGGAACTGCCTTCCTCTTGAACTGCGGCTTCAGTTACTTAGTCTCTCTCCCATCCAGTCTCGCAAACGCCTGAAATCGTTTTTGTTTGTTCAAGTCGGGAGCGCCACTCTTTCCTAAGTAACGCTTTATAAATGTTCGTTTACAATTACAATTACAATTAAAGAAAACGCCGTCCCCAAGACACTATGAGAGGCAAATATAACGAATTAGGTAGAATAATGACTGCCACGTGATGCGCGGCATTAGACGCAGAACGGCGATGCGTTTTCGCTTTGCATTTGCAGGACCAAGATGTCTCATTCCTGGCAGGCTCTGACTGGGCTGGGGCCCACCCTGTTACAGGATCGCGAGGCAGTCTACGTCACAGTAGTTGGAAGAGAGAGGTTGTGCGAAACTCGGGGAAGGACACGTTATACAGATCTGAGTGCACCAAATGGGTAGCATTAGGAAGCTTACCACACAGATACGTGTGAGGCAGGGAAACCTACACACGAGGATGAAACAAGAGACGGGTGATAGTGGGAAGATGCGTTGTCCTATATCTCTGTGCCTAGTGAGAAAAGACTTGTCATAAGACTCCTCTGTCCCGGGAACTAATAGAACGACCGGTCCCTCAGATTCTTGGCGGTAGCGGGAGAGTTACGAGATGTAGAATGGTGGTAACGAGAAAGTCCATAGTAAAGAAGGCACCCAGAATGGGAAAAACTACAGCCGGTAAAGGAATGAACCCTGTTCTGAGCAAAGGCCATACTCAGGACTCTGCCCATCCGGTGACCGCGGAAGAGTCAGAGTTGGATTCCGAGACAGAGCTTTACGGTGTTGACTCTCGGCCAATCCTGAACCTTCCTTGGAGAGAGCGAACTCTATGGGCAACGTTGATAGGGGCAACGTAGAGTGGTCCGGAGTCACCCCGTCCTGACGTCGGGACCCAGAACGCCACATGTGTGTGTATGTATAATAACCTATAAATAATTGCATAGGCCCTATATATACAGGTAAATGTGCTTTGACAGATTTTATCCAAATGGATTGCGATGTGGAATGCGGTCTTTTGCTTAGATTGACACCTCTGCACTTCCATAATGGCGCTCTAAAACTTGTTGATTACTTCCTAGATCTGCAGACGTTCATCATATTCATTCTTTCTGCTTTGTGAGCATGCGCAAGAGCGTGTCGTAGAACATGTAATATTTCTTTGAATTCGTTTCAAATGCTCACCATAGTTGCCGAAGTACAAAAGAAACGTGATGTTTCATTATTAGGCCCATTTTTAAAGCCTGTTGTATTACTTGCGTAGTCATGCTTTGTTGTTAGGCCTTTAGTTTATGTAAGCACAGTGGTCGGGACAACTCACCCCATACACTGCTAGGCTGCTGAAATAAAAACCAGCCACAGTTCGGCATGTTTATTGTTAGGTTCAGGCTTTGGTACAATTCTGTGTAAAAAATGTGCATAAAGAATATATATATACATCTATAAATTTGTAACTTACACTCTTTATATATATATATATATATAGAATGACATACATTATATTTATATATTAACTGCCGAGTCATGATTTATGTGCTTGACTCAGTATATAGAACTGTTGAAACAGGAACATATACGTGAACATTAAAATATTCGCCGACAGTTGACGAGCTTCAGTTGTTCAGTACGTAGGCAGAAAATAGTGCATTTGTTTACTGCAGAGACTGGATGTGGTAGTATTACCTAAAGCCGTTCAGAAAGGTAAGTTAACGAATCGATTAATAGCATAATAAGTTACTGTATGCATTTTGAATTGATGATGATTCTGATAACAAGTAGAGCACACACGCACGACTTTTGAGGTTAGCGCGCACAAACTTTTTCTGTTAGCGCACAGAATTATTTCTTGGGTGTTCATATTATTTCAAAGTTAAATTTAGCTAGTTGTCACAGCTGTTGATGTATTCAGCCTATTATGGTCAGAAAGCCAAAACAAGATTTCAATTTCCCATGTTTGGAAACCTTTGTGCATGTCGATTATGTTGTGTAGTGTCCCCCGCACGACATACCAGCCCACCAAGAGGTAAAAACATATTCATCTTGCCCCATAATGCCCCGAGCTGCTGGTGAACTTTTCCTACTAGGGTCATTGATTGGCTCTGTTTCCCACCAGTTCAATTTCTTAACGTTTATTTAACAACACCGTCATATCTCTTCCCCTTTCAGCAGTACTTTTCAGACGGAACGCTTGGGAACGGCGTTCCGGCACCTTTTCTCGGCTAATAAAAAATAATTTAGTTTTAATAGAAGAACTGTGTTACTAAGTTATTTTAATTATGTAATATAATGTGCCTTATTTTAATTCGATTTCAATGTTTTCAACTTTACACTGTTTTCAATGTTTATTGATTGATTAAAACAATGAAATTAGCACAATAATTGTTCAGTTCCGGAACCTTTCTTTCTAGAAGAAAAGCACTGCCTATCAGGGTTTCGCAGGCGCCTGAAGGCTGTACCGTTTAACAGTGATTTGATTTGTTCGGGTTGGGAGTGCCCATGTTGAGTTTATTCTCTTATAGGCGCTTTAATAATCTTAAATTACAATTACAAGATCGGGATGATTGGAGTCATAACAAAAGGCAGTTCATAAACAAATGGGTGCTAAATTTAAACTGTGGGGTCCAGGACAGGTGCCCGCTGTGGGGTCCAGGACAGGTGCCCGCTGTGTGCCCAGGACAGGTGCCCGCTGTGTGCCCAGGACAGGTGCCCGCTGTGTGCCTTACGAACGCGGCTTTCTGAAACTCCCTCTAGCGTGTATACATGGGCTCCCGCTGATAAAGGCAATACGGTGTCCTTACCCTCTGTCATTCATTGTTCTTGGAATAAAGACATTCTTCTTCTGTGCAACTGATTGAAGTCTTGTGTGCCTTTAAAATGGCACTTAGTAAGGTTTAGAATTACAGAAGATTACGGGCAAAGAAATAAATAAATAAATAAATAAAGAAAGACCGACAGACAGACAAACTGACATAGACAGTATGCTAGTCTTCCTGCCCACTTCTTCACAAAAATGTGTGGTCGTCCATGGCTCTCTATGATGCGTACTTCGTGACAAAGAGGTTACGCTTGACTGCTCTCGCTACTAACAGTGTCTTGAACGAGTATCACAAAGAACAGATAACTGTAAACAACTAGATGTAAATGCAGGCCATACACGTTTTTTATAGGGACCGTGTGGCCTGAACCCTGTTTATTTTTCAATTAATTTACCGCTACCTGTTTGAATGGTTGCCACCCCATTTAAGGACCCCGCGTACGGACCGTGATAGCCCGAAATTCAAATCTCTGAAATAAGCCACTATCAGTATGCAAACCGGCATCCTCGCTCATAGGGGCGCCTTGACGTACGCATTTACCGACGTAGGTAGGTAACTAGTATAGATTAGCAGCAAACTAGTGACTGTAACTGCAATTGGACATTTATATAGCGCAATTTCAAGAGAAACCATTCCGTTGAGCTACAAATCGGGTATTTCATGGTCACTCACACCCATCGATCAATGCCATGCAATTTACAATGGCGCTACATAAAGGTGATAACAAAGTACTGTTTACTTTGTGTTTGCAGTCGACCATGTCCGTCACACAGGTTGGCGATGACGTCATACCCTCTCGTAGATCACGGAATCCTGCACCCCTTGTCTTCAAGAGCGTCTATGTCACCCTGGCGAAGAACGATATCCTCAAGAACGTTTCAGGAGTGGCGCGCAGTGGACAGATACTGGCCATTATGGGTCCAAGCGGTCAGTTGAACGGTGTCCACTATAGTACTGACCACTAGATTCAGTTTGATAATATTTTGGCGTCTTATTTGTTTTATTCATTCTTTCATTTGTTCATTAATTCGTTCGTTCAATCATTAATTCGTGTATTCGTTCGTTTGTGTTCGCTCATTAACTCATTCGATTCACTCTACCCGGTCGGTCGGTCGGTCGGTCACATTCATTCTTTCATTCATTCATTCATTCAGTTAGTCAGACAACCAGCAGTTAGTCATTCAGTCAATCATTCATTTATTCATTCATTCAGTCAGTCAGTCAGGCAGTGATTCACCAACTCATCCCACTCACTCGCTCGCTCACTCGCTCACTCACTCGCTCGCTCGCTCGCTCGCTCACTCTCACTCACTCACTCACTCACTCACTCACTCACTCACTCACTCACTCACTCACTCACTCACTCACTCACTCACTCACTCACTCACTCACTCACTCACTCACCACTCTGTGGCTCTCTGTTCTGCTTTAGGGGCTGGGAAGTCGACGCTGCTAAACGCCCTGACAGGTCGTGTGCCCCCAACGAAGGGATCAATCACCCTGAACGGAGAAACAGTCAGTCGAAGCCTGCGAAGGAAAATCTCCTACGTCCAACAACACGATGTCTTCCATTCGAATCTCACTCTCAACGAAACTCTTAATGTAAGACTCACAGACAACTACAATGAATGGATGGATGAATGAATGAATGACTGTATGAATGACTGAAGGAATGAATGAAGGAACGAATGAATGAATTACTAATTGATGACTCATTGTTTGGCTGATGCATTGATTGATTTACTGATTGATTCATTAATACTCTACACAAAATATAATAGTCCAATTTAAAACGCTTCCATTCTAAACTATGCAATCACCTTCGCGTTAAGTTTGTAAGTATGTAAGGTTGAGAACATTTTATGGTATCAAAGGCAGTTGTTGTCGCCCTCCTCCTTCGTCCAGGCTTGGGACTGGCACTATCCGACTAAAGACAGTTTCGAGTTTGTCATAAGATGTCGTTAAACTCTTGAAATCCATCGATCACTCGTAAGTTATTGCTAATAGATTTTATGCGTAATGTAAGGTTGACGTGAACGACCCTGGCAGCCACAAGATGTCGTTAAGCACTGGCCACTACTACATAAAGTATCAACAAAATTAGACACCTTAAAAATGCTTCCAACCTAAGCTATATATAAAAACTTTACTTGGGTAGTGCCAGCGATTAACCCCACCACTGCCTTGTTAGGGGTAGTGCCAGTCCCAAGCCTGGATAGAGGAGGAGGTTGACGTCAACGGCCTTTGATGCCAAAAGATGTTCTTAAACCTTGGAGCTACTACTGATTATATGATGTAAGGTCGTCGTGAACGGTCCTGGAAGCAACAAGATGTCGTTAAACACTGACCACTGCTACATTAGGTATCAACAAAATTAGACACCTTTAAACCGCCTCCATCCTAAATTATATATAAAATCATCAACCAAGTTTTTAAAAGTAGGCCTAGTTCCAAGATGACTGAGTATGTGACGCAAGGTCGACGTAAGCGATCCTGGGAGCCACAAGATGTCGTTAAACCATCGATATGTAACATAACAATAGTTTTAAGTAGTTAAGTATTAGAACAGTGTCCACTGAGGCAGTACTGTCATCCAAGCCATTCTACAAGCCTACATGTACAACTCTTGCATTTCAAAACCCTGCCCGAATGGTCCTTTCGGTTTTTTAATATAATTTCTAAACTTTTTACTACAAGAAGGAAAATCCCGAACCTTAGAAATGCTTCTACGCTAAGCTATATGTTCATAAATCGCATTTAAAACTACAAAAGTTCGGTCGACGTTAACGACCTTAACGATGGCTGCCGCAAGATGTCGTTAACAATCAGTCATTACTACATGAAATAAAGAACTCCAATTAGACACCTTTAAAACGCTTCCATTGTGCGCTATAATAAATCCATCAATCGTTATGCGAAGGTGAATGCGGTAAGATGGCCTTAGGGAAAACTAATAAAGATGTTGCAAAAAGTAAAGGTTTGTATATTTTTTGCAACATTTCACGCGGTATTAAACGATTTTGCTTAATAATAAATATGCACACAAAGGAAAATTAAATGAATTATTGTCTTAGTTTGCGGCGATATTACGACTGCCCGATGAAATGCCTAAAGCCACGAAGCTTGCTCGAATTTCCGAACTCGCCGATGGTCTTGAACTGACACGGTGCATTCAAACAGGTAGGAAGATTTTACCATCCATTCAGCTATAGATTACTGTTCCACACATTTTAAAGTATTGTCTAGATAGAGCAGAGACTATTGAAGTCTGCGACTCGATCAATGACTAAGTCAATGAATAGAACGAGTCACAAGTGTGGAGTCTGACTGTAACTCTAACCCTAAACTTAATGCTAAATTCTAACCTTAATTCCAACCTTAACTGTAACCCTAAACCCTAGCTGTAATCCTAGTAACAATCCCAAGCCTGAATTTAACTTAACACTAACCCTAATCGAAACCTTAACCAAAAAGCCCAAATTTAACCATAAACACTAACTTTAACCCTAACCGGAACCTTAACCCTAAACCCTAACTTTAACTCTAAACCATATATCTCCACCTTCATATAACCCTGCTTTCTAGGAGAGCGGGTCTGGTCATAGGCTGACGAGAGATGATGTGGTTTGCTGATGCAGAAATGGGACGGCTGTCAGGGGGTGAGAGGAAATGCGCCAGCATCGCCTGTGAGATGATTACAGACCCTTCGCTTCTCATGTTAGACGTAAGTAGGTGCAGCTGGATGGATGGATGGATGGATGGGTGGATGGATGGATGGTTGGTTGGATGGATGGATGGATGGTTGGTTGGATGGATGGATGGATGGGTGGGTGAGTTGGTGGGTGGGTGGGTGGTTGAATGGATTGATGAGTGCATGGATGGATAGATGAGTGGATAGATGGATGGATGAATGGATGGACGGACGGACGGATGGACGATGGATTGATGGTTGGATGGATGGACGGAAGAAGGGATGGAGAAAGTGAGGGAGCGAGGGTTACTAAGGCATATATATATATATACATATACATATACATATAGACATACATACATACATATATAAATACATACATATGTACATACATATATACATACATATATACATACATACATGCATTCATACATACATGCATGCATGCATACATAGAGACATACATGCACACACGCACGCACACACACACGTAGGCTTGCATATCTTCACAGCTGATGTGCGAAGACTTGTAGGTGAGGTGGACTTCTCCCTGTTGCAGGAGCCGACAACTGGACTGGACTCTGCGATCGCCAACAGCCTAATGACGACACTGACCAACTACGCTGAGCGATCAGCAAAGACTGTGGTCACTACGATCCACCAGCCGTCCAGTCAGGTGTTCCACTTATTCAGCGATTTACTTCTGCTCTGCAATGGAGAGGTCAGAAAACGAATATTACAAATGTTACAATTCATTATACTTATTTACAATTACAGCTAGTTACAGCTGTTATGATTCACTGTTTTGACTGAGCGACTGCGAATTAGCTGGCTCCCGTGACTAAGCTTTTTCGTTGGGCACTGTAGAAATCTTGAGCTTACGTTTACGATTACGATTGTAGTTGTTAAACTTAATTACAAGTGTAAACATTTATTACTTTTGTTGCAGTTAAATAAAACAGTTACAATTTATTACATTCAACTAATTACAGTTTATCACAGTGTCAAAATTTATTCGGATAATTCCAGTTGCTTAAAGTAGTTATGATAAAACCAGGAGCACATTTACAACACCTACTCAACCTCTGAGACTGATGTTGAGAAAAACGATTTTTTTGTAAATTTAAACAATCTCTCAAGTCATTTGTTTAACGTATTATTGTAAAGTCCACTAAGATACGTTACAGATTTGCATGTAAGGAAAACCACAAGATATCTTTAAATGGTTAATAGTACTATTACAAGAAAATTCAACAAAATTAAACACCTTTAAAACACTTTCCTTGTAAGCTATAAATAATAAATCGCGTTTAATCGTTGAGGAATGAAATATCAGCCTTTAAGTAACGTAAGATCGCTGTGAGCCGCAAGATGTCGTCAAAACCTTGGCTATTATTACTACTACTAAAGTAAAGTATCCCATATCCCACGCGTGAGACGTAGTGGAGGCGCTCATTTCCTTTTCTTGGCCCTTGAGCCGGCAATGGACGAACCCCAGGATCCTGGACACGGGCCAGTGAAACGCAGGACTTGCCGTTTATTTCCCAGCTTACGCCGATGCCAAATTGTAAGCTTACTGCTTGGTGACTTGCCCAGGGTCGTTACACGGAGTCGAACCCACAGCCACGTTCACCAAACGCGTTACGGATAGACCACAGTACCTCACACTACTCACTCGAAACTGAAAACATTTCTTTTTCAAAAATCTTATCCTGATTCTTCCACTTCCGGTTATCATTCTTCTCGCTTCAATTTCAAACACCATCCACCATAGCCGTCCGACTGTCTGACTGCCTGACTCCTGGATCTTGACCTGGAACCGAACCCTTTTGCCTATCGATTTTGTTTTGACTGAGCGCCTGTGAATAAGCTGGTTCCCGCTACTTAGCTTTTGTTGAACGCTGTAGAAATCTCGAGATTACGATTACGATTACGATTGATGCCTTGTGCATTAGACGCCGGAGTTTTAGAAGTTTTTAATTAATAATTTGCAGTGCTTTTTCCTAGAGAAAAAGGTTCCGGAACTGAACAATTATGGAATTTTGTGAAAAATTTTCATTATTTTTGTCATTCAATAAACACTGAAAACATTGTAAAGTTGTGATCACCGAAATTGAATTAAAATGAGTTACATTCTATTACATAACTAAAATAACCTAGTGACACAATTCTTTTATTACCCGAAAAAAGGTGCCGGAACGCCGTTCCGGAGCGTTCCGTCTGAAAAAAGCACTGGTAATTTGACTTCGAAAGCATTTAAACAGGTTTCTGTTTACAGTGTTCATTTGGTCATTTGTTTTTAGGTTGCTTACTTTGGACCTGGAAGCGGAGTTACCAGTTTCTTCGAGAAGATTGACCTTTACTGCGATCCTCTCTACAACCCTGCTGACTTCTTCCGTGAGTTATAAATTGGCTTGTAATTACCTGATTGTATTGTTGGGTATACCATTGTTTGTACTGTTATTATTATTATTTCTGCATTTATTAGGCGCCATTACCTAATGACTAGGCATCAATTGATAGCGCTGAGCAACCGTGAATGAAAGTCTTGTTCAAGGTTCTTTCACAGTAGTAGTCTCAGGAGACTCGAACCCGTACTCTCCGCGTTACAAGCCTAGTGCTCCAACCAGTCAGCGACCCTGTCCCACATACATCATCATCATAATCATCACCACCACCACCATCATTATCATCATCGTCGTCATCATCATCATGTCATGAACCTCGTCGTTGTTCTTATCATCATCAGCATCATCATCATCATCATCGTCGTCGTCGTCATCATCATTGAAATCGTTGTTGTAGTAGTAGCAGTAATGGCAGCAACAGTAGTAGTAGTAGTAGTAGTAGTGATAGTGGTAGCAGTAGTAGTAGTAGTAGTAGTAGTAGTAGTAGTATTAAAAGTAGCAGTAGTTGTTGTCATTATTGTTATTATCGTTGGTTACTTGCAGTTGAAATGTTGAAGTCATCAGCAGAAACAGCTGAACGAATCATAAAAACAGCCTATGCGTTGAGGTAGAACAACATCCCTTCCTCCGTTGCTTTCTTAGTTGTAACTGCTTTACTGTAATAGTAGTTGTAATTGTTATGGTAATTCCATTTGTAATTGTCATTACAATTGTAGCTTGTAATTTATATGTCGCATCTTACAGAGAGGATTAGGCTTATACCGGATTTTGCATAATCATTAGGTAACATTTTACATATGAATTAGGTAAGATTTTGCAATGTTAAATGTAGACATGTGTCTATCGATGAATACATAACTTCGGGAAAAAGCAATTTAAAGGTGTCTAAGCACAACTTAATATTTATAAAGTGTAATGTAAATATACACGTTTTTCTATAGCGACCGTATGGCCTCGACCTTACTTATTTTTCAATGAATTAATCGGGTCAAATCCTTTACCATCGCTGCCCTTTCGAATGGGCACCACGCCGTTTAACATCCCCGTGTACGGACCGTGCTAACCACAGATTCAAATCTCTTAAATATAGCCACGATCGCTGTGCGAACCGGCGTCCTCTCGCCAAAGGCGCCTTGACGTAGGCTTCAACCGATGTAGCTAACCGGGCCAGTCACTAAGTCGCGGGAACCAGTATATTCAGAGCGTCTGCTTGTAGGGAAAGCGATGATTGGCCGGATGAACTGAAGGAGAAATTTGAGGCGCATCTACCTTCCTTACAGCCAAACGGAACAACTGCAGGTACGGCTATTAGCAAAGGCGTCGGCCAAGTGGCGGCTCCAGGATTGCTTGCGTGGGGGAGGGGGCGCGGCAAGAGCATGTCCAGACATCATCATCATCATGTCTAGACAAGATGCATCATCATCATCATCATCATCATCATCATCATCAACAACAACAACATCATCATCATCATCATCATAACCATAATTATCGTTGTCGCCTTCATCACTCTCGTTGTCGTTATCATTTATATTACATTATCATCATCATCGTCGTCGTCGTCATTGTCTTCATCATCAGAATCGTCGTCATCATCACCAGTACAGAAGCTGACACAGAATCCGTCTGTCCAGGATTCGATGCCAACAACAAGAAGGGGTCGAACAACGACGAGATGCATAGCGGAACAATAGCAACGACATCGTCCACTTGGCCGTCCGGGTTTCGAACCCAATACATCGAGCTGACGAAGAGGTCATTCCGAAGGTCAAGGCATCATTACCTGTCGCCCTCCATCATCCTCCAGCTCCTCTTCATCGCCGTCGTCGCTGGACTCGAGTGCTTCCAGATCGCAAACAGCGAGAAAACGGCCCGGGATAAACTCGGAGCGGTTGGTCTTTTGTTACGGTCTACAGCCCATTGCTCAGTCGATGGACACATCGCGTGTCAACAGGCGCATTATTTACTTGCTTACCTAACTGCCTACTTACTTCCTTGCTTGCTATCTTGCTTACCAACCTACCTTCCTATCTACCTAACTACTTACACACTTGCTTACTCTCTTTCTCTCACTTTCCGTCTCTCTCCCTCTCTCTCCCTCCCTATCACCCTGACTCTCTCTCTCTGTCACTCTCTCTTTCTCTCTCTGTCACTCTCTCTCTATATGTATTTATGTATCTATGTATCTGTGTATCTCTCTATCTATTAATCTATCCATCCATCTATCTATTTATTTATCTATATCCATCCATCCTTTCGTCCGTCCATCCATCCGTCCATCCATCCATCCATCCAACCAACCATCCGTCCATCCATGCATCCATCCATCCAACCGTCCATCGATCCATCCATCCATCCATCCATCCAACCGTCCGTCCGTCCGTCCATCCATCCATCCATAAATCCATCCATCCATCCATCCAACCGTCCGTCCGTCCATCCATCCATCAATCCATCCATCCATCCGTCCGTCCGTCCGTCCGTCCGTCCATCCATCCGTCTATCCGTCCATCCATCCGTCCGTCCGTCCAACCATCCATCTATCTAGTGCATTATCTTAGGCTAGGATTCGAACTCCAGGCGCCAAGATCTAAGTCCTGATGGTCCTTGTCTCTTTGTTTCAGATGTATTTCTCCTGCTCGCTCTTCGGATTCTTCCCAATGTACTTATCCGGTTTCTCAGGTAAATTACGCTACGTTACGCTACATAGGGTGCGATTATGCTAAACTATTCCACACTACACTATAGTACACTACACTGTTACACTACACTGAACTACGCTACACCATACTACACTATTTTATATTATACGATTTCATACTACACTATTTCATACTACACTATTTCATACTACACAATTTCATACTACACTGTACTTCACTACACTATTTTTACAGCATTATGCTACACGATTCCCCACTCCTCTACAATATTCCACACTTCACTATTCCACACTACACAATTCAACACTACACTATTAAACACTACACTGCACTATTCTGCATTACACTACACTGCACTATTTCACACTACACTATTCCACACTTCACTACACTATTCCACACTACACTACGCTGTACAAATGCCACACTACATTATTCCTCACTACATTTCCAAAATGCACTACACTCAGCTACACTGTACTACACTAATCGACAATGAAACTGACTGAATAACTAACTGAACTGAATGAACGAACGAATGAACGAAGGAATGAAGGAACTTTAGAAAGAAAGAATTAATACATTTGACAAATCGATTGATTAATTTTCCTGACAGTTATCGACGACGCTGGAGTTTTCCTGCGAGAGCGATCGGCGGGCATCTATCGCCTGAGCGCTTACTACCTAGCAACGGTTACCACGGAGACGCCGATGCTTGCTGCCTTGGTAACGGCCTATACTGTCATTACGTACTGGATGATTGGAATGACTCCCGCCGCCTTCAACTTCATCGTCTACTATCTCATTTTGATGATCCACGCCTTCACGTCGCAGGTAATCATTCTGTTCACAACCCCAATAAATACAATACAATACAATACAAACTAGACGGGTTTTGCAAAGTGCAATACTGGTTTAATTGCTTACTCCCTCTCTCACTCACTCAGTAACTCGCTCACACGCTCATTCACTCACTCACTGATTTGAAACCACTTCATAGTAACCTATCTTTGCTGTTTCTGTCCAGAGCATCGGAATGTTGTTGGGAATAGCCATCAGCAACCGAACCGTCGCCGTTACACTCATTCAGTGCATTTTCGTTGCCTCTCTGCTCGCAGGTAACCTTCATCAAACATCTGTTTGAGGATTTATTTAGCGCACGACTGCAATCAGCAACTATATTGTATTTTATTGTAACACAAAGTAATCTGCTTCTTTCTCACTCTTCAGTGTTCTTCCTCTAATCCTGTCTACCAATATCTTCTCCAGATGAGCTGGCTAAGAAGAATACTGGGCAGGAGCAGATGAGATAAGATCCGCAATGAGGTGACCCGGAGGGAGCTGGGACAGGAGAAGACATTGGTGGACAAGATTAGAGAAAGAAGACTGACTTGGTTTGGGCAGGTAACGAGGATGGACAGCGGAAGACTGCCAACCAGAGCACTCTATGGCCATGTGGAGGGAAAACGGAGCCGAGGATGGCAGACAAAGATATGGATGGACAATGTGAAGGAAGATCTGGAAATCAAGGGTTTGGACATGAGAACTGCCACTCATACAATCAAGGATAGAACAAAGTGGAGGCAACCTTAAATGGCGTGACGCCCATTAAAACTGGCAGCCGTGGTGAAGGATCTCACCAATCAATTCATTGCAAAACGACCACTTGTCAAGGCCATTAAGGTAGCTATATAAGAACGTGTACATTTACAGTTACAGTTACTTTACGTAATGTCAGGCGGGTAATTATCTGCCTCATATAAAATTACTGCTTCGAAACATACAGAGAGATGTTTATCCGATCCGATCTTATCTTTTAAAACACTGTAAACTAGTTTATCAGACAATTTATGCATACAAACCAACTTAAGTGCGCCTTCTTTAAAAAATTCTTTAAAAACGCTATATAAATAGGCAGATAATTGCACACGGACAAACACGGACAGACATCAACATCCGTTCGTCCGTCCATCCATCCATCCATCCATGTATTAATACATATACATACATGCATACATACATACATACATACATGCACACAAACATATACACATACATAGATACACTTATGTACATACATACATACACACATGCATGCATACATACATACATACATACATATATACATACATACAGTACAGCTACAATGTTATGTTGTACATTTTCTTTGTCAGCCGGATTTTATAACACTCACGCCCACAAGTGGTGGTTCTGGACTCGTTATCTGTCGTACATCGGCTACTCATATTCCGCCTTGGCCGGCATAGAATTTCAAATGGGGGCCAAACTCAAGTACGTGTGTCCTCAGCATTAGCACTAACCTATTAGCTAAGGTCAGTGCTTTTTTCAGACGGAACACTCCGGAATGGCGTTCCGGCACCTTTTTTCGGCTAATAACAAATAATTTAGTTTTTAATAAAAGAATTGTGTTACTAAGTTATTTTAATTATGTAATATAATGTAACTTATTTTAATTCAATTCCAGTGTTTACAACTTTACACTGTTTTCAGTGTTTATTGAATGATTGCAATAATGAAATTTTTGCACAAAATTTTATTATTGTTCAGTTCCGGAACCTTTTTTCTAGAAAAAACACTGGCTAGGGAAAAATAAGGTAAGGTGAGATGGGCCAAGAGAAGACAAGGTAAGACAGGAAGGGTTCGGTTCCAGGTCGAGATTCAAGAGTCAGGCAGGCAGGCAGGCAGTCGGCTATGGTGGGAGGTGTTTGGAATTGGAGCTGCAGATAAAAGTCGGTGATTGGACCCTAAAAGTCGTCGATTGCAGCTCCACCAGGCAGTTGGCATTTTATTAGGTAAGTCCTTCGATTTTCGGATGCACTTTACTTTTAGATCTTTGCTTTACCCCTTATGTTTTTCTTTTTCCTAGGTGCAATCCTCCTCATGCCACAATATTTCCGATTCCCTGCGCACAAAACGGTACGACATATTTTCCCGGATCCTTGCTCCTGAAAAGTGAATCTCTGGAAGTCTTTCCGATCTACGCGGGCGTTTTAGTTTTAATCGGAGTAACTATCGTCTGTCGCATTCTGGCGTACATCGTTCTGAGGTATTGTCGGAGACCAAAAACATAGAAGCTTGCCTAATCTGTAGAGATATGCGCTACAAAAACAAGGCGACAAAAAGGAACAACCAATCCGATTGCAGCTTCAATCTGACGTAATCAGTCACGTGCTTAGATACAACCAATCAGGCTTTTCATAAGAAACTGCGTTGTGAATTGAAAAATATCATTAGACAAAAATGTAAATGTACATATTTTATATAGCGACCGTTTGGCTCGACCCTGTTCATTTTTCAGTGAATTTATCGGGTAGATCCTTCACCACCGCTGACCGTTTGAATGGGTGCCACGCCATGTAAGGTCCCCGTGTACGAACCGTACTATCCCGAGTTTCAAATCTCTGAAATGAGCCACTACTGGTATTTGAACCGGAATCCTCACGCACAGAGGCTGCTTGACGTAAGCGTTAAACTATGTAGCTAAGCAGACCGGAAGTAAGGTAAGATCGACGTCAACGGCCCTGGCAGCCATAAGATGTCGTTAAACATAGGAAACTACTACTCAGAAGTTTCTGATTATAAGACACAGTATATTCTGGTATTGCGCTGGCTGTTAGGATAACCATATACATAACTATAGATAAATATATAAATAACAATATAAATAAATATATATGTAAATATATTAATATAAATATATAGGTCTTAGGCTTATCCGTTGTACAACGTGAGCGAGCGTGCTCTATTGAAGAGACTCAGAAAAGTTGTTCTAGCCAAACCAATATTCTTTTATTTATTTTATTCGACAAAAATAAAATTCCATATTTAAACTTATGTCGACTCAGTGTTTTGCTAACGAGGCAGGGTAAGATATTTTAGTAGGAGTGGGGCTATCGGTTGATGTGAGTGAGGAGAGGAACCTGTGGACAGATCAGGAATGTATTTGGAAAATGTCTCTTCAACTGGAGATAGGCTGAATCAGCAAGGTGTGTATAAGTTCCCACTTCCTCTGTAATTCACACCCTGATGTTGGTCGACTCAGTGCTTGGGTGGTAACCTGAGGTTCTTCCACCATGCCGTGTATATAACACCGAACCGGTTATGTGAATGAGAACTGTCAAATATAAGGTAAGGTAAGGTATGGCAGGGCAGGGCATGGTAGGGTAAGGTAAGGTACATGTAAGGCTAGGTTAGGCAAGGCAAGGCAAGGTAAGGTAAGGTAAGGTAAGGCAAGGTAAGATAAGGTAAGATAATGTAAGATAATGTAAAGTAAGGTAAGAAAAAGTAACCCTGGCCAACCACAGTACGTAAAACCAGTCTTTAGTCTCCAGACTTTTCGTTATTCGATCAGGTCATCTGATCACAATAAAGACCAGAACTGTTTTTCAGTTGCTGGACCTAGATTTTGGCACTCACTGTGTCTGTTCTTTCTGCTGATTCGCTTGTGTCATATCGTTCTCAACTTACACGTAAAACTTACATTTTTCAAATTGCTTATCCACCGTAGCCTGCCTCTCTGTCTTGTGGACTTATCTTCTGGATATTGACTTGATTGCGGTTTGGCTTTGGTGCGCCATCTTGTGTAATAGACACCGTGCCGGCAGGAGTTACTAATAAATAATAAAAATAATAATAAGTATCAACAGGTAAATCAATTCATCGTGCATGACAGTCCTCAAGGTTAAAGAATATTTGGGTCTGAGCCACGCCGTGTAATGGCCTCTATATATCTACATTGGTTAATGCCTACGTCAAGGTATCTGTGTGTGAGCGTGAGGATACCAGTTCGCTTACCGGACGTGCCTCATATTCCTAAAGATTTACTCACTTAATAGTAAACTCGTAGTCGTAACTTCGCGATTTCTATAGCGCCCAAAGAAAGCTTGGAAACCAGCTTATTCGCAGTGACATCTGTAATCAAACCTCGACAGCTTCGAGGAAATTACGGTGAGTTTTCAGTCAGCTACGAAACTCTGGCTGTGTTTTTGCTTATACGGCGAATTTGTTTTGAGAAAATATTTGGGCCTAAAATCGTCCTTTTTGGAGCAACGACCGCAGATTTCAATCCACAGGTTATTGAACTCTAACCTCCGGTCTTTAACCTGTATCCTCTATCTACCATGGGTCTGGGCCGCGGTTCGGAAATTTGGATATGGGATATTTTATTTTTTTAATGAGATCACATGCACAATTATCAACTGTATTTTTACAAAGGATTATTTTCGGAAAATCAAATTTAGTTATTGACTGTTTATCATTATTCAGTTGATATAGATAACCATCCTCCACTGGTGAACACTTATGTCCTTTTTAGTGAACCTACTGTTCTTAAAAAGAATAAATTGTTTTGAACTCGGGTCCCGTGGAGTTGAATCGTATCTGCATTACTGATATGGTGAAGCTGGATATCAAGATGTGTCATAAATCATATGAGTCAGCAAGATCACACGATTGTTTATCCTTTTACTGACAAATCTTCAGAGTGCGATTTCAGACAGACGAGAAACTGGTTTTCTGCTCCACCCCTCTGGAATAGACTCCCGCTAATACTGCGACAATACTTGAACCATCGTACTAACTTACCAACACATCATCCCTTTCAATCTCTGCACAGGTTTTTCATTCAAAATTGAAAATCACTCCTCTTTCACAGATCCTATCCTGATTCCTCTTCTTCCCCTTATCTACCTTGCAGCCTCCTTCACAGATCCTATCCTGATTCCTCTTCTTCCCCTTATCTACCTCGCAGCTTCTTTCACAGATCCTATAATGATTCCTCTTCTTCCCCTTATCTACCTCACAGCTTCTTTCACAGATCATATCCTGATTCCTCTTCTTCCGCTTATCCACCTCGCAGCTCCTTTCACAGATCATATCCTGGTTCCTCTTCTTCCCCTTATCTACTTTATCGCAGCTTCAATTCTAAACACCATCCACCGTAGCCGTCTGACTGTCTGCCTGCCTGCCTGCCTGCCTGACCTTTAGATCTTGACCCGGAAGCAAATCTGACTCTACCCTCCGATCAATTTTGTTTTGACTGAGCGCCTGGGAATAAGCTGGCTCCGGCAACTTAGCTTCCTTTGGCCGATGTACAGTTAACTTTGCGACCAGCATATTTAAATTAACAAATTCACTGAAATAGCCAGCAATCTTTAAAATATAAACATTATTTACACTGTTACAAGTGTCTGTGCAATGGTTTACAGTCTCCAGACAGCATTAGAATCGACAGTCAAGATTTACAATGATATCCTTTGTTTTGGGTGTCTCAGGTGTTTTCTCTCGCCCCCATACGGTTTTAATCCAGTTGATCAAGTCTGCCTTTTGTATCGTCACTGCCCACACTTTCTCAGTAATGCCCAAGTTCAGACTGTTTCCAGGCTGTGGCTCCAGCAGTGGAAGTCGCTTTTGCATGTTGTATATCAACCATTTATTATTTATTTCTGGACTTGTGTGCGCCGACATTTGACACTGTAAAGTACCCTTGAAGTAACCCTTGAAGTAACCTGCTACTGACGATGCTGTATGAATTGTCGTGATTACAATTACAATTACAATCAGCCAGGACTGACGGGCCTTGTACCCCGACACGGTGCATCGTCCTCTTGGAAGTCGTTCATACTGTGGATGTTGATGAAGTTTGGCAGTTTTTTTTCAGGATGTTCAGACCCATTTATCGCGGTGTTTTCAGCATTATCCACAGCCCGTTCAGGCCCCGACACCACTGCCCACATCATGATCTTTGTCGCTTGCTTCGCTGTGGGTAGGACCAACTTGGGACCATGTTGTTGGTTTGGCGGCGGCTCATATGTCTGCAGAAACTGTAAAATGGGTGAAAGTGCTTTCTTCAAAAAATATTAAACGCTCTCAGTTGTCTAAGGTCCACTGTTTATGTTTGTGACAAAAGGCCAACCGATTGTTAATGTTCTTTGGTGACGGCCTCGGGTTTTAGATTTCGCCTAACTAGTTTGCCAACTGTTTAGCAGAATAACAGTCTGTTGTTACAACACTGGTAGAAAAACAAGCACAATGATCCCCCGCATACAGCTCAAAATTAGCCCAAACTCCATTAGAGAGTTTGAAAATGTGTCCAAAAGTGTACTGTAGGTCTGACTGCATTTGTAATTGTAATCACGACAATTTATACAGCATCGTGAGTAGCAAGCTTCTTCAAGGGTGCTTTACAATGTCAAATGTCGGCGCGCACAATAATCCAACATTAAATGATAAATGATATACAAAATCCAAATCAAATACCTACACTAGAGTTAGACAGTAAACAGAAAATTTTAACTGTTAGTAGATGGGATCTCAACAGACTCTTTAAAACAAAGACAATGTATGGTGTCAAACGTTTGGTTCTGACTGTACAAATCTCGAGTTTACGATGACATTACTATCAAGTTTTCAAATTGCCCATTTTATGGCTGGCACTTTTTGTGAAGTATTTTAAACACTTATGTTCTCCAGACACTGCTTGTCTCATAAATTTCTCCGTTTTTCTGCAGATCGTGATTAAGCCTGCAAACGACTTTAATAAATGCCTGCAAACGACTCTAATAAATGCCTGCAAATGACTTTAATGAATGCCTGCAAACGACTTTAATAAATGGCGACAACACTTCTTATCCACTATCCAGCTTATTCACAGGCGCACAGTCAAAACAAATTCTATAGGCAGGAATGGTTCGGCTCCAGGTCAAGATCCAAGAGTCAGGCAGGCAGACAGTCAGACGGCTATGGTGGATGGTATTTGCAATTGAACCAGAAAGAGGAATTACGGGACAAATTTTTACTGCCACAAAACCATCAATTCAGATTGTGATTTTTTTCAGACTATCCAGACATTTACATTAGTTTTTCTTGAAAAGGGGCTATACAAGTACATATTTCAAATTACTATTACAGTTGTATTTCTATTGGCAACATGCGAAACTGTTATTATTCCAATGCTTTGGTTGCTACTTGGGTAGGCTGACTGCTTGTAAATTCATCATTTTCCAATCGCCATTCCAACTCATTTTTAATAACTAATGGCTTGGAATTGATATCCGTAAGCAGCACATGAGTTTGTCACTTTAGAAATATGTAACTTCCACTAATCAGCTGAGTTTTGACAAACATCCCGGTGATCACATGATCGTAAACCCAATTTTTCTGCCACCAATGACGTCTTTTGATCGAGGGAGATCAAGCACAAAGTTCAGATCTCCTCTTCGGTCAGACTGGATGCACCATCAAGGTTGATAAATATGGTCTCTGCTATCAATAAAGCCAGCGTCTGAGGAACGTATCGGTTTAAGATGGCTTGCGAGATTGAAGCAACGTCTAAAAAGAGGGGGCCCGATCCGAGGAATGATTCAATGTGACGGATTCACCAAATGGTGCGAAATATGAGGATTTGTATGTATGTATGTATGTACATGTATGTGTCTATGTATATATTTATGTATGTAAAGATGTGTGTATGCATGTATGTATGTGTATGTATGTACATGTATGTACGTGTAAGAGTGTATGTATGTATATATGCATGTATGTATGGATATATGAATGTATTTATGTATGTATGCATGTATGTATGTTTGCGCATGTTTGTACGTGTATGTATGTATGTATTTATGTATGTACGTGTATATGTGAATATATGTATATATGTATGTATGTGTATTTATGTATGTATGTATGTGTGTATCTGGCAATTTACACAAGGCATTCTGAGAACTTAAAAAAGGCTCTATACTAGAGCACAGTTAGGGCAATGCCTCTGCCTGCTGTTGGGACACTAACTGCATCAACCCAGATACCTTAAGGCAAGTGGCTGATAATTTGGCCTAGACATCCAGATATTGTCGAGAAACATTTCGGTCTATCCTGCCAATGTCTAAAAGGCCGGGCCTAAGAACAGCAAGTGCTCCGGTGTTGATCAGATGTCGCGTCTTCTGGGCACCCGAGAGAGAGAGACAGACAGACAGACAGAGAAAGAGAGAGAGAAAGACAAAGAGAGAGAAAGAGGGAGAGAGAGAAAGAAAGAGAGAGAAATAGAGAGAGAGGAGAGAGAGAAGGAGTGAGACAGACAGACAGAGAGTGTACAGTCGCAGATCTATTTGGGTCAGGTCAAAGGTCGGTGAGTGTCTCTTGAAAACAGCCGGGCCATTCGACACAACAAGTTAGACAACACGACATTTCATAAGACTACATTGCCAACTGTTACGACATTACATACCCACAACTAGCATAGCATTAAATACATTCTCACAGCTGGATGACATAGCACTGCATTTACATTAGCATATGGACAAATGGCACAAATAGCATCATTACATTAGCCTACTTCCAGCTAGCGTAGAGGTGTTTCAACAGGTCGAAAGAAAAGATCTCTGATGGCTCCAATTAGAACGAGACAGAGAAAGTGGATGGGACATATACTGAGAGGTGGTTCCCTCCTGAGAAATATCATAGAGGGAAGAATGGAAGGAAAGAAAAGAATTGGAAGACCTAGACAGATGCTACTAGACTGGATGATGGTGGGCGGATACAGTAAACTAAAGGAGGAGGCCCAACAACGTCAGGAATGGCTCCATTGGACATTCGAACCTGCCCGATGGCAGAGAACTTGCAAAGAAGAAGCTAGCATAAATTTATATAGCTTTACACAGTGCACCTTTTTTCGGCTAATAAAAAATAATTTAGCTTTTAATAAAAGAATTGTGTTAGAAAGTTATTTTAATTATGTAATATGATGTAACTTATTTTAATTCAATTTCAGTGTTTACAACTTTACACTGTTTTCAGTGTTTATTGACTGATAAAAATAATGAAATTGTAGCACAAAATTCCATAATTGTTCAGTTCCGGAACCTTTTCTTCTATAAAAAGCACTGGCTTTACAATTCCTCAGCCTACATACATGTCGCATAATTCTTTACATTGCAGACGGTCATTTGGAAACTTGAAGGAATCTACAGCGTGTGTTAGAGCGCCATCTATTTGTTGATTTTAAGCATAGACCTTGAAGCCTGCGACAGACGATAGCTGTGACTAGGTGTGGTCCAGTTGTTCAATTTCAAGAGCAAGCAAGACCGAGTATCAACTCCCAGTCCACTTCGTGGTACATAAACAACAACTAATGCGGTTGACCCCAGAGAAGTTTGGAACTGCTTGCGTGCTTTTCCGCTGCAGATGTTACAGAATTGGCGCAGTTGGGCGGATACTCTTTGGCAAGAAGATCTTTGTGAACAGATAGGCTGTTTTGAGAAATACTTTGTTGCTCAATCGTCGTGTATTTGTTTTTGCGAAGCTTTATTTCCTAGTTTTGGGAATTTGTATTTATATGTGCAACCTGCCTGACTGTTTTCAAGAAGCTTCGATTTTCTAGCGGAATTCGCAGAACTGAGGCTTTACAAGTTTATTGAATAGCTGACGCCCAAGTTCAATTTTGAACGCGTTTGTAAAAGAATGTGGGCAATCTGCCTGAAATTTCAGTAAGTATCATTTTCCTAGCGGAACCTAAAGTACTGTACGCCCAAACTTAAGGATTACTTCGTATCTTTCCCCAAGTACGACTTCAACGTGTTAGCAAATATCGGAATTTGAAACGGGTTCGTGCAATCTATCTATCTTACCGAAACCTGAAGAACTTTTTAGCATAAAAGTACAATTCATAGCTTACCGCAAGTTCCGCTTGAAGAGTCGTTAAATACCTTATCAGAACTGAGAAAATATCGGAACTTTACACGAATTTGTGCAACCTGCCTGAACGATTCTAAGGAAGCACAATTTCCCTTGACGTAGGAGAACCGAAAACTGTAAATTAAAAGTTTAATTCATAGCTTACCTGCAAAGTTCAACTTGGATTGTGTTAGGAATATCTTAGCGTAGCTTGAAACGAACAGAGATATCGTTAACTTCTTGGAGTCCTTCTGATATCGTCTTCGGCTGACAAGAATGCCGACTTACGGGTCTTGCGAGCAGACGGCTATGGAAAGGGTCTATGGGTCGACAAACCCTTCAGCCGACCTTCGACCTCTGTCGTGCACACTCTTCCCCGAGAAGGACGGCAAAAGGTGAGCCCGGTTTAATTTTATTTAAACCTCATTTAGTTTATTAATCAAACATCATTAGTTGTGAAAGGGAAATGTACATTAAAATGTAAATGTTTCTATAGCGACCTTATGGCCTCGACCCTGCTCATTTTCAATGAGTTAATCGGGTAAGAGCCTTCACCACCGCTGCCCGTTTGAATGCGTGCCACGCCATTTAAGGTCTCAGTGTACGGACCGTGCTAACCCGAGATTAAAATCTCTTAAATGTAGCCACCATCGGTATGCAAACCGGCATCCTCACACTCAGAGGTGTCTTGACGTACGCTTTAACCAACGTAGCTAACAAGGCCAGTTAGAGAAATTGGAAAGAACGATATATGCGCCATGGTCTGGCAGCGGTGATGAAGAAAAACGTGTACATTACCATTAACATTACAGTCGTACGATTACAGCATGTTGTTGTACAGAAGGTAGCGTCAACGGTCAGTTTCATAAATGCAAGTTATTTAAATTTAATAGCAATTTAAAGATATCTTCCTAGATTTGGAACCTATAGGATTTCGACTACATCGGTAAGTGCGTATGCCAAGTAGCCTCTGTGCGTGAGGATCTCAGGTTCGCGTCCGGTCGTGGCTTATTTCAGAGATTTAAATCTCGGGCTAGTAAGGTTCGTGCACGGGGACCTTAAATGACGTGGCACCCATTCAAACGGACAGCGGTGGCGAAGGATCTCACCCGATAAATTCATTGCAAAATGAGCAGGGTCGAGGCCATAGGTTCGCTGTATAAAACCTAATACTATCTGGCATCACCAATGGATTATGTTTTTGATTATGATTTCACTTGAATCGACAATCGACTGATGCTTTAGGTATTATGATAACGGAGCTATAGAAGTCATTAGATTAGATTAGATTTGCGATGCGTGATAATCCGGTGGTTCGTCTGCTGTACTGTCAACCAGAGGTCACGGGTTCAAATACCAAAAAGGTCAAAAAGATAATTCAAGATCTTTCCAACAGCTCTTCTTAGCTATAAACTCAGCTTTAAAATGAGTACATTGACTGTACACTGTCGGTGTGAGGATCAGTTGCATAGGCCATCATGATACAGATATTATAAGACTATTCCAATGTTCTTGGTGGCTGTTTCTCAATGTCCGGCTTCAGTGTGCACTTGTGAACATTGTAAGGAGGACATCTTCAAATTGCAGTGGTGTTGTACTATATTGAATTTTTTTGTTTTGCATTACATTGTAGTGCATCGTATAGAATTGCATTGTATTGCATTATATGGCATTGCATTGTATTTAATTGCATTATATAGTACTGTATCGCATTGAATTGCATGATATCGCATTACATTGCATTGTATGAATTTTGTGTGTGTTTTGCATCGCATGTAACGTATTGTATTGCATTGAATTGCATTGTATTGTATTTAATTGCATTGCATCGTATTGTATTGCATTTGTGTCTTGCATTGATTTGTATTGTATTGTATTGCATTATATTGCATTGTATTGCATTGTATTGTATTGCATTGTATGAAAAAGCAGTGTATTATAACGTGCTATGAAGTAAATAAGAGACAAAAATAATTTCATGTTGCGTTTCAGCGTTCCGGTGTTTCAGAACGGAACCGGTGGAACTGTGGTCCAGCCGAAGACGCGCTCAAGCGGAACGAAGCTCGTCTTCAAGGACGTTTGCGTCACCTTCGACCAGACCCCGATACTCAAGGAAGTTTCGGGAGTGGCAAGGAGTGGCGAGATTCTTGCCATTCTTGGTCCAAGTGGTACATACCTCTTACAATTTGATCATACAAATCAGATTTATGGTACAAGGCGATGACGACGACACCGTTAATGATGTTGGTGACAATTATGATGACGTCAGCGACTATTATGATGATGATGATGATGATGATGATGACGATGATGATGATGACCACAACGACGATGACGATGACGACAACGACGACAATTGGTGGGGTTTCTGCTAACGGCAATCTAGAATAAAATTAATAATTATTTACATTTCAAATATTTTTAAGCATACAATGCTTTATTTCAACAGGAATCGTATTTAATAACGATGAATTACCCAAATGTCTTGTTATATTTTTTTATTGAACTCCTTAAAAAGATGTCGTGAAGTCGACGCAACTGAAAGTACACAAACTTCTCAAACACAAACAAAATGTCAAAAAACTGCGGAAAAGATAATAATTATTTAACACAGTGAAACACTTACATGGAATATATATTCTATTGTTGCTAAACTACCAAAACAGGAGCCGGAAAGTCGACGCTGCTGAACGTTTTGACTGGGCGACTAGTGGCGACATCTGGCCGAGTAACTCTTGATGGACAGTTAGTGACGCGTCACTTGCGCCGTAGGATCGCCTACGTTCTCCAACAGGACATATTCTATCCTGGACTAACCCTCAAGGAAACCCTTAAGGTATGTGGTCCCTGTTCTACCCTGACTCACCCTCAAGGATACCCTTCTAGCAGATCGGTGTTATAAGTTCTAAGACTGGATCAGTAATGTTACTCTGTCTGGTTATGGGACGCAGGCCCCTCTTGCTTTCCGCTAGCTTCGGACCATTTCTATATTATATGTGTTGTTCTTTTATTATTCACTAGATGGCGATCGCCATCACGCGTATGTTTTTCTCATAAGTATTCGCCAGGTGGCGCCAGAGTTCGGCTTCACATACAGCCGGTGACGCACGCAAACATCTAAGGCTATTAATGCATAGATACTTGTTTATATATAGACCTGTATATGCATTTGAAATGTATATTTATGTATTTTATACGTGCATGTGTGTAAATTAATATAACTTATATTTATCATCTGTAATCAGTTTACAGCGATGTTACGTCTGCCAGAATCTATGACGCATGAACAGAAACGCCAACGAGTTCAAGAAGTCGTTGATGTGCTAGAGCTAAATAAATGTCTCGGAACAAGTTTGTACGATTTAGACCTAATCTAATCATGTCGAAAATAAATAAATAAATAAATAAATAAATAAATGAGTGAATGAATTAATTAATTAATTTAATTATTCAAGCATAAAGTACGCATACCTGCTTTAAGCCACGTATAAGTTAGACGTCTACGGCCTTGACAGCCACAAGGTGTCCTTAAACACTGAATATTACTGCAGGAGATACTAACCTACATTTAGACCTCGTTAAAAAGCTTTATTTTTAAGCTAAATATTCAACAGTCGCGCTTGATCGTGGCACTGATGCGGTGTAAGGCAGGTAAAGTCGATGTCAACGGACCTGTCAGCTGTAAGATGTCGCTATAAACACTGGCATTACGGAAAACATATCGGGTTCTGTTTAGATACCTTTAAATCGATTTTCCCGACGTCATATATTTTCAATTTCGTTCTATGGAACTCCGCCACTGCCTTGTTTGGGGGTAGTGCCAGTCCCAAGCCTGGATAAAGGAGAAGGGCGTCGGCAACGGCCTTTGATGACATAAGCTGTCGTTAAACTGAGGAACTACTAATCGCTTATGATAATCATCCGGTTCTCGAGTTCACTGCAACGTGATGTATGGCAGAGTCGGCATCAACGGCCATAGAAGCCACAAGTCTTTAATCAAAGGAAAAAATACTTTTAAAATTGCGAAGCTTCATTTAGCTACATTAGAAATCGTGTTTTCCCGACGCTATATTAGTGTCATACTCGTTCAATCTCCATGTGATATGAAGAGCAAGCCGAAAAGTGAAAATTGTAAAAAAATTGATACCGCCGCCAACTGTCATTGATGCCATAAGATGTCGCCAAACACTTGAAACGACGTTGTATGCAAATAAAATTAGACACCTTTAAAATGCTTCCTATATAGGCAATATTTGCGCCAAACGCACAAGAACGTGAGTCTAACAAAATTTTCCTACCGAAGTCAGCGGCCTCGGTCGTTAAACTTTGGGAGCCAATCAATCGCGATTCAAGGTAAACTGCCCTGGCAGCCGTAAGATTTCGTTTACACTGGAAACTAGGAGTAGTAAAAGCCACGTGATTCTCTTGTCTTGTCTAGAAATGGGTGGAACTTTTGACGCTGGACTCTCGGGTGGAGAGCGAAAACGCGCTACCATCGCATGCGAACTTCTCACTAATCCGAAAATTCTTGTCTTGGATGTAAGTATTTTTAGATGTAGTGGTAACAGAACATCGGTACAGTCTCATAATACATCTAGAACGGCCGCTACTCGTCAAGTTATCATCAAATGATCATCATATCATCATCATCATCGTTATCGTCATCATCATCATCGTCATCATCATCATTATCATTATCATCATCATCATCATCATCATCATCATCATCATCATCATCATCATCATCATCATCATCATCATCATCATCATCATCATCATCATCATCAATATCATCGTCATCATCATCACTGCTACTACTACCACTACTACCATTACTTATACTACTGTTACTACTACCACTACTACTACTACTACTACTATTATTATTATTATTATTACTATTTCTTGGATGTAAGTATTTTTAGATGTAGTGGTAACAGAACATCGGTACAGAGTCTCATAATACATCTAGAACGGCCGCTACTCGTCAAGTCATCATCATCATCATCATCATCATCTTCCCTACTACTATTACTACTACCACTACTACCACTACCACTACTACTACTACTACTACTTTTATTACAACAACAACAACTACTACTACTACGTCTCTTTAAAGCAATCTTGAACAATCCAAATCATGTCTTACATCAGCTGCTTCCACCAGTTGAAACCCTAGTTATTCCCTACGGCCCCACGCCCATGATCGTATTATTCCTCCTGCTGACAATTTAACGCGTAATTGTTTTATTTTTAGGATGTTGTATGAATATTAAGTTTTCTTGTGTTCTTAAATACTTGTAAACCGATGTGCGATTAGCTATTGCTTAATAAAGAATATACTTACTTACTTACTTACTACTACTACTGCTACTACTACTACTATTATTATTATTACTATTTTTATTTTTATTGTTATTTTTTTTATTAAATATAATTTGTGGCAGGAGCCAACATCGGGGTTGGATTCAGCGATTGCGTCGAGTCTGATGTCAGCATTGACGGACTACGCGAGGAGGTTGCAGAAGACGGTCGTAACGACGATCCATCAGCCGTCCAGCCAGATCTTCCACCAGTTCTCCAACATCCTTCTACTGACCGACGGACAGGTAGGACACCCACTGTTCGGCGCTTACTCGGGTAAGGGGCGTGGTCATAGACCTCCATATATTATGATGAAAAATAGGATGGGGTATGATATGGTGTGGTGTGGTATGAAATGGAATGGTATGGTTAAGGTAAGGTTAGTGTTTATTCTATTCAATAGGTGGCGTATTATGGGACGAGCTGTTTATTCGATATGTGGCGTATTATGGGCTCAAGTGTTTAGTCTATTCGATAGGTAGTGTATTATGGGCTCAAGTCTACTCTGGTCTACTCTGAACCAGTTCAGAACCGGTCAGGGCCGCTGTGCGGCGAATCAGGTTCGATGGAAGCAGGCTACCTCCCCTTTCTGCAGCTGTGGAGAAATCCAAACTATGTCCCACATTGTTGATGTCTGTACAATAACTAGTTTCCCGGGCGGTCTATCCGCACTCCATGTTGCTGATGAGGCTGCTGCATGCTGGCTTAGCGCGAACTGCATACGCTAAATAATAAATGGGCTCAAGTGTTAATTCTATTCGACAGGTGGCGTATTATGGGCTCAAGTGTTTATTCTATTCGATAGGTGGCGTATTAAAGATCTGAAATGTTTATTCTATTCGATGGGTGGCGTCTTATTGCCTAAAGGGTTCATTGTTTTCGATAGGTGGCTTATTAAGGATCTGAAGTGTTCATTCTATTCGATAGGTGGCGTATCAAGGATATGAAGTGTTCGTTCTATTCGATAGGTGGCGTCTTATTGGCTGAAGTGTTCATTGTTTTCGATAGGTGGCGTATTACGGGCCGAGGAGTAAAATCGTCGATCATTTCGCTAATATCGGTCTAAAGTGCGATCCTCATTACAATCCAGCCGACTTTGTGCGTAAGTGTTCAGCTGTTCGCTTTCTTTCTCATTCTCTCTTTCTTTCTTTCTTTCTTTTTATTTATTTTTAAAAATTTTTAACACCAAGTGCATATGATCTCTCGGGAACAAAAAATGTAACCGAAGCAAGCTGAAAGCATTTAGACCAAGATGAAAAACAGACCTCAGTGTTAGCTGTTCTTTGATTGACTATTCGTTTGCTTGTTTTGCTTGTTTATTGCTTTTTTGGTTTATTTGCTTATTTGTTTTAGTTTTATGTTTATTCATTAATGTACTCACTATTTACTTATTCATTAATTGATTGATTGATTCATCGATTCATTCATTCATTCATTCACCCACTCTTCTATCCATCAAAAGTACTTATTAATATTTCTGCATGTATTAAGCGCCACTATCTAATGCCTAAGCATCGATCGATGGCCTGAGCAGTTGTGATTAAGGAACTTGTTCCCTACACAGTAACCGTATCGAATCCATACTCTCGATCCCGTACTCTCAAACTTGTAATCTCGAACTCGTACTCTCGAACTCGTGCTCTCCGAATTACAAGCCGAGTGATCCATCGTATGTTTCGGCTAGTAAGCAAGTGGTCTTTGATGCAAGACAGGTGGTTGTGTCTATGATTTCAGTGGAACAGCTGAAAGCCGGCCCACAGACCGTGGATAAGATCCTCGCTTCAGCTTTGGCCTTAAGGTAAACGAATTAGTAACTGAATGAATAAAACAATATTATTAATATGTAAATATGTGAACACATGAATAAATGAACGCTAACAAAAGGTAAATAAAAATTAATGCTGTAAATTTTCTTACAAACGCTCCCGGCGTTTATTTGCACGAATCATTTTTAGCCCTGGGTTTAAAAAAACACGTTATTTGTGTTTCTTTTTACCGCGATTACCCCGAACAACACCACTAAAACAGGTCTGTATGTCTTACCCAACTTCTACTGCCACGTATGTGTGACATAGTCGTTGCATACGCGATGGTACCCAGTATGTGTGTGTGTGTGTGTGTGTGTGGGTGGGTGTAGGTGTGTGTAAAGAAAGGCGCTATATAAACGATCAGAATGTATCAATGAATGAATGGATGATGAATGGACCGATGGATTGGGGATGGTTGGAAGGATGAGTGGATGGGTGGACGAAGGAGTGGATGGTGAGTTGATGAATGGATTTTTGGAAAGACAGACGGACGGATGAATGTATGGATAGTGAGGGGAAGGATGGATTAATGGATGGATGGATGGATGGATGGTGAGTGGAAGGATGGATAAATGGATGGATGGATGGATGGTGAGTGGAAGGATGGATAAATAGATGGATGGGTGGGTGCCTGGGTGTGTTGGTTGGTTGGTTGGGTGTTGTTGGTTGGTGGGTGGTGTTGGTTGGTTGGTGGGTGGGTGGATGGATGGATGGAGGGATGGTTAGTGGGCGGATGGATGAATGATGAATGGATAGATACAGCGGCAAATCAAGGTCATCAATATCTGTGACCCCTCTCTGAAGCGTTTTCGTTTCCACGACTCTCCGGTCTTGGGCTCGTTTCCAGACTGTGTGAGCATTCTACGAGGCGCCCATCTTTTTTTGCAGGGATAAGAAAGATTGGCCAGCGGAGCTGAAGGATAGTGGAGTGGAACCTACCCCTGGTCGTCGTCACGGTGGAATGGACGGCGTTCAGAAGCACCCGAAGCAGAAGTGGAAGATGACCGGAAATGGCTGGTTGACAAGGTCAACGAATATATCCCTGCTTCTCGAAGGTCAGTGACTTTTATATCAGAATGTATGAGGCATCAATCGATGGTCGCTTCGAACGCTAGGATCTGTATCCACTGCATCGTTGAACTTTTTCGCTGCCACCAGTTCAACAGTTGGGTATAAATGCTCTCATGGTGAAAAGAATTTGCTTAAATTCTTTATGTTATTTCTTCAATGACTGCTTGTAATTCTGACAATAAAATCGTTTACCATACCTTGCCCTGCTTACTATTGACTTGCAATACACAGCCTTAACTAACCCTATCATATCATATCATATCATATATCACATCATATCATACTCTACCATATCTTACCTTGCCTTACCTGACCTTAACTTAGCTTAACTTACCTAAACTTATCTTCCCTTACCACTCGATGCCATACCATTCTTTATCTTATCATACCTTAACCACTCGTAAGAACTATTATCGAGGGAAAAATGGAGGGACGGAAAACAAGAGGAAGACCTAGACAGATGTTGCTGGACTGGATGATCA
The DNA here is from genome assembly GCA_964023275.1 of Norana najaformis. Classification (NCBI taxonomy): domain Eukaryota; kingdom Metazoa; phylum Annelida; class Clitellata; order Crassiclitellata; family Hormogastridae; genus Norana; species Norana najaformis. The sequence goes on along the minus strand of OZ029918.1, from coordinate 37,133,441 downwards.
CGGATGGATACAGCGAACTGAAAAGAGATGCTCAGCACCGTGAAGAATGGCGCCATTGGACGTATGAACCTGCCTAGGGGGCAGAGAACCACAAGAAGAAGACCTTAACCACAACTTACAATACCTTACCAAACCTTGCCCTACCTTATTATTAGACAGTGGAGTTATGTAATTACAGTAGAACAAAACAGACTTTGTTCTTCCTCGCCTTACTTCAGGTAATCTTGTCTTATCTCATTAGATAATATGGCGCTATAAAATTAACAGAAAACAGAAAACTAAAATTAACTCCGCCTTATCTTACTTTACATCTATCCTCCATATATGAATGCGCTACATAACTAAATGAAACCGTTTCTTGCAGACGCGGAAAAAGGCGGCCTCCTGGAGAAGACCCCGGGTTCGAATTCGGATTCTGAAACCGATGAAGTCACCGCTGATGCTGGCACCCCATCGACCTTTGAGCCCAAGTGGCAGACAGGGTTCGTGACACAGTACGCTACACTGACGCGACGCGCATTCCTTCTGTCCAAGGGTCGATTCCTATCGCCGGTGAACATCTGCCAGATTTTCTGCATCGCTTTCGTCGCTAGCCTCGAATGGTTTCAGCTACCAAGGACGGAGGACAGAGCCAAGGACAAGCTCGGCATGGTAAGCAGGGCCGTTTTAAGGTCGTCGTAGGCCCTAGGCACTCTCGCATCCGTAGGCTCCAACTGCCAACTCTGCATTAGACCTAAACACATTCGCGTTATTTCTTGACGTCTATCTTCCCTTGCACTACTTTCAATTGAAGACGACTTAATGCGGGAAATGACATTTGAGGACATTATATGTGATTTTGCTAATGCAAAGAGCCGCAAAGTTAACACAGTGTAGCACAGTTTAACTTAAACTGTTTCAGTACAAACTTTAAGTTTATTATATTTGTATTTCCTTTTTCTATTTTCGGGTCAATCAATGAATTAATTTTTTTCAATATCTCATTTTTGAATTTCGTAGACCCCTATGAAGTTCGTAGACCCTAGGCACAGTGCCTACTGTGCCTAATGGATAAGACGGCCCTGATAGTAAGGGCCTTCGTAGCTTGTACAAAATCAGAACGAACAGTTCAGGAAACGGAAGTTTCTCTTGTTTGCTCTGAGTTGCACTTGTTTAGATCAGCTAAACAGCTGGGCAAACAACGCTTTGGAATGTAATAGGATATGGCAAGGGGAGTATGGATAGGCAGCGCTTTTTTCTTAGAAAAAAAGTTTCGGAACTGAAGAATTATGGAATTTTGTGCTAAATTTTCATTATTTTTATCAATCAAATACACTTAAATAAACACTGAGATAACTGAGAAACTGAAAAACTGAGATTAACACTGAAAACAGTGTAAAGCTGTACACTGAAATTGAATTTTAAAAAGTTACATTATATTACATAAATAAAATAACTTAGTAACATAATTCTTTTGTTAATAACTAAATAATTTTTTATTAGCCGAAAAAAGGTGCCGGAACGCCGTTCCGGAGTGTTCTGTCTGAAAAAATCATTGTGGATAGGTATGGCATGGTAAGGTGCGATGTGGTATGGTAATGTGTGGTGTGGTGTGTAAAGCATGGTAAGGTAAAGTAAGTTGCTTAAAAGACGCTATTTAAATAGCCCCATCGCCCTCCCAGATCCTTGCGACCACTAGCACACGACCGTGGTGTTCCCTCTGCTGACAATTTGATGCGTTAAACATTTGTTACTAGGATGTTATATGCGTAGTTGAACTATTCACATGTACGATTTGTGATATTTTTTCTTCGTGAAACATGTACACAAATGTGCGATTGGCTGCCATTTTCTAATAAGGAACATACTTACTTACATAAATTATTTGATAATTAGGTTACATTTCAGTGCTTGGTGCTTATGTGTTATATCATATATAATATATATATATATATATATAGAGAGAGAGAGAGACAGACAGACAGACAGACAGACAGAGAGAGAGACAGAGACAGACAGAGAAAGAGTGAGTGTCTTTTTAAATTTGTTACACTAATCAAACATTTGTTAGGTATTAATTGGGTATTATTTGGGTTATTGTGTTCTGTTTCAAATATTTTATACTATTGTGCAGCAGACCTACTACTTCAGCAGCCATGCGCTCTACTTGAGTACGTTAATCTTACTTGAGTAAGATTAGTCTTACTCGAGTATGTTTCGTCCTACTTGAATAAGATTAGTCCTACTTGAGTAAGATTAGTCCTACTTGAGTATGTTTAACTTGTGTAAGATTAGTCTTGATTGACATTGAAACAGTATTACAACTATTTTCTTTTTTTTCAGATATTCTTTACAGTTCTGGAACACGCTTTCTTCTTCATGAACAACTCAATCTACTTGAGTATGTCTAGTTTTAGTCAATAGTATTCATGTCTACAAGAAGCAGGCTCTAACATCGAGCAGTGAATGGAGCTTTAACTGCATGATTCAAAGAATGCTAATATCAGATACTAATTGAAGAAGCTAACAGATAAACGGTAACAGCAGAACTAACAGCCGAAACTAACAGCATAACTGAATTGTGGTAGTCGTTAACAGCCAAACAGCATCCGAATACCATGCCATATCTCACCTTGCCTTATCTTACCATACCTTATCATACCATACCATATCTTACCTTAACATACCATACCTTATCATGCCATACCATACCATGCCATATCTTGTCATAGCTCATCATAACATATCTTACATTACCTTACCATACCTTGCGATACTGTACCATACAACACCACACCTTACCATGCCATACCTAATAATACCATATCCTTACCATACCTTACCATACCTAACCATACAATACCTAAGCATGCCTTACTCACACCATACCTTACGCTACCATGCAATGTCACACTATATTAAGCCTTATCATATCTTGTCTTGCCTTATTAGAAAATAGAGTTATGCAATTACAGTAGGACAAAATAGATTTTGCTTTTCCTTCGCCTTGCTTCACCTTATCATATATCACCTGTTTAGATCGTAATCGTAATCATAATCGACTTTCCGAGATTTCTACAGCGCCCAACGAAAGCCACGTCGCGGGGACCAACTTATTCACAGGCGCTCAGTCAAAACAAAATTGCTAGGCAAGAAGGGTTCGGTTCCAGATCAAGATCCAAAAGTCAGACGAAGAGAGCGTGGCAGCTATGGGGTGGTGTTTGGGGTTGGAGAGGAGAGAGAGAGATAAGAGGAAGAAGGGGTTTCAGGATAGAATCTGTGAAAGAGGAATGTTTTCAGTTTTGAGTGAAAGGCCGATATTATGGCACTACTAAATTATTAGAAAGCAGACTTCAACTTAACGCTAACGTTAAGTCAATTTTTGTGTCACAGTGTTTTGAGGAGATTATTTTATTTAGCGTATGCAGTTCGCGCTAAGCCAGCATGCAGCAGCCTCATCAGCAACGTGGAGTGCGGATAGACCGCCCGGGAAACTAGTTATTGTACAGACATCAACAATGTGGGACATAGTTTGGATTTCTCCACAGCTGCAGAAAGGGGAGGTAGCCTGCTTCCATCGAACCTGATTCGCCGCACAGCGGCCCTGACCAGTTCTGAATTGGTTCAGAGTAGACCAGAGACGACGTGGCAGGCTGAAACCAGGGGGCCAGACAGATGGCACGGACACGAGGGAATGGTTTACAACATCAGTTGCAGACCACTCGGAACTCCAGACCGAATTAGCCGTCATGTCCACTGGTGAGTTCAGCCACACAGGCCGTCTCGACGGTAGACGCACAGTTGGATGGAGCGCGATATCAGCGTTCAGCGGGAGACTGTCATTCAGTTGGACTTTAGCGAGTAGTCTCGCCGTCGCCTCCTGTCTTCTGAGATGTGGTGGCGGGATGTTACATAGGACCGGAAGCCACGGCAGAGGGGTGGGACGAAGCGTGCCGGAGATGATGCGCATTGATGTGTTCAGCTCCACGTCAAGCAGGAGAAACGGGTGGAGACTGGTTTTCAAGCTACTTCTTTAATACTTTCCCAGCCATAATTAAAACTAGACCTTTCGTGCCCACAGTGGAACGAAGAGGAAGCGGTCATTCATGTGCATTAAGTTTAAAATTGCATGTTTGACCTAGTACACTGGCTGAGTTAGCTACACCAGTAAGCGCGTACGCCAAGGAAGCCTCAGTGCGTGAGGATCCCAGGTTCGCGTCCCGGTCGTGGCTTATTTCAGAGATTTGAATCTCGGGCTAGTACGGTCCGTGCGCGGGGACCTTAAATGGCGTGTAGCGGTGGTGAAGGATCTCACCCGTGCGCGGGTGGAGGCCATATGGTCGCTGTAGAAAAACGTGTACAATTTTTTACAATTTTTAAGGCTCAGAACACTGGCCTTCCATCATATCTTAATACTTTGCTGACTCCTTATCGCCCTCCCAGATTCTTGCGTTCTTCTGATACTCCAGTTTGCTGCAAGAACCTAGGTTCAGGACAGTTGTAGGATCACGCGCATTTAGCTGCTGTGCTCCTCGCATTTGGAATCGTCTACCACAAAAGACCCGACTTCCAAACTCGCTGTCATCTTTTAAATCACTTGTTAAGACTCACTACTTCATCCTGGCGTTTGCATGATTCCATCTTGGCCCCTACCGAACATACATCCGCGCCTCAGATTCAGGTGTACTGACATTGCGCGCGCTACAAGTGTTTAAATAAATATTAAATAAATAAATTCCTACTTTTTGGACCTTGAACCGGTAATGGATGAATCCAAAATCCTTCGACAGGGGCAGTGCAGCGCAGGACTCGTCGTGACCGGTATCAAATTCTACGGCTTGTGTGGTAGCATTGACAGTTGTGAGCGAACAACTTGTCTGAGTCGTTTCACAGAGAGTTCGCTGAGCAAGATCGAGCCGGCAATCGTCAGATTATAGGCCAAGCATGCTTTCGACAGACTACGACCAAAGAGTTGCAAAAAATTTCAGATTTAAATAAATTAGCATAATTTGCATGAACTTAGACAGTGTTGAACATACTTGTTGCAGTCTTCGACGATCACGGTGTCTTCATGAGAGAGAGATCCTCTGGAATTTACCGTCTGAGCGCTTATTACCTGTCGATAACCACCGCTGAGATACCGTTTGCCTTCGTCTTAGCTACCCTCCAACTGACCTTTGTCTACTGGGCGTCTGGACTGATGCCCCAGGTTCAACATTTCCTCGTTTTCTGGACGGTTCTTCTTCTCGTCGTACTCCTGTCTCAGGTAGGCAACTTACTCGTAATTGGCCCAGGCATGCCACGTACTAGCACGAGGAGTACTAGTACGAGGAGTACCAGTACTCCTGCCTTGAATACTGCCTTGCTCTACTTCACCCCTTGCAATCTCTGCCCGGGGCTTTCACTTAAAACTAAAAACATTCCTCTTCCACAGATCCTATCCTGAATCCTCTTCTTCCACTTACCTATCCAGCAAATCGAGTTCCAAACACCACCCACCATAGCCGCCCTTACTGCCTGTCTGCCTGATGCTTGGATCATAACCTGGAACCGTTTCTGACCCTCCTGCCTAACGATTTCGTTTTGACTGGACGCCTGTGAATGGTGGTGATGAGTTCTTTGGCCAAAGGCAGGTCCACTTGCTTTATGCCACCCAGGGATGAGATGAGTGAAGTGGTTTGCCTTTGCCTTCCTCACAGACAATCGTGGGTGAGCAACTTTTCCAAGGTCACTACTCTGTGGTTTTATGCAGATTCGAACCCACGACCCTTCGCTTATGAGGCACAGACCATACCACTACACCACCGCGTCCCATACCTTCATTATGAAAATTGAATTGTTTCTGTTTGACAGAGCCTTGGCTTTTTCTTTGGAACGGCGATACTGGACAAGACGAAGTCAATGACCGTGTCCGTTACGACAATGGTCATCTTCTCACTGACCGGTAAGTTGCACAACTACTTAATGCGTCTCTGCACTCGGAAGCTTCACATGGCGACGACCTTAGTTTTCCAGGGCCGTTTTAAGGTCGTCGTAGGCCCTAGGCACTCTCGCATACGTGGGCTCCAACTGCCAACTCTCCATTAGACCTAAACACATTCACATTATTTCTTGACGTCTATCTTCCCTTGCACTACTTTCAATTGAAAACGACTTAATGCGGGAAATGACATTTGAGGACATTACATGTGATTTTGCTAATGCAAAGAGCCGCAAAGTTAACATAATGTAGCACAGCTTAACTTAAACTGTTTCAGTACAAACTTTAAGGTTACTAAATTTGTATTTCCTTTTTCTATTTTCGGTTCAATCAATAAATTTATTTTTTTCAATATCTCATTTTTGATTTTCGTAGGCCCCTATAAAGTTCGTAGGCAATAGGCACAGTGCCTACTGTGCCTAATGGATAAGACGGCCCTGCAGTTTACCTTTGCTCGCATTTGACGTTTCATCGTCGGACTCTGCTTAAGTCGTCTAAAGTTTTAGAATTCTCTTACACGTTGCATGCGTTCTGTTAGCTCTTAGATGTCATTGGGATCTAAACTTGTCTAACTTGCTGACCCACCGTCGCCTGATTCTTGGTTTCCCTTTGCTTAAGGTTTTAACTTTGGTCTAGAAAGTAGGGTGTCCATTTTCTTTCCCTTCTTCTTCCCTTTGCCTAACAACTATTGCTGACTAATAGTATTACCAAGCTCATACTTTTGATCAATTACTAATAGGTGGTTCATTGGTTATCAACAGACAGCCTGCTGATCGTTAAACAGACGTTGGTTGTTGTTGACAGGTGATCTGTTGGTAAACAAGTGTTCATTTGATTCTGTCTACAGGTGGTTTTTACAACACTCACGTGCCTGATTGGTTCATTTGGTCTCGCTACGTTTCCTTCGTCAGCTACGCGATGTCTGCCTTTGGTGACATTGAATTCACGCATGGCTACCCAATAAGGTAAATGTAAAATGTAAATGTATAGGTTTTATATAGCGACCGTATGGCCTCGACTCTGCTCAATTTTCAATGAATTTATTGGGTGAGATCCTTCACCACCGCTGCCCGTTTGAATGGGCGCCACGCCATCCATAAAGCCCAGTGTACGGACCATACTAGCCCGAGATTTAAATCTCGGAAATAAGCCACGACCGGGACACGAACCTCTGATCCTCATGCACAGAGGCTCCTTGGCGTAGTAATCATAATCTCGAGATATCTACAGCGTCCAACGAAAGCTAAGTCGCGGGAACTAGTTTATTCACAGGCGTTCAATAAAATAAAATCAATAGGCAGGAAGCGTTCCGATTCCAGGTCAAGTTCAAAGAGTCAGGCAGGCAGGCAGTCAGACGGCTACGGTAGATGGTGTTTGAAATTGAAGCGAGAAGAGAGATAAGAGAAGACTCAGATTCAGGATACGATTTTTGGAAAAGAAATGCTTTCAGTTTTGAGTGAAAGACCAGCGCAGAAACTGAAAGAGGTGGAGTGTTGGTGAGTTAGTCTGATGGAACAGATAATTGTCGTAATTCTGGTGCTAGTTTATTCCAGATGGGTGGGACAGCTATGGCTGTGGAGCGATTTTCAGATTTTAAGGATGAGGTGACGGGAGGGCGAAGAAGGTTTAAGACAGACTGTAGGTCTAACGCAATAAAAATCTTGGAAATTTCTCAGCTCCACACAAAAGCTGCTTGAAGATCAACTTAATTACCGGCGCTATATCAAAATCGAGTCAACCGAAGCCTAGTTGCTGGGTCAGTTTGTGCCAGCTCAGAATTTGAATGGTGAGGCCGGTGGAGATGGCACGGTGCTAAGATAGAAACGCCTGGGAAGCGATTGTGATGGCAACCGGACAATGGTGTACATCGGGTGATGCAGCAGCGGATAAAGTAGGCCCTATAAGAGTTTGAAAAGTTCGGTTTTCAGTTTTAAAGTGTAGGCCTAACGCTCCAGGAGATCGTAATCGTAAACTCGAGATTTCAATCATTCATTCATCAATTCATTCATTTATCTCGTTTATTGATCCCCATTCAAAAAACGATACATGCTACAAGCATATACAAATGGCAGGGATGCAAAAGGCACAACCAGAAGGAAGGAACAGAAGTTCCGCTTATTTAGGGTTACCTGTGCTTAGTAGCAATGAGATGGCTATTAACATAGGCTATAAAACGACGTTTCTTTTGTATTGACACAAGATCAGTAACTGTCAAAGAACAAAATGGAAAAGACAAATATTCAACTTCAACTAAGGTGATTTGCTTTAGTAACAAAGTTGTTAGGCAGCAGGGTTAGGAACGGTTCCAGGTCAAGATCCAAGAGAGGCAGACAGGCAGGCAGACAGGCAGGCAGGCAGGCAGGCGGGCAAGCAGGCAGGCAGGCAGGCAGGCAGGTGAAAATTGAAGAAACTGGGGAGGGTAGTCTTTTGGAAGTTCGTTCCAGAGAGCTGGATGGATGGGTGGATGGATAGAAATCAATCGACTGACGTGCAGATACCGTTTATTGTATCGATATATCAATCAAACAGTTTCGGTGAAGCCACAGTTTCGATAAATTTACAGCCTATATTTTCTGTTTAAACTGTCTGCGTGTGTTTGAACAGATGCAGTCCTGCAAACATGACTTCATTTCCGGAGTACTGCATCAACGGTACGTCATTTCCGGGCGAGGCGTTTGTGAAAAGTTCAAACGTTCAAATATGTCCGTTCTACGCAGCCGTTCTCGTTCTTCTGGGTATTATTGTATTTCTACGAACGGTCACCTATATAATTCTCCGGTTCTTCAGAAGACCCAGGATCTGACAGTTTTAGCAACGTTTACCTAAAATTTGCTTCGTAATTTCGTGTTTGATTCGGGGTTATTGCTCGTTATTTTGAGTTTTATTGATAATTTCCACCAGTCTTATTAGCAGTAATTTATTTGTAGCAGAACTGGTTTTAAAATTTAAAAAATATGGAATTGGCCAAACAGCGGCATATGTTGCAGCAAAATATTGTGATCGCAGATTTATATAGGGGTTTTAAAAGTAAGAAAATTTACTAAGAGCCGCTTCAGATGTAAAGACAAAGATCTTTGAGTCGTGGTAGAACGACGAACTAGAAGATAGTAAGTATGGTAAAACTTCAACCTTATCTATTCTCGGCTGAACCCTTCTGGAAATGTTTTAAAACTAAGAACTCAACGGGGAGCGGGCGGAGAAGTGTTAGGGCGCAAGAGGAGGGGGTTGAGCGAGGTGGTTTGACTGCAAGTAACTAAAGATTATACGATGGTTGGAAGGATTGAATTGTGTTGCAGGAAAGTGACTGGACTTTGTACTCTATTGGCTCAGACATTTGGAGCGAGTGGAGTGAATTGAGAACAGGAGTGATGTGATGATGCTTGGGGGTTTTGGTGACAGCACGAGCAAGATCACTCTGGGTAGTTTGAAGGAAGTTTATTTGGGTGGTGTCTATAATCAGGAAAAGTAAACTAAGTTCCCACGTTCTAAGAGGAACGTAGGGGAGGTGCTCATTGCTTTTTCTAAGGTCCTTGAGCCGGCAAAGGATGAATCCCAAGGTCTTGAACACGAGGCCAGCGCATCGGATGACTCGCTGTTACTTCCTAGCTTACGCCTGTACCAATTACACTGTCGGTTGCTATAGAAAACCGACAGCGCGGGACTATTGAGGTCAATGAGTTTATTACAGCGCATAAAATTATATCACAACAAGGGCCTTTGCCTTATTAAACGCTATCATAAGCTAAGCTAGTTAAAAGAACAAGCCTTATGAAAGATGTGTTTGAAACTGGTACCTCCAAACCTGGCGTCAAAACTTACCTAATAAGTTTCTGCGCTCATCGAGGAATCAACTGCATGTCCCGCGGTCTTCCGCGATGTTCGGCGAACGTTCCTTAACTGTCGCCGGACCCACTGCGTGGAACAGTCTTCCTGACCACGTGACGAATGCCCCACCCCTGGACACATTCAAATCACGACTCAAGACATCTTTTTAAGATATCTTATGACTGTAGTTGATTTTTTACTCACATACGGCGCCGTTTTTTTCGGCCTCGGCTGTGCTACGGCGCTATATAAATTGTCTTATTATTATTATTATTATTATTATTATTATTAATATTATTATTATTATTATTACTATTATTATTATTATTATTATTATTATTATTATTATTATTACCCAATGTACTTTCAGCACCTGGTAGAAATCGACGAAGTTCTTTCATGTAGTTCGAAGAGCAACGCCTAAGTTCCTAGTTATTATTATTATTATTATTATTATAATTATAATTATTATTGTTTATTTTTATTTATTATTATTATTTATTATTATTATTTATTATTATTTATTATTATTATTACTATTATTTGCTATTATTAATATTATTATTAATAATATTATTATTTATTATTATTATTTATTGTTGTTGTTGTTGTTGCCAAGATAGGCCCCGTCCGCCCATAGGCCGTCGAAGTCTTCAACCGTTACCACGCATGCTCAGAGCGTCTTTCCTTACCCAGTGACAGAACTTGGTCCCCGGGGTGATTTATTTACCCGCAAGTGTTATGCACCTACGCTACATAGACGCAACTACCTGGAAAACCCAAGAATACAAAACCAAAGCCCCTCTCTCGTATTGCCTAACCCACGCCATAGAGGGCCTCATCGGCCTATCGTATGTTAGGAATAATAAACACCACTAGTAGCTAAGTAAAAGTAAGGCTATGTAAGGTTATACAAGACTGACTTCACAGCTCAGTCAGAACGTAGATGTGGAGGACAGACAGACAGACAGACAGACAGACAGACAGCAGGTATAGAGACACAGACAGACATAGATTCTCGACGACAGACAGGCAAACAAGCAAACAAACAGGCAGACAGACAGGCACTGCCGAAACATAGACAGACACACACACACAGACACACACAGACACATACAGACGCACCCACAGATTCACACACAGACACAATCGAAACAGACATAACCGAAACACCACACACATACAATGGCTCCGCAGTTTTTGACCCGTTCAGGTTGTTTACTGATACACATATTTACAGGTGTTCTGCGGGGATCTGAAACATAGATGATGTCAACATTAGTTTTGCTGAATAGCTTCTTTGTTGCAATTCAGCGTCACCATTGGACGAGCATTCGCTCAGAATGGCAGAGGATTCCCCGAAAACAAGCCTATCGCATAATTTGGTCCACTATTTACATGTACTTGTCTGTTCTCACATACTTTGCTCATACATATTCTTTACCTGTTAAGGACCATAAAAACTTGATAACACGTATGTTATACAAAACGTATATTAACACTTATAATTGTTACACGATGTTTAATATCTCAGGTCATGACTGATATTACATTAACGATAAAAGCTTTGCTGTCCTATTATTATCATCCTTATCTTTATGTTTATTGTCATTTCTTTTGTTACTGTTATTTTATAAATTTCTTGTAAATTCTGGTGCGGTATGTCACCCAGAATATTTTGATGAATAAACGAATATATATACTTTGGTCCACTATTTACATGTACTTGTCTGTTTTTACATGTGTGGTGTATGTATATGTATGTGTGTATATATATATGTATGTGTGTGTTTGTGTGTGTGTTTTTGGTGGGTGGAGGACGGCGCACAAGGGTAAATAATAAATAGGTTTTATAAATAATAATAACTTTCCCGCTGTCCAACAATTTCCGACGCTCCATCGAAGCGGCCCCGGGGTCTTTTTAGGACTACAGCCGAAGCTTCGGACGGCCTTAAAGCAATCTAATGCTCGTGCTAGGAGTTTCCCTGTAGTAGGCCTATTTCGCACGATAGCAAATATAGTCCTATCAGATAGTGAGAGAGCGAGCGTGAGAGAGTGTGTTTGAATAAAGACTTACAAATAATTGCATATGTATACAGCTAAATGTACTTTGACAGGTTATATCCAAATGGATTGCGAAGTGGAATGCGGTTTTTTGCTTAGTAGCGACATAAATTGATACATCGTGCACTTCTTTAATGGCGCTATAAAACCTGTTTATCACTTCCTAGACGTTCATCAAATGCATTCTTTCTGCTTTGTGAGCATGCCCAAAAGCGTGTCGTAGGACATTTAATACTTCTTTGAATTTGTTTCAAATGATCAACATAGTTGCCGAAGTACAAAAGAAACGTGCATGTGTCCATTTTAAGGCCTGTTGTATTACTTGCATAGTCATGCTTTGTTGTTAGGCCTTTAATTTATGTAAGGAGAGTGGCCGAGACAACTCTCCCCATACACTGCTAGGCTGCGGAAATAAAAACTAGCCACAATTAGGGATGTTTATTGCTAGGTTCAGGCTTTGGTACAATTCTGTGCAAAAAATGTGCATAGAGAATATATATATATATATAATTGTAACTTACACTCTTTATATATATAGAATGATATACATTATATTTATATATTAACTGCAGAGTCGTGATTTATGTGATTGACTCAGTATATAGAACTGTTGAAATAATGTGCATAAAGGACATATATATATATAAATTTGTAACTTACACTCTTTACATATATAGAATGATATACACTATATTTATATATTAACTGCCGAGTCACGATATATGTGATTGACTCAGTATATAGAACTCTTGAAACAGGAACCTATAGGTGAACATTAAAATATTCGCCGACAGTTGACGATTTTCATTTGTTCAGTACATAGGCAGAAAATATTGCATTTGTTTACTGTAGACTGGGTGTGGTAGTGTTACCTAAAGCCGTCGAAATAGGTAAGTTGACGAATCGAATATTAACGTAATAAGTTATTGTATGTAATTTAATTGATGATGATTGTGATAAAGGAGGAGCGCATACGCGCACGACTTTTGAGGTTAGCGCGCACAAACTTTCTGTTAGCGCACAGAATTATTTCTTGGGTGTTCATATTATTTCAAAGTTAAATTTAGCTCGTTGTTACAGCTGTTGATGTATTCAGCCTATTATGGTCAGAAAGCCAAAACAAGATTTCAATTTCCCATGTTGCGAAACCCTTGTGTATGTCGATTATGTTGTGAAGTGTTCCCCGCACGACATACCAGCCCACCAAGAGGTAAAAGCATATTCATCTTGCCCCATAATACCCTGAGCTGCTGGTCAACTTGTTCTACTAGGGCCACTGATCAGCTCTGTTTCCCATCGGTTCAATTTCTTAACGTTTATTTAACAACACCGTCATATCTCTTTCCCTCTCAGCAGTACTTTCTCAGACGGAACGCTCCGGAACGGCGTACCGGCACCTTTTCTCGGCTAATAAAAAATAATTTAGTTTTAATAGAAGAACTGTGTTACTAAGTTATTTTAATTATGTAATATAATGTACCTTATTTTAATTCGATTTCAATGTTTACAACTTTACACTGTTTTCAATGTTTATTGATTGATTAAAATAATGAAATTAGCACAAAATTCAATAATTGTTCAGTTCCAGAACCTTTCTTTCTAGAAGAAAAGCACTGCCTATCAGGGTTTCGCAGGCGCCTGAAGGCTGTACCGTTTAACAGTGATTTGATTTGTTCGGGTCGGGAGTGCCCATGTTGAGTTTATTATCTCATAGGCGCTTTTAAAATTTTAAATTACAATTACAAGATCGAGATGATTGGAGTCATAACAAAACGCAGGGCATAAACAAATGGGTGATAAATTTAAACTGTGGGGTCCAAGACAGGTGCCCGCTGTGTGCCTTACGAACGCGGTTTTCTGAAACTCCCTCTAGCGTGTATACATGGGCTCCCGCTGATAAAGGCAATACGGTGACCTTACCCCCTGTCATTCATTGTTCTCGGAATAAAGACATTCTTCTTCTGGAAGGTAACGTAAGGATTTAGAATCTGGACATTCTGATTACTTTTTGGCAGTAGTTAAAGATATTTTGCTAGGAGGAATCAGAGAGAAATAAGCTTCTGAGACTGACTTTCTGAATTGACTGGATTAACGACAGACTTTGCTAGGCAATTGATTGAAGCCTTGTGGTGTGTCTTTAAAATGGCACTAAGTAAGGTTTAAGATTACACAAGATTACGGACAAAGACAGACAGACAGAAAGACAGAAAGACATAGACATGGCTCTATATGATGGATACTTCGTGATTAAAGGGTTACGCCTGACTTCTTTCGCTACTAACAGCGTCTTGAACGATTATCATAAAGAACGGAAAACTGTAAACAACTAGATGCAAATGCAGGCCCTACACGTTTTTCTATAGGGACCGTGTGGCCTGAATCCCGTTTATTTTTCAATTAATTAATCAAGTGAGATCCTTCACCACCGTTGCCTGTTTGAATAGGCCCCACCCCATTTAAGGTCCCCATATGCGGACCGTGCTAGCCTGAAACTCAAATCTCAGAAATAAGCCACTATTGTTATGCAAACTGGCATCCTCGCTCATAGGGGCGCCTTAACGTACGCATTTACCGACGTAGCTAACTAGGCTTGTATGGATTAGCAGTAAACTAGTAACTGCAACTGTAATTGGACATTTATATAGCGCCACTTCAAGAGAAACCATCCGTTGAGCTACAAATCGAGTATTTCAGGGTCACTTAGCGCCATCGATCGAAGCCTTGCAATGTACAGTTGCGCTACATAAAGGCGATAACAAAGTATTCTGTTTACTTTGTGTTTGCAGTCGACCATGTCCGTCACACAGGTTGGCGATGACGTCATACCCTCTCGTAGGTCACGGAATCCTGCACCCCTTGTCTTCAAGGGGGTTTATGTCACCCTGGCTAAGAATGATATCCTCAAGAACGTTTCAGGAGTGGCGCGCAGTGGACAGATACTGGCCATCATGGGTCCAAGCGGTCAGTTGAGCGGTGTCCACTATAGTACTGACCACTAGATTCAGTTTGTTTATATTCTGGCATCTTATTTGTTTTATTCATACTTTAATTTGTTCATTAATTCCTTCTTTCAATCATTTGTTCGTGTATTCGCTCGTTCGTGTTCACTCTTTTTAATTCATTCGATTCACTCTACCCAGTCGGTCGGTTGGTCACATTCATTCATTCATTCATTCGTTCATTTGTTCATTCATTCATTCATTCATTCGTTCGTTCATTCATTCATTCGTTCATTCATTCGTTCAGTCAGTCAGGCAGTCAGGCAGTCAGTCAGTCAGTTAGTCAGTCAGTCAGACCAACCAGCAGTAAGTCATTCAATCATTCATTTATTCATTTATTTATTCATTCATTTATTCATTTATTTATTCATTCATTCATTCATCCATTCATTAATTCAGTCAGTCAGACAGCCAGCAGTTAGTCGTTCAGTCAATCATTCATTTATACATTTATTCATTCATTTATTCATTCAGTTAGTCAGTCAGGCAGGCAGGCAGTCAGGCCGTCAGTCAGTCAGTCAGTCAGTCAGTCAGTCATTCAGTCAGTGATTCACAAACTCACCCCACCCACTCACTCACTCGGTGGCTCTCTGGTCTGCTTCAGGGGCTGGGAAGTCGACGCTGCTAAACGCCCTGACAGGTCGTGTGCCCCCAATAAAGGGGTCAATCACCCTGAACGGAGAAACAGTCAGTCGAAGCCTGCGAAGGAAAATCTCATACGTCCAACAACACGACGTCTTCCATTCGAATCTCACTCTCAGCGAAACTCTTAATGTAAGACTCACAACAACTAAAATGAATGGATGAACGAATGACCGAACGAACGAATGAATGAATGAGTGAATGAATTACTAATTGATAACTCATTGTTTGACTGATGGATTGGTTGATTTACTGATTGATTCATTAATACTCTACACAAATTATAATAGTCCAATTTAAAACGCTTCCATTCTAAGCTATGCAATCACCTTCGCGTTAAATTTGTAAGTATGTAAGGTTGAGAACATCTTATGGTATCAAAGGCCGTTGTTGTCGCCCTCCTCCTTTGTCCAGGCTTGGGACTGGCACTATCCGACTACAGACAGTGGCGAATTTGATGTCATAAGATGTCGTTTAACTCTTGAAATCCATCGATCACTCGTAAGTTATTGCTAATAGATTTTATGCGTAATGTAAGGTCTTTCACTCAAGACTGAAAACACTTCTTTTCCAAAAATCTTATCCTGATTCTTCCTCTTCCCCTTATCTCTCTTCTCGCTTCAATTTCAAACGTCATCCACCGTAGCTGTCTGACTGTCTGAGTGTCTGACTCCTGGATCTTGACCTGGAATCGAACCCTTTTGCCTATCGATTTTGTTTTGACTGAGCGCCTGTAAATAAGCTGGTTCCTGCGACTTAGCTTTCGTTGAGCACTGTAGAAATCTCGAGATAACGATTACGATTACGATATATAAAATCATCAATCAAGTTTTTAATAGTAGGCCTAGTTCCAAGATGAGTGAGTATGTGACGCAAGGTAAGCGATCCTGGGAGCCACAAGATGTCGTTAAACCCTCGATATGTAACATAACAATAGTTTTAAGTAGTTAAGTATTAGAACGACTGCAAATTAATGTTTAGCCAATCTTTCCTAGCTACGTCATAAAGGCCGTTAAAGTGTCCACTGAGGCAGTACTGTCACCCAAGCCATTCTACAAGCCTACATGTACAACTCTTGCATTTCAAAACCCTGCCCGAATGGTCCATTCGGTTTTTTATATAATTTCTCCACTTTTTACTACAAGAAGGAAAATCCCGAACCTTAGAAATGCTTCTACGCTAAGCTATATGTTCATAAATCGCATTTAAAACTACAAAAGTTCGGTCGACGTTAACGACCTCACGATGGCTGCCGCTAGATGTCGTTAACAATCAATCATTACTACATGAAATAAACAACTCCAATTAGACACCTTTAAAACGCTTCCATTGTGCGCTATAACAAATCCATCAATCGTTATGCGGTGGTGAGAAGATGGCTGCGGTAAGATGGCATTAGGGAAAACTAATAAAGATGTTGCAAAAAGTAAAGGTTTGTATATTTTTTGCAACATTTCACGCAGTATCAAACGATTTTGCTTAATAATAAATATGCACACAAAGGAAAATTAAATGAATTATTGTCTTAGTTTGCGGCGATATTACGACTGCCCGATGAAATGCCTAAAGCCACGAAGCTTGCTCGAATTTCCGAACTCGCCGATGGTCTTGAACTGACACGGTGCATTCAAACAGGTAGGAAGATTTTACCATCCATTCAGCTATAGATTACTGTTCCACACATTATAAAGTAATGTCTAGATAGAGCAGAAACTATTGAAGTCTGCGACTCGATCAATGACTAAGTCAATGAATAGAACGAGTCACAAGTGTGCAGTCTGACTGTAACTGTAACCCTAAACTTAATGCTAAATTCTAACCTTAATTCCAACCTTAACTGTAACCCTAAACCCTAGCTGTAATCCTAGTAACAATCCCAAGCCTGAATTTAACTTAACACTAACCCTAATCGAAACCTTAACCATAAGCCCAAATTTAACCATAAACACTAACTTTAACCTTAAACGGAACCTTAACCCTAAACCCTAACTTTAACTCTAAACCATATATCTCCACTCTTCATATAACCCTGCTTCCTAGGAGAGCAGTTCTGATCATAGGCTGACGAGAGATAACTTGGTTGCTGATGCAGAGATGGGTCGGCTCTCAGGAGGTGAGAGGAAATGCGCCAGCATCGCCTGTGAGATGATTACAGACCCTTCGCTTCTCATGTTAGACGTAAGTAGGTGCAGCTGGATGGATGGATGGATGGATGGATGGATGGTTGGTTGGTTGGATGGATGGATGGTTGGCTGGATGGAT
Organism: Norana najaformis; assembly: GCA_964023275.1. Lineage (NCBI taxonomy): Eukaryota > Metazoa > Annelida > Clitellata > Crassiclitellata > Hormogastridae > Norana > Norana najaformis. The sequence goes on along the minus strand of OZ029918.1, from coordinate 37,115,690 downwards.
GGATGGATGGGTGGGTGGTTGGATGAATGGATGAATAGATGGATGGATGAGTGCATGGATGGATAGAATGATGAATAGATGGATGGATGGATGGATAGATGGATGAATGGATGGAAGGATGGTTGGTGGATGTGTGGATGGACGGTCGGACCGACGGTTGACCGATGGGTGAATGGATGGACGGAAGAAGGGATGCAGAATGCGAGGGAGGGAGGGTTACATAATACATAGATATAAGTATACATAAAGTCTATAGATACATACATACGTAACTACATAGATACATAGATACATACATACATACATACATACATACATACATACATACATACATACATACATAGAGACAGGCACGCATGCACACACGCACACACACGCACATGTAGGCTTGCATATCTTCACAGCTGATGTGCGAAGACTTGTAGGTGAGGTGGACTTCTCCCTGTTGCAGGAGCCGACAACTGGACTGGACTCTGCGATCGCCAACAGCCTAATGACGACACTGACCAACTACGCTGAGCGGTCAGCAAAGACTGTGGTCACTACGATCCACCAGCCGTCCAGTCAGGTGTTCCACTTATTCAGCGATTTGCTTCTGCTCTGCAATGGAGAGGTCAGAAAACGATTATTACAAATGTTATAATTCATTACACTTATTTACAATTACAGCTAGTTACAGCTGTTATGAGTCACTGTTATGACTGAGCGACTGCGAATAAGCTGGCTCCCGTGACTAAGCTTTTTCATTGGGCGCTGTAGAAATCTTGAGCTTACGTTTACGATTACGAGTGTAGTTGTTAAAGTTAATTAACCTACTCAACCTCTGAGACTGATGTTGAGAAAAATGATTTTTTGGGTAAATTTAAACAATTTCTCAAGCCATTTGTTTAGCGTATTATTGTAAAGTCCACTAAGATACGTTACAGATTTGCATGTAAGGAAAACCACAAGATATCGATGATGCTCGATAGTACTATTACAAGAAAAATCAACAAAATTAAACACCTTTAAAACGCTTCCCTTGTAGGCTATAAATAATAAATCGCGTTTAGTCGTAGAGGGAAACTCCGCCACTGCCTTGTTTGGGGTAGTGCCACTCCCAAGCCTGGATAAAGAAGGAGGGCGACGGCAACTGCGTTTGATGCCATAAGCTGTCGTTAAACTGAGGAACTACTACTCGTAAAGGAACGAAATATCCTCCTTAAGTAACGTAAGATCGATGTGAACGACCCTTGAAGCCGCAAGATGTCGTCAAAACCTTGGCTACTATTACTACCACTAAAGTATCCCATATCCCACACGTGAGATGTAGTGGAGGCGCTAGTTTCCTTTACTTGGCCCTTGAGCCGGCAATGGACGAACCCCAAGGTCCTGAACACGGGCCAGTGAAACGCAGGACTTACCGTTTATTTCTCAGCTTACGCCGATGCCAAATTGTAAGCTTACTGCTTGATGACTTGCCCAGGGTCGTTACACGGAGTCATACCCACAGCCACGTTGACCAAACGCGTTACCGATAGACCACTGTACCTCACACAGCTCACTCAAAACTGAAAACATTTCTTTTCCAAAACTCCTATCCTGATTCTTCCTCTTCCCGTTATCATTCTTCTCGCTTCAATTTCAAACACCATCCACCAGAGCCGTCCGACTGTCTGACTGCCTGACTCCTGGATCTCGACCTGGAACCGAACCCTTTTGCCTATCGATTTTGTTTGACTGAGCGCCTGTGAATAAGCTGGTTCCCGCTACTTAGATTTCGTTGGGCGCTGTAGAATTCTCGAGATTACGATTACTACTACTACTAATACTTCAAAAATATCGACAAAATTAGACACCTTTAAAACACTTCGATGCTAAGCTATATATAATCATTAATCGCGTTCAATAGTATATCCTGTCAAGTTGTAGACATATGATGTGTGGTCGACGTGAACGTGCAGCCGCAAGATGTCATTAAACACTGGATAATATGACAAAAAAGACGTATAATGTGTGTTATAACGACTGCAAATTAATCGGGAATGCTTATTAGTCGACCCTTCCTAATTTCTCTTGGAAGTAATTAGAGTGTACACTGAGACAGTTGTGTCATCCGATTAATTAACTCCAAGCGACAAAAAATGGATTTAGTTTTCGAATTGCGATCATTATTTACGATAATTAGTCCTACACTTTTTTGCATCTGTTACGATTAAAGGCAGTTTTTACAAATAATTACGACTGTTACAAATGATAAGCTACAGTCTGTTACAATTAATTAATTTGTAACAATCTATTAAGGTTTGTACATTACTGTTGCTACAGTCATGACACCCAATGCTTTGTACTGGGCTTAATTAACGTAACTACAATTAATTGCGGTAATTAGACCTTACTTTTCCTCAACTGGCTTATCCGCCGTAGGCTGCCTCTCTGTCTTAGTGGACTGATCTTCTGGTTATTGACCTGAATGCGGATTAAATTTGATGCGCCATCGGTTGATGCCTTGTGCATTAGACGCCGGCGTTTTAGAAGTTTTTAATTAATAATTTGCAGGGCTTTTTTCTTTCAAAAAGGTTCCAGAACTGAACAATTATGGAATTTTGTGCAAAAATTTCATTATTTTTGTCAATCAATAAATACTGAAAACATTGTAAAGTTGCAAACACCGAAATTGAATTAAAATGAGTTACATTCTATTACATAACTAAAATAACCTAGTAACACAATTCTTTTATTAATAACAAAATTATTTTCTATTAGCCGAAAAAAGGTTCCGGAACGACGTTCCGGAGCGTTCCGTCTGAAAAAAGCACTGGTAATTTGACTTCGAAAGCATTTAAACAGGTTTCTGTTTACAGTGTTCATTTGGTCATTTGTTTTTAGGTTGCTTACTTTGGACCTGGAAGCGGCGTTACCAGTTTCTTTGAGAAGATAGACCTTTACTGCGATCCTCTCTACAACCCGGCTGACTTCATCCGTGAGTTAAATAATAATAATAATAATAATAATAATAATAATAATAATAATAATAATAATAATAATAATAATAATAATAATAATAATAATAATAATAATAATAATAACAGCAATAACAGTACTAATAATAATAATAACAGCAATAGTAGTAGTAGTAGTAGTAGTAATAATAATAATAATAATAATCCCTCTCTCTCTTTTTCTCCGGAAATTTTTGAGCATCCAAGGGATTATACTTACCTTGGTAAAAAAATAATTATAACAGCAATAATAATAATAATAATAACAATAATAATAATAATAACAACAATGATAATAATAACCAACTTCTAATGCGCCGGTGTCTAATGCACAATGCATCAACCGATGACACACCAAAACCAAGCCACAATCAGGTCGAGTTGTAAATTGGCTTGTAATTATCTGAATGTTTTGTTGGGTATACTATTGTTTGTACTGTTATTATTATTATTTCTGATTTATTCGGCGCCACTATCTAATGACTAATCATCAATCGATGACGCTGAGCAACTGTGAATGAAGGTCTTCTTCAAGGTTCCTACACAATAGTAGTCTCAGAGGAGACTCGAACCCGTGCTCTCCGCCTTACAAGCCGAGTGCTCTAACCAATCGGCTGCCCTGACCAACATACATCATCATCATAATCATCATCATCACCTTCGCCTGCATTTGGTCTCTCATCCATGTCGTGCTGCAATCAGTTTTAAAAAATACATACATTACCTACGGAAACAAAAATCTTAAAGGAAACGATAAGAAGAAAGAAATGAACTTATGGACAACGTCAACAACATTTTCATGTCGAAGACGTCAACGGCCTTAATTGCCATAAGATGTCGTTAAACCCATGGACAACAACAACATCATTATCATCATTATCATCATCGTCGTCATCATCATCATGTCATGAACCTCGTCGTTGTTCTTATCATCATCATCATCATTGTCATCATCATTAAAATCGTTGTTGTAGTAGTAGCAGTAATGGCAGCAACAATAGTAGTAGTGTTAGTAGTAGTAGTGTTAGTAGTAGTAGTAGTAGTAGTAGTAGTAGTAGTAGTAGTAGTAGTAGTAGTAGTAGTAGTGGTAGTAATGGCAGTGGTAGCAGTAGTCGCAGTAGTAGTAGTAGTAAAAGTAGCAGTAGTTGTTGTCATTATTGTTATTATCGTTGGTTACTTACAGTTGAAATGTTGAAGTCATCAACAGAAACCGCTGAACTAATCATCAAGACAGCCTACACATTGAGGTAGAACAACATCCCTTCCTCCGTTGCTTTCTTAGTTGTAACTGCTTTACTGTAATAGTAGTTTTAATTGTTATGGTAGTTCCATTTGTAATTGTCATTACAATCGTAGCTTGTAATTTGTATGTCGCATCTTACTGAGAGGATTAGGCTTATACCGGATTTTGCATAATCATTAGGTAACATTTTACATATGAATTAGGTAATATTTTGCAATGTTTTTAATGTAGACATGTGTCTGTTGATGAATATATAACGCCGGGAAAAAGCAGTTTAAAGGTGTCTAAGCACAACTTAATATTTATAAAGTGTAGTGTAAATATACACGTTTTTCTAAAGCGACCGTATGGCCTCGTCCTTCCTTATTTTTCAATGAATTAATGGGTCAAATCCTTTACCATCGCTGCCCTTTCGAATGGGCACCACGCCGTTTAACATCCCCGAGTACGGACCGTGCTAACCCCAGATTCAAATCTCTTAAATATAGCCACGATCGCTATGCAAACCGGCGTCCTCTCACCAGAGGCGCCTTGACGTAGGCTTCAACCGATGTAGCTAACCGGGCCAGTCACTAAGTCGCGGGAACCAGTATATTCAGAGCGTCTGCTTGTAGGGAAAGCGATGATTGGCCGGATGAACTGAAGGAGAAATTTGAGGCGCATCTACCTTCCTTACAGCCAAACGGAACAACTGCAGGTACGTCGGCCATTGGCGGCTCCAGGATTGCTTGCGTGGGGCGGCGGCAAGAGCATGTCCAGACATCATCATCATAACCATAACGATAATCATCGTTATCGCCTTCATCAGTCTCGTTTTCGTTATCATTTATTTTACATCATCATCATCATCATCATCATCATCCTCATCGTCGTTATCATCATCATGAACCTCGTCGTTGTTCTTATCATCATCGTCGTCATCATCATTAAAATCGTCGTTGTTGTAGCAGGACTAGTGGCAGCAACAGCAGTAATAGTAGTAGTAGTAGTAGTAAAAGTAGCAGTAGCTGTTGTCACTATTGTTACCACCACCACCACCATCATCATCATTATCATCATCGTCATCATCGTCACCAGTGCAGAAGCGATCGAATGAGTACAGTGACACAGAATCCGTCTGTTCAGGATTCGATGCCATCAACAAGGAGGGGCCGAACAACGACGAGATGCATAGCGGATCAGTAGCAACGTCATCGTCCACTTGGCCGTCCGGGTTTCGAACCCAATACATTGAGCTGACGAAGAGGTCATTCCGAAGGTCAAGGCATCGTTACCTGTCGCCCTCCATCATCCTCCAGCTCCTCTTCATCGCCGTCGTCGCTGGACTCGAGTGCTTCCAGATCGCAAACACCGAAAAAACGGCCCGGGATAAACTCGGAGCGGTTGGTCTTTTGTTACGGTCTACAGCCCATTGCTCAGTCGATGGACACATCGCGTGTCAACAGGCGCATTATTTACTTGCTTACCTACCTGCCTACTTACTTACTTCCTTGCTTGCTTTCTTGCTCCCTCTCTCTCTCTCTCTCTCCCTATCACCCTCTCTTTCTCTGTCTCTTTCTCTCTCTCTCACTCTCTCTATATGTATTTATGTATCTACGTATCTCTCTACCTACCTATCTATCTATCTATCTATCTATCTATCTATCTATCTATCTACCTATCTATCTATCTATCTATCTGTCTATCTATCTATCTATCTATCTATCTATCTATCTATCTATCTATCTATCTATCTATCTATCAATCTATCTATCTATCTACCTATCTATATCCATCCGTCCATCCATCCACCATCCAACCAACCATCCGTCCATCCATCCATCCATCCATCCAACCGTCCGTCCGTCCATCCGTCCTTCCGTCCGTCTGTCCATCCATCCGTCCATCCATCCATCCGTCCGTCCGTCCGTCCATCCGTCCGTCCGTCCATCCATCCATCTATCCATCCATTCATCCAACCAACCATCCATCCGTCCATCCATCATCCATCCATCCAACCGTCCGTCCATCCATCCATCTATCCAACCATCCACCGTCCGTCCGTCCATCCATAAATCTATCCAACCATCCATCTATCTAGTGCATTATCTTAGGCTAGGATTCGAACTCCAGGCGCCAAGAGCTAAGTCCTGATGGTCCTTGTCTCTTTGTTTCAGGTGTATTTCTCCTGCTCGCTCTTCGGATTCTTCCCAATGTACTTATCCGGCTTCTCAGGTATATTACACTACGTTACGCTACATAGGGTGCGATTATGCTACACTATTCCACACCACACTATAGTACACTGCACTATGTTACACTACACAGATCTATGCTACACTATACTAAACTATTTCATACTATCCGATTTCATACTACACTATTTCATACTACACTATTTCATACTACACTACATAATTCACTACACTATATTTCACGGCATTATGCTACGCTAATCCCCGCTTCTCTACACTATTCCACACTACACTACACTGCACTATTCCACACTACACAATTCAACACTACACTATTAAACGCTACGTTGCATTATAAGGCATTAAACTACACTGCACTATTTCACTCTACACTATTCCACACTTCACTACACTATTTCACACTATACTATTACACACTACACTATATCCACACTACACTACGCTGTACAATGCCACACTACATTATTCCTCACTACATTTCCAAAACGCACTACACTCGGCTACACTGTACTACGCTAATCGACAATGAAACTGACTGAATGATTGACTAACTGAACTGAATGAACGAACGAATGAATGAAGGAATGAAGGAACTTTAGATAGAAAGAATTAATACATTTGACAATTCGATTGATTGATTTTCCTGACAGTTATCGACGACGCTGGAGTTTTCTTGCGAGAGCGATCGGCGGGCATCTATCGCCTGAGCGCTTACTACCTAGCAACGGTTACCACGGAGACGCCGATGCTTGCTGCCTTGGTAACGGCCTATACTGTCATTACGTACTGGATGATTGGAATGACTCCCGCCGGCTTCAACTTCATCGTCTTCTATCTCGTTTTGATGATCCAGGCCTTCACGTCGCAGGTAAACATTCTGTTCACAACGCCAAAACAATACAATACAATAAAATGCAATACAATACAATGCAATAAAATACAATGCAATACAATACAATACAATGCAATGCGATGCAATACAATACACTACAATGCAATACAATGCAATGCAATACAATGCAGTACAATGCAACATAATGCAACACAGTACAATATAATACAATACATTGCAATGCGATGCAATACCATACAATACAATGCAATACAATGCAATGCAATACAATACAATACAATACAATACATTGCAATGCGATGCATTACCATACAATGCAATACAATGCAACACAATACAATACAATGCAATGCAATACAATGCAATACAATACAATACAATGCAACGCAATACTGTGCAATGCAATACAGTGCGATGCAATGCAATACAATGTGATGCAATACAGTGCAATGCAGGGGAATGCAATGCAAACTGGACAGGTTAGCAAAATGCAAACCTGGTTTAATTGCTTACTCCCTCTCTCACTCACTCAGTAACTCGCTCACTCGCTCATTCACTCACTCACTGATTTGAAACCACTTCATAGTAACCTATCTTTGCTGTTTCTGTCCAGAGCATCGGAATGTTGTTGGGAATAGCCATCAGCAACCGAACCGTCGCCGTTACACTCATTCAGTGCATTTTCGTTGCCTCTCTGCTCGCAGGTAACCTTCATCAAACATCTGTTTGAGGATTTATTTAGCGCACGACTGCAATCAGCGACTGTTTTGTGTTTTATTGTAACACAAAGTAATCTGCTTCTTTCTCACTCTTCAGTGTTCTTCCTCTAATCCTGTCTACCAATATCTTCTCCAGATGAGCTGGCTAAGAAGAATACTGGGCAGGAGCAGATGAGATAAGATCCGCAATGAGGTGACCCGGAGGGAGCTGGGACAGGAGAAGACATTGGTGGACAAGATTAGAGAAAGAAGACTGACTTGGTTTGGGCAGGTAACGAGGATGGACAGCGGAAGACTACCAGCCAGAGCACTCTATGGCCATGTGGAGGGAACACGGAGCCGAGGATGGCAGACAAAGATATGGATGGACAATGTGAAGGAAGATCTGGAAATCAAGGGTTTGGACATGAGAACTGCCACTCATACCATCAAGGATAGAACAAAGTGGTGACGCCCATTAAAACTGGCAGCCGTTGTGAAGGATCTCACCAATCGATTCATTGCAAAACGACCACTTGTCAAGGCCATTAAGGTCGCAATAGAAGAACGTGTACAGTTACAGTTACTTTACGTAATGTCAGGCGGGTAATTATCTGCCTCAGATAAAATTACTGCTTTGAAACAGAGAGTTGTTTATCCGATCCGATCTTATCTTTTAAAACATAGTGTGACCTGTAAATTAGTTTATTAGACATTTTGTACATACAAACCAACACATGTGCGCCGTCATAATAAAATAAATAAGAGACGCTATATAAATAGCCAGATAAATGCACACAGACAAAAAGACAAACAAGCTAACATTAACAACCGTCCGTCCACATATTCATACATATACACACACAAATACATATGTATGTTTATACATACATACATACATATATATATATATACATATACATTCACACATACATACATATATACATACACACACATAAATACATACATACATACATGTATACGTACATACATACATACATACACACATACATACAGACATACATGCATATATATACATACATACGCAAACATACATTTACTAACATACATACATACATATATACACACATACGTACGTACGTACAGTCGTAAATACATGCACAAATACATACACTTTCAAACATACACACATACATACATACAGCTACACGGTTATGTTGTACATTTTCTTTGTCAGCCGGATTTTATAACACTCACGCCCACAAGTGGTGGTTCTGGACTCGCTATCTGTCGTTCATCGGCTACTCATATTCCGCCTTGGCCGGCATAGAATTTCAAATAGGGGCCAAACTCAAGTACGTATGTCCTCAGCATTAGCATTAACCAATTAGGAAATTGCTTATGTTCAACTACTCATAATAAGATATTGTCAGGTATGATCGGGTATGGTATGGTAGGGTTAGGTAAATGTATGGAAATGATATGAGAATGTTAAGTAAAGGCTGGCTAAGTAAGTAAAAGTAAGGTAATATTAGCTAAGGTAAAGTAAGGTAATCGTAATCGTATCGTAATCGTAATCGTAATTCCGAGATTTCTACAGCGCCCAACGAAAGCCGCGCCGCAGGGACCAACTTATTCACAGGCGCTCAGTGAAAACAAAATCGATAGGCAGAAATGTCCGGTTATATGTCAAGATCCAAAAGTCAGACGGAGAGACCGCGTGACAGCTACGAGGAGGTGGTGTTTGGGGTTGGAGAGGTAAGATGAAATGAGTCAACAGAAAACAAGGTGATACAGAAAGGGTTCGGTTCCAGGTCGAGATTCAAGAGTCTGGCAGGCAGGCGGTCAGTCGGCTACGGTGGGTAGTGTTTGAAATTGGCTTTGCAGATAGATAAGGAGAAGAAGAAAAGTCGGTGATTGGACCCTAAACATCGTCGATTGCAGCTCCACCAAGCGGTTGGCATTTTCGGATGCACTGTACTTTAAGACCTTTGCTTTACCCGTTGCTATTTTCTTTTTCCTAGGTGCAATCCTCCTCATGCCACAATATTTCCGATTCCCTGCGCACAAAACGGTACGACATATTTTCCCGGATCCTTGCTCCTGAAAAGTGAATCTCTGGAAGTCTTTCCGATCTACGCGGGCGTTTTAGTTTTAATCGGAGTAACTATCGTCTGTCGCATTCTGGCGTACATCGTTCTGAGGTATTGTCGGAGACCAAAAACATAGAAGCATGCCTAATCTGTAGAGATATGCGCTACAAAAACAGGGCGACAAAAAGGAACAACCAAACCGATTGCAGCTTCACTCTGACGTAATCAGTCACGTGCGTAGATACAACCAATCAGGCTTTTCATAAGAAACTGCGTAAATGACAGGCAGAGACCTTCTACTCCGAATTGAGAAATCGCATTAAAGGAAAATGTAAATGTACATAATTTCTATAGCGACCGTATGGCCTTGACCCTGCTCTTTTTTCAATGAATTTATGGGGTGAGATCATTCCCCACCGCTGCCCGTTTGAATGGGTGCCACGCCATTTAAGGTCCCCGTGTACGAACCGTAGGCTTCTATCCCGAGTTTCAAATCTCTGAAATAAGCCACTACCGGTATTTGAACCGGAATCCTCACGCACAGAGGCTGCTTGACGTAAGCGTTAAACTATGTAGCTAAGCAGACCGGAAGTGACGTAAGATCGACGTCAACGGCCTTGGCAGCCATAAGATGTCGTTAAACATACGAAACTACTACTCAGAAGTTTCTGATTATAAGACACAATATATTCCGGTATTGCGCTAGCTGTTAGGATAAATATATAAATAACAATAGATATGTAAGTAATATATCTATATAAATATATAAATATATAGGTCTTAGGCTTATCCGTTGAACTACATGAGCGAGCGTGCTCTGTCGAAGGGGCTCAGAAAAGCTGTTCTAGCTAAACCTCGCCCCCATACGGTTTTAATCCAGTTGATCAAGTCTGCTTTTTGTATCGTCACTGCCCACACTTTCTCAGTAATGCCCAAGTTCAGACTGTTTCCAGGCTGTGGCTCCAGCAGTGGAAGTCGCTTTTGCATGTTGTATATCAACCATTTATTATTTATTTCTGGACTTGTGCGCGCCGACATTTGACATTGAAAGCACCCTTGAAGTAACCCTTGAAGTAACCTGCTACTGACGATGCTGTATAAATTGTCGTGATTACCATTACAATTACAATCAGCCAGGACTGACGGGCCTTGTACCCCGACACGGTGCATCGTCCTCTTGGAAGTGGTTCATACTGTGGATGTTGATGAAGTTTGGCAATTTTTTCAGGATGTTCAGACCCATTTATCGCGGTGTTTTTCAGCATTATCCACAGCCCGTTCAGGCCCCGACACCACTCCCCACATCATGATCTTTGTCGCTTGCTTCGCTGTCGGTAGGACCAACTTGGGACCATGTTGTTGGTTTGGCGGCGGCTCATATGTCTGAAGAAACTGTAAAATGGGTGAAAGTGCTTTCTTCAGAAAAGATTACACGCTCTCAGTTGTCTAAAGTCCACTGTTTGTGTTTGTGACAAGAAGTCAGCCGATCGTTAAAGTTCCTTGGCGACAACCTCGGGCTTTTGGATTTCGCCTAACTAGTTTGCCAACTGTTTAGCAGAATAACAGTCTGTTGTTACAACACTGGTAGAAAAACAAGCACAATGATCCCCCGCATATAGCTCAAAAATAGCCCAAACTCCATTAGAGAGTTTGAAAATGTGTCCAAAAGTGTACTCTAGGTCTGATTGCATTTGTAATTGTAATCACGACAATTTATATAGCATCCTCAGTAGCAAGCTACTTGAAGGGTGCTTTACAATGTCAAATGTCGGCGCGCACAATAATCTAACATTAAATGATAAATGATATACAAAATCCAAATCAAATACCTACACTAGAGTTAGACAGTAAACAGAAAATTTTAACTGTTAGTAGATGGGATCGCAACAGACTCTTTAAAACAAAGACAATGTATGGTGGCAAACGTTTGGTTCTGACTGTACAAATCTCGAGTTTACGATGACATTACTATCACGTTTTCAAATTGCCAATTTTATGGCTGGCACTTTTTGTGAAGTATTTTAAACACTTATTTTCTCCAGACACTGCTTGTCTCATAAATTTCTCCATTTTTCTGCAGATCGTGATTAAGCCTGCAAACGACTTTAATAAATGGCGACAACACTTCTTATCCACTATCACACAGGTCGATTTGTATCAGTTGCTACACTACTGCAAAGTGTACAGTGAATAAGTTCGTATTCGTAAGCGCGAGATTTCTACAGCACCCAACGAAAGCTAAGTCGTAGGAACCAGCTTATTTACAGGCGCTCAGTCAAAACAAAATCAATAGGCAGGAATGGTTCGGCTCCAGGTCAAGATACAAGAGTCAGGCAGGCAGACAGTCAGACAGTCAGAAGGCTATGGTGGATGGTATTTGCAATTGAACCAGAAAGAGGAACAAATTTTTACTGCCACAAAACCATCAATTCAGATTGTGATTTTTTTCAGACTATCCAGACATTTACATTAGTTTTTCTTGAAAAGGGGCTATACAGGTACATATTTCAAATTATAATTACAGTTGTATTTCTATTGGCAACATGCGAAACTGTTATTATTCCAATGCTTGGGTTGCTTCTTGGGTAGGCTGACTGGTTGTAAATTCATCATTTTCCAGTCGCCATTCCAACTTATTTTTAATAACTAATAGCTTGGAATTGATATCCGTAAGCAGCACATGAGTTTGTCAATTTCGAAGTGTATAACTTCCACTAATCAGCTGAGTTTTGACAAGCAGCTCTAAACATCCCGGTGATCACATGATCGTAAACCCAATTTTTCTGCCACCAATGACGTCATTTGATCAAGGGAGATCAAGCAAAAAGTCCAGATCTCTTCTTCCGTCAGACTGGATGCACCATCAAGGTTGATAAATATTGTCTCTGCTATCAATAAAGCCAGCGTCTGAGGAACGTATCGGTTTAAGAGGGCTTGCGAGATTGAAGCAAAGTCAATAAAGAGGGGGCCCGATCCGAGGAATGATTCAATGTGACGGATTCACGAAATGGTGCAAATATGAGGATTTGTATGTATGTATGTATGTATGTATGTATGTACATGTAGGTACTTGTATGTGTCTATGTATATATTTATGTATGTAAAGATGTATGTATGCATGTATGTATGTGTATGTATGTACATGTATGTACGTGTAAGAGTGTATGTATGTATATATGCATGTATGTATGCATATATGAATGTATTTATGTATGTATGCATGCATGTATGCTTGTGCATGTTTGTACGTGTATGTATGTATGTATTTATGTATGTACGTGTTTATGTGTATATACGTATATATGTATGTATGTATTTATGTATGTATGTGTGTATCTGGCTATTTACACAAGGCATTCTGATTACTTCAAGATGGTTCTAGACTAGAGCAAGGTTAGGACAATAGGGCAATGCCTCTGCCTGCTGTTGGGGCACTAACTGCATCAACCCAGACACCTTACGGTAAGTGGCTGATAACTTGGCTTAGACATCCAGATATTGTCGAGAAACATTTCGGTCTATCCTGCCAATGTCCAAAAGACCGGGCCTAAGAACAGCAAATGCTCCGGGGTTGATCAGATGTCGCGTCTTCTGGGCACCCGAGAGAGAGATAGACAGACAGACAGAGAGAGAGAGAGAGAAAGACAAAGAGAGAAAGAAAGAGAGAGAGAAAGAGGGAGAGAGAGAAAAAGAGAGAAAGAGAGAGAAAGAAAGAGAGAGAAAGAAAGAGAGAGAAATAGAGAGAGAGGAAGAGAGAGAAGGAGAGAGACAGACAGACAGAGAGTGTACAGTCGCAGATCTATCTGGGTCAGGTCAAAGGTCGATTGAGTGTCTCTTGAAAACAGCCGGGCCTACGACACAACAAGTTAGACAACACGACATTTCATAAGACTACATTACCAACTGTTACTACAGTACATTACCCACAACTAGCATAGCATTAAATACATTCTCACAGCTAGATGATAAGTTAGACAACATAGCATTTCATAGCACTACATTATCAACTGTTTCGACATTACATTACCCACAACTAGCATACCATTAAATATATTCTCAAAGCTGGATGACATAGCACTGCATTTACATTAGCATATGGACAAATGGCACAAATAGCATCATTACATTAGCCTACTTCCAGCTAGCGTAGAGGTGTTTCAACAGGTCGAAAGAAAAGATCTCTGCTGGCTCCAATTAGAACGAGACAGAGATAGTGGATGGGACATATACTGAGAGGTGATTCCCTCCTGAGAAATATCATAGAGGGAAGAATGGAAGGAAAGAAAAGAATTGGAAGACCTAGACAGATGCTACTAGACTGGATGATGGTGGGCGGATACAGTAAACTAAAGGAGGAGGCCCAACAACGTCAGGAATGGCTCCATTGGACATTCGAACCTGCCCGAGGGCAGAGAACTTGCAAAGCAGCAGAAGCAAGCATAGATTTATATAGCTTTACACAGTGCACCTTTTTCGGCTAACAAAAAATAATTTAGCTTATAATAAAAGAATTGTGTTACAAAGTTATTTTAATTATGTAATAATATGTTGCTTATTTTAATTCAATTTCAGTGTTTACAACTTTACATTGTTTTCAGTGTTTATCGATTGATAAAAATAATGAACTTTTAGCACAAAATTCCATAATTGTTCAATTCCGGAACCTTTTTTTCTATAAAAAGCACTGGCTTTACAATTCCTCAGTCTACATACATCTTGCATAATTCATTACATTGCAGACGGTCAGTTGGAGACTTAAAGGAATCTACAGCGTGTGTTAGAGCGCCATCTATTTGTTGTTTTTAAGCATAGGCCTCGAAGCCTGCGACAGACGATAGCTGTGACTAGGTGTGGTCCAGTTGTTCAATTTCAAGAGCAAGCAAGACCGAGTATCAACTCCCAGTCCACTTCGTGGTACATAAACAACAACTAGTGCGGTTGACCCAGAGAAGTTTGGAACTGTTTGCGTGCTTTTCCGCTGCAGATGTTACAGAATTGGCGCAGTTGGGGGGATACTCTTTGGCAAGAAGGTCTTTGTGAACAGATAGGCTGTTTTGAGAAATACTTTGTTGCTCAGTCGTCGTGTAGTTGGTTTCGCGAAGCTTTATTTTCTAGTGTTTGGGAATTTGTATTTATATTTATATGTGCAACCTGCCTGGCTGTTTTCAAGAAGCTTCGATTTCCTAGCGGAATTCGCAGAACTCAGGCTTTACAAGTTTATTGAATAGCTGACGCCCAAGTTCAATTTTGAATGCGTTTGTAAAAGAATTTGTGCACTGTGCCTGAAATTTCAGTAAGTATCGTTTTCCTAGCGGAACCTAAAGTACTGTACGCCCAAACTTAAGGATTACTTCGTATCTTTCCCCAAGTACGACTTTCAACGTGTTAGCAAAAATCGGATTTGAAACGGATTTGTGCAATATGGCTTGAAAGATTAAAGGAAGCATCGTTTTCTTACCGAAACCTAAAGAACTTTTTAGCATAAAAGTACAATTCACAGCTTACCGCAAGTTCCGCTTGAAGAGTCGTTTAATACCTTATCAGAACTGAGAAAATATCGGAACTTTACACGAATTTGTGCAACCTGCCTGGACGATTCTAAGGAAGCACAATTTCCCTGACCTAGGAGAACCGAAAACTGTAAATTAAAAGTTTAATTCATAGCTTACCTGCAAAGTTCAACTTGGATTGTGTTAGGAATATCTTAGCGTAGCTTGAAACGAACAGAGATATCGTTAACTTCTTGGAGTCCTTCTGATATCGTCTTCGGCTGACAAGAATGCCGACTTACGGGTCTTGCGAGCAGACGGCTATGGAAAGGGTCTATGGGTCGACAAACCCTTCAGCCGACCTTCGACCTCTGTCGTGCACACTCTTCCCCGAGAAGGACGGCGAAAGGTGAGCCCGAAGTTTAATTTTATTTAAACCACATTTGGTTTATTAATCAAAAATCATTAGATGTGAAAGGGAAATGTACATGTAAAATGTAAGTGTTTCTATAGCGACCTTATGGCCTCGACCTTGCTCATTTTTCAACAAGTTTATCGGGTGAGAGTACATTACCATTAACATTACAGTCGTACGATTACAGCATGCGGTTGTACAGGAAGTAACATCAATGGCCAGTTTCATAAATACCAGTAATTTTAATTTAATATCAGTTTAAAGAAATCTTCCTAGATTTGGAACCTACAGGAATTCGACTACCTAAAAGAATACTACCTGGCATCACCAATGGATTATGTTTCTCATTACGATTTCTCATTATCGTTCATCGACTGATGCCTTAGGTATTATGATAACGGCGCCATAGAAGTCATTAGATTAGATTAGATTTGCGATGTGTGATAGTCAGTCCGGTAGTTCGTGTACTGTACTGTCAATCCAGAGGTCACGGGTTCAAATACCCAAAAGGTCAAAAAGATAATTCAGGATGTTTCCACTAGATCTCCTTAGCTATAAACTCAGCTACGAAATGAGTATATCGACTGTACACTGTCGGTGGGAGGATCAGATGTATAGGCCATCATGATATGGATACTATAAAATTATTCCAATATTTCTGGTTACTGTTTCCCAATGTCCGGCTTCAGTGTGCACTTCTGAACTTTGTAAGGAGGGTATCTTCAAATTGGTGTGGTATTGTATTTTTTGTTTTGCATTGCATTATAGTGTATTGCGTTGCATTGTATTGTATTGCATTGTAGTGCATTGTATTGCATTGTATTGTATTGTATTGCATTGTATTGTATTGCAGTGCATTGTATTGTGTTGCATTGTATTGCATTGCATTGTATTGTATTAAATAGTATTGGATTGTATTTAATTGCATGGTATTGCAATGCATTGCATTGTATTGCATTTGTGTTTTGGAATGCATTGTATTGTATTGTATTGCATTATATTGCTTTGAATTGCATGGATTGTATTGCACTGAAATGAATGGAATTGTATTGCATTGAATAGCATTGTATTGCATTGTATTATACTTAATTGTATTGTATGAAGCACCAGTGTAATTATAACGTGCTATGAAGTAAATAAGAGACAAAAATATGTTTCATGTTGCGTTTCAGCGTTCCGGTGTTCCAGAACGGAACCGGTGGAACTGTGGTCCAGCCGAAGGCGCGCTCAAGCGAAACGAAGCTCGTCTTCAAGGACGTTTGCGTCACCTTCGACCAGACCACGATACTCAAGGACGTTTCGGGAGTGGCAAAGAGTGGCGAGATTCTCGCCATTCTTGGTCCAAGTGGTACATACCTCTTACAATTGATCATATAAATCAGATTCATGGTACAAGATGATGACGACGACAACGTTAATGATGTCGGTGACAATTATGATGACGTCAGCGATTATTATGATGATGGTGATGGCGGTGGTGGTGGTGGTGATGATGATGATGATGACCACGACGGCGACGATGATGATGACAACGACGACGACAATTGGTGGCGTTTTTGTTAACGGCAATCTAGAATAAATTTAATAATTATTTAAAGTTTAAATATGTTATTAGCATACAATGTCATAATTCAACATACATCGCAACCTTAACGATGAATTGAGTGATATTTTACAGCAACACTCTCATTCAATGGTAATAATAATGCTTTGTTATATTATTTTATCGAACTCTTTAAAAAGGTGTCGTGAAGTCACAAACACAAACTACTCAATCACAAACCAAATATAAAAAAATACGAAGAATGTAATGATTAATTATTTAACAAAGTGAAATACTGATATGGAATTTAATATTCTATTCTATTGTTACTGAACTACCAAAACAGGCGCCGGAAAGTCGACACTGCTGAACGTTTTGACTGGGCGACTAGTGGCGACATCTGGCCGAGTAACTCTTGATGGGCAGTTAGTGACGCGTCACTTGCGCCGTAGGATCGCCTACGTTCACCAACAGGACATATTCTACCCCGGACTAACTCTCAAGGAAACCCTTAAGGTATGTGGTCCCGAGTTCTACCCTCACACGCCTTCAAGGATACCCTTCTGAATCAGTAATGTTACTCTGTCAGGTTAATGGACGTATGCCCCTATTGCTCTCCGCCAGCTACGGACCATTCCTAAACTACACGTGTTGTTCTTTTATTAATCGCTAGATGGCGTTCGCCATCACGCGCATGTTTTTCTCATAAGTATTCGCCAGGTGGCGCCAGAGTTTGGCTTCACATACAGCCGGTGACGCACGCAAACATCTAAGGCTATTAATGCATAGATACTTGTTATATATAGGCCTGTATATGCATTTGAAATGTATATTTATGTGTTTTATACAGATGCGTAAATTTAATTTATGTTTATTATTTGTAATCAGTTTACAGGGATGCTACGTCTGCCCGAATCCATGACGCACGAACAGAAACGCCAACGAGTTCAAGAAGTCGTTGATATGCTAGAGCTAAATAAATGTCTCGGAACAAGTACGTATGATTTAGACCTAATCTAATCACGTCGAAAATAAATAAATAAATAATTAGAAGAATGAATGAATGAATTAGTGAATTAAATTATTCAAGCATAAGGCACGCAACCTCTTTTAAGCCACGTATTGACGTCAAGTTAGACGTCTGCGGCCTTGACAGCCACAAGATGTCCTTAAACCTTGGATATTACTGCAGGAGATACTAACCTGCAGTTAGACCTCGTTAAAAAGCTTTATTTTTAAGCTAAATATTCAACAGTCGCGCTTAATCGTGGCACTGATGCGGTGTAACGCGGGTAAATCGATGTCAACGGACTTGGCAATGGTGAGATGTCGCTATAAACACTGGTAATACGGAAAACATATCGGGCTTTGTTTAGACACCTATAAATTGATTTTCCAGACGCTATATATTCTTCAATGTCGTTCAGTCGCTTATGGAAACTCCTACACTGCCTTGTTTCGGGGTATTGCCAGTCCCGAGCCTTAATGAAAGAGGAGGGCGACGGCAAAGGCATTTGATGACATAAGCTATCGTTAAACTGAGGAACTACTAATCGCTTATGATGATCATCCGGTTCTCGAGTTCACTGCAACATGATGTATGGTAGACATCAACGGTCATACAAGCCACAAGCCTTTAATCAAAGGAAAAAATACTTCATTTAGCTACATTAAAAATCGTGTTTTCCCGACATTATATGAGTGTCATATTCGTTCAATCTGCATGTGATATGAAATGCAAGCCCAAGAGTGAAAATTGTAAAAAATTTGATACCGCCGCCAACGGCCATTGATGCCATAAGATGTCGCTAAACACTTGAAACGACGTCGTACGCAAACAAAATTAGACACCTTTAAAATGCTTTTATGTAGGCAATATTTGCATCAAACGCACAAGAACGTGAGTCTAATAAAATTTTCCTATCGAAGTCAGCGGCCTCAGTCGTTAAACTTTGGGAGCCTGTCGCGAGCTAGTCGCAAAGTCAGAGTTCAGAAATAAGTCAACACAATAACTTTTCACGCGTTTCTTCTTCTCGTTGTGCAATCTCAAACCGCCATAACTGGAGTCTCCCCCTGGACTGTTAACTTGCCCCTTGTATATGAAATTTAGTAAGTAAGTGGGACCTGCACACCCATTGGTCCTGACAGAGCCAACCAATCACGATTCAAGATAAACTGCCCTGGCAGCCGTAAGATTTCGTTTACACTGGAAACTAGGAGTAGTAAAAGCCACGTGCTTCTCTTGTCTTGTCTAGAAATGGGTGGAACTTTTGACGCGGGACTCTCGGGAGGAGAACGAAAACGCGCTACCATCGCATGCGAACTCCTCACGAATCCGAAAATTCTTGTCTTGGATGTAAGTATTTTTAGATATAGTGGTAACAGAACATCTGTACAGTCTCATAATACATCTAGAACGGCCGCTACTCGTCAAGTTATCATCATATCATGATCATCATCATCATCATGATCATCATCATTAATATCATCATCATCATCATCATCATCATCGTCATCATCATCATCATCATCACGGCTACTACTACCACTACTACCATTACTTATACTACTGTTACTAATACCACAACTACTACTACCACTACGACTACTACTACTACTATTATTATTATTATTACTATTTTTTAGTATTAAATATAATTTGTGGCAGGAGCCAACATCGGGGTTGGATTCAGCGATTGCGTCGAGTCTGATGTCAGCATTGACGGACTACGCGAGGAGGTTGCAGAAGACGGTCGTAACGACGATCCATCAGCCGTCCAGCCAGATCTTCCATCAATTCTCCAACATCCTTCTTCTGACCGACGGACAGGTAAGATGCCCCTGTTCGGCGCTTACTCGGGTAAGGGGCGTGGTCATTGACTGCGAGGTAATATTGTGCATTGTAGGATGGGGTATGGTATGTTGTGGTATGGTATGGTGTGGCATGGCATGGTATGAAATGGAATGGTATGGGTAAGGTAAGTTAAGGTAATAAAGGTAAGTGTTTAATCTTTTCGATAGGTAGCGTACTAAGGATCTGAAATGTTTATTCTATTCGACAGGTGGCATATTATGGGTTCAAGTGTTCATTCTATTTGATAGGTGGCGTATTACGGGCCGAGGAGTAAAATCGTCGATCATTTCGCTAATATTGGTCTAAAGTGCGATCCTCATTACAATCCAGCTGACTTTGTGCGTAAGTGTTCAGCTCTTTGTGTTTCTTTCTCATTCTTTCAGTTCTTTCATTCATTCATTCATTCATTCTTTATTTATTTATTTATTTATTTATTTTTATTTATTTATTTTTAATTATTTATTTATTTACGTACTTATTTATTTATAACACCAAGTGCATATGATCTCTCGGGAACAAAAAATTGTTACCGAGGAGAGCTGAAACTGCCCTCGTCCCAACTGAGGTCTGTGTTTCAGTTGGTCCGAAATGCTGTTTTTTGATTGCTGCTTGTTTGCTTGTTTGTTTTTGTTTGTTTATTTGCTTATTTGTTTCGGTTTTATGTTTATTTATTCATATACTTATTATTTATTTATTTATTCATTCATTCATCCACTTTTCCTTCCATCGCAAGTAGTTATTAATATTTCTGCATTTATTAAGCGCTGCTATCTAATAGCTGAGCATCGATCAATGGCACTGAGCAACTGTGAATGAGGAACTTGTTTCCTACGCAGAAACCGTCTCAGAGGAGCACTGTCGAACCCGTACTTTGGAACCCGTACTCTGGAACCCGTACTCTCGAAATCGTACTTTCGAACCCGTACTCTCAAACTCATACTCTCGAACCCATACTCTCGAACTCATACTCTCGAACCCTTACTCACAAACCCGTACTCTCGAACTCGTACTCTCGAACCCGTACTCTCAAACTCATACTCTCGAACCCGTACTCTCAAACTCATACTCTCGAACCCGTACCCTCGAACCCGTACTCTCAAACTCGTACTCTCGAACACGTACTCTCAAACTCGTACTCTCGAACCCGTGCTCTCCGCGTTACAAGCCGAGTGATCCATCGTATGTTTCGGCTAGTAAGTAAGTGGTCTATGATAAAAGACAGATGGTTGTGTCTATGATTTCAGTGGAACAGCTGAAAGCAAGCCCAGAGACCATGGATAAGATCCTCGCTTCAGCTTTGGTCTTAAGGTAAGCGAATTAATCAATTAATAACTGAATGAATAAAACAATATTATTAATATGTAAACGTGTGAACACATGAATAAATTAATGTTAGTGAAAGATCTCGTGAATAAAAATGAATGCTGTAAATTTTCTTATGAAAGCTCCCGGCGTTTATTTGCAGAAATCGTTTTCAGCCCCTGGTTTAAAAAAACGCGTTATTTGTGCTTCTTTTTCACCCCGAATACCCCGAACAACCCCATTAAAACAGGTCTGTATGTCTTACCCAACTTCTGCTGCCACGTATGTGTGATATAGTCGTAGCATACGCACTAGTACCCATAATCTATCTGTCTGTCTGTCTGTCTGTCTGTCTGTCTGTCTGTCTGTCTATCTATTTATCTATAAATATATATATATATTTGTGTGTGTGAGTGTGCGTGTGTGTATGTGTGGAAGGGCGCTATATAAACGCTCAGAATGTATCAATGAATGAATGGATGATGAATGGAACGATGGATTGGTGGATGGATGGAAGGATGGGTTGATGAATGAATGGATGGTGAATTGATGGATGGATTTTGGGAAAGACAGACGGATGGATGGGTTGTTAGTGGGCGGATGGTTGGATGATGAATGGATAGATACAGGGGATGGATGAGTGGAAGGATGGATAAATGGATGGATGGATGGATGAGTGGGTGGTTAGTGGGTAGGTGGGTAGGTGGGAGTGGATGGATGGATGGATGGATGGATGGATAGATAGAAACAGCGGCAAGTCAAGGTTATGACGATCTGTGGCCCCTCTCTGGAGCGTTGTCGTTTCGACGACTTCACCAACCACTGCGGTCTTGGACACACCTCCAAGCTGTGTTAGCATTCTACGAGGCACCAATCTTGTTTTGCAGGGATACGAAGGATTGGCCAGCGGAGCTGAAGGACAACGGAGTGGAACCGACCCCTGGTCGTCGTCACGGTGGAATTGACGACTTTCAGAAGCACCCGAAGCAGAAGTGGAAGATGACCGGAAATGGATGGTTGACAAGGGCAACGAATACATCTCTGCTTCTCGAAGGTCAGTGACTTCTATAGCGCTGTTATCATAATGCATGAAGCATCAGTCGATGGTTGCTTCGAACGCTAGGATCTGTATCCACTGCATCGTTGAACTTTTAACTTTTTCTCCACCACGAGTTCAACAGTTGAGTAAATATATGCGCTCATGATGAAAAGAATTTGCTTAAATTCATTGTTATTTTTTCAATAACTGCTTATGTTTCTGACATCAAAATCGTTTACTCTACCTTGCCCTGCTTAATATTGACTTGCAATACATAGCCTTACCTTACTCTACCATACCTTATCATATCATATCATACCATATTATATCATACCATATCTTACCTTACCTTGCCTTACCTTACCTTGCCTTACCTGGCCTTACCTGGTCTTACCTGGCCTTACCATAAAACCCTACCATACATAAGCTTACCTTACCCATACCGTGCAATACCTTACCTTACCACTCGATGCCATACCATGCCATACCATATCTTACCATTCCTAACCACAACTTACCATACCTTGCCACACAATGCCTTGCCTTATTAGACAATGGAGTTATGTAATTACAGCATAACAAAACAGACTGTTCTTCCTCGCCTTACTTCAGCTCATCTTACCTTACATCATTAGAAATTAACAGAAAACAGAAAACTCAAATTAACTCCGCCTTATCTTACTTTACATCTATCCTCCAGATATGAATGCGCTACATAACTCAAAGAAATCGTTTCTTGCAGACGCGGAAAAAGGCGGCCTCCTGGAGAAGACCCCGGGTTCGAATTCGGATTCTGAAACCGATGAAGTCACCGTTGATGCTGGCGTCACATCTACCTTTGAGCCCAAGTGGCAGACAGGGTTCGTGACACAGTACACTACGCTGACGCGACGCGCATTCCTTCTGTCTAAGGGTCGATTCCTATCGCCGGTGAACATCTGCCAGATTTTCTGCATCGCTTTCGTCGCCAGCCTCGAATGGTTTCAGCTACCAAGGACGGAGGACAGAGCGAAGGACAAGCTGGGCATGGTAAGTCCTTAACTCACAATTGCTTGGCGCCATCGTTTGAAGCTAAGTCATTAGATAGTGGCGCCTAATAAATGCAGAAATAATAATAAATAATAATTCCGGGTTTGCCTATGGGGGTTCTGGGCCTGAGTTTCGAAGCGCCCACAGCAACCAGTTCCCAAGTGGCTTTTGATATTTCGTGAGGTAGAAACTGCGGTAGGTTCACAGAAGTAGGGGTACCTATGCGGTACCATCGTGAGAGATGTTTCCTGTGATTCGAAGCAGGGCCGTTTTAAGGTCGTCGTAGGCCCTAGGCACTCTCGCATTCGTAGGCCCCAACTGCCAACTCTACATTAGAGCTAAAAACATTCACATTATTTCTTCCCTTGCACTACTTTCAATTGAAAACGACTTAATGCGGGAAATGACATTTGAGGACATTATATGTGATTTTGCTAATGCAAAGAGACGCAAAGTTAACATAATGTAGCACAGCTTAACTTAAACTGTTTCAGTACAAACTTTAAGGTTACTAAATTTGTATTTCCTTTTTCTATTTTCGATTCAATCAATAATTTTTTTCAGTATCTCATTTTTGACTTTCGTAGGCCCCTATAAAGTTCGTAGACCCTAGGCAGAGTGAATTCTGTGCCTAATGGATAAGACGACCCTGACGGGAAGAGCCTTCGTGGCTGGTTCAAAATCAGAACGAGCAGTTCAGGAAACGGAAGTTCCTCTTGTTTGCTCCTGGTTGCACTTGTTTAGATCGGCTAGACAGCTGGGCAAACAATGCTTTGGAATGTGATAAGATATGGTAAGGCATAGTATGCCATGGTAAGATAAGGTATGGATAGGCAATGGTTTTTTCTAGAAAAAAGTTCCAGAACTGAACAATTATGGAATTTTGTGCTAAAATTTCATTATTTTTATCAATCAGTAAACACTGAAAACAATGTAAGTTGTAAGCACTGAAATTGAATTAAAATAAGTTACACTGTATTACATAAATAAAATAACTTAGTAACACAATTCTTTTGTTAATAACTAAATAATTTTTTATCAGCCGAAAAAAGGTGCCGGAACGCCATTCCGTAGTGTTCCGTCTGAAAAAAGCACTGTGGATAGATATCGCATGGTAAGGTGCGATGTGGTATGGTAAGGTATGGTAAGGTAAAGTAAGGTGCTTAAAAGACGCTATGTAAATACTCCTTGTGGCCACGAGCATACGACCATCATATTCCCTCTGTTGAGAATCTGATGCCTAAAATATTTATTACGAGGATGTTATATGCTTAGTTGAACTATTCACGTGTATGATTTGTGATATTTTTTCTTCGTGAAACATGTGCACCGATGTGCGATTAACTGCTGGTTTCTAATAAAGAACATACTTACTTACTTATATATGTTATTTGATAATTAAGTTACATTATAGTTCTTGGTGCTTATGTGTTATTTTATATATTTATATATTATATATAATTATATATATATAGGAAGAGAGATGAGGCAGACAGACAGACAGAGAGGCAGAGAGAAAGAGAAAGAGAAAGAGGAAGAAAGTCTTTTAAAAATTTGTTACACTAATCAAACATTTGTTAGGTATTAATTGGGTATTATTTGCGATATTGTGTTCTGTTTCAGATATTCTATACTATTGTGCAGCAGTCCTTCTACTTCAGTGGCTACGCGCTCTACTTGAGTACGTTTAATCTTACTTGAGTAAGATTAGTCCTACTTGAGTATGTTTAGTCCTACTTGAGTAAGATTAGTCCTACTTGAGTAAGATTAGTCCTACTTGAGTATGTTTAACTTGTGTAAGATTAGTCTTGATTGACATTGAAACAGTATTACAGCTATTCTCTTTTTTTTCAGATATTCTTTACAGTTCTGGAACACGCTTTCTTCTTCATGAACAACTCAATCTACTTGAGTATGTCTAGTTTTAGTCAATAGTATTCATGTCTGCAAGAAGCATGCTCTAACATCGAGCATGAATGGAGCTCTAACAGCCGAAACTAACAGCTTAACTGAACTGAGGATGTCGCTAACAGCCAAACAGTAGCAGCTAACAGCATCCGAATACCATACCATATCTCAACTTGCCTTACCTTACCATACATTATCATACCATACCATATCTTACCTTACCATACCATACCATGCCATATCTCGTCATAGCTCATCATAACATACCTTACATTACCTTACCATACCTTGCTATACTGTACCATACAACACCACATCTTACCATGCCATACCTAATAATACCATATCCTTACCATACCTTACCATACCTAACCATACAATATCTAACCATACCTTACCCATACCATACCTTACCCTACCAAGCAATGTCGTACTATATTATGCCATATCATATCTTGTCTTGCCTTATTAGAAAATAGAGTTATGCAATTACAGTAGAACAAAACAGATTTTGCTTTTCCTTCGCCTTGCTTCACCTTATCGTACATCATCTCATTATATGTTATGGCCCTACAAAATTATTAGAAAGCAGACTTCAACTTAACACTGACGTTAAGTCCATTTTTGCGTCAGAGTGTTTTGAGGAGAAACGGGTGTAGACTGGTTTTCATGCTACTTCTTTAATACTTTCCCAACTATAATTAAAATTAGACCTTCCGTGCCCACAGTGGAACGAAGAGGAAGCGGTCATTCATGTGTATTAAGTTTAAAAATGCATGCTTGGCTTTTAATGCTCAGAACACTGGCCTTTCATCATATCTTAATACTTTGCTGACTCCCTATCGCCCTCCCAGATTCTTGCGTTCTTCTGATACTCCAGTTTGCTGCAAGAACCTAGGTTCAGGACAATTGTAGGATCACGTGGCTTTAGCTGCTGTGCTCCTCGCATTCGGAATCGTCTACCACAAAAGACCCGACTCGCAAACTCGCTATCATCTTTTAAATCACTTGTTAAGACTCACTACTTCATCCTGGCTTTAGTATGATTCCATCTTGGCCCCTACCGAACATACATCCGCGCCTCAGATTCAGGTGTACTGACATTGCGCGCGCTACAAGTGTTTAAATAAATAATAAATAAATAAATTCCTACTTTTTGGACCTTGAACCGTAATGGATGAATCCAAAATCCTTCGACAGGGGCAGTGCAGCGCAGGACTCGTCGTGACCGGTATCAAATTCTACGGCTTGTGTGGTAGCATTGACAGTTGTGAGCGAACAACTTGTCTGAGTCGTTTCACAGAGAGTTCGCTGAGCAAGATCGAGCCGGCAATCGTCAGATTATAGGCCAAGCATGCTTTCGACAGACTACGACCAAAGAGTTGCAAAAAATTTCAGATTTAAATAAATTAGCATAATTTGCATGAACTTAGACAGTGTTGAACATACTTTTTGCAGTCTTCGACGATCACGGTGTCTTCATGAGAGAGAGATCCTCTGGAATTTACCGTCTGAGCGCTTATTACCTGTCGATAACCACCGCTGAGATACCGTTTGCCTTCGTCTTAGCGACCCTCCAACTGACCTTTGTCTACTGGGCGTCTGGACTGATGCCCCAGGTTCAACATTTCCTCGTTTTCTGGACGGTTCTTCTTCTCGTCGTACTCCTGTCTCAGGTAGGCAACTTACTCGTAATTGGCCCAGGCATGCCACGTACTAGTACGAGGAGTACTAGTACGAGGAGTACCAGTACTCCTGCCTTGAGTACTGCCTTGCTCTACTTCACCCCTTGCAATCTCTGCCCGGGGCTTTCACTCAAAACTAAAAATATACCT
The DNA here is from genome assembly GCA_964023275.1 of Norana najaformis. Classification (NCBI taxonomy): domain Eukaryota; kingdom Metazoa; phylum Annelida; class Clitellata; order Crassiclitellata; family Hormogastridae; genus Norana; species Norana najaformis. The sequence goes on along the minus strand of OZ029918.1, from coordinate 37,088,252 downwards.
CTTCCACAGATCCTATCCTGAATCCTCTTCTTCCACTTACCTATCCAGCAAATCCAGTTCCAAACACCATCCACCGTAGCCGCCCTTACTGCCTGTCTGCCTGATGCTTGGATCATAACCTGGAACCGTTTCTGACCCTCCTGCCTAACGATTTATTTGACTGAGCGCCTGTGAATAAGCTGGTTCCCGCGACTTAGCTTTTGTTGGGCGCTGTAGAAATCTCGAGCTTACGATTACTATTATCCTGCGATGCTCTGGCACAGTATACTATCCTAGTCTTTGCCTCACTTATCTACCCTACCATAACAAATCTAATCACATCTAATGTAACGAAACTTAAACGCCGTCTGTAAGGGTAAATTGCCCAACCTTGCCTTACCTTGTTTTAGACCTACATAACATTTCGTTGCCTTAGCTTACCTTGCCTTCCTTACCTTACCTTATCTCACTTTTCCATGCCTTACTGTGCCTTACTATACCTTCTCTTCCACTGCCTTATCTTTCATTATGATGGTGATGAGTTCTTTCCCCAAAGGCAGGTCCGCTGGCTTTATGCCACCCGGAGATGAGATGAGTGGGGTGGTTTCCCGTTGCCTCCTCTCAGATAAGGAGGTCCAAGGTCGCTACGCTGCGGCTTGATGCAGATTCGAACCCGCGACCTCGCGGCTACGAGACACAGACCATACCACTACACCACCGCATCCCATACTTTTATTATGAGAAATTGCATTTGTTTCTGTTTGACAGAGCCTTGGCTTTTTCTTTGGAACGGCGATACTGGACAAGACGAAGTCAATGACCGTGTCCGTTACGACAATGGTCATCTTCTCACTGACCGGTAAGTTGCACAACTACTTACTGCGTCTCTGCACTCGGAAGCTTCACATGGCGACGACCTTAGTTTACCAGGGCCGTTTTAAGGTCGTCGTAGGCCCTAGGCACTCTCGCATCCGTAGGCCCCAACTGCTAACTCTGCATTAGACCTAAACACATTCACATTATTTCTTGACGTCTATCTTCCCTTGCATTACTTTCAATAGAAAACGACTTAATGCGGGAAATGACATTTGAGGACATTATATGTTATTCTGCTGATGCAAAGAGCCGCAAAGTTAACATAATGTAGCACAGCTTAACTTAAACTGTTCAGTACAAATTTTAAGTTTATTATATTTGTATTTCCTTTTCCTATTTTCGGGTCAATCAATGAATTTATTTTTTCAATATCATTTTTGACTTTCGTAGGCCCCTATAAAGTTCGTAGGCCCTAGGCACAGTGACTACTGTGCCTAATGGATAAGACGGCCCTCTAGGTTAACTTTGCACGCATTTGACGTTTCATCGTCGGACTCTGCTTAAGTCGTCTAAAGTTTTAGAATGCTCTTACACGTTGCATGCGTTCTGTTAGCTCTTAGATGTCATTGGGATCTAAACTTGTCTAACTTGCTGACCCACAGTCGCCTGATTCTTGGTTTCCCTTGGCTAAAGGGTTTAACTTTGGTCTAGAAAGTAGGGTGTCCATTTTCTTTCCCTTCTTCTTCCCTTTGCCTAACAACTATTGCTGACTAATAGTATTACCAAGCTCATACTTTTGATTAATTACTAATAGGTGGTTCATTGGTTATCAACAAATAGCCTGCTGACCGTTAAACAGACGTTGGTTGTTGTTGACAGGTGATCTGTTGGTAAACAAGTGTTCAATTGATTCTGTCTACAGGTGGTTTTTACAACACTCACGTGCCTGATTGGTTCCTTTGGTCTCGCTACGTTTCCTTCGTCAGCTACGCGATGTCTGCCTTTGGTGACATTGAATTCACGCATGGCTACCCCATAAGGTAACTGTAAAACGTATGGGTTTTATATAGCGACCGTATGGCCTCGACCCTGCTCATTTTGCAATGAATTTATCAGGTGAGATCCTTCACCACTGCTGCCCGTTTGAATGGGCGCCACGCCTTTTAAGATCCCCGTGCACGGACCGTACTATCCCGAGATTTAAATCTTTGAAATAAGCCACGACCCGGACGCGAACCTGGGATCCTCACGCACAGAGGTTCCTTGGCGTACGCACTTACCGACGTAGCTAACTAGCCAAGTAGGCTGTGTCCCAAGAGACAGACTGTAATCGTAATCTCGAGATTTCTACAGCGTCCAACGAAAGCCAAGTCGCGAAACCAGCTCATTTCACAAGCACTCAGTCAAACAAAATCGAGAGGCAATTTAAGGGTTCGGTTCCAGGAGCCGGGCAGGCAGACAGTCGGACGGCTACGAGGAATGGTGTTTGAAATTGAAGCGAGAAGAGAGATAAGTGGAAGACTCAGACTCAGGATAAGATTTTGGAAAAGAAATGCTTTCAGTCTTGAGTGAAAGGCCAGCGCAGAAACTGAAAGAGGTGAAGTATTGGTAGTTCGTATGATGGATCAGATAATTGTCGTAATTCTGGTGGGAGTTTATTCCAGATGGGTGGGGCAGCTATGGCTATGGAGCGATTTCCAAATTTTAAGGATGAGGTGACGAGAGGGCGAAGAATGGTTAAGACAGACTGTTGGTCTAACGAATGGAGAAGAAGGATCACTGTGGCTGACCCCTACCCTAGGAGGGATTAATTCCGGCCAGAAAGAAGTAGGTCTAACGCAAAAAAATGTTGGAAATTTCTCAGTGCCATACAAAAGCTGCTTGAAGATCAACTTAATTACCGGCGCTATATGAAAATCGAGTCCACAGAAGCCTAGTTGCTGGGTCAGTTTAAGTGCCAGCTCAGGATCTGAATGATCAGGCCGGGGGAGACGGCGTGGCTGTGCTAAGATAGAAACTTTAGGAAAGCGATTGTGATGGTAATGGCCAGTGGTGTACATCGGATAAACTAGGCCCTATAAGAGTTTGAAAAGTTCTGCTTTAGTCTGAAGTGTAGGCCTAACACTCCAGGGGATCGTAATCGTAAACTCGAGATTTCAATCATTCATTCATCAATTCATTCATTCATCAATTCATTCATTTATCTGGTTTATTGATCCCAATTCAAAAAACGATACATGCTACAAGCATATACAAATGGCAGGGGTGCAAAAGGCACAACCAGAAGGAACAGAAGTTCCGCTTATTTAGGGTCATCTGTTACTTAGTAGCAGTGAGATGGCTATTAACATAGGCTATAAAACAACGTATCCTTTGTATTAACACAAAATCAGTAACTGTCAAAGAACAAAATGAAAAAGACAATATTCAACTTCAACTAAGCTGAAGTGCCTTAGTAACAAAGTCGTTAGGCAGTAGGGTTAGGAACAGTTCCAAGAGAAGAAGAGAGGCAGAAAGACAGGCAGGCAGATGAAAATCAAAGAAACTGGGGAGGGTCCAAAGAGCTGGATGGATGGGTGGATGGATAGAAATCAATCGACTGACGTGCAGATACCGTTGATTGTAACGATATATCGATCAACCAGTTTCGGTGAAGCTACAGTTTCGATAAATTTACAATTGACACACTGTTTAAACTGTCTGCGTGTGTTTGAACAGATGCAGTCCTGCAAACATGACTTCATTTCCGGAGTACTGCCTCAATGGTACGTCATTTCCGGGCGAGGTGTTTGTGAAAAGTTCAAACGTTCAAATATGTCCGTTCTACGCAGCCGTTCTCGTTCTTCTGGGTATTATTGTATTTCTACGAACGGTCACCTATATAATTCTCCGGTTCTTCAGAAGACCCAGGATCTGACAGTTTTAGCAACGTTTACCTAAAATTTGCTTCGTAATTTCGTGTTTGATTCGGATTTATTGCTCGTTATTTGGGGTTTTATTGTTAATTTCCACCAGTCTTATTAGCAGTAATTTATTTGTAGCAGAACTGGTTTTAAAATTTAAAAAATAGGGAATTGGCCAAACAGCGGCATATGTTGCAGCAAAATATTGTGATCGCAGATATATATAGGGCTTTTAAAAGTAAGAAAATTTACTAAGAGCCGCGTCAGATGTAAAGGTATGCTAGTTTTACATATTCGCCTATAGGACTTAAATAAACTGCAAGTGTTCTACTTTAATAAGCTTCTGTATTGAATTTGTAAGAGTAGTTTAATTTGGCCTCACTGACGTCTTTAATTAATTTACTGAGGACATTAACGTTTCTCGTTATGTAATAAATTTAGCTTTCACTACTGTTTTTACATGAATAAGCCTTTTACTAACAGAAAATCACCGAGGTATGGTACAAGCTGTTAAGTGAAAAAAAATAATTTCAATCGGTAAAATATAGTGGGCTTTATTTTAGAGAATTATGAAAATGCTTTTAATTCTCGTGCAAATGTTAAAACTGTTGGCCCCAACACATGAATGCTTTCAGGGTTGGCTTACAACATAAATCATACCATGGCCAGGACCCAAAACATCTACTTCAAGGTGCTAGAGGATTTGGAGAATGAGTGGGTTTTAGATTACAAGAAGTTGTACTAGGCCTACTATTGTCAACAAGTATAAAAAAACAAAGAAAAGAAGAAAGGAAAGTGTTTTGTGCAGTACAGGACTTGACCGTGAAAAAAGAGGTATCATTGCAGTGTTCTCTATGATCATAGAAGAACACGAACTGAAAAGCAGCAGAGCTTGAGTGATGCCTAACCATTCAAAATCATTTTGGAAACTTTCAGAGTTTGAAAAATTATTAGTCACCGAAAAACATGTAAGGGTTTGCTGGGCGAACCTAACAGGAAGAATAGTAAGAGTAAGTCATCCAATTTCTGCATTTATTATTTAGACAATAACATGAAAAGGACTTCAAACCACAACAATATTGTGTTGTTGTGCAACAACACAATAATGGTGCTTCAACAAAATCATATTATACACATGATGTGATCGAATAAATTTGCCAAGGACTTATGCAAACAGTAACTTATTTTTTCCGGATGAGCATGCGACAGACACAACACCTACGCCAATAAAAATCATTTCTGACTTCAGTCCGATGGTTAAAAAAAAATAAAATTACTTTAAAAAATAACACTCAAATATAACAAATATGCCTAAAATTAATATTAAATAAGACCCGACATCAACAAACATAAACATAACTGACGGACGTCCACGAACGTTACAAGTCGCCGCAATCGATAAATTACAATAAATTTACGAATACTGAGAGCAAGTAGACAAAAAGAGAGAAAAAGAAATAGACGAGACAAGAGGGAAGAAAAGTACTCCACTTTGGGTCAGTGAGATACCAGGTAGAGCTTGAGTGCTTTTGGCAGCGGCAATGTCTGGATATCTTCGAAACGTCGTTGGCTGAGTTGTTTGCGGATGACACGTCGACTTAGTTCCATCAGGGACAGGGGTTCAGCTACAAAAGAAATCAGAACCAACTTCTACGATCTTGCATAGTAGTAGTGTTAATAAAAATAGGAATAAAAATAATAGACAAAAATAATACAGCAGTAGTATTTGATACAAATATGACACCTATGTTTTCAAATGAATTTGCAGTTCCAATATCCTTTGTCTCTTCAAGAACTTGACAAGTTTTACCATTCCATATAATGTTATTTATAATCTGTAAATTGTTTCAAATCCTCCGGGGCCCTTTCAAGATTTCTAGAGTTTAGATTCCGAGTAAATATGATGGGGACTACTATCAAATATGACGGTTTTCAGCATTTCACATTCCATGGCAAACAAAAAAATCACATGCACCTAGGTGTCTAAAACTATCTGCCATTGATTATCATTGGGGCTTATTATCAAAACTCAACCAACTTTTCATTAACAATTCATATTTTAAATTATCAAGACTGCCTGTATTTGGCAATTATTGTCTCTGATTAAGAAAATAATTAGAAATTTTGATATTGGCCAAAACCTGATGAAATTGCATTATTTTACTACCGCTAAAAAATTAAGTTTACTTACGATCTAATCCTCCGATGTATTTCATTTTTATTTCGCAGTGGCCCCAAACAGCACTAACTATTGGAAACAGTTTTCGTCCTTTAAGTCCCCGAAACGCGACTCCGAGGTATTTCCTGTCAACCATGAAACTCAGAGTTCCCTCGTCCATGTCAAGTATGACTAAAAACGTGTCAGGCACCACAAAGTTCGAGTTGACGTCCGTCTGCGGATAGATGCAGTCGGGGCTAATTTTCGAGTTGTGATAGAGTTTGTTGCGGCCAAGATCCCAACCCCACGACTCCGCGTTGCTACCGACGAGTGACTGGTATCCGACGCAGTGAAGCGGGGCGTCCTTCGTTGCTACGCCGACAACTGCGTGTGTTCCACGCTGGCGAGCATTCCACTGGATCTCCCATACGTGGAGGCCTCGACTGTATCCAACCTTTCCACGGATACAGTCTGTGCTTTGTGCGACGGGATGTCGGTGTATGACGAGCTCGTCGTCATCCTTGATGAAGATGTTTAGGGAGCGGTCTTCTGCATTCCAGCCGTTTTTCAGCTGGATGTCTTTGGGTGCAGGTGACATCTCGAGGAGAGCATTGAGGCGAAGTGGTTTCTGAAGATCTGGGTTGTAGACGAGGTTGTGGTGTGCGAGGAACGGGTGGAAAGCAGGCTCGCGTAAGATGGTCTTGATGCCGCCCGAAACTTTCTGACCCATTTTTACCGGCATGAATGCACAGTTAGTCTGTTAACTCAGTGGCAGACAAATCCAGAAACTTATGAAGTGCGATTTAGTTGAAGCGAAATCCTGATGCAATGAATATAAAAGTTCCTGCAATAGCACACAACATGAGTTTAAGAAAACAGCTGACAAGAAAGGTGTTCAGGCAACATTTTGAAAAATTAGAAAGTACTTCACAATGTTGCATGACAAAATGTGCATGAATAGATCTGGAAATTCTGATTTCCTGCTTAATCTGTTACCTGCACAAGCATATGAATCTGAAAATCAGATGGAATTTATGGTGGGCATGGTAGCCATTTGGATAGAGCGATTGGCTTGTAATGTGGAAAGTATGGGTACGAGCCATCCCTTAGACAGTTACTGTATAGGGACCTTGAGCAAGTCCTTCACTCACAACTGCTTTGCGCCTCAGAGTCAGATTTACTGACCTTGCACGCATAATAAATGCAATAATAATAATAACAATGATAAAATCAAATTCAAACGATTTCAAGAGCTTTCGTTGGGACCTGGAAACAAATTAACACATTCAGGTGTTTCCCAGTTCATACTGCAAGGTAATATATGCAGATAAAATCAGCGGCAATCATCATATCTAAGATGATGGCCACCAAGGTTTCACAGTTGGACTCATCTGTGCTCATCTGCAATGGTGATGATTTGGAAGTGTTTAACAAATGGAATAAATTAGCATGCTGGACATCTTTTATCGTGTAATTTCTTGCTCTGAAATAATATTCCACTCAAAGCTCACTAATCGTAATTGTAAGCTCGAGATTTCTACAGCGCCCAATTAAAGCTAAGTCGCAGGAATCAGCTAAATCAGGCGCTCAGTCAAAACAAAACTGATAAGCAGGAAGGGTCTGGTTCCAGGTCAAGAGCCAACAGTCAGGCAGGCAAGCAGGCACTCCAACAGACGGGTATGGTGGATGGTCTGGCGGGACTTGGCTAACTCGTTTAATGCCTTTCAGAAGACTGACCTCACATCCTGTACATTGGAAAGAACCTGATAAATGGTATCCTTTTCCGACCCTCCTCAGAACACCCACGTTCCAACATGTGCCCTCATCCCAACAAGATGCACACACATGCACAGATGGGCAAATAATAGCAATGAACATCCTGTGAATAACCCCAGTCATTGCCCCAAACACAGTTCCGTTCCGGATGAATGAACAGGTCAGTATCCGTGGCCCCATCAATTATCATCCCCTTATATCTCTTTCCCCGCTGTTGGGGATCTGTTCTTTCCCATCACGGCCTCTAGTCAATTCCTGTACAGAATGTCCTTCAAAGACCACGTACAAACAAAAGTGACCTACAAGTCTCTTACATCATGTTACACCTTGACACGAAACTCTATTGTTAAGGTATTTCATTTTAACTTGATTTATTTTATTTATTTATATTTATTTTTGTTATTCAAAGCACTTAATACCAGTGTAGTTCAACAAATCTGAAATCTGAGGTACTATTCTCCAAACTTCGGACATGTACCCCACGAAGGAGGCACAAGCCCCATTGTTCCCCGCTTGCTTAACCAAGCTCACAGATTCCGGTACCACTATGTCAGTGGGTCACGGCACACAAAGGCCTGTACTGAAAAAGCCATCTGTTAATGACAGAGTGTAAACAGATACTGTCAACAGAACGACTGACAAGTGATGCTATCCCTTGTGCTGTGGGCTACACTGCAGAGCCCATCGTTACTAAGCTATGACTAAAGCGGACAAGAATGTAATTCTCTCATCCGATATTGAGAATCTTCAAGCTCATCACCAATCAACTAGAGCACAGTCACCCCACCACTCCCTTGCAACAGCAGGCTCTTATAAGCGCTGTTAAATGCTCTTAAGGGCGCTATATAAATGCTCAGATAAATACATGTGAACATTATTATCCTTTGCCATATTAAATGGTTACGAATTTCGGTAAACAGCTGAACCTGACAGAGCTGTACTTGTCCATGTGTCCAGGACTGGAAGTCGTCCTTTGTCCAACGCATACTATTATTTCTGAATTTATTAAGCACCACTATCCAATGGCTAAGCATCAATCGATGGTACTGAGCAATTGTGAGTGAAGAACTTGCTCAAGATCCGTACACAGTAACCATTTCAGGTGAGGCTCGAACTCGTACTCTCCGTGTTACAAGCCGAGTACTTTAACCAGTAAACCATCATGTCCCACAATGAATATTGACAAAAGAGATGTGTAACAACTTATCCAGCCTTAAATTTCACTCTATTCCAAAATCACATATTATTCAACCAAGAAATATTTACCCAAAACGAAAAGATCTCTAACGCAACTCAGTTTCCAGTATCTACTGCTCACACTATTACTAAACGAAATACTCCTTTATCTGACAATCCACCAACTTAAATAGCCTTGTGCGAATTCACTGAACTAAGGAGCAGAACCATTTATACAGTTCAGACACACAACATTTATCGATAAAACGACTAACTTAAACGAACTGTTTATCAGTAAGTTCACGTAATCACTAATAGACACATCAAACCGCCAAAAGAACGCCTTCAACACATGTACATCGCTGTGATTCTCCGCAGTCGTGTGTCGGAAACGATGACTCCGTAGTTACGAAGAGTCATAAAACAATCGAAAACAGAAACTACTTGCTGTGAATGAATGAATCAAAGTCGTTACGTAAACACCAGAACCCAGTGACGGCTGAGTTCAGCCCTACTCGTTCGCACACAAAGGCGCTCGTAACAACAAAGCCAGTTCCAAGTAACCAAAATCCGGGCCGCGCCGACACACACAAAACAAAAAGACTATGATCTACGAGAACTGGCCGTCGAGGCTCGATTAGACTAAGCAAGAAATTCTGTTTGTGGCAAATGCCGAAAAGACGTCATCAGATAAATATAGACCGGCCCTCGCAAGCCTCAGATAGCCAACTAGTAAATGCACGTTTATAACTAGCCGCGTGTACATGTTAAGGAAATGAGTCGGCGTTCGTTTACAACACCACCCGCTGCCTGCAACGAGATCCGCCACACGGTAGGAATTCGCCTCATGAATAATGTGAGACTTTTCTGCCGGTTGGGCGCACATTAAGACGGGTCAGTCAGTACAAGGGTTAGCAGTTCAAATCTTGATTTGAATATAAAGTATTCAAAAAACTCAGCGCAACATATTCAGTGCTGGGTTACATTTGAATTTTGATCTGTGCTTAGAACAGTCGCAAAGATATCTGTGCAAGTCAGTCGATGCTCGGTCTATAAGGTTGAATTTTGATCTGGGTATAAAATTTTCACTGAGAGATCTGTTCAAGTCAGTCAGTGTTGGGTTACAAGTTTCAGTTTTGCTCAGTAAGGCTTTTACAGAAACATACTGGGATTATAAACTGGATTTATAAGTGAACATTATGATTAGATCAAGTTTTTATTAAGACAGTCACACTTTAGTGAATAAAATCAAATTTTAATAGACATGCACTTCTACCTTAACTATCAAGTTACATAAGCAGTACCAACAGGACCACCTTACCTTATCATCATCTTTTTAACACCAGGATGTCTCAGTCTGTTAAAAAGTGTAGGCCACTTTGTCTACATAGTTTTTTGAGCTGAGTTTCCTACATTAATACCGCTGTTTTTGCAACAAACTGTGGACATGCACAAGTGTAGAATTCTGCTGTACAAGTTCACTGTATTGTAATCATAACTTTAAACTCAAGATTTCTACAGCGTCCAATGAAAGCAAAGTTGTGGAAACCAGCTTATTCATAGGCACTCAGTCAAAACAAAATCGATAGGCATGAAGGGCTTGGTTCCAGGTCAAAATCCAAGAGGCAGGCAGGTATGTGGTCTCTAGCCTTCTTACATTTATAGAGAACCTTAAGTAATCAAACGTAATAAGTATGGGTTGTATGCTCATAACAGCTGAATCTGGTCACAGGAAACCCAGTCTGGATGTAACTGTATAAGAATGGTTCAGTGCAATTGTAAACCCTCTCCTGGAGTTTCCCAGCCCTGATCCCAGTACACAGGAATCGGTCCTCAATTGGCTCACGTCTCAATACAAGGCAATGACCACCATATTCCAAGCATGTCGAAGACTTTCTACTTACTTTGACATGCTTGTAAAAAAAACTTTGCCACTATTACGACCCTTCCAAAGAGGCACTGAGCTAGGAATGACGAGCCATGTCGGTACTGGAATAGTGACTGCGTATAAATGCTGCCCAGTGGTTTGAAAGATCGAGGGTTGCTCGCCCGTTACCCAGAGAATTCGTACCATGCTTAAAGATCTTCATTCTTGTCAAACCTTTGTTAACATAATTAACATATTTCCTTCAACCCACACACAATTAACATAACTTATACACTGCGACTAGCCACGATCTAATCGCAAAATGCGCTACATAATTAATAAGTTACAGTACACAGGATCACGTGTATGGCAAATTTCGTATTGACAAAGACACTGAACTTTAGAGATTCGTTCAACTTACAAAACTGTCGAAAATTTTAAGAAAAAATCACAAAATTACCACGTGAAAAAAACAACTGACCCGAAGCAAGTGATATCGCCGAAAGAATTTCACAATTTCCACGTAGATTTTCCGAACACTCAACAAAAAAGAAAACAAAAAATCGCTAAACTATGGGAATGTACTTGCAACAGCACACTCAAAACACTTTCACAGACCTGGCCTTCCGTATGCTTATTCAAACACGGTCTGAATCAGACGGGTTTTTATGCTAGCCCCACTGAAACATCGCCCGTAGGCTGACAAAGACCATTATACAGACTGACTCAGCTTAGTCATACATTATTCAGAAGAAGGAGGCGGGACCTTGCGCAGCGCATGCGTGATTGCAAACCGTTTATGGTAAAAGCCGTACGATTCTACGACTCGACAGCTGATCCAACCATTGGACAACTTATTAGTAGTAAGCGATCGCGTAGCCACCGTTCCGCAGTTGTAGTTGGCGAAACCGACATTTCATGTATTATTACAACCCGACCCATTTTTGTAATTTCATTTAGCAACTTCTGCAGCGCCGGTGTCTAATGCACAAGGCATTAATCAATATCAAACCGCAATCAGGTCAATATCCAGAGTCAGCCTGATGAAAAAAGAGAGGCAGCCTACGGAGGGAGACAAGCCAAGTGAAAAAGGCAAGTCTTGAGATCAAAACGACACAAGAGACTGAATAGAACTAACAGATGCAGGAAGAGAATTCCAAAATGTTAGTCCAGTAACCGAAAAAGCCCATCCACCAAGAACAGTTCTAGTCAGTGGAGTAGCAATAGATTGTACAGGATGTGCAAAGCACAAGGGCCCACGAGGCCAGGGGCAGCCTGGGCCCCCAAGCGGCCAAGGTCCGGTTGCTCAACTACTTAAAGCAAAGTAGCCAAAGTTCAGCTTGCACACGGGCCCTCGGAAGGTTTTGCTACGCCACTGGTTCTAGTTTTAGGCACAAACAGACAATCATAATACGTCCTGGTTTTTATCGCCCAAACGCAACTTTTTTGCCGAAGTACAGCATAGAATGAGAATTTTAAAGTATTGGGTTGTTCCGTTAGCATAATTTGATAAAATTCAATATTTTAGTAAGTGGCAAAATCGAAGCCGAAACAGTCTTAGCTTATGCAGTCGTAATTAGGACAATGCATAAAATATTTCAGCTTTTGTGATACAACGCAATAAATTTCTGCAAATAACAGAGATTGATACAAACAATTCTTTATACTTTTCTTTAAAACCGGCGTGCTCCAATTATCCTCCCACCTTTTTCGCTTAAAGATGGCCGTAACAATGACCGAGTGGCTTCATCTAAAACCTCGTGAAACTATCGGTTTGGGCGATTCGCATGTACCCTTCTTGCCTATCGATTTTGTTTTGACTGAGGGCCTGTGAACAAGCTGGTTTCCGCCACTTAGCTTTCGTTGGGCGCTGTAGAAATCTCGAGCTTACGATTACGAGTAGTTGAAGATTTTCGTCCAATTACATTTAACGGGAGTCCATGCCCATTATACGAGGCCACGTGCCCAGCATCGGGTTCCATTATGGGGCTTTATCTATCGGACAAAGCAGGGCGGAAGATAAAGAACTGCCCTTGCACCGGTCGCTAATCCGACACCCCGTAACGTAGCCAACAAAACCACTAAATAGCCCCGCCCACATACGGCGCTAAAAGATGCCCTGGCGAATGCAAAGATAATGAGGACAAAGCAGTTTGTGAACGGACAATAAACAAAAAACTTCTACACAAAGACCGATCACCGGAAGTCCGAAGCTGTTAGAGGAGCTAAATAAATTATTTCGACGCTATATAAATATGAAACCTATAAAAAATAAATGCTAAATATAGCCAATAAATAAATATGTTAGTATTTGTGTACGTAACGTAATCGTAAACTCGAAATTTCTAAAGCACAAATTTAAAGCTAAGCGCTGGGCACCAGCTTATCACGAGCGCTGCGACAAGTCAGCGGGGTTGTCCATGTCAAGAACCAAGTTCGGTTGCCAGAAGACCAGATATAGAAGAGGGAGAGAAGATGTTAGGGTAGGTTATTTTTAAGCTGAGATAAATGGAAAGGCAGCGGATAGGATGGATCAGGGTGGGATTTCTTTAAAAGAAGGGACTTCAGTTTAGAACGGAATACCTGTTTAGTAATGGATAGAGCGGCTTGAGACGGATCTATCTAAAGGCTTAATATGGCGCCTTTTAGGTACCTCTCAAGTCTAATGCCAAATATAGACAATAAATATGCATGTATTTATGTACTGACTTAATAGCTCAATATAGCGCCTTTAGGTACCGCTCAAATACTGCGCTTGCAAGACTTGTCCTAGAACAAGATCATTCCATTAGAACGCGTAAGATGCGACGGAGTATGTCCTCGGAAGGCAAAAGGAGCTACAGCTTCTGCTGCTGCTACTCCTACTACTACTACTACTACTAATGATGATGATGATAATAATAATAATAATAATAATACTATTACTTCTAATACCAATGCTACTATCAATGCCCCCTATAAAATCTCCGAGAACCGTGAAGCCTACCTAGAGTAAACATTTTGAACCCCATCAGCAGAGCGAGAGGAAAGGGTTGAGTTTAAAGCGGCACAGACCAGCAGCAAGAAGGCGCTGTATAAATTACTCTGGCAGTCAAAACCCCTCGAAAGCGCTTCAATACGGCTGTATAACGGATCAGAAAAGTGTCTTAAGTTTAACTGAAGCGTCCCTTATGCACGAGCCGGAACTTGATAGGGTTTCGAACCCAGGTAGCTGGGGTGAAAAGGTAGAGCGCACGTCGCGATCGAGTCCGTTAGGGGTTGTCCATAAAAGCCGTCTGCAAACGGGAAAAGGTCATCCAAACGCGGACATGTGGAGGGGATTTTGCCAAACCGGACGTCCGCTTCTAAATTTGGTAAATACAGTTATTTGAGTACAGCTTGTGCCATAAACACCTACTCAAGTCAGACGGCAGACAGTCTGTATTGCGCTGGATTTAACGACTCCCTTAGCTGGATGCAGCACTATCAAAATACCTCACCCCCAGTATCTCTAGCCGCACAAGATCAACAGGATAGCCAACTCTGGGTCCTAGGTCTGCAAAGGGGGTGTGGATGATAATGCCAAATGTCCCTTAGCTGGATGCAGCACTTCCAAAATACCTCACCCCCAGTATCTTTTGCCGCACAAGATCAACAGGATAGCCACTCTGGGTCCTAGGTCTGCAAAGGGGGTGTGGATGATAATGCCAAATGTCCCTTAGCTGCATGCAGCACTTCCAAAATACATCACCCCCAGTATCTTTAGCCGCACAAGATCAACAGGATAGCCAACTCTGGGTCCTAGGTCTGCAAAGGGGGTGTGGATGATAATGCCAAATGTCCCTTAGCTGTATGCAGCACTATCAAAATACCTCACTGCTAGTATCTCTAGCCGCACAAGATCAACAGGATAGCCAACTCTAGGTCCTAGGTCTGCAAAGGGGGTGTGGATGATAATGTCAAAAGCGGACTGATGAGGACAGATGCGGACAAGGAGAAGAAGGATCCAAAGCAGATAATTTTTATGGACGTCCTTTAAGAACGACCACTTACTCAACTTCCCTCTGTTTGCAACGGGGCCACTGTTTCAACGGTGAGCGAAGTTGATACGGGTGCTTCAGTTGTGAAAAGGTGCCACCCTGCCATTTCAGTCCGTTACCCAATTTCCCGGGTCTGTTTCTAACGGGACAGTTGTCTTCCCGCACACATGTCCAAGGCCCCCAGCGTCAGCCATGCCTCCCCAAGGCAGCTGGGGTATCCACACACTGATACGCCAGGCGGCCAGGTGTTACGCTACCGCCTGACAGCATATAGCTGTACCCGCGATGATTTACGGACGCCTCTGCCCCGAAGTTCCCCATCCTTTGTGGCAATATCACCTGTCCCTCAGCGTTGACACTCTCTGCGTGTCTTTCTTCTCCGGCCATTTGTTCGTCGAGAAAGCAGTCGGCTTTGACGGCAAGGCAATTGTCTTTGTTGTCGGCAAGGCTGTTGCATGCAAACCGTTGAAGCAGTGCCTTTGTTTTCTTTGTGCCTTGAAACTTCTGTCACCCACGCGGCCGTCACCAACAAAAGTTTCCTGGGAGTTAACGCAACGCAACAAGAGCCCGCGAAGAAACAAATATAGGAACTTGTGAAAGGAGATTAATGGAGAATTGTTCTGCAAAATTGTGAATGTATCATTGTTACAACATCAACATTTTCCAGACAATTGTAGCAAGCTACTTCTACAAAGCTTTAAACAGCCAAACTTTGAAAAGCAGTTCAAGCATAATTTGTCGCGCAAAACATCAAAAAATCTTTTATAGAAAATGCAGAAAATGCTTTTATTGAAACTTGCGTCTTAAACATACAATGACTAATACACCCGTTAAATTTTCATAAGTTCCACATTTTCTGACCATCACAAGTAGTGAGCTACTGCTATGGTGTTTTATATGGTCAAATATGGTCACTTACATGAAAGAACATTAAGTATTTTCTCAAAAATATTAGCTATTTTCAGTAGCACAAACAAACAATGAGACGCAATACAGCGCAATTGCTACCAAATTATTTTGGGTGATTTATGCTTAATTTTCAGCGCATGTTAACTCCATGCAAGACCAATCATTTTCTTCAGTGCAAGGACTGTGTATTGCACGTAGGAAGGCACTACATGGAAGAATATTAAGTATATTTTAAATGTCAACACTTGGATTAAAATTCCTTCAACTTGCAATTCTTCAGCAACCGTGAAATACACCGTACGTCACAAAAGGCAGCGCTTTTGCGATGTACTACAGAGGTGCTATATTAAGGGCTTGGTTACATACAAACATACAGGCCTACAGTTACCACACTAGAGGGTCCGTACACGGGGACCTTAAATGGCGTGGCGCCCATTCAAACGGGCAGCGGTGGTAAAGGATCTCACCCGATCAATGCATGAAAAATGAGCTGGGTCGAGACCATACATTCGCTACAGAAAAACGTTCACATTTACATCTTACATTTAAAACTTTGCCCGAAGCAGAACATCCTGCCAGCAACGGTCGCTCGAAAGCAAATACATAACAAGGGAAATGGTGTTAATAGCTGAACGCCTGAAATAACATGGCAGACAGCAATGATTTTCTCACCGAAAAAGTACGGACGGGTGAGGGGTAAAACCGGAAATAACAAACCAGGTCCTCAGCTGATATTTCCGCGGCGGTAACGTCACTCCTGACTGTATCCCACCCTCTTCAAACTTTCAGGATAAATATATCGGAGTTCAAAAGAACGTAAACACGGCGACTTTTAGTCGACCTTTGAGTTAAATAATTGAAGCGAAAGCTCGGCTTAATGAAGACAAGTTGCCTACGGGAGTCGTTATACCATGGCCCGCTTATGCGTAATTTGTATGTCGAAGAACGTGTATGTGTCTGTCTGCTGTCTGTCTGTGTGTCTGTCTGTGTGTGTTTGTCTGTCTGCGAGTCTGTCTGTGTCTGTTTGTGTCTCTGTCTGCGTGTCTGTCTGTGTCTGTGTGTCTCTGTCTGTCTGTGTGTCTGTTTGTCTGTCTGTGTGCGTGCGCTTGTGTGTCTATCTGTGTCTGTCTGTCTGGCTGTCTGTGTATACCAACTATCTACGTATGCAAGCATGTATGCATCATGGACCCCTGGAGAGAGATTCTAGTTATTTAGACCTCCCTGGTACGTATGTATGGTAGGGGTCGCGTGTAAATTAGTGGGAGGGTAGGGCGGGGTTAGGTTGCGCGACGCTGCTTCGGGGGTTGGCTGACGAAATTAGGCATACGTTGATTCTTATGTCTGCAAAAACACCGTTAATAGCTGTTGTTCATAGGCGCAAAGTTACCGGCTCTGCCCTTACGCGCATTGATTAATTATCCATCCCTATTACTTTCCTTACTGTAATGTATTACACGATATGAATATCTACACACAAGTGCACACTTCTGTTATTCCATGGCTTTGCACATGATTATACATACGTACGTACATGAATATACATACAAACATGCATACAAATATAAATAAATAAATACATACATAAACACATACATAAATACATACATGAATATACATACATACATACATACACGAATATACATACATACATACACGAATATACATACATACATACACGAATATACATACATACATGCATACATACATATACAAATACATACATGCATAAATACATTCATACATAGAAGCAGGATAATTTTCGGATAACTGAAGCATATACCTGCACAGTGGCGCAGCTAGCCTTCCGAGGGCCCGTGTCCAAACTGAACCGTGGCTAATTTGCTTTAAGTAATAGAGCAACCGGGCCTTGGCCCCTTGGGGGCCCATGTGGACCCTGGCCTCGTAGGCTCTTGCGCGTTTCACATAATCTGCTGCTACGCAGTAAAATCTGTTGCAATTAAGCGGGAAGCTTAATGACTCGTTTAACGGTGACTTTTTTCTTGTTTATTAAGCCGAACTTTTGAAAAAAAGAACCGTTTTAATCAAGATCATTTTGTACAGACGTCACGGGCCGCTGCTGCCACGTCGTTAAACTGCTGGTCCTCCTCCTACTACTACTACTATGTATGTATGTATTTATGTATGTGTGTATGTATTTATGTATGTATGCATCTTTTTATGTATGTATGCATGTATGTATATTCATGTATGTATGTATGTATGTATGTATGAATGTATGTATATATGTATGTGTGTATATATGTATGTGTGTATTTATGTATGTATGTATGTATGTACACATGTATGTATGTATGTATGTACACATGTACGTATGTATGTATGTATGAATGTACACATGTATGTATGTATGTATGTATGTATTTATATACACATGTATGTATGTATGTATTTATATATGCATGTATGTATGTATGTATGTATGTACACATGTACGTATGTATGTATGTATGTATGTACACATGTATGTATGTATGTATTTATATACACATGTATGTATGTATGTATTTATATATGCATGTATGTATGTATGTACACATGTATGTATATATATATGTATGTATGTATGTACACATGTATATATGTATATATGTATGTATGTACACATGTATGTATGTACGTATGCATGTATGCATGCATTTAGTCTGTCAGCTGGATTGACAGTAACTGCAGTGTTTACTTGCCTCCCTGCCTATCTCTGCCTATATGGCTCCTGTTTCTTAGAAAGAAAGACATACATACAGATATACATACAAACAGACAGATAGACAGGGAGACACACAGACGGACAGACACACAGATAAACAGACCGACAGAGAGGGCAGACAGACAGTCTAGGGCCACATCACACGATCATGAAAACTGCACGAGCCAGTCTCGGCGATATCTATGTTGTAAAGCCAGACAGGAAACGAAATCACCCCAACGCAACACACAACTAACACCCAAAAACACACACACACGCGGACACACCCTCACACACAAAGGCACAGGAAGTCCTTAAGTGGTGGAGGGGTTAAGTCCTTACAAGCCAAAGGTGGTGAACTTGTTGGGCCCTGGCGATTCACCGCCCTTCCGTTTGGCGACATTAAACGCTCGCTTGACTGTGGCATACAATTTGGCTAATCCAAACATATGCTGTGTGTCACACTTTGTCACATGTCAGAGGTGACCTCGGATGGAGAAGGCTTCCATTCTTGCGGCCTCGTGAACAAACATATACACAGACATACATAGATACACGTACAGACATACATACATACACATGCATGGATAAACACATACAGACATGCATGCATGTATACATACATACATACATACATACATAATCGTAATTCCGAGATTTCTACAGCGCCCAACGAAAGCCGCACCGCGGGGACCAGCTTATTCACAGGCGCTCAGTCAAAACAAAATCGAAAGGCAAAAAGGGTCCGGTTATGGGTCAAGATTCAAAAGTCAGACGGAGATATGGCGTGGCAGCTACCCGGGTGGTGGTGTGTGGGGTTGGAGAGGAGAGAGATAAGAGGAAGAAGGGGTGACATACATGCATGCATACATACATACATGTGTACATACATACATATATACATACATACATGTGTACATACATACATACATACATATGTACATACATACATATGTACATACATACATACATACATACATGCATATATAAATACATACATACATACATACATGCATACATACATATACATAAACATATTCACACATATATACCTCCGCACAAACATATATAATTTAGTCTGTTTCCTACATCGCATCACATTTTAATTTAACAATATCCCAGTACTCAGAACTTTCAGTTCATAATCTAACTCCCCCAGTTTAGGTACCACAGATGGGGCCTCCACTGCCCCAAGTAAATGTACCCCAAAATTCACAAACACAAATCAGTGTCAGAGACCAAATTAATTCTTGATCATGCTCCGCACTTTTGCCCCATGACTTGAGGGCAGGTTTCCCATTTCACAAACAACTATGCTTTGATTAAAACACAAGTTAATGGCTGCAATAACGGAAGTACTTAACAGCTCAGCCATAAAAAAATCAAATCAAAATTGCTAAAGACAATAAACTGAAAGTGACCTCTGACCTCGATTATGCTGTTAAGTAAGGCAAGGTAAGTAAGTCAAGTAATGTAAGGTTTGTATTACGACATTTACCATGGCAGTTTGCAAGTATATCACAAATGCGCTGGGCTCGGTTCCTTGCTTGCTGGCCTAAGTGTTGTTAAAGTTTATTAACAAAACAAGTCTCTCTGAAAGCAAGCAATGTATGTATGTATGTATGCATGCACGTATGTATGTATGTATGTATGTAAGTATGTATTTATGTATGTATGTATGTTTGTATGTGTTTATACTTGCATGTGTATGTATGTATGTACATAAGTGTATCCATGTATGTATGTGTATATGTTTGTGTGCATGTATGTAGGTATGTATGTATGTATGTACGCATGTATGTATGCATGTATGTACATACATATATTTGTACGTGTGTGTATGTATGTGCGTATGTTTATATCTCCTTGTAAGTACACTGACCAAATAACTGATCGAAATAACTGCGTTCTAAGTTTAGTTTTCAGCACCAACCATTTTGCGATGATAGAAGCAACGAATACTAGGTGCACTTTGTTTTCTTGAAACAAAGAAAGAGGTCAAGCCATAGTATACTTCAGAAAGGAGTCCAACTATAGTAGGCCTAAGTGGATGTTGTTGTCGTAGATTGCCTTAGATTATCATTCTGATGATCTAAGGCAATGTTGACTTTAGAGATAAATTTATAATCTTGTTATTAGTCAGCAAAAGAAAACAATTAGTAATTATCACTTGACCAATTCAGTAACAAACTTTGGGTCAAGCAGTATAGCCAGGTCAGAATTCTATGGCTCAGAGCCAACTACGAAGTCAAAACTGGACTAAAAAGGCCATTTTTGCATAGAGATTTAGCGTCTTTTACTATATGGGCAGAGTGTCATTTGTAAATGGAATGAGGGGGAAATTCCCCACCCTAAAGGTTCAGATATTCCGTTGCAAGATATATTTTCCTCAAATTTC
Source organism: Norana najaformis (assembly GCA_964023275.1). Lineage (NCBI taxonomy): Eukaryota > Metazoa > Annelida > Clitellata > Crassiclitellata > Hormogastridae > Norana > Norana najaformis. The sequence continues at coordinate 37,067,547 of OZ029918.1, read as the reverse complement.
ACTCCTACCCATATATTCTTACTTATTCAAGTTCACACTGTCTCCTTTAAAGGTACATTTACCCATACATTTCACTTCTGCCCACAGGTTACAACTATCTCCCATTTCCCCCACAAATTTGCTCCTCACCACAAAGGCCTTTTCCAATTTGGTTCAGGTCATTTTCCACATTTTCACATCTACTTCGCTTCTAATATAGTACTCGTAATCGCGAAAGCCAGATTACTACAGCACCCAATGAAAGCTAAGTTGCGGGAACCTGCTTATTCACAGGCGCTCAGTCAAAACAAAATCAGTAGTCAATAAGGGTTCGTTTCCAGGTCGAGATCCATCAGTTAGGCAGGCAGGCTGTCATACGGCTACGGTGGGCGGTGTTTGGAATTAGATCGGCAGGATAGATAAAGGGAAGACGAGGAAACAGGATAGGATCTGCGGAAGACGAGTTTTTTCAGTTTAGAATGGAAGACCTGCACAGATATTGCGAAGGTGAAGTGATACGACTGTATATGATACAGCCCTTCTTCCACATACCCGAATTGCACACACCACCATACGACAGAACATCAATCGATGGCGCTGAGCAACTGCGAATGAAAGACTCGTTAGGTCCCGACACATAAACCTCCTATGTTGAGGCTCGAACCCGTATTCTCTGCGTTACAGGACAAGCGCTCTAATCAATCCGCCACCGTACCCCCTCTTCCAATAGGTCTTTCCACCTCACTGCTATCCACAAGCCACCAACTGCATGAAGTGTATATACGCTACATAAAGCCACAACAAAAGAAACAATTTTGCTACCGATTCTAATAACACCAACCGTAACGGACGTGCCTGACGACGGCTTGGTAACGAATCACTCAACCGTCACTTCGAAAAAACATATAGCGCCAAGACAGCTGAAGTATCGGTTAGCCGCGCAACCAACGATGCGTGCCGAGAATAATTGTTTTCGTAAACGCGATGTCTTTGTTCGATTGCGATCGAAGCTCATGACGGTTCATTCCGACGCCTGCCAATCACCTGCGTCTTTGTTGTCTTTGTTACGACCGCCTGGCCACGCCTACCTGTCAATCTGGTGCTGATCGAATAAATCTCACTTGGTTGGGTAAGAATATACACTGCTTTGCGGTAGAATCGGTGTGGGATAATAAAAGCGCACAATTGTAATCCCGAGATTTCTATAGCGCCCAACGAAAGCCATGTCACGGGGACCACCTTCTTCACATGCGCTCAGTCAAAACAAAATCGATAGGCAAAAGTGTTCAGTTCCAGGTCGGTCCAAGAGTCAGGCAGAGACAGATGTGGCAGCTACGGTGGGTGATGTTTGGGATGGGAGCGGAAAGGTGGATAAGAGGAGGAAGGGGAGTCAGGATAGGATTTGTGAAAGATAAATGTTTTCAGTTTTGAGTGAAATGCCAATGCCGAAATTGCAAGCGGTGGAGCATAGATGAGTTTCTGTGAAAGTATGTAGAAAGTATGAAGCTTGAAAAGACGATGACTTGATGTGAAAAATGGCCTGATGTTAGTTGCTCATATATAGCGAAACGGTCGCTATATGAAACCGTGTACATTTACATTTTCACTCTACCATTATTCGCGACTTACGATTACATGTGCTGTTAAAGTGATGAATCTTACTCAGCGCCGCGCGATTATCTGCTTTCCAATCAGCTGTCCACGGCTAACAAGTGCGCGAGATAATGAAGCCAGACATGTGCGCCACGAAGTTAAATACGCCTAGGAGACGCAGCGCTTTGCAAGCTATTTTTAGCCACAGCCCAGCCGCGAGGGCCAATTCCTTTATTGGCAATTTTCTCTTTGGGGTCGTTAGTTCATGAGGGCACGGCGTCGATACAGAAGGCTGCCGCATAGGACAAAGGGTTAGGAATGACTTATACCTATTAATATGCATAAGGAGGGCTAAGCATCCGACGTCTTCATGATTTCTGTGGCCTTCTGGAGCTTGATGTGTTTTGCGGGTATTATTAAGCGCAACTCGTAAGCTCATGGGTGAATCACGTGGAAATCCCAGATCGCTTGTTGTTAGTTCATTCAAAACATGGCGGCGACCACGCGGTGACGATTGTCAGCGTGGATGAAATAATTCAAAACCAGTAATCGTAATCGTAATTCCGAGATTTATACAGCGCCCAACGAAAGCCGCGCTACGGGGACCAGCTTATTTACTGGCGTTCAGTCAAAACAAAATCGATAGGCAAAAAGGGTTCGGTTTCAGGTGAAGATCCAAAAGTCAAGCCGAGAGACAGCGTGGCAGCGATGGGGTGGTGTTTGGGGTTGGAGAGGAGAGAGAGAGAGAGAGTAAAATCCACGCGGTTGACTCGAAAAGCGCACCAGACAGAAGCGGACTCGGATGCAACATATCTCCGAATTCATAAGATCTTTCCGAACAAACAGAGAAAAGCTTGCAGGTATATTGAAAAAGGCCGGTTGGGCAAGGTACAAGGAATTGCAATTGTAGTTGTAATCACGACAATTTATGTACAGCAAGCTACTTCACATTGTCAAAAGGCAGCCCAATAAGACAGCCAACAATAAATGATAAATGGACGATGTACAAAATCAAAATCAAATGTTGATAGGCAGTAAGCAGAAAATTTTAGCTGTTAGCAGATCATAGATGGGAGCTCAAAAGTCTATCAAAAACAAAAGCATTCCTGGTTTCTTGGGAATGGGCTTGGACTTCAGAAACATGGTGAGATAAAGTAGAGGCATTGGTTGATACAACGACTTGAGGCAATGGCTGGGTAGCAGTTTATAAAATTTAAGCTAATTTTACAAAATTAATCTAATTTAAAAACGTACAAAATAGAAGACTTCACTAGTTGAAATTTTATTTAAAAAAACAAAACAACACTGAGTAAATACACTGTTAACGCCATCAATGTCAGTTCCTCTGTCATAATGCTCAGGGCAAAATTTCTAGGGTGGAGCGGAGCAACTTTCCCTCAATGGCTCAAACTGCCCCCTGTGGAGCATCGTAATCGTAATCACCGGATTTCTTCAGGTCACAGACGCAAATTTATGTTCCAAAAGGCCAGATACAAGGATGTAGGCAGACGGGCTACGGTAGGTGGTGTTTGGAACTGGAGCGAGGAGAAAGACAAAGAGAAGAGGACGAATCAGGATAGGAAGCAGCTTTCAAAATCATTTCACATATCTTTTGTTTTTTCAGCCATAAATTGCAGCCAGATAATTTCACGTTATTTGGCACTTATTGCAGGCTATCTACAGCAACAGACCTCTGTATCATCTAATTAAATCATGCGGTTGCGGGTTCGACTCCGTGTAACGACCCAGGGCAAGTTGTTTGCGCAAATATGCATCTGTCACCAAACAGTATAATTTGGTACCGGCGTAAGCCGGGAAGGAAGCGGCAAGTCTGGCTCCGTGTCCCGGACCTTGGCATTCGTCCACTGCCCTATCAAGGACCTAACAAAAAGAAATGAGCCCCTCCCTACGTTTCTCTTTATTTAAATTTATTTAAATGATACAGAGGTCTGTATATAGTAGTTTGCAGAGACATGCAGGTTATATACTGCTAAAGACCCTGTGTTAGCTCAATTATACAGAAGTTCACGACAGAGTACATCGCAGTCATAGCTGTGTTAAGGCGTTTGCTCGCAGATCCTCTCTTGCAGCACTTTGCGGAACGATTCAATGTCGACGTAGTTCACGGCCATGAAGTACGTTACGTTATTCTGTTAAGCACGAAAAATCTGCACATAACAACTCAAACGAATTCTGTACAGACTAGACAAATGATGCTAAAAGTGCTAATATAACTGCGATCGCAATCTACCCACAAAACCAAAGTGACCGCCTGGCTTTGTTGAAACGGCGCTGGCGGGCGCTGTGAAGTTAAGGAAAATCAAAACGGTTTAATACTTGGATGGGTGACCATCAGCGGAATATCAAGCCAACGGGCGCCAACTAAGTCCGCCATCCTTTAGTAGTTTCGCCTCCAAAGCGCACCCTAAGTCTCAGTAATGTAATGCTGTAAAATGCAATGCTACATTGGAAATATAGTGTATTTCCTGTACTCATTCAATCCGTATGCTGTTTAAGTGTCTTCTCGGATTTCCCCCATGATTTGCGACCGGTTTCACCATGGCTTTTGGCATGCACACCGATTATGCTCCAAAACGACCATCGCTTACTGTCTCATACACTCTTACAGTGGCGCTCTAGAAATCCTCAGATTATGTCAGGTGATGTAACTCAAAAAATTGTAACGCCTCTCAGTACCTCTAGAAGGTGATGCTCGGCAGAGAGCCTTATTTACAATTTACAGCTTAGAAAACGTTTTAGGTCAACATGTCGAATTACCTGTTGCTGATCTGTTCTAATATAATGACTTCTATAGCCCCGTTATCATAATGCCCAAGGCATCAATCGATGGTCACTTCAGGTGAAATCGTAATGAAACATCACAGTGCGTTGAAGAAGCCACGTAGAATTAATTATTAATTATTAATTAACTATAAATTATAGATAAATAAATAAATAAATTCGTTATTTAATTAAGACCTGGTATGTTAAGGTCTGATGGCAAACGACCAGATGTGGTCAAATTGGTCTGTTGGGCTGAAGGTAAATACTGTCTCTGGCATAGGATGCCTAGATTTATTCACACATGCCCAGCTTCCTACACAGCGCATATTGCAAATTCGCAGCTTCAGCAGCTGAACAAGCTCTATTTATAAATAACCCAGGCATTCTGGGCTGCCTCTACCCATATCTTTGTACCTGTAAATGCTGAAACCCTGGGCCCAATCAACTCTTCGGGGCAGATTTCATTCTGGAGGTTAGCCGCTGTCCGCGAAACCCACGAGGTAATTTTTTTCCAGTGTCTTCCAATTTGCGTAAAGTGCTGTGAAGCTGTACCATTTAAGTGATCTTTTCAGACGCACCTGAGGACGAGGCCTGAATTTCCACACATTTCCATTTTGCTCCTAGTTTAATCTTTTACAATTTGATGTATCATATCCACCTGGGACAAAAATAATAATATTAACAAACCTGTTGTGGTGGAGATGACAATCGGCGCAGCGTATTCTCATCCACATCGTGGGTGACACCAAGGGCCAGGACTCGGATACCACTGTTGTGGGTCGCATCAATCTCTGCCTGAAGCGTCGATGGATCGGTCGGGTACCCATCGGTGATCATGACAGCAGTGTTGGGAAATCCTTGTCTATCGCCCGCTGTGTTGAAAACCTGAGTTCGCGCCAGACGCAGGGCACCTGTCATGTCGGTTGTACCACCCTTGACGTATGCCAGATTACTAACAGCCGCTATTAGCTCATCCTTGTCAGTGTATCTGCAATCAAGTAGAGCAAGAGTTAAACAAAACAAAAACAACAACATCAACAAAATAAGAATAAGAATAGCGTTAATGATAATAATAAGTTATTTTTAAAATAATAATAATAATAATAATAATAATAATAATAATAATAATAATAATAATAATAATAATAATAATAATAATAATAGATTATTGTTGTCCATAGGTCATGCTTTATTATTGTTATTATTATTATTAACATATAATGATGATGATGATGATGATGATGATGATAATAACAATAATATATGTTTTATATATAATATATTGTCGATATTGTTTTTATATATAATACTAATAATTATTATTATTATTTTATTGTTAATAATAATATGATTATTAATATTTTTTAATATTACAATAATATTAATAATAATTATTATTATTTTTATTGTACAAGATTTTACATTAATAAGACGTCTCTAGTAGTGAAGTGCGATGCGTTTTCCTTTAATGTATCCTAGTCTGGTCTAATCTAATTATTCTAGTTCTATCATATTTTACCTCATGCAACTGTAATTAAAGAATTTCTGTAAGATAAAATCTGTAACCATTTGAGCCATCAAAATACTATAAGATTATTATTGATAACTTGCCTCGTTAAGTCAAAGACGACTTGAGATCCTGTGCTGAACGTCACAAGTCCGATTCTGGTGATTTGACTGTCAAAGATGCCAACGACGAGGTTGCGAACAAATGTTACAATGAGGTTCCAGTTGTTGCACGTGCTTTCTGTATCGTAGTCGAAATCCGGATCGTTGTCGCAGATGCTTCCAGACTCATCAACCAGAAAGCAGAGGTCCAGAGCAGCATCGTCACAGGCTGAGGAAGATTAGAACATTAAAATGTTTAACGAGCTCTTCCTGGCGGATCAGCGGAAGTTTTATGTTGTATGGTGGGGGCCGTATTGCATCGTTTATGAGAATTTTTACATCTAAGTTGATCTTATGTGATCGAAAGTGATCTGATTTAATCTAATCAAGTCTAATCTATTCAAAAACTAATTTAATGTAATGTAATCTAATCTGCAAGTTCTATAGCACCTTTATCCTAATGGAAATTGATGGTCACTTCTAAGCCAAACCGTATCCCATAATCGCAATTATCTAGGCAGAGCCAGGTGAGATCAAAATGACAGCAGAACTCGGAAGACCAACTACGGGCGATAAGTAGTCCGATAAAGAAAAGATTTTACACGTTAAATTTTAGAGTCTTAGTGTAAAGTTTCACCCTCAAAAGGAAACTCACCTGGCGCGGGGGTGTTCGGAGCAGGGGTTATGTCAATTAAAGTAGCTGGCGATGATGTAGTTGTAGTAGAAGAGGGACTAGCTGTTGGCGTGTAACAGGCTTTCATGCTAATCTGCGCTCTAACGCTTTCGTCAAGATTCGGGTAATCTTTAGCGAGAAAGTATGTTTCGCCTTCCTGTTAGAAGGTCAGATGTAAAGAAAATTACAAAATTCATATTGTTAATTGAATGCTAATGCATTACAAGGTCGAAGTTGCGAGCTAAAAGAGCAAGAATTGTCCAGTTGTTTAAATTCCCTAAATGATTATATAATCTACGATGATATGATCGAAAGTTAGTACCAATAGAGGTAAAAATTTTAACCATCAGATAACGCACAAACATAATTAAATTTCCGATAAGACAAGTCAAGCCAAAATAACAAAACAAAACATAGCAATATGACAGTGCATAATATATCATAACATATATTGACATAACATATCATAACATAACAAAACACAACATAACGTAACAAACCTTGGTTTTCAAGTGACTGGTAGGAGTGATTGTATGATTTGTAAATGTAAGTGAAAATATAAATAGGATAACTTAACGCAACATAATGTAACATAACTCGGTTTTCAAGTGACTTATAACACATTGATTCATAAGCCAATGCATATTATTCTAGAGGTGTAGTGCGACGATAACTGAGACTTGTCTACCTCACCTGGGGTGGTTGCTTTGCCAGCCTTTGGATTGTAGACAGGTCGATTTTATCGGTAACTCCAACAACTAGAGTTGTAATTCCGCTGTTCCTAACTGCAACAATTTCTGCCTCTAACGTCGATGGGTTCGTAGGGTATCCGTCAGTTATGAAGATGGCTGTATTGGGAACGTCAGGTCGATCGTCGCTTAAGCCAAACACCTGTGTTCTCATCAGGTTAAGACCACCTGTCATGTCGGTCGTGCCGCCCTTATGGTAAAGTAGGTTGGTAATGGCTGACAGCAACTCCCCCTTATCCGTGTGTCTAAATAAGACAATTGTGGTGTTTTTGAATAGCAGAAAATTGTTAAATAATGGTTTCACGAACATCTCTCAACCATAGCAAATTTGTCTACGCGATTTCGTTGCGATTATCGACAGTGACTCTTGCTCATCGAGTATGAAATCAACTTTATGGATAAGATTGATTAAACGTCATTTAAAAAAATGTTGGTGAAGTGCGAAACATTGTTGAAATAAAAAGAACAACCACTGATTGCTAGTATGACAATATGTACTATATGTAAGTATTTATGTATCGAGGCCTATGTGTTTGTGTGTGCATGCATGCATGTATGTATGTATATGCGTACGTATGTACGTTCGTACATGTGTATGTATGTTTGTATGTCTGTACTTATGTTTGCTTGTTTGTATGTTTGCCTGCCTGTCTGTCTGCCTGCCTGCCTGACTCTTGGATCTTGACCTGGAACCGAACCTTTTTGTCTATTGATTTTGTTTTGACTGAGCGCCTGTGACTTAGCTTTCGTTGGGCGCTGTAGAAATCTTGAGATTACGATTACGATTACGATATGTAAGTAGGTAGGCATGTGATGATTCATGTAGCGCCTCTGCCCTTTGCCTTGCTCACTTCGCTGATATGCGTGCTCTCTGGTACTGTACTGGCCGCTCCCTTAATTTGGGTCTTGGCAGCTGGGCCTTTCAGTCTTATTTTCGATTGTTAAACTGCCTAGATCTCTTTTCACTGGCAGCAAATCCTCTGTCGAATAGCTTTTCTGAGTATTCATCTCGCAGAAAATCAACTCATCTCACACATAGAAAATCTTAGGTGCAGTCAGACTACTGTCTAACTGTCTGTCAGTGACATAAAGACTTCTGTGCAGATGGAGTGTACGAATGTTCATTACCAGCCAACGTCACGCTTCATTGCTTTTGAGCGATACACAACTAATCAACACAGAAGAAGCAGAAGAGCAGTTCCTTAAGCTATCTTGAAAGGCAGCCATGGATGTGATCACCTCTGAGCCTCGACATATGAGGGCGGGCAGCCAGGTCTCTCCCTCGCCGTCTGACTGACTGACAGTGTACTCTTTATAAATATAGCCAGATTCGCTAGAGTGGGTTTTCACCGCCGAAATCTATAAACAAATTTCTGTCCTACTGAGGATTTAAACTAGTGACCTCTTCCTTGATAGTACAGCACACTAACCATTAGACTATATATCCCAAACTAATCAGCATAAGCATCTGATAAATCGCTTGAGGTGCAGAACGTTAATCGCTGCTTGCATGTACAGCTAGGCCTAGGGGCTATGTATTTAACAGAGTCCTTAAAATACCCCGTCATACTTACGCGGTCAGGTTCCACTTGACAACCGAAGTAGAGGAGAAAATTACGAGTCCAATCCTTGTCGCCTGCTCTCCAACGTCGAAGCTGTCAGCAACTGCACGGATGAAGTCGACGTTGAACTTCCAGTTGTTGCACGTTTCGTCCACAATGTAGTTGAAGGCTGGATCGCTGTCGCAGATGCTTCCAGATTCATCGACGACGAAGCAGAGGTCCAGTGCTTCGGTACAAAGAGCTGCAGAAACAAAACAACTGAATTATTCTGAATGCTGGTCTACAAAGTGTCTTATGTAGTAGCGTTAATGTGCGATTTGTATGGATGAAGAGGCACTATCCACACTGGTTCACTACCACTGAAGATGCAATTTCCCCATACATTTTGCACCTGTCCATATATCTTACCCACTGATTCAGACTATATACCATTGAAGATACATTTTATCTTTAAATTTCGCAGCTGCCCATGGGTCTTCCTTCCAATCTATAAGTTATCTGCCATGAATATCATGTTTTCATATACATTTTGCCCATGTCCAATGGTTTATCCACCTACAGCTACTTACTGTAAGCCGCATATAGGTTCTACTTAGTGAACTCTGCCTATCATATGCATTTGCAGTATTATACCCAGGTAGTCCCTACAGCCATGTTTGTGTGGCTTGAATTCTAGCAGACTTTAATAGTGTTATACTCATCATGTCCTTGTAGCCAAATTTGCGTGGCTTGAATTCTAACAGACTTTAACATATTATACTCATCATGTCCTTGTAGCCAAATTTGCGTGGCTTGAATTCTAACAGACTTTAACATATTATACTCATCATGTCCTTGTAGCCAAATTTGCGTGGCTTGAATTCTAGCAGACTTTAATAGTATTATACTCATCATGTCCTTGTAGCCATGTTTGCATGCCTTGAATTCTAACAGAATAGAAAGAAACTAACGTGCTGGCGTAGATTGTATTGGCTCCGTGTAATTTCTGCAAGTCTGAATCTGCAGCTGTTGCAGGATACTCTTAATGTGTCCGTAGTCTTGGACAACGAAAACAGTTTCATTGATCTGTGCAAATGTCAATCGCAATAACATCAGAGACTGACTTATACAGAGCAACATGAAAAATATTGAAACAAAATGAGCCACAGCAGGATTATATTTGCTATCTTAGGATGACATTTTGCTAGCCTACTGGCTTTGGAGCTACCATTCTATAGTGCATTGCATTGCATTTCATTGCATTTTATTGCATTATATTTATTTATACTGTATTATATTGCATGCACTGCATTTAATGGTATTGCATTGCATTTTATTGATTATATAGCATTGCATTTCATTGCATTGCATCTAGTTGTATTGTACTGCATTGGTGCTGAATCGTAGATACCGTATGTGGCGGAGAAGACAGTTCTTTCAGTGTGTCCATGTCGATACTATCCGTTACTCCGACGACCAAAAGCCTTATGTCCAGATTAAGGACCCTCTGGACGGCGGCCCTGATTTGATCCATGGGTATCGGATCATCTCCTATTCTTGGCTTCCCATCGGTGATGAGGATAGCCAGGTTTCTTACTCCCGGACGATCCCCCCTTTCTGTTGTGAACACGGTTGATAACAAGTCGAGGGCTTCTACTGTGTCGGTGTTTCCACCGATGTATGGTAACCTATCGATGGCGTCATTCAACGATGTCTTGTCTTTATATCTACACAAAGAAGACGAGCCGGCAAATGTATTAGTAGGTCTAGTGCATTAAAATCAGTGTAAACATGGTTTTAATTGTGTATAGCGTGAAATATGACTAGGCCCATGTGCATAACTGAGCATATGTCTGTGCATAACTGTGTATATGGGTTCATGACTGTGTATATGTGTTCATGACTGTGTATATGTGTGTGACTGTGTTTATGCGTGCATTACTGTATGGATGACTCTCAATGTATCGTAAAATGTCAATAGCTCTGCCTGTTGCTGAATCTACAGGATGTTATCAAACACATAGAGGGATGTATAGCAGTTTAAGAAAATCATTCGAAATATGCTTCGACTTATATATAGCTTAAAATATGTAACTGAATATCACAAATATTATTAACGTTTAGATATGGTTATTATCTCTATAGGTCCTAATTTATAAACAGATATGTGATATTGGGTGAATAAATAATAATAATAATTATTATAATGATAAATATAATGATAATGATAATGATGATGATGATAATAATAATAATTATTATTATTATAATTATTATTATTATTATTATAACAACAATAATAATAACAATAATAATAGTTGATACTACTACTACCACTATTACTACTACTACTACTGTAATAGCTGCACTCTCCATTGCATAGTTTTTCCCACTTCCTCTGGATTTCATCCCTTGGGTTAAGAAAATATTAGTAATAATAATAGATGTAAATAAATTCGCAGGGTTCAAATTAATACGATTCAACACAATACACGGTGATACCCCATATTTATTGGTCCAGTTATCAGAACTGCGGTAAGAATCTGTCAACGAATGTCAAGTTCAAGTCAGAAGCAATGGAACTACTTCTTACGTCGTAAGGTTCCACTTGATGTAAGCGCTAGTCTCGAATTCGATCATTGCGACTCGGATGTCTTGTTCGCTGATGGTCATGCCATTGACGAGATCTTTAATAAATGCGAGAAGTGAGTACCAGTTGGGACAGGGTCCTCCTTGGTCGTTGCAAATGCTGCCCGACGTATCGACCACAAACGCCAAGTCCAACTCAATGGTACAGTCTGGAACGCCGCATCAAAATACCTTTGATTAATTCTAGTTTATCTGTTGGTCTGAGTCTATTTGATTTCTGGAATGGCAAAGAATAGTTTTTATTATTTCTGCATTTATTAAGCGCCACTATCTTGTGATTAAGCATTAAGCGATGGCGCTGAGCAGTTATGCGTGAAACACTTGCTTATGGTCTCTACACAGTAACCGTCTCAGGAAAGGAGGCTCGCACCCGTACTCTTCGCAATACAAGTTAAGGGCTCAACCGTGCCACACAATTGACCACAGTGTCCCATAAGTCACGTTCATTCGCCTTATCTTATATTTTTATTTCTTTAATTTTTTATAAACATATCAATATTCCTTGCATTTATTCACTTTAATTTATCGGTTTGTTTTATTTCTTGAACGCCAACTCAGTTTACCTAAAATTCGTTCATTTTATTTGCTAATTTTATTTGAAAGCCACATCGAAATACATTATATTCACAGCCTTTAGCTTGTTCTATAATATGCATATAGAACGTCATTTCGAAATACTTCATAGTTTCGAAGTTTATATCCGAAGCCTGTGATACAAAGATCTACTTAAATTTTTTTATCCTATTGGTTCAGCGGAGTGCTCGACGATTCGGTCACTGTGCAATGTTACCTCTAAGCTGTGCGCGCACGACCTTTGAGAATAGCGCGCACAACAATTTTCTCTTAGAGCACACATCTCGCGAGAGTTCATACTGTTGCAAACTTAAATTTAGCTCATTGTTACAACGGCTTGCATATTTAGCTACTATGTTCAGAATATCAAAATAAGGCCCTTGTTGCGAAAACAATATGACCTGTCCTCCCAGACAGTCTGCACAGTCGTCTGGCCGGGATATAAACTGGGGCAAAAGCAACAACTAGTTGCGATCCGCAACTAGATGAGTCTCATGAACGCAGTTGTCTGAACTTTAGGTTCTGTATGATTTGAGTAAATGGACCGGAGCCTTTCTCTCCATTCATTAGTCGCAAATATGTTATCATGCAGCTCGATCAGCAATGTCAGAGGTCCTACATTTTCATAATACAGTCACTATTTGTCAACAGGCCCATATCACACTTATAGCATATAGTGTAAGCTACTTGACTGGAGAGCTCTACAAGTTTTCACTCTTTATATTCACCCGTTTGCCATTAAATAATGTCAAAACGAAAATTATCCGTATGTGTGTGTGTTTGCTGTGTGTTGTGTGTGTGTGTGTGTATCAAACCGAAAATTTTCCGTATGCGCGTGTGGTGTGTGTGTCGAGATATACAGCCGTCATTGGGTACATATAAGACCGTTATGTTAAAGGAGTTTTTAACATTGAAAACTGAATCCTGCGTCGTTACACAGAGGCCGTAGAACGAGTTCGAACCCGAAATCGTTGGATTACAGACCCATCGCGCTACCGAATAGACCACTGTCTACTGCGTGGTCAGGAACTAACGAATACTCACTGTAGGTGTCCGCTTTGGCTCCGATGATTGCGAGGGAGCAGACTTGGAGCAGCAGAAAAACGCGAAACAGCGGCAGGTGCGCCATGATATCTAAAATGTAATCGAAAGTGTAGTTCAGGTAACATAGGTATGCATGCATCTAGGTAATTAATGTAGCGCCTTTTCAGGACCTTACAAGAAAGCGTATGTGCAGTTTAGACTGTACGTGCCTGTAGGTTAGGTAAACATTTTATAGCGCCTTCAAAGTACCTCTCGAATGCACTGACTGATGGTAAGAGAATAATTGCAACTGGGATTAAGTGTAAATATAAATGTAGGCCCCCTACACGATTTTCTATAGCGATCGTATGCCCTCGACCCTTCTCATTTTTCAATGAATTTATAGTGTGAGGTCCTTCACCACAGCTGCCCGTTTGAATGGGTACCATGTTACTTAAGATACCCACGTAAGAACTGTTGCTGCCCGAGATAAAAAATCTCTTAAATGTAGACACTATCGGTATGCGAACCGGCAACCTCGTGCGTAGAGGCGCTTTGACGTACGTTTTAACCATTGTAGCTAACCAAGCCAGCATAGCGATAGGCTCTCCGAGCCTTGAATTCCGCCACCTCCCCCAAGGACCTGGAAAAGACCAGTTGGACGACCAAGGACAAACATAGACCTGAACAGTGGAGGCAGATTTTTGCCGACTGAACTTTAAGCTACAGCCTGGAGACGAGCCCAAGATCGAGACGTTAGGCAAAGTCGTTGAAACTGCAAATATTCGGAGAGGGGCAAGCCATTGCTGTTGATGATGTAGGACTAAATTTAAACGTGTGAGACACCTTGTGGGCCAGCAAAACTGAAGAATAACCTAGCTTGAAGATGTGAAATTGTAAATCTTAGCTTTGAAATTTGTCACCGATAACTTTCTCCTCAATAGTTCAGGTCTTCGCACGTCTCTTTCACTGCCGTGGGAACACTTTGACCTCTGGGGAACACCTTTAAACAGGGTCGTTTTCTAGCCGCTGGCGTCTATGACATTCCTTTAATGGTCCGCTATGCAGCGCATTTCAAAACAGAGATGACGCTGCACTTTGTCACGCAGAAAATTTTCATTTCATAAACGATCTATGATCTATGATTTGACCTCCTTGCTTTTCGGCCCAAATCATAACACCCGTTCTGGACCGCAGCACACTGTTTTCAAACAAGACACGTTATTTTGCTACTTGTTATTCTTCCCCCCTACCGACTGAGAAGGATCGAGGGCCTTTGACAGTAGTTTATCTTCTTGTGGTCGTAAACGCGCGGATCACATGGGGCGATATGTAAAACACACCATAATGTACAACACATAAGAAAAACTAAATACAAAAAGTATGCCACGAATTCTGTTTAAATCAAAACTTGTTTACAACATCAAAAGAAACAGCTGACAATCAAAACATCAAAGAACATGAACAGTGCAACAATGGACGCATGAAAGCTACTGGCTTATGCTAGCTACAGCAATGTTGACATAAACACAGTACAACTACTTTTTATAACATTTACCAGCATTAATCACATTACATAGATTACGCTACACTACTACAGTACACTAAACTGCCCTACCTTATATTACATTGCATTGCTTTGCTTTACATTACATCTGGTCACATTCGCTTACCAATGAACTTGTAGTTCTTAACAAACGCTCACATCGTTTAGGCTGACTATTTGGGTCTGTTAAATACCGAAACTGTTGTGCCTGTGCTGTTCAGTTTCTTTGGAAACTACCTTAAACTACTTAGCCACTTTGCATTACATAACATGACATTACAAAATGTAACATCACATCAAATATTATGTAAAGTAAGCTGCAGGTCCAGTTGGTAGTAATTCGTCCTTCAAAGTAGTGGGACCTTGGCCTACTAGGTCTTTGACTGTAGCACAGTAATCACAAAACTAGATAGTAGTTAGATGTGATTAGTAATTGCAATGATGTAATGTGATGTTCACTAGTGTTTGCACTACTAGATAACCACTTAGCACCGGAATTGAACCCCGGGCCCAAAGAAGATAAGTGACGCACTTTACACTCAGTAATATTGATTATTGAAAACTGGGGTGTTCTCTGTGCCCGATCTAAAGCTTTACAAGTCACTGCCCAGTTCCATGGATTCTGTCAGTTCTTTGAAGGCCATTATGGTCTAAACTTAGGACATATCTGTTCCAACTTACTTACCCATTACAGCATGACTTTGGTTTCTCTGACCCATCGGATTTCGACCGAGCTGTCCTCGGAAGCTTTCTCCAACAGATTATAGGTCTTCCAGTGACCCTCGAATAGATTCCCTTGTGTATTATACTAACGGCTTACAGAAAGCATAAGATTCAAAGCGCCAGAGTTCTTAAACCCGTTGCTCTTTTCAGAAGCTTATATCTTGTGAAACTAAAAGCTTTGTTAGTATGCAAATCCGATGTATTTATAACGCATCAAGACAAATGCACTGCCTACCAAAGTACCTCTGAAAAAGCGATAGTACTAACCAATTGCGAAGGGTCTAAGTTCGTAGACTTTTTTCTCTTCGGAACGCAATCGATGAAACCTTCAGCTGTGCTCGGATGCTTTCAAGTCGATAACAACAAATTCAATAATCTAACCAACTGCAATGCTGCCAATAGTTTAACATAAAAACCGGTCGGAGAAAGACACAACAGATTCTTCATCGTAAATGTGAGACACGCAACTGTTTAAATAGTATTCCAAAGGGCGTGTAACGTAAACTAAGAGCCCTTGTTGTCACTATTGTTATTACAAGCAACAACAATTGCTATTGTAGAATGTATCACGACCAGGCGCCAACCTATTTCATGCATTGTATCTTGGCCTTTAATTGTTGCAATCAAATGTGTACTATTCGTATTCATTATTATGATGGCTCAGTGTAGGCGAATTGTTGATTCTGTCCCTAGCCCACGCCAAAAAGACATCCATTAAAGGAGTTTGTAAAATTTGGACCATAACTGCCATAACGAGAATTAGTCGTCAAAATAGGTCTTCTGAACTTATGGAAAGAATGCTTGGCATTTCATTGTTAAGGAGTTGTTGTAGTGACATCTTGCGACGATACTGTCATTGGAATTTTATTTGCTGCGTGCTATCTCTAATTTGAATCTGATCTTATCTGATCTGAACTGAACTGAAAAGGTTATGATTAATTCTGTAATGTTATATGATAAGATGTGGTCTGATAAGTAAGTAAGTAATGCATTTGTTAACACGCCATATGTCCATCGACTGAGCGAGGAATCGTAGGCTGATCTAATGTGATGCCACCTGATGTTATGTGATGTGATTTAATTTGATGTATTATAATGTGCAAAGGAGAGGGTTATAGGACATGAGCTATGAAGATAGGCTGAAAGCGCGTGGGCTGGCAACAATGGAGAGCAGAGGAGCGGAAAGATTTAATTGAAGCTCATAAGATCATCGTTGGAAAGGAGGCAGTGGAGTGGGGAGGAATTAACACTCCGGGTCAATTTTTAACACTCCAGGTCAATTTTCAACTACTCTGCTCTATAATAATTTATTAATGAAGTTGTAGATATCCTGACTAAGCGACCTCAGATTCCAACTTCTGGGTGACCTTAGGGGCTTTCAAAAGTTTTGTAATAATAAGAAATTATAAGAAGATAACATTTCGTTTAACGCGAAGCTGTTTGAGCATCATAACATAACATAGCATTACATCACATGACGTAACATAACTTAAGATAACGTAACATAACATAACATAGCAAGGGTTTTAAATGATTCAAAAGAAATGTAATCTACCTTAGAACCACTGCCTCCTTCAAGTGATAATCTTAGAAGTTTCAATTAAGTCTTCTCTACTCCTCCATCTGTTCAAAATTGCTAGTTCAGACATTTTCAACCTTTATGCGTAGCTCAGGTTCTTGTAACCCCTATCCTCTGCACACCATATCAAATCACATTAAATCACATCACATTACATTACACCAGATTACATCACATTGCATAACATCAGATTATGTAATATTACGTAACACCAGATTACATCACATTACATAAGTCAGATTACATAACATCAGATCGCATCTCGTCACATCAATCACGTCATATAACATTACATTTAAGAATGAACCTTAGTCTTTTCTTGCATATGAAACGCGCAAACTGCGTGGTCCTTAGCTACACGTTTCAAATACTTCAGTGTTGTCGCGATTGACGTAGACTCTGTTATGTTCAGATTTTACTGCAGTCTAATAGTAAATCGTTGCACAGCATTGGACTTCCTCCACTGAACAACTGGGGCATCTGAATATTCGGCCAAAAAGCATTCAGCATCGACTATTAATTAAATCTACTGGCTCAACTGTCCGCCTACGTAAACGTTACCGATGAAGACGCGCGATATTCCTACGCTAGGACACGGAAAAAATTAAAATTCCATCGTCACGCCCCCATCACCACCCTTACAGTTAAATCCATAGTAGAGGCTCGAAAAACGGTTCAGCTTGGTCGGTTGTCTTAAAGCTGGTCAACGGCTAGTTGATCGAGTCGCTCATGCGGAACCAGACACGATGTTCTCGCCTGAGTGCTCTTCTTGGAATGCGTACCATCTCGGTTCTTGGTACGAAAGGCAAGGTAAGGTAAAGTAAGGTAAGACAAGACAAAGTAAGGTAAGCTAAGGCAAGGCAAAGTAAGGTAAGGTAAGATAAAGTAAGATACCGTGAGGTTAGGTAAAGGGAAGGAGGTAAGGTAAGATCAGGTCAGTTCAGGAAAGGAAAGCAAGACAGCTAGCGTAGAGCAAGGTAAGATCGCATAAGGTAACATAGGGCACGGTAAGGAAACGTAGGATAAGCGAGATAGAGAAGGGTATGGTAGGGTGCAATAGGATAGGGTGTGGCATATGTTGTACTGCAATGAGATACATTGCCACGCAATGTAATCGAAAGCTATGGAACGTAATGAGATGCAAGTGCCAAACTTAGCCTCGCAGTTATGCATAACTAATTATCACGTGTTGACAGATTTCTGAACTAAGGGTACCGTCATGTTAACTATTTAAAGTTATATTTGCAACTGTCTGAGTCATCACAAATGCATTATTATTCTTGTTTCTGTTTTGAAGTTGGTGGAACATCAACACATGCATAGTAGGCTAGAGGACATTTCGTTCATTTTTGACATTTCTGGAATGAGTGTTATTCAGCGTATAGACATTTCGACGCCTCAGCAGGAAGTGGGTAAAGGTTCCGTCAACCTTAACTACATCACTTTGATCTACTAAATGTATTCAACATTTATCTTTCTCCTACGTTGCCTACCTACTTTTCCAAATCTTCAGTCTTTCTTTATGGAATTACCTCGCTTCTTTCACTTGCAGCCACTACATCGAACGAGTTCTTGCTTACCGGTGACTTCAACAATCACGTCTATAACCCATATGACCCTCTTGATTATGATTTTCTTAATCTTCGGTCATCAGTCAACCTTGTCCAAAGCGCCAAATTCCAAACTCATATATAGAACCACAACGCTGGACCTCATTATCACCTCTTCTGCTTTTCTCTTATCTCTTTAACCGCATCACTCTGTCCTTAATAATCATTGGGCAAGGCCGGTTGGAAAAGGTGCAAGGAATGGGTTTCAGAAACATGAGGAAACAAAATAGAGTAGACCTTGTCAGTTTCAACACTGACATGAAGCGATGGCTGGGTAGATTGAGTAGGTATCTTTAAAAGTGCACAGAAGAGAGGGACTGAAATAATGAGAATCGCAGCAAATGATCTGTGGAGTGTCGTATTAGTTTTTAGTCTGTAAGGATCCAGAACTTGTCAAGAAGCATGTGCCTCGAGTGATATTTTCAAAATGGCCAAACATAAAAATGCCGACTCTCACCAGTTAAAACCCTCAGTTATTCCCTACGGTCCCACACCCATGATCGTATTATTCCTCCTGCTGACAATTTAACGCGTAAATGTTTTATTATTAGGATGTTGTATGCAAATTAAATTTTCTTGTGTTCTTAAATACTTGTAAACCGATGTGAGATTAGCTATTGGTTAATAAAGAATTTACTTACTTACTCATAGGGTCATTGCAATTAAAGGGTGCCATGTATATGTTGAATTTGAACCTACGATAGAATTTAGATAAAAAAGGGAATGGTTCGCTGTACGCACCGGAGTATGTAAAAGTAAACAAGTCGGCGGGGTGAATGTATGGACGACATTAAGGTAAACAAACTAGTTTACTAGAATAAAAAGGAGCTAGGTCGAGCGAGGCAAAAATAATATACTTCCTCAATGAAGCAGAAGACCAAGAACTATATAGATCAGTTTATTAAATTTAAGCTAATAGAAAAACATGTATAATAAAAAATGTCACTAGCAGAATTTTAGACCAAAACAACACTGTCATTAGAAACACTGTTAATAGTCTCAATAAGTTCATCAATGCCAGTTCCTCTGTCATAATGCTAAGGGTAATATTGATAATGTGGAGAGGAGCAACCTTCCCCTATTGGCTCAAAATGTCTCTCAGTAGAATCGTAATCATAATCACATTCTCCAGCTTCTTCAGCGCACATGACAGCTATAAGATCTGGTGAACCAGCTAATTCCCAGGCGCTAAGTCAAAACAAATTCGGTGGGCTAATATGCTCAAATTTCTGTTCCAAAAGGCCAGATCCAAGGTCAGACAGGTATCTATGTAGGCAGACGGCTACAGCAGATTGTGTATGGAACTAGAGCGAGGAGAAAGACAAGGAGAAGAGGACGAATCAAGATAGGATGCACATTTCAAAATAGTTCACTTCTCCTTTGTTTTTTTTTTCAGCCAGAAATTACAGACAGAACATGCCACGTTATTTAACACTTACTGTAGGCTATCTACAGCCACTGACCTCTGTATCGCTTAACTAAATGATATCAAGTTCTGTAACATAGTACTTTGCAGACACATGCAGGGTATATACTGCCAAAGATCCTGTGTTAGTTGAATTATATACAAGTCCATGATAGAGTATGTGGCGGTCACAGCTGTGTTAAGGCGTTCGCTGGCAGATCCTCTCTTGCAGCACCTTGCGGAACGAATCAATGTCGACGAAGTTCAGAGCCATGAAGTACGTTACGTCAATCTGTTAATGAAGAAAAATTAACTTTATATAACAACTAAACGAATTCTGCATAGACTTGAAAAATTACGACAAAATGCTAACATAAATGCGATCGCAAACTGCCCATAAAACCAAGGTGATCCATTGGGTTTGTTGATACGATGCTAACAGGCACTGTGAAGTAATGAAAATCGATCTGGTTAATACATGCATGGATGACCGTCCGCAAAAAGTCAAACCACCTGGCGCCCACTGAGTCCTCAATCCTTTTGTGGATTCGTCTACAAGGCGCACTCTGGGTCTCAGTAATGGAATGCCATAAAATGTATTGTTCAATTGGAAACGCAATGTCGTCAATGCGATACAATATCCTTCCTGGACTCATTTCTTCAGTATATAGACTGTTTCAGTGACTTCTCGGATTTTCCTCATTGTTTTCGAACGGCTTCACAACTGATTTTGGCAACACCCCAGTTTGCGTACAAATTACCATCGTTTACTGCCTGAATCATTGACAGTTGCGCTAAAGAAGTCATCAGATTATGTCTGGTGATGTAACTGAATACTTTATATCGCCCTCTTAGTACCGCTAGACGACGATGATGATGATAAATTAATTAAGATCTGGTCTATTAAGATGGCAAACAACCTTTGGTCCCTTGGGTTGAAGGTAAATACTGTACCTAGCATGAGATGCCTAGAGTAGTTCACATATGCGCCGCTTCCTACATATCGCATATTCAAACTGCTGATCCTGAACAAGTTCTATCCATAAATGATCTAAGCATTCTGGGCTGCCCTCTACCAACGTCTTTGTATCTGTAGATTTTGAACCCTAAGCACAAGGAACTCGTTGGGGCAGATTTCATTCGGGAGATTGGCCGCTGTCTGTGTATCATCAGTGGTGAATCCAAAGAGGTAAATTTTTTTCCCCACCATCTTTCTACCTGCATCCAGTGCTATAATGCTGTCACATTTGAAGGACCTTTTCGGTCATACCTGAGAAATAGGCTTGAATATTCAGATATTTACAGTTTGCTTCTAGACGAAGTTTTAACCCTGAGGTATCATAGCTGCCTGGAGTAAAAAGAATAATATTAACAAACCTGTTGTGGTGGAGATGACAATCGCCGCAGCGTATTCTCGTCCACCTCCTTAGTAACACCAAGGGCCAGAACTCGGATACCACTGTTGTGGGTCGCATCAATCTCTGCCTGAAGAGTCGATGGTTGGGTCGGTCGCCCATCGGTGATCATGACAGCCGTGTTGGGAAATCCTTGTCTATCGCCCGCTGTGTTGAAAACCTGAGTTCGCGCCAGACGCAGGGCACCTGTCATGTCGGTTGTACCACCCTTGACGTATGTCAGATTACTAACAGCCGCTATTAGCTCATTCTTGTCAGTGTATCTGCAATCAAGTAGAGCAAGATTTAAATCTAATAATTGTTAATTATAATAATCAAATAATTATCACAATAGTAATATTAGTAGTACTATTATTACATTATTAACACTGTTATTAATTTTATATAATTTAGAGAATATTATTAATATTATTATAATAATGGTGTTATTAACAATAAAACAATAATAATTTTTACTAGTATTATTATTGCTGTTGTTATTATTAACATTATCTTTTTCGCATTTATTACTATTTTGCATGATTTTATATAAAAAAACGTCAGTAGTAGTGGAGTACAATGTGATATCTTCTAATGTATTCTAGTCTGGTCTATCATAATCCTATTCCATCTTATTTATCCAATTTAATTAAATAATTTCTGTAAGATAAGATTTGTAACCATTTGAGCCATCCACACAGTATAGATTATTATTGATAACTTGCCTCGTTAAGTCAAAGACGACTTCAGATCCAGTGCTGAACGTCACAAGTCCGATTCTGGTGACTTGACTGTCAAAGATGCCAACGACGAGGTTGCGAAGAAAGTTTACAATGAGGGCCCAGTTGTTGCACGTGCTGTCTCTCTGGAAGACGAAACCCGGATCGCTGTCGCATATGCTTCCAGACTCATCAACCAGAAAGCAGAGGTCCAGAGCAGCATCGTCACAGACTGAGGAACATTAGAACAATCAAATGTTTAACGAGCCCTTCTTGGCGTTCAGCCAAAATTTCATGTAAAAGATTGTATTGTGGAGATTATGTTCAAGCGGTAATTTTTATGAAGACCTTCTATTCTAATTTGATCCTATGTGATCGAATGTGATCTAATCGAATCCAATCTGGAAACTTCTCAAGCATCGTCCAGAAGATTGCGTTCGGCTTCAAAAGGGGAATTTGAAGTCAGAAGAGTTAACCTACAGTTTGGTAAAAGAATGTTTGAAGTAGCTGGTCCAGCTGAGTGGAACTCTTTACCTGAATCTATCCGAAGATGATCTTCAATACTTTTAAATTAAAACTTAAGACTCATTTATTCTCTCAGTACTATAACTAATTATTATGTTGTAACGCGTCCTTTGAGTAAGACATTTTTTTATTAAGGCGCGTTATAAATATAAGTTGTATTGTATTATTGTATTGTATCGCTATCGTAATGCATTAGGCGTCAATCGATAGTCACTTCTCAATCCCAATTCTGTAGACAGAACCAGGTGAGATCAAAAGGACACCAGAACTCAGAAGTCAAGCTATGGACGATAAGTAGCTCGATAAAGAAAAGATTTTACACTTTAAATTCTAGTCATAGTGTAAAGTTTCACCTTCAAAAGGAAGCTCACCTGGCGCACCGGTGTTCGAAGTAGGACTTATGTCAATCAAACTAGCTGGGGGTGTTACAGTGGTAGCGGACGTTACCGTGGCAGTTGTAGTTGTAGTACTTGTACTAATAGTAGTACTAGTAGCAGTTGTAGTACTTGTGCTAGCAGCAGTACTATTATCAGTAGTAGAGGTAGTAGTAGTGGATGTCGTAGGAGAAGAAACAGACCCTGGCGACAGCATGGTTGCAGCTGTTGGCGTGAAACAGGCTTTCGTACTTAGCTGCGATGTGACTTTTTCGGCGAGAGCCGGATAGTTTTCTGCGAGAAAGTACGTTTCGCCTTCCTGTTAGAATTTCAGATGTAAAGAAAATTACAAAATGCGCTTTATAAATTGCAAATTATGCATTAAAAGATCAACATTACGAAGAAAACGAACAAGAATTACCAAGTCACGTCGAAATCTACGATGATATGATCGAAAGTTTATTACTAATAGAGATAAAAACTTTAACCATCAGATAACTCACAAATATAATTAAATTTCAGATAAGACAAGTCAAGCCAAAATAACAAAACAAAACATAGCATAGCATATTATTACGTAGCATTACATAGTATAATATAAGATGGCAGAGCATAAAATAACATAACATATCATGACATGACATATCATAACATAACAAAACACAACATAACGTAACTAAGCCTCGTTTTCAAGTGACTGGTAGGAGTGATTGTATGATTTGTAAATGTAAGGGAAAATATAAATAGGATAACATAACGCAACATAACGTAACATAACTTGGTTTTGAAGTGACTGATAACACATTGATTCATAAGCCAATCCATATTATTCTATAGGTGTCGTTCGACGATAACTGAGACTTGTCTACTTCACCTGGGGTGGTTGCTTCGCCAGCCTTTGGATTGTAGATAGGTCGATTTTATCCGTAACTCCAACAACTAGAGTTGTAATTCCGCTGTTCCTAACTGCAACAATTTCTGCCTCTAACGTCGATGGGTTCGTAGGGTATCCGTCAGTTATGAAGATGGCTGTGTTGGGAACGTCAGGTCGATCGTCGCTTAAGCCAAACACCTGTGTTCTCATCAGGTTAAGACCACCTGTCATGTCGGTCGTGCCGCCCTTATGGTAAACTAGGCTGGTAATGGCGTTCAGCAACTCCCCCTTATCGGTGTATCTGAAGAAGACAATTGTAGTGTTTTTTGAAATACAGAAAATTAGTAATGGCTTCGCGAACATTTCCAACCTTATCGAATTTTCCACGTGAATTCTGTGGCGATCATAGACCGTGACTCTTGCTTATCGGGTTTGAAATTAACTTTATGGATAAGACTGATTAAAAGTCATTTAAAAATTGTTGGTAAAGTGCGAAGCATTTCTGAAATGAAAGACAACCAGTGACTGCTAGCATGACATGTATATATATATATATGGATGTACGTAGGCACGTAGGTAGGCATCTCTGATTCATATAGCGCTTCTGGTGTCGCTTTAATCCCTTCGTTGATCTATGTGATCTCTGATACTGTATTGCCCGCTCCCTTATGTTGGGCCTTGGTAGTGTGGACTTTTCAGTTTTTTTTTAATTGTTACACTTTTCACTGGCATCAATTCCTAACACTCATAACTCTATCGAGCAGAGTTATTTTCTCATCGGCAATCAACTCAACTACCATGACAAAAATACCCCAGTTACACACAGACCGAGCAACACCTCTGTTAAACTGTCTCTTTGTACAGATATAGACTATTATGTCCATTGAATGTACGAATGCACATTACCGGCAGAGCGTCAAGCTTCACTGACTTCGAGCGAGACTCAACTACTCAACAAAGAAGAAGACCAGTCCTTTAAGCTAGCCTGAGTGGCACCCATGAGTATAAAGTGTTAACGGCTACTTTTTAATCCGCGGCTTATCAGTGCTCTTCCTCGCCGTCTGATCTTTCCACTGACTGTATACGGTCAGTGTACTCGTTATAGTTGAGTTCGCTAAGGGGGCATATAGAGCTAAAACCTCTAAACAAATTTCTGCGCTGAAGGGGATTCGAACCCACGAATAGTACACACTAACCACTAGACTATCGCGCATCCCCAACTAATCAACATAAGCACCATATTAATTGCATGAGGTGCAGAACCCTCCCTGCAACTAACGTGTTCAGTTAGGCCTAGGGCCTATGTATACGACAGAGTCTTTGGAATGCCCCATCATACTTACGTGGTCAAGTGCCACTTGACAACCGAAGTAGAGGAGAAAATTACGAGTCCAATCCTTGTCGCCTGCGCTCCAACGTCGAAGCTGTCAGCAACTGCACGGATAAATTCGACGTTGTCCTTCCAGTTGTTGCACGTTTCGTCCACAATGTAGTTGAAAGCTGGATCGCTGTCGCAGATGCTTCCAGATTCGTCGACGACGAAGCAGAGATCCAGCATTTCGGTACAAAGAGCTGCAGAAACAAAACAACTGAATTATTCTGAATGCTGGTCTACAAAGGGTCTTACTTAGTAGCGTCAGGGAGCGATTGAGGAACAGTTTTGTGTTTACCATGGTTCAGACTACCTACCACTGAAGATGCAATTTCTCCACACATTTTGCACCTGTCCAAAGATCTTTCCCACTGGTTCAGACTATACCCCATTGAAGATACATTTTCTTTACATATTGTGCTCCTCCCCAGAATCAGACCATCTCCCGTGGAAGGTTCATTTTCTCCACACATTTTGCACTTTTCTATGGGTCTTCAGTTCAATTTCTAGGTTACTTGCAATTAAAATTCATGTCTTCCATATACATTTGGCTCATGTGCAATGGTTGATCCATCCATAGGTACTTCCCACAAACCCCACACAGGCTTTGTTTAATAAACGTTGCATATCATATGCACGTGCAGCTCTATACTCATATAGTCCAAATAGCCATGTTTGCATGGCTTGAATTCTAATACACCTAAAACGAACTATCCTCATGTAGTCCCTGTAGACATGTATGCATGGCTTGAATTCTAATACACCTAAAACGAACTATCCTCATGTAGTCCCTGTAGACATGTATGCATGGCTTGAATTCTAATACATCTAAAACGAACTATCCTCGTGTAGTCCCTGTAGACATGTATGCATGGCTTGAATTCTAATACATCTAAAACGAACTATCCTCGTGTATTCCCTGTAGACATGTATGCATGGCTTGAATTCTAAGGCACCTAAAAAGAAACTAACCTGCCGGTGTAGATTGCTGCTGATCCGTGGAATTTATGCAAGTCTGATTTTCCAGTTGTTTCTTGACCTTCGAAATGTTTTCGTAGTCTTTAGCAATAAAAACAGTTTCGCCAATCTGTGTAAAAGCCAAACACATAAACATATGATATTAACTCATACATACACGCATGAAATATTGTAACGTAAATGAACCACAGCAGGATTTTATTTGCTATCTTAGGATGACTGTTTTAGATCTATTGGCCATGGAGCAGCTATTTCATAGTGTGTATATATATATATATGCATTTCATAATATTACATTGTAGTAGAATTCATTGCATTGCTTTCAATTGTATTGCATCTAATTGTATTGTATTGCACTTAATTCTATTAAATTTTGTTTTCCTATATTCAAATGTGTATTATTGTGATGCACTGCATTGTTTTGCATTGCATTTAAGGCACCGAAATGCATTTCGTTTCTTTCCTGTTTTCCATTGCGTTGAATTCCATTGCATCATTTCTTTAATTTTATGGCATTGCAATCTTTAGATTGCATCTAATTACATTTAATTTTGTTGTATTGCATTCGTTTGTATAGTATAACAATACATTAAGTTGCATTGGTGTTGCATTGCAGATACCTCATGAGGCGGAGATGACAGTTCTTTCAGTGTGTCCATGTCGATACTATCCGTTACTCCGACGACCAGAAGCCGTATGCGGTGATCAAGGACCCTCTTGACGGCGGCCCTGATTTCGTCCATGGGTATCGGATCATTCCCTCTTCTTGGCTTTCCATCCGTGATGAGGATAGCCGTGTTTCCTACGCCCAGACGATCCCCCCTTTCTGTCGTGAACACGGTTGATAACAAGTCGAGGGCTTCTATTGTGTCGGTGTTGCCACCGATGTATGGTAACTTGTCGATGGCATCCATCAAATTTGTCTTGTCTTTATATCTGGTCAAAGAAGACGAACTGGCTCATGTATTAGTATGTCTAGTGCAGTAAAATCAGTGTAAACATGGTTTTCATTGTGTGTAGGGTAGAATATAACTAGGCCTATGTGTATTGCTATGTGGATGCTGTCCCAGTATATCGTGAGTTGTCAGTGGCTTTCAACTACGCTGCCTGCTGCTGAATCTGCACGAGGCATAGCAAAGACATAGCAGGATGTGTAGTAGTATTGCCAAAGAAATTCAACCAAGTAAAATTATAATTGTGTATATCGGAAAATATATTATTAAATAAAAGACATTACAAATGGTTATTATCTTTATAGGCCAAAATTTATAATTACATATGCTTTGAATATCTAAAGTAAACAAATAAATTAAAAAATAATAATGTTAATAATAATATTAATAATAAATAATAATAATAATAATAATAATAATTTTATTCCCTGAGGGATCATTTCTATCTTGGGTTTTAAAAAAATAATAATAGCCGCGCTCTCCATTGTTTTGTTTTCCGTCTCCCTCTAGATTTTATCCCTTGGGTTTAGAAAATATTACTAATAATAACAGATGTTAATATATTTTTGCAGGGTTACAATTTAATATGCTTCAACACGATATGCAGGTGATACCGCAAATCAACTGGCCCAATTGATCGAACTGGAGAAAACATTTTTTAAAGTAGGTGTAAAATCCGAGCAGCTGGAGAGAACAGAAATGAGAATGCTGCGATGCATACTTGGAATCTCAATGAAAGACAGGAAAAGGAGTGAGTATATCAGACAGACATTGGGAGTGGCATGTATATCTGAAAGGTCCGAGAAGCCAGGTTGAGATGGTACGGTCATGTGATGAGGAGAGAGGAGGAAAACTGCATTAAAAGAATTATGACAGCTGAGGTTTACCGACGCTGCAGTCGTGGACGACAAAAGAAGAGATGGGAAGACATGATTCAGCAAGACCTAAAGCTCCTCAGATTGAAGAAAGAAGATACTGAAGACAGAAACAAATGGAAAAGAAGGTTTCGTGTGGCTGACCCCTCTCCTAGGAGGGATTAATTCCAGCCAGAAGGAAGAAGAAGAAAATCCGAGTCAGAAGCAATGGAACTACATCTTACTTCGTAAGGTTCCACATGATGACAGCGCTACTATCGAATTCAATCATTGCGACTCTGATGCCTTTATCGCCGATGGTCATGTCGTTGACGAGATCTTTCATGAATGTGAGAAGAAATTTCCAGCTCTCACAGATCTTTCCAGTGTCGTTGCATATACTGCCCGACGAATCGACCACAAACGCCAAGTCCAACTCAATGGTACAGTCTGGAACGCCGCATCAAAATATCTACGTTTGATTTTCGTTTATGTCTGTTTCAGTCTATTTGAAATCTTGAATGACAAATAACAGTTATTATTATGTCTGCGTCACCTCCTACTCAATAAGCATCAATCGGAGGCGCAATTTGCCTAAAGGTAACCCTCTCATGAGAGGAGTGTCCAATCTGTACTCTCCGCATTACAACGCGAGCGTTCTAAGCAATCGACTACCGTTTCCCATTACTCACGTTCATTCATATTATCCGATATTTTTATTTCTTTATGATTTCTCTAACCGTATCAATATTCCTTGCATTTAGTCAATTAGTCACTTTGTTTTATCTATGTGCTGTGAAAGACACATCAATCTGTGTGATACTCGTTCAATTTGTCGTTTAAATTCATTTGCTATATTTCTTGAAAGCCACTTCGAATTGCATTATATTGACAGCCTTTATTTACTTCTTCCAGTGTATTCATCTCGAACATCGTATCGAAATACCTTGGGCAAATTTCATATTTTTCGAAGATCATATACGAAATCCGTGGCATAAAAATTACTTACCTATTGGCTTAGAGGAGTTCTCGATTTCGACCACTGTAGCTTAATTATTGGGAATATTGTAGCCTACTTGTGAAACTTCGATATTTAGAACACTAATTTTTATTTATTTATTGCATTTACTGCGCAAGCAAGGTTACTAAATCTGAATGTGAGGCAAGTGTGCGAAAACACTTTGTTCAAGGTCTTTACACGTAGGCCTTTAAACGAGCTCGTACCCACAGTCGTTGGAATAGAGACCCATCGCGCTACCGAAGAGATCACCGTTGACTGCAAGGTCGGCAACTAACGAATACTTACTGTATGTGTCCCCTTTGGCTCCGATGATTGCGAGGGAGTAGACTTGGAACAGCAGAAAAACGCGAAACAGCGGCAGGTGCGCCATGATATCTAAAATGTAATCGAAAATGTCGTTCAGGTATTGTTTGTATGGTATCTATGGCATAAGGTGTGGCATCAGGTATCCAGGAACTTAATATAGCACAGTTTAGAGTTTAAGTACCTTTAGTGCAGCAAAATGTCCAGCGCCTTCAAAGTCCCTCTAAATGAACTATTCCTAATCTAAACGATGTTTGAAGTGTTTATTTGCAAGCCATTTACATGTGAGCAACATGTTGCACTAGGCAGACTAAAAATGCTAGCACAATATTTAAACAACTTACCACAAACCAAAGAAAACTCAATCTCTTCACTGCGACATAGGTTCTGTCAACACGTAATCCAACAGCATACATACTGTATCTGATTTAATCTAATCTAATGACTTCAATAGCGCTGTTGCCATAGTGCACACAGCATCAATCGATGGTCGCTTCAAGCGAGATCGTAATCAGAGTCAGAATCCATTGGAAAAGCTTTTTGACTACGATTTTACTTGCAGCAACCATCTAATCGACTCTTCTGTGTAATACGAATACAGCGCTATAGAAGTCACCAGATAAGATTGAAAGCTCCATAGTTCTTAAACCCGTTGTTCTTTTCAGAAGTTTATATCTTGTGAAACTAACAGCTTTGTTAGTATGCAAATCTTAATGTATTTATTCATGCATCAAGAAACACACACTGTCTTCCAAGCACCTCTGAAAAAGCGATATTACTAACCAATTGCGAAAGGTCTAAGTTCGTAGACTTGTTTTGCTCTTCGGAACGCAATCGGTGAAACCTTCAGCTATACTCGGATACTTTCAAATCGATGACAACAATCTCAACAATCTAACTGACTAACTGCAATATTGCGAATGGTCTAACAAAAAACCGGTCATAGAAAGGTGCATCAGATTCTTCATCATTTTTGCTAGACACCCAAGGACTTAAATAGTATTCCAAAGGGCGTGTAACGTACATAAACTTCGAGCCGTTATTGTCATTATTCTCGTTGTAAGCAACAACAGTTGTCATTGTAGAATGCATCACGATCAAAAGCCAACCTACTGCCTCCGTTGTATCTTGGTCTTTTATTACCGCAATCAAATGCGCACTATTCGTATTCATTATTATAATGCCCAAGTGTTAGCGAATTGTTGATTCTGTGACGTATGGACGCCAAAAAGATGCCCATTAAAGGAGCTTGTAAACGTTGGACCATAGCTGCCTTAACCAGAAATGGTCGTCAAAATATGTCTTCTGAACTAATGGAAAAATAATGTTTGGCGCTTTATTGTTAAAGAGTTGTTGCAGTGACATCTTGCGACGATATTGTCATTGGATTGTTAGTTTCTGTGTGCTATGTTTTATCGAATCCGATCAGGTCGGAGCTGAAAAGATTAAGAATAATTCTGTACTGTAATGCTGTGTGATGTGTTCTGATCTAATATGATGCCATCTAATGCCATGTAATGTGACGTGATTTAATCGGATGTAATGTGATGTGCAGTGCCGAGGGGTTACAGGACTTGGGGTATGAAGAAAGTTTGAAAGGGTGTGGTCTAACAACATTGCAGAGGAGGTGGAGCAGAGGAAACAACAGTTATTCTTATTGCTGTTGTTAGTTGATGTTATATCTACGCGTAGTTGACGAGTGTAGTTGATGTTTGAAATCTTCCTGGTGTGACCTTCACTCAGTGTACACATATTTCTGCGCTTCATCAGGAAATAGGCTAAGGTACCTTAACCTTAACTACTAAAAGTTTTTTGCACCTTAGGAATGTTTGCCAGTGTAGTACTATTAAATATTGCTGCTGTTGAATCACAGTAGGTGTAATATCAACACTTACATAGTAGGCGAGAGCAATAAATTTTCGTTCCGTCTGACACCTTCGTAGAGTGAAATTTATTCAGCGAATACACGTGTATGTCTACGCCTAAACAGAAGGTAATGGTACCGTTACCTTCTTACTCGCTTCTCAACCCCTACCAATCTGGGTTCGCTAGATACTACTCTACTGAAATGTCTTTCTATACAATGAACTAGTCTCTGGCAACAGTCATCAGCAAGTCGCTTGTCTCAGTCTTCTCAACGTTTCTGCTGCTTGTGACCCCACTGATCATTATTTTTTTACTTCAACGATTATCTTCCTGGTTTGTTATATCCGATATTGCCCTCTTTTGGTTTCGGTCTTACTCATGGAATCCTTTCAGTCGATCCCCATTTTTATGCTGATTACTTTCAGCTCTTCATATCCTTCTCTCCACATTCTTGCACGCATACGCACAGACAGAGGAACAAAAAGACATCGAATAGGACGCAGTATTAAAAAAACAGACCGAGCCAACACACCCACGGATAGAAACGCGCACATATAATAACAGACTCAACAAGCGAGACAAACAAGAAAAACGAAAACACCAGGGATGTTGTTATGATCCAGTTCGACCTAGAATGAACATAAAAAACTGGTCATAAATGCCACATCGAGCTGAAAGAATAAAATATTGCCATATTACTGTTTGCTATTATCGTTATTGCTATTAGCTTTTTACCACTATGTTATCGTCATAATCATCGCCACCATCACCATAACCACGATTTCGCAGCTAAGATAACAAATTTAAAAACTTTAATTGCAATATATTGCAATTTTTATAAGGGAATCTGGCTACTTTCGCCGAAGAAGTCCCAATAAATCACCTACTTCTTTGAAGTCATTCACATGGGCACATAGACACCAAAACATACATACACATGGACACAGGCACAGACACAGGCACACAGACATACACATACACGAGTAAATAGACACAGAGGCGTACATGCACACATACAGACAGATTCAGCTATAAAAAGACACCGAATGGGACAGAGTAATGAAAACAGACCGATAAAAGAGCACATATACAAAAGGACTCAACAAGCGAGACAAGTGTCAGCTGCAAAATCCACCTACTTGTCTCATTCGGTCTCTGTTTGCTCGTCTCATGTCGGTTTTATGGCAGGCGGTAAATACGATCATGCACCGTGAAAAATGCCTACCACGTACCTCCTCACCACACTGTTCCCTTGCCGACATGTTCTTGCACTTCTTTTCCTACTACTTTTCCAATGTAATCTCATCTGAAAGCCTTTCATACTCTAAATCTCCTCCACCAGTTCTCAGCTTACTCCAACCAGCAACCTTAACTGAGATCCGTAATCTCATTCTCTCATCCCCTGATAACAGCGTGCGTTGTACCTCATTCCTACCGTTCTTTTAAAAGACTGCTCCGACACCTTGAACCAATTATCAAAACAAGAGTCAACCTGTCTCTCGCTGAAGACTGCTTTCCCCCAGTTTCGCTCATGCCATAGTTTTCCCTCTTCTTAAAAAAACATCTCTTTCTCCTGATGATTTATCAAACTATCGCCTCATCTCTACTCTCAATTTCA
This sequence comes from Norana najaformis, assembly GCA_964023275.1. Classification (NCBI taxonomy): domain Eukaryota; kingdom Metazoa; phylum Annelida; class Clitellata; order Crassiclitellata; family Hormogastridae; genus Norana; species Norana najaformis. The sequence goes on along the minus strand of OZ029918.1, from coordinate 37,034,661 downwards.
GTTTCAAAGTAGTTGCCAATCGTCTAAGTAATCAACTTTTATCCCACTGTTTTCCACATCTAATACCTTCCATTCTAATCTGCCTATATAACAAATACTATTCCACTGAAACCGGGCTACTACCGTTACAATCACATGACCAACTCCATGAAGCAGGGAAAAGTAACTGCACTTCTCTGCTACTTTTGATACTGTAGACCATGGCAAACTCCTTCACCCCCTCGAACATTGGTTTCGTCTTACCGGCCCCGCTGTCCGTAGGATTGCATCTTGTCTGCACCCTCGTACTCGGTCAGTCGTATCAACCAACTCAGTTTTGTTCCCACTGTCTTGAATTGTGGCGTTCCACAAGGTTTTGTTCACATTGTGCACGACTCCACTTGGTTTACTACTCACTGATAGCTCCCTTGACTACCAGTTGTACCTTTATGATTGTAATTGTAATCGTAATATGACATTTATAAAGCGCCACTTCAAGAAAAGACTCATCACAGGCGCTCCCGACCAGAACCAGTGAGACCACTGTCAAACAATACAGACTTCAGGCGCTTGCGAAACTGCGGAAGGGACAAACTGAGGAACTCTAGTAGGAGATCTCGGGAAAGGCGATTCCAGCTATTAGGTCCAACATAGGCAAAGCTTCTAGACTGCGCTGTAGCAGTGCGCATACGAGGAACAGCCAGGAGTCCAAGGGAGGCCGACCGGAGAGTGCTACGGCCTGGAACCAAGGAGACCCGAATGCAGAAGTCCCTAAGATATGATGGAGCAGAGCCAACGAGACAATTACGCATAAGCGTTAGGATCTTGATGCCCAGCTGTTCCTCTCATTCGACAGTTTCACGTCCAGTCCTGCTCTCCGACTACTTGCTTCAGTTTTGGTGATGTTTTTGGATGGCTAGTAATAAACGTCTTCCGATTACTTCGAAAACTGAATTCCTTCTTCTTGGCACAAGCCAACAACTCAGTAACATTGATTGCCTTACGTCTATTCAGTTGTATGGCTTGCTTGTGTCGGTCGTACTGAATGCGCACGCAGTCCAGACAATATTTGACTCCACGATGTCATATTCCAATCACGTTGGCACCAAATGCAAATGAGCTCAATTTCATATACGGGATATTCGTAGAATCAGATCTCTTTCCTAATACTGTATTATTCACACTAGATAATATATTGGTTTCTATCAGACTTGACCAGCGAAACTCATCCCTAATTGTCCTGATAGAGATCTGCACACTATTACAAAAAAGGTTCAAAACTCTCTGGCCAAAGCCATTTCAAAAGCATCTAAATATCAGCATATTGGACCATTATTGCAATCCCTACACTGGCTGCCCACCGAGCAAAGAATCCAGTTTAAAATCTGTTTTATAGTTCACAAAGTACTTCATTTAAATCAGCTGACCTACATCTGGTGCTACAGAAGTCATTAAATTAGAATAGAGATTCGTAATCGTAATGGTAATCTCCACATTTTTAAAGCGTAACACAAAAGCTAAGCGCAGGGCACCAGCTTATTCACGAACGCTGACCAGCTTATTAACGAGAGCTGAATTAGATTCAGTGAACAAAACAGACAGAAAACTAACACAATGGGTATGTTGTTAAGATCGTGTTGGACCTAGTATGAACATAATAAACTCGTAAGTAATTACTGCATCGAGCTTAACATTGAAGTTGCCCACGACAAAAAACATTTCGCCCGACCAATAAAGTTTGTGTGAAGCCATCGCAGCCAATTTATTACAGCAATAACAGTTAGACCAGGCTTGTCATAATGCTGGAAATGTAGACCAAGTTTCACCATATGAATGTATATATACTTAAACAAGCACACACATACATATTTACATAATTACTTAGTAAGATGCGCACATGCACGCATACATTCCAGCATACATGCATTCAACTTGCTTATCTAATGTAGCCCAACTTCTGGTTTTTCTGAAATATCAGATTTCGACAGGTCTTCCACAACGGATAAGTCTTTTCCACAATAGTTTCACTTGAAAAGACCTACCTTAGATTCCTTGTGGATCCTGATAACGGTAATTAGGAGTAATTGGGTTCGATTAGATTAGATTAGAATCATACATACAGTAGCATCCTTACAAAGCGACTTTCTTATGAGGGAAGCTTGAACTTCTAGCAAACGAATTCCAACTCGGCTACGCTTTGATATAATGGATAATCAACCGTTATATTAGAACCGAACTTCAGAATTTAGCACAGTATTGCTTACACAGAACGTTAGTACGAGAATAGCAGCTATGAAACAAATAAGTTAAACGAAATTCGTGCATGCTGTGATCATGGTGTAACGCCACACGTCTGCTCTTTCAGAATGTCTCGAATGGCATCCAGCGTGTCGAATCCAGCTGCCATGAAATAAGTAACGTTGAGCTGAAATTCAAATAAACGCATCTATTGTAATAATTGATTTTTTTTTTTAAAAGCAGCTGGCTTCGTCATGACGAAAATGATAACTGAAACTCAACCGAAAATGTAAAAACAACAATTCGTATATTAAAATTTAGTTCCTCAATACAAAACTCACATTCTTAGGTCAAAATCATGGGCAGTAACCAATTTTCCACATAGACAAAAACTTTCACCATTAGATGTAAAAATCCGCATAATATCTTAGAAATCACATTGAAGACAATGTTGACCATCAGTTTTCAGGACCTCACTTGCGAAAAAAAGCCAATCGTGACAAAAAAGGAGACAAATCGAATTTATGCACAATTCAATCTTAATTAGGCTAAGAAAATAAAAAACTTTTCATCACCTCCTGTGGAGGTGAAGACAGTTGCTTCAGTGTAGCCTCGTCCACTTCATTTGTTACTCCGACCACGAATGTCTGAATTCCGCTGTTGTGAACGGCATCAATAGCAGCTTGAACAGTTGACGGGTCGGTTGGCTTACCGTCCGTGATAATAATAGCGATATTCGGGACGTCCGGTCTATCGTCGCCAGTTCCAAACAGCTGTGTTCTCATTAGGTTGAGACCACCTGTAGTGTCAGTTCTACCACCTTTGCGATATGGAATATTGTCGATGGCGTTTAGCAGAGATTCTTTTGTAGTGAACCTGAAAAATCAAATATTACCAAGTTTACGAACCGGCATGCCTTTCTTAGTCGATTCAGTTGTTTACGGAAATAAAACTCCAAACGATTATTTATACCAAGCACGTTGATGAACATGTACTCAAATGCTTCTACTCATCTAGTAAAATTCAAATAATTGCCGATTGAAACGACACTTGAAGAAAGTGCAATTCAGAGTTAGTTTTGATCAATTCTTCTGAAGCCGTTCTCCGCCATGCGAAACCAATCAGAATTCCGAAACAAACTCACGCTGTGAGGTTCCATGCCACGCGGGATGTTGTGTCAAAAAGCACCATTCCCACGCGAAACTCGGACCTACCGATGTTAAACCCGTCTACAAATCGATGCATGAACTGGAGTATAAAATTCCAATTGTTACAAGTTTCGTCTCTGGTGAAGTTAAAGTTTGGATCCGCATCACAGATACTTCCAGAAGAATCGACCAGAAGTGTGAGGTCCCACAGAGATTTGCACACTAGAAAATTAAAATTGCACTTCATGTTATAGAATATATGCGACCAAGTAATTCCTAACACTTTTATATACTTTAACTCGCACATAAGTTACATTATGCACTTTATTAGAGCGTACAATATAACTATCAGATGAACTGAGATATGGAAATTTTTAGGTAAGTTAATAAGGAAAAATTAGACGAATTTGAGCACCGGTGAAAACGTTTTAGTGGAATAAATCTCTTTCCATGCAAGTACAGAAGTATCATGCAAGCATCATGCCGATGAATATAATTAGGCTGAATTACATTGGTCTCTGTGTGAGAGATTCCAAATATGAAACTCACCCAAGAACTCTAGAATATTCATGTGTATATTACCAGTGGGTGTCCCAGTGACGGGTGATGACGGTGAGCTCGTGAGAAGTGGAGTGGTAATTGGTGTCGACGACGTGCTGATGACTGTCTGTACTGCTTCACATGTCTGATTTGCCAGTTGTGAACGAACGTTGTCTATCGTTTGAAAATCCTTTGCCACGAAGTAGGTCACACCTAACTGAACAGTGGAGGATTCAGTCAATCCAAATTCTAATCAAATGAATAGAAAATCTAAAGACTCATGAATATTCGATGTATATACGAGGCAAAGACCAATGAGCAGCTGGGCGTGAGAATATGCCAAATCTATAAAAATTAGTCGAGATGTCCAACTTTAGTTTAACGTTTTATTCACTGACTATTTTGCTACATGAGCGACATGTGTTACCTGTTGCGGAGGTGAAGACAGTTGCTTCAGTGTAGCCTCGTCCACTTCATTTGTTACTCCGACAACGAGAGTCGTAATTCCGCTGTTGTGAACGGCATCAATGGCAGCTTGAACAGTTGACGGGTCGGTTGGCTTACCGTCCGTGATAATAATAGCGATATTCGGGACGTCCGGTCTATCGTCGCCAGTACCAAACACCTGTGTTCTCATTAGGTTGAGACCACCTGTAGTGTCAGTTCTACCACCTTTGCGATATGGAATATTGTCGATGGCGTTTAGCAGAGATTCTTTTGTAGTGAACCTGAAAAATCAAATATTACCAAGTTTACGAACCGGCATGCCTTTTTTATTCGATTCAGTTGTTTACGGAAATAAAACTCCAAACGATTATTTATACCAAGCACGTTGATGAACATGTACTCAAATGCTTCCACTCATCTAGTAAAATTCAAATAATTGCCGATTGAAACGACACTTGAAGTAAGTGCAATTCAGAGTTAGTTTTGATAAATTCTTCTGAACCCGTTCTCCGCCATGCAAAACCAATCAGAATTCCGAAACAAACTCACGCTGTGAGGTTCCATGCCACGCGGGATGTTGTGTCAAAAAGCACCATTGCCACGCGAAACTCGGACCAACCGATATTAAACCCGTCTACAAATCGATGCATGAACTGGAGTATAAAATTCCAGTTGTTACAAGTTTCGTCTCTGGTGAAGTTAAAGTTTGGATCCGCATCACAGATACTTCCAGAAGAATCGACCAGAAATGTGAGGTCCCACAGAGATTCACACACTGGAAATGTTAAGATCACACTCCAAGTTAGAGATTTTATGTATGTTCAGTCGGTTTCATATCTCTTCAATGACACTGCATGCACCAACATGATGTCCCAAAAGTACCAAAATTGCACACGGGTGGAGAGGTTCTCTTTTTCTTCTTTAATAAACGAGTGATAACTCTATATATTTTGCCTCGAGAAGAAAGAGTAGTAAAGGTCTTACGGATTGCACGTAAGAAACATTTGTATTTTTGAAATGACCAAACGAGATATCGTTAACATGCATGTTTTGAATATTAAAAATTTCGATCTGATTTTGGGGGAGTTCTTATATTAAATGAACGGAGTTGTGCCTATTTTCTGAATTTACAATATAAAAAGGTAAAATTTCACGCATCATACTATCCAGACAATAACTTTACCATCAGGTCCTCTGCCCCCGTATGATGTAGTTCTTGGCATCGTTAAAACTGTAGTTGTTGCAGTTGTGGACATTGAGCTGATGACTGTCTGTACTGCTTCACATGTCTGATTTGCCAGTTGTGAACGAACGTCATCTATCGTTTGAAAATCCTTCGCCATGAAGTAAGTCACACCTAACTGAACAGTGGAGAATTCAATCAATCCAAATTCAAATCAAGATAACTGAAAATCGACGGATCCCTCAATGTTTAGCCAACAGCTTGGGTAAAATCCAGGAATCAGCTGATGCCTGAGATAACAAAGTTATAAAAATTAATGCAGATGTTTCACTTTAATTTGGCTGAAAGTATTGCACAGTTACTGTTTGACTACATCAATTACAGGTGTTACCTGTTGCGGAGGTGAAGACAGCTGTTTCAGTGTAGCCTCGTCCACTTCATTTGTTACTCCGACAACGAGAGTCGTAATTCCGCTGTTGTGAACGGCATCAATGGCAGCTTGAACAGTTGACGGGTCGGTTGGCTTACCGTCCGTGATAATAATAGCGATATTCGGGACGTCCGGTCTATCGTCGACAGTACCAAACAGCTGTGTTCTCATTAGGTTGAGACCACCTGTAGTGTCAGTTCTACCACCTTTGCGATATGGAATATTGTCGATGGCGTTTAGCAGAGATTCTTTTGTAGTGAACCTGAAAAATCAAATATTACCAAGTTTACGAACCGGCATGCCTTTTTTATTCGATTCAGTTGTTTACGGAAATAAAACTCCAAACGATTATTTATACCAAGCACGTTGATGAACATGTACTCAAATGTTTCCACTCATCTAGTAAAATTCAAATAATTGCCGAATGAAACGACACTTGAAGTACTGTAAGTGCAATTCAGAGTTAGTTTTGATAAATTCTTCTGAACCCGTTCTCCGCCATGCGAAACCAATTAAAATATCCCAAAGAAACTCACGCTGTGAGGTTCCATGCCACGCGGGATGTTGTGTCAAAAAGCACCATTCCCACGCGGAACTCGGACCAACCGATGTTCATCCCGTCTACAAATCCATGTATGAACTGGAGTATAAAATTCCAGTTGTTACAAGTTTCGTCTCTGGTGAAGTTAAAGTTTGGATCCGCATCACAGATACTTCCAGAAGAATCGACCAGAAATGTGAGGTCCCACAGAGATTTGCACACTAGAAAATTAAAATTGCACTTCATGTTATAGAATATATGCGACCAAGAAATTACTAACACTTTTATATACTTTAACTCGCACATAAGTTACATTATGCACTTTATTAGAGCGTACAATATAACTATCAGATGAACTGAGATATGGAAATTTTTAGGTAAGTTAATAAGGAAAAATTAGACGAATTTGAGCACCGGTGAAAACGTTTTAGTGGAATAAATCTCTTTCCATGCAAGTACAGAAGTATCATGCAAGCATCATGCCGATGAATATAATTAGGCTGAATTACGTTGGTCTCTGTGTGAGAGATTCCAAATATGAAACACACCCAAGAACTCTAGAATAATCATGTGTATATTACCAGTGGGTGTCCCAGTGACGGGTGATGACGGTGAGCTCGTGAGAAGTGGAGTGGTAATTGGTGTCGACGGCGTGCTGATGGCTGTCTGTACTGCTTCACATGTCTGATTTGCCAGTTGTGAACGAACGTTGTCTATCGTTTGAAAATCCTTTGCCATGAAGTAGGTCACACCTAACTGAACAGTGGAGAATTCAATCAATCCAAATTCTAATCAAGATAACTGAAAATCGACGGATCCCTCAATGTTTAGCCAATAGCTTGGGTAAAATCCGGGAATCAGCTGATGCCTGAGATAACAAAGTTATAAAAATTAATGCAGATGTTTCACTTTAATTTGGCTGAAAGTATTGCACAGTTACTGTTTGACTACATCAATTACATGTGTTACCTGTTGCGGAGGTGAAGACAGCTGTTTCAGTGTAGCCTCGTCCACTTCATTTGTTACTCCGACAACGAGAGTCGTAATTCCGCTGTTGTGAACGGCATCAATAGCAGCTTGAACAGTTGACGGGTCGGTTGGCTTACCGTCCGTGATAATAATAGCGATATTCGGGACGTCCGGTCTATCGTCGCCAGTACCAAACAGCTGTGTTCTCATTAGGTTGAGACCACCTGTAGTGTCAGTTCTACCACCTTTGCGATATGGAATATTGTCGATGGCGTTTAGCAGAGATTCTTTTGTAGTGAACCTGAAAAATCAAATATTACCAAGTTTACGAACCGGCATGCCTTTTTTATTCGATTCAGTTGTTTACGGAAATAAAACTCCAAACGATTATTTATACCAAGCACGTTGATTAACATGTACTCAAATGTTTCTACTCATCTAGTAAAATTCAAATAATTGCCGAATGAAACGACACTTGAAGTAAGTGCAATTCAGAGTTAGTTTTGATCAATTCTTCTGAAACCGTTCTCCACCATGCGAAACCAATTAAAATATCCCAAAGAAACTCACGCTGTGAGGTTCCATGCCACGCGGGATGTTGTGTCAAAAAGCACCATTCCCACGCGGAACTCGGACCAACCGATGTTCATCCCGTCTACAAATCCATGTATGAACTGGAGTATAAAATTCCAGTTGTTACAAGTTTCGTCTCTGGTGAAGTTAAAGTTTGGATCCGCATCACAGATACTTCCAGAAGAATCGACCAGAAGTGTGAGGTCCCACAGAGATTTGCACACTAGAAAATTAAAATTGCACTTCATGTTATAGAATATATGCGACCAAGTAATTACTAACACTTTTATATACTTTAACTCGCACATAAGTTACATTATGCACTTTATTAGAGCGTACAATATAACTATCAGATGAACTGAGATATGGAAATTTTTAGGTAAGTTAATAAGGAAAAATTAGACGAATTTGAGCACCGGTGAAAACGTTTTAGTGGAATAAATCTCTTTCCATGCAAAGTACAGAACTATCGTGTGTGCATGATGCCGATGAATATAATTAGGCTGAATTACATTGGTCTCTGTGTGAGAGATTCCAAATATGAAACACACCCAAGAACTCTAGAATAATCATGTGTATATTACCAGTGGGTGTCCCAGTGACGGGTGATGACGGTGAGCTCGTGAGAAGTGGAGTGGTAATTGGTGTCGACGGCGTGCTGATGGCTGTCTGTACTGCTTCACATGTCTGATTTGCCAGTTGTGAACGAACGTTGTCTATCGTTTGAAAATCCTTTGCCATGAAGTAGGTCACACCTAACTGAACAGTGGAGAATTCAGTCAATCCAAATTCTAATCAAATGAATAGAAAATCAAAAGACTCATGAGCATTCGGTGTACATACGAGCCTAAGACCAGTGAGCAGCTGGTCGTGAGAATATGCCAAATCTATGGAAATTAGTCGAGATGTCCAACTTTAGTTTAACGTTTTATTCACTATTTTGCTACATGAGTGACATGTGTTACCTGTTGCGGAGGAGAAGACAGTTGCTTCAGTGTAGCCTCGTCCACTTCATTTGTTACTCCGACAACGAGAGTCGTAATTCCGCTGTTGTGAACGGCATCAATGGCAGCTTGAACAGTTGACGGGTCGGTTGGCTTACCGTCCGTGATAATAATAGCGATATTCGGGACGTCCGGTCTATCGTCGCCAGTACCAAACATCTGTGTTCTCATTAGGTTGAGACCACCTGTAGTGTCAGTTCTACCACCTTTGCGATATGGAATATTGTCGATGGCGTTTAGCAGAGATTCTTTTGTAGTGAACCTGAAAAATCAAACATTACCAAGTTTAAGAAACCGGCATGCCTTTTTTATTCGATTCAGTTGTTTACGGAAATAAAACTCCAAACGATTATTTATACCAAGCACGTTGATGAACATGTACTCAAATGTTTCCACTCATCTAGTAAAATTCAAATAATTGCCGATTGAAACGACACTTGAAGTAAGTGCAATTCAGAGTTAGTTTTGATAAATTCTTCTGAACCCGTTCTCCGCCATGCGAAACCAATCAGAATTCCGAAACAAACTCACGCTGTGAGGTTCCATGCCACGCGGGATGTTGTGTCAAAAAGCACCATTCCCACGCGGAACTCGGACCAACCGATGTTCATCCCGTCTACAAATCCATGTATGAACTGGAGTATAAAATTCCAGTTGTTACAAGTTTCGTCTCTGGTGAAGTTAAAGTTTGGATCCGCATCACAGATACTTCCAGAAGAATCGACCAGAAATGTGAGGTCCCACAGAGATTCACACACTGGAAATGTTAAGATCACACTCCAAGTTAGAGATTTTATATATGTTTAGTCGGTTTCATATCCCTTCAATGACACTGCATGCACCAACATGATGTCCCAAAAGTACCAAAATTGCACACGGGTGGAGAGGTTCTCTTTTTCTTCTTTAATAAACGAGTGATAACTCTATATATTTTGCCTCGAGAAGAAAGAGTAGTAAAGGTCTTACGGATTGCACGTAAGAAACATTTGTATTTTTGAAATGACCAAACGAGATATCGTTAACATGCATGTTTTGAATATTAAAAATTTCGATCTGATTTTGGGGGAGTTCTTATATTAAATGAACGGAGTTGTGCCTATTTTCTGAATTTACAATATAAAAAGGTAAAATTTCACGCATCATACTATCCAGACAATAACTTTACCATCAGGTCCTCTGCCCCCGTATGATGTAGTTCTTGGCATCGTTAAAACTGTAGTTGTTGCAGTTGTGGACATTGAGCTGATGACTGTCTGTACTGCTTCACATGTCTGATTTGCCAGTTGTGAACGAACGTCATCTATCGTTTGAAAATCCTTCGCCATGAAGTAAGTCACACCTAACTGAACAGTGGAGAATTCAATCAATCCAAATTCAAATCAAGATAACTGAAAATCGACGGATCCCTCAATGTTTAGCCAACAGCTTGGGTAAAATCCAGGAATCAGCTGATGCCTGAGATAACAAAGTTATAAAAATTAATGCAGATGTTTCACTTTAATTTGGCTGAAAGTATTGCACAGTTACTGTTTGACTACATCAATTACAGGTGTTACCTGTTGCGGAGGTGAAGACAGCTGTTTCAGTGTAGCCTCGTCCACTTCATTTGTTACTCCGACAACGAGAGTCGTAATTCCGCTGTTGTGAACGGCATCAATGGCAGCTTGAACAGTTGACGGGTCGGTTGGCTTACCGTCCGTGATAATAATAGCGATATTCGGGACGTCCGGTCTATCGTCGCCAGTACCAAACAGCTGTGTTCTCATTAGGTTGAGACCACCTGTAGTGTCAGTTCTACCACCTTTGCGATATGGAATATTGTCGATGGCGTTTAGCAGAGATTCTTTTGTAGTGAACCTGAAAAATCAAATATTACCAAGTTTACGAACCGGCATGCCTTTTTTATTCGATTCAGTTGTTTACGGAAATAAAACTCCAAACGATTATTTATACCAAGCACGTTGATTAACATGTACTCAAATGTTTCTACTCATCTAGTAAAATTCAAATAATTGCCGAATGAAACGACACTTGAAGTAAGTGCAATTCAGAGTTAGTTTTGATCAATTCTTCTGAAGCCGTTCTCCGCCATGCGAAACCAATCAGAATTCCGAAACAAACTCACGCTGTGAGGTTCCATGCCACGCGGGATGTTGTGTCAAAAAGCACCATTCCCACGCGGAACTCGGACCAATCGATGTTCATCCCGTCTACAAATCCATGTATGAACTGGAGTATAAAATTCCAGTTGTTACAAGTTTCGTCTCTGGTGAAGTTAAAGTTTGGATCCGCATCACAGATACTTCCAGAAGAATCGACCAGAAATGTGAGGTCCCACAGAGATTTGCACACTAGAAAATTAAAATTGCACTTCATGTTATAGAATATATGCGACCAAGTAATTACTAACACTTTTATATACTTTAACTCGCACATAAGTTACATTATGCACTTTATTAGAGCGTACAATATAACTATCAGATGAACTGAGATATGGAAATTTTTAGGTAAGTTAATAAGGAAAAATTAGACGAATTTGAGCACCGGTGAAAACGTTTAAGTGGAATAAATCTCTTTCCATGCAAGTACAGAAGTATCATGCAAGCATCATGCCGATGAATATAATTAGGCTGAATTACATTGGTCTCTGTGTGAGAGATTCCAAATATGAAACACACCCAAGAACTCTAGAATAATCATGTGTATATTACCAGTGGGTGTCCCAGTGACGGGTGATGACGGTGAGCTCGTGAGAAGTGGAGTGGTAATTGGTGTCGACGGCGTGCTGATGGCTGTCTGTACTGCTTCACATGTCTGATTTGCCAGTTGTGAACGAACGTTGTCTATCGTTTGAAAATCCTTTGCCATGAAGTAGGTCACACCTAACTGAACAGTGGAGAATTCAATCAATCCAATTTCTAATCAAGATAACAGAAAATCGACGGATCCCTCAATGTTTAGCCAATAGCTTGGGTAAAATCCGGGAATCAGCTGATGCCTGAGATAACAAAGTTATAAAAATTAATGCAGATGTTTCACTTTAATTTGGCTGAAAGTATTGCACAGTTACTGTTTGACTACATCAATTACATGTGTTACCTGTTGCGGAGGTGAAGACAGCTGTTTCAGTGTAGCCTCGTCCACTTCATTTGTTACTCCGACAACGAGAGTCGTAATTCCGCTGTTGTGAACGGCATCAATGGCAGCTTGAACAGTTGACGGGTCGGTTGGCTTACCGTCCGTGATAATAATAGCGATATTCGGGACGTCCGGTCTATCGTCGACAGTACCAAACAGCTGTGTTCTCATTAGGTTGAGACCACCTGTAGTGTCAGTTCTACCACCTTTGCGATATGGAATATTGTCGATGGCGTTTAGCAGAGATTCTTTTGTAGTGAACCTGAAAAATCAAATATTACCAAGTTTACGAACCGGCATGCCTTTTTTATTCGATTCAGTTGTTTACGGAAATAAAACTCCAAACGATTATTTATACCAAGCACGTTGATGAACATGTACTCAAATGTTTCCACTCATCTAGTAAAATTCAAATAATTGCCGAATGAAACGACACTTGAAGTACTGTAAGTGCAATTCAGAGTTAGTTTTGATAAATTCTTCTGAACCCGTTCTCCGCCATGCGAAACCAATTAAAATATCCCAAAGAAACTCACGCTGTGAGGTTCCATGCCACGCGGGATGTTGTGTCAAAAAGCACCATTCCCACGCGGAACTCGGACCAACCGATGTTCATCCCGTCTACAAATCCATGTATGAACTGGAGTATAAAATTCCAGTTGTTACAAGTTTCGTCTCTGGTGAAGTTAAAGTTTGGATCCGCATCACAGATACTTCCAGAAGATTCGACCAGAAATGTGAGGTCCCACAGAGATTTGCACACTAAAAATTAAAATTGCACTTCATGTTATAGAATATATGCGACCAAGAAATTACTAACACTTTTATATACTTTAACTCGCACATAAGTTACATTATGCACTTTATTAGAGCGTACAATATAACTATCAGATGAACTGAGATATGGAAATTTTTAGGTAAGTTAATAAGGAAAAATTAGACGAATTTGAGCACCGGTGAAAACGTTTTAGTGGAATAAATCTCTTTCCATGCAAGTACAGAAGTATCATGCAAGCATCATGCCGATGAATATAATTAGGCTGAATTACGTTGGTCTCTGTGTGAGAGATTCCAAATATGAAACACACCCAAGAACTCTAGAATAATCATGTGTATATTACCAGTGGGTGTCCCAGTGACGGGTGATGACGGTGAGCTCGTGAGAAGTGGAGTGGTAATTGGTGTCGACGGCGTGCTGATGGCTGTCTGTACTGCTTCACATGTCTGATTTGCCAGTTGTGAACGAACGTTGTCTATCGTTTGAAAATCCTTTGCCATGAAGTAGGTCACACCTAACTGAACAGTGGAGAATTCAATCAATCCAAATTCTAATCAAGATAACTGAAAATCGACGGATCCCTCAATGTTTAGCCAATAGCTTGGGTAAAATCCGGGAATCAGCTGATGCCTGAGATAACAAAGTTATAAAAATTAATGCAGATGTTTCACTTTAATTTGGCTGAAAGTATTGCACAGTTACTGTTTGACTACATCAATTACATGTGTTACCTGTTGCGGAGGTGAAGACAGCTGTTTCAGTGTAGCCTCGTCCACTTCATTTGTTACTCCGACAACGAGAGTCGTAATTCCGCTGTTGTGAACGGCATCAATAGCAGCTTGAACAGTTGACGGGTCGGTTGGCTTACCGTCCGTGATAATAATAGCGATATTCGGGACGTCCGGTCTATCGTCGCCAGTACCAAACAGCTGTGTTCTCATTAGGTTGAGACCACCTGTAGTGTCAGTTCTACCACCTTTGCGATATGGAATATTGTCGATGGCGTTTAGCAGAGATTCTTTTGTAGTGAACCTGAAAAATCAAATATTACCAAGTTTACGAACCGGCATGCCTTTTTTATTCGATTCAGTTGTTTACGGAAATAAAACTCCAAACGATTATTTATACCAAGCACGTTGATTAACATGTACTCAAATGTTTCTACTCATCTAGTAAAATTCAAATAATTGCCGAATGAAACGACACTTGAAGTAAGTGCAATTCAGAGTTAGTTTTGATCAATTCTTCTGAAACCGTTCTCCACCATGCGAAACCAATTAAAATATCCCAAAGAAACTCACGCTGTGAGGTTCCATGCCACGCGGGATGTTGTGTCAAAAAGCACCATTGCCACGCGGAACTCGGACCAACCGATGTTCATCCCGTCTACAAATCCATGTATGAACTGGAGTATAAAATTCCAGTTGTTACAAGTTTCGTCTCTGGTGAAGTTAAAGTTTGGATCCGCATCACAGATACTTCCAGAAGAATCGACCAGAAGTGTGAGGTCCCACAGAGATTTGCACACTAGAAAATTAAAATTGCACTTCATGTTATAGAATATATGCGACCAAGTAATTACTAACACTTTTATATACTTTAACTCGCACATAAGTTACATTATGCACTTTATTAGAGCGTACAATATAACTATCAGATGAACTGAGATATGGAAATTTTTAGGTAAGTTAATAAGGAAAAATTAGACGAATTTGAGCACCGGTGAAAACGTTTTAGTGGAATAAATCTCTTTCCATGCAAGTACAGAACTATCGTGTGTGCATGATGCCGATGAATATAATTAGGCTGAATTACATTGGTCTCTGTGTGAGAGATTCCAAATATGAAACACACCCAAGAACTCTAGAATAATCATGTGTATATTACCAGTGGGTGTCCCAGTGACGGGTGATGACGGTGAGCTCGTGAGAAGTGGAGTGGTAATTGGTGTCGACGGCGTGCTGATGGCTGTCTGTACTGCTTCACATGTCTGATTTGCCAGTTGTGAACGAACGTTGTCTATCGTTTGAAAATCCTTTGCCATGAAGTAGGTCACACCTAACTGAACAGTGGAGAATTCAGTCAATCCAAATTCTAATCAAATGAATAGAAAATCAAAAGACTCATGAGCATTCGGTGTACATACGAGCCTAAGACCAGTGAGCAGCTGGTCGTGAGAATATGCCAAATCTATGGAAATTAGTCGAGATGTCCAACTTTAGTTTAACGTTTTATTCACTATTTTGCTACATGAGTGACATGTGTTACCTGTTGCGGAGGAGAAGACAGTTGCTTCAGTGTAGCCTCGTCCACTTCATTTGTTACTCCGACAACGAGAGTCGTAATTCCGCTGTTGTGAACGGCATCAATGGCAGCTTGAACAGTTGACGGGTCGGTTGGCTTACCGTCCGTGATAATAATAGCGATATTCGGGACGTCCGGTCTATCGTCGCCAGTACCAAACATCTGTGTTCTCATTAGGTTGAGACCACCTGTAGTGTCAGTTCTACCACCTTTGCGATATGGAATATTGTCGATGGCGTTTAGCAGAGATTCTTTTGTAGTGAACCTGAAAAATCAAACATTACCAAGTTTAAGAAACCGGCATGCCTTTTTTATTCGATTCAGTTGTTTACGGAAATAAAACTCCAAACGATTATTTATACCAAGCACGTTGATGAACATGTACTCAAATGTTTCCACTCATCTAGTAAAATTCAAATAATTGCCGATTGAAACGACACTTGAAGTAAGTGCAATTCAGAGTTAGTTTTGATAAATTCTTCTGAACCCGTTCTCCGCCATGCGAAACCAATCAGAATTCCGAAACAAACTCACGCTGTGAGGTTCCATGCCACGCGGGATGTTGTGTCAAAAAGCACCATTCCCACGCGGAACTCGGACCAACCGATGTTCATCCCGTCTACAAATCCATGTATGAACTGGAGTATAAAATTCCAGTTGTTACAAGTTTCGTCTCTGGTGAAGTTAAAGTTTGGATCCGCATCACAGATACTTCCAGAAGAATCGACCAGAAATGTGAGGTCCCACAGAGATTCACACACTGGAAATGTTAAGATCACACTCCAAGTTAGAGATTTTATATATGTTTAGTCGGTTTCATATCCCTTCAATGACACTGCATGCACCAACATGATGTCCCAAAAGTACCAAAATTGCACACGGGTGGAGAGGTTCTCTTTTTCTTCTTTAATAAACGAGTGATAACTCTATATATTTTGCCTCGAGAAGAAAGAGTAGTAAAGGTCTTACGGATTGCACGTAAGAAACATTTGTATTTTTGAAATGACCAAACGAGATATCGTTAACATGCATGTTTTGAATATTAAAAATTTCGATCTGATTTTGGGGGAGTTCTTATATTAAATGAACGGAGTTGTGCCTATTTTCTGAATTTACAATATAAAAAGGTAAAATTTCACGCATCATACTATCCAGACAATAACTTTACCATCAGGTCCTCTGCCCCCGTATGATGTAGTTCTTGGCATCGTTAAAACTGTAGTTGTTGCAGTTGTGGACATTGAGCTGATGACTGTCTGTACTGCTTCACATGTCTGATTTGCCAGTTGTGAACGAACGTCATCTATCGTTTGAAAATCCTTCGCCATGAAGTAAGTCACACCTAACTGAACAGTGGAGAATTCAATCAATCCAAATTCAAATCAAGATAACTGAAAATCGACGGATCCCTCAATGTTTAGCCAACAGCTTGGGTAAAATCCAGGAATCAGCTGATGCCTGAGATAACAAAGTTATAAAAATTAATGCAGATGTTTCACTTTAATTTGGCTGAAAGTATTGCACAGTTACTGTTTGACTACATCAATTACAGGTGTTACCTGTTGCGGAGGTGAAGACAGCTGTTTCAGTGTAGCCTCGTCCACTTCATTTGTTACTCCGACAACGAGAGTCGTAATTCCGCTGTTGTGAACGGCATCAATGGCAGCTTGAACAGTTGACGGGTCGGTTGGCTTACCGTCCGTGATAATAATAGCGATATTCGGGACGTCCGGTCTATCGTCGCCAGTACCAAACAGCTGTGTTCTCATTAGGTTGAGACCACCTGTAGTGTCAGTTCTACCACCTTTGCGATATGGAATATTGTCGATGGCGTTTAGCAGAGATTCTTTTGTAGTGAACCTGAAAAATCAAATATTACCAAGTTTACGAACCGGCATGCCTTTTTTATTCGATTCAGTTGTTTACGGAAATAAAACTCCAAACGATTATTTATACCAAGCACGTTGATTAACATGTACTCAAATGTTTCTACTCATCTAGTAAAATTCAAATAATTGCCGAATGAAACGACACTTGAAGTAAGTGCAATTCAGAGTTAGTTTTGATCAATTCTTCTGAAGCCGTTCTCCGCCATGCGAAACCAATCAGAATTCCGAAACAAACTCACGCTGTGAGGTTCCATGCCACGCGGGATGTTGTGTCAAAAAGCACCATTCCCACGCGGAACTCGGACCAATCGATGTTCATCCCGTCTACAAATCCATGTATGAACTGGAGTATAAAATTCCAGTTGTTACAAGTTTCGTCTCTGGTGAAGTTAAAGTTTGGATCCGCATCACAGATACTTCCAGAAGAATCGACCAGAAATGTGAGGTCCCACAGAGATTTGCACACTAGAAAATTAAAATTGCACTTCATGTTATAGAATATATGCGACCAAGTAATTACTAACACTTTTATATACTTTAACTCGCACATAAGTTACATTATGCACTTTATTAGAGCGTACAATATAACTATCAGATGAACTGAGATATGGAAATTTTTAGGTAAGTTAATAAGGAAAAATTAGACGAATTTGAGCACCGGTGAAAACGTTTAAGTGGAATAAATCTCTTTCCATGCAAGTACAGAAGTATCATGCAAGCATCATGCCGATGAATATAATTAGGCTGAATTACATTGGTCTCTGTGTGAGAGATTCCAAATATGAAACACACCCAAGAACTCTAGAATAATCATGTGTATATTACCAGTGGGTGTCCCAGTGACGGGTGATGACGGTGAGCTCGTGAGAAGTGGAGTGGTAATTGGTGTCGACGGCGTGCTGATGGCTGTCTGTACTGCTTCACATGTCTGATTTGCCAGTTGTGAACGAACGTTGTCTATCGTTTGAAAATCCTTTGCCATGAAGTAGGTCACACCTAACTGAACAGTGGAGAATTCAATCAATCCAATTTCTAATCAAGATAACAGAAAATCGACGGATCCCTCAATGTTTAGCCAATAGCTTGGGTAAAATCCGGGAATCAGCTGATGCCTGAGATAACAAAGTTATAAAAATTAATGCAGATGTTTCACTTTAATTTGGCTGAAAGTATTGCACAGTTACTGTTTGACTACATCAATTACATGTGTTACCTGTTGCGGAGGTGAAGACAGCTGTTTCAGTGTAGCCTCGTCCACTTCATTTGTTACTCCGACAACGAGAGTCGTAATTCCGCTGTTGTGAACGGCATCAATGGCAGCTTGAACAGTTGACGGGTCGGTTGGCTTACCGTCCGTGATAATAATAGCGATATTCGGGACGTCCGGTCTATCGTCGACAGTACCAAACAGCTGTGTTCTCATTAGGTTGAGACCACCTGTAGTGTCAGTTCTACCACCTTTGCGATATGGAATATTGTCGATGGCGTTTAGCAGAGATTCTTTTGTAGTGAACCTGAAAAATCAAATATTACCAAGTTTACGAACCGGCATGCCTTTTTTATTCGATTCAGTTGTTTACGGAAATAAAACTCCAAACGATTATTTATACCAAGCACGTTGATGAACATGTACTCAAATGTTTCTACTCATCTAGTAAAATTCAAATATTTGCCGAATGAAACGACACTTGAAGTACTGTAAGTGCAATTCAGAGTTAGTTTTGATAAATTCTTCTGAACCCGTTCTCCGCCATGCGAAACCAATTAAAATATCCCAAAGAAACTCACGCTGTGAGGTTCCATACCACGCGGGATGTTGTGTCAAAAAGCACCATTCCCACGCGGAACTCGGACCAACCGATGTTCATCCCGTCTACAAATCCATGTATGAACTGGAGTATAAAATTCCAGTTGTTACAAGTTTCGTCTCTGGTGAAGTTAAAGTTTGGATCCGCATCACAGATACTTCCAGAAGAATCGACCAGAAATGTGAGGTCCCACAGAGATTTGCACACTAAAAATTAAAATTGCACTTCATGTTATAGAATATATGCGACCAAGTAATTACTAACACTTTTATATACTTTAACTCGCACATAAGTTACATTATGCACTTTATTAGAGCGTACAATATAACTATCAGATGAACTGAGATATGGAAATTTTTAGGTAAGTTAATAAGGAAAAATTAGACGAATTTGAGCACCGGTGAAAACGTTTTAGTGGAATAAATCTCTTTCCATGCAAGTACAGAACTATCGTGTGTGCATGATGCCGATGAATATAATTAGGCTGAATTACATTGGTCTCTGTGTGAGAGATTCCAAATATGAAACACACCCAAGAACTCTAGAATAATCATGTGTATATTACCAGTGGGTGTCCCAGTGACGGGTGATGACGGTGAGCTCGTGAGAAGTGGAGTGGTAATTGGTGTCGACGGCGTGCTGATGGCTGTCTGTACTGCTTCACATGTCTGATTTGCCAGTTGTGAACGAACGTTGTCTATCGTTTGAAAATCCTTTGCCATGAAGTAGGTCACACCTAACTGAACAGTGGAGAATTCAATCAATCCAATTTCTAATCTAGATAACAGAAAATCGACGGATCCTTCAATGTTTAGCCAGTAGCTTTGGTAAAATCCGGGAATCAGCTGATGCCTGAGATAACAAAGTTATAAAAATTAATGCAGATGTTTCACTTTAATTTGGCTGAAAGTATTGCACAGTTACTGTTTGACTACATCAATTACATGTGTTACCTGTTGCGGAGGTGAAGACAGCTGTTTCAGTGTAGCCTCGTCCACTTCATTTGTTACTCCGACAACGAGAGTCGTAATTCCGCTGTTGTGAACGGCATCAATAGCAGCTTGAACAGTTGACGGGTCGGTTGGCTTACCGTCCGTGATAATAATAGCGATATTCGGGACGTCCGGTCTATCGTCGCCAGTACCAAACAGCTGTGTTCTCATTAGGTTGAGACCACCTGTAGTGTCAGTTCTACCACCTTTGCGATATGGAATATTGTCGATGGCGTTTAGCAGAGATTCTTTTGTAGTGAACCTGAAAAATCAAATATTACCAAGTTTACGAACCGGCATGCCTTTTTTATTCGATTCAGTTGTTTACGGAAATAAAACTCCAAACGATTATTTATACCAAGCACGTTGATGAACATGTACTCAAATGTTTCTACTCATCTAGTAAAATTCAAATATTTGCCGAATGAAACGACACTTGAAGTACTGTAAGTGCAATTCAGAGTTAGTTTTGATAAATTCTTCTGAACCCGTTCTCCGCCATGCGAAACCAATTAAAATATCCCAAAGAAACTCACGCTGTGAGGTTCCATGCCACGCGGGATGTTGTGTCAAAAAGCACCATTCCCACGCGGAACTCGGACCAACCGATGTTCATCCCGTCTACAAATCCATGTATGAACTGGAGTATAAAATTCCAGTTGTTACAAGTTTCGTCTCTGGTGAAGTTAAAGTTTGGATCCGCATCACAGATACTTCCAGAAGAATCGACCAGAAATGTGAGGTCCCACAGAGATTTGCACACTAAAAATTAAAATTGCACTTCATGTTATAGAATATATGCGACCAAGTAATTACTAACACTTTTATATACTTTAACTCGCACATAAGTTACATTATGCACTTTATTAGAGCGTACAATATAACTATCAGATGAACTGAGATATGGAAATTTTTAGGTAAGTTAATAAGGAAAAATTAGACGAATTTGAGCACCGGTGAAAACGTTTTAGTGGAATAAATCTCTTTCCATGCAAGTACAGAACTATCGTGTGTGCATGATGCCGATGAATATAATTAGGCTGAATTACATTGGTCTCTGTGTGAGAGATTCCAAATATGAAACACACCCAAGAACTCTAGAATAATCATGTGTATATTACCAGTGGGTGTCCCAGTGACGGGTGATGACGGTGAGCTCGTGAGAAGTGGAGTGGTAATTGGTGTCGACGGCGTGCTGATGGCTGTCTGTACTGCTTCACATGTCTGATTTGCCAGTTGTGAACGAACGTTGTCTATCGTTTGAAAATCCTTTGCCATGAAGTAGGTCACACCTAACTGAACAGTGGAGAATTCAGTCAATCCAAATTCTAATCAAATGAATAGAAAATCAAAAGACTCATGAGCATTCGGTGTACATACGAGCCTAAGACCAGTGAGCAGCTGGTCGTGAGAATATGCCAAATCTATGGAAATTAGTCGAGATGTCCAACTTTAGTTTAACGTTTTATTCACTATTTTGCTACATGAGTGACATGTGTTACCTGTTGCGGAGGTGAAGACAGTTGCTTCAGTGTAGCCTCGTCCACTTCATTTGTTACTCCGACAACGAGAGTCGTAATTCCGCTGTTGTGAACGGCATCAATGGCAGCTTGAACAGTTGACGGGTCGTTTGGCTTACCGTCCGTGATAATAATAGCGATATTCGGGACGTCCGGTCTATCGTCGCCAGTACCAAACACCTGTGTTCTCATTAGGTTGAGACCACCTGTAGTGTCAGTTCTACCACCTTTGCGATATGGAATATTGTCGATGGCGTTTAGCAGAGATTCTTTTGTAGTGAACCTGAAAAATCAAACATTACCAAGTTTAAGAAACCGGCATGCCTTTTTTATTCGATTCAGTTGTTTACGGAAATAAAACTCCAAACGATTATTTATACCAAGCACGTTGATGAACATGTACTCAAATGTTTCCACTCATCTAGTAAAATTCAAATAATTGCCGAATGAAACGACACTTGAAGTAAGTGCAATTCAGAGTTAGTTTTGATAAATTCTTCTGAAGCCGTTCTCCGCCATGCGAAACCAATCAGAATTCCGAAACAAACTCACGCTGTGAGGTTCCATGCCACGCGGGATGTTGTGTCAAAAAGCACCATTCCCACGCGGAACTCGGACCAACCGATGTTCATCCCGTCTACAAATCCATGTATGAACTGGAGTATAAAATTCCAGTTGTTACAAGTTTCGTCTCTGGTGAAGTTAAAGTTTGGATCCGCATCACAGATACTTCCAGAAGAATCGACCAGAAATGTGAGGTCCCACAGAGATTTGCACACTGGAAATGTTAAGATCACACTCCAAGTTAGAGATTTTATATATGTTTAGTCGGTTTCATATCCCTTCAATGACACTGCATGCACCAATATGATGTCCCAAACGTACTAAAATTGTACATCGATGGAGAAATTCTCGTTTCTTCTTTAATAAACGAGTGATAGCTCTATATATTTTGCCTCGAGAAGAAAGAGTAGTAAAGGTCTTACGGATTGCACGTAAGAAACATTTGTATTTTTGAAATGACCAAACGAGATATCGGTAACATGCATGTGTTGAATATTAAAAATTTCGATCTGATTTTGGGGGAGTTCTTATGTTAAATGAAGGGAGTTGTGCGTATTTTTTTTGAATTTACAATATAAAAAGGTAAAATTTCACGCATCATACTATCCAGACATAAACTTTTACCATCAGGTCCTCTGGCCCCGTATGTTGTAGTTCTTGGCATCGTTAAAACTACAGTTGTTGCAGTTGTGGACATCGAGCTGATGCCTGTCTGTACTGCTTCACATGTCTGATTTGCCAGTTGTGAACGAACGTCATCTATCGTTTGAAAATCCTTCGCCATGAAGTAGGTCACACCTAACTGAACAGTGGAGAATTCAATCAATCCAAATTCTAATCAAGATAACTGAAAATCGACGGATCCCTCAATGTTTAGCCAACAGCTTGGGTAAAATCCAGGAATCAGCTGATGCCTGAGATAACAAAGTTATAAAAATTAATGCAGATGTTTCACTTTAATTTGGCTGAAAGTATTGCACAGTTACTGTTTGACTACATCAATTACATGTGTTACCTGTTGCGGAGGTGAAGACAGCTGTTTCAGTGTAGCCTCGTCCACTTCATTTGTTACTCCGACAACGAGAGTCGTAATTCCGCTGTTGTGAACGGCATCAATAGCAGCTTGAACAGTTGACGGGTCGGTTGGCTTACCGTCCGTGATAATAATAGCGATATTCGGGACGTCCGGTCTATCGTCGCCAGTACCAAACACCTGTGTTCTCATTAGGTTGAGACCACCTGTAGTGTCAGTTCTACCACCTTTGCGATATGGAATATTGTCGATGGCGTTTAGCAGAGATTCTTTTGTAGTGAACCTGAAAAATCAAATATTACCAAGTTTACGAAACCGGCATGCCTTTTTTATTCGATTCAGTTGTTTACGGAAATAAAACTCCAAACGATTATTTATACCAAGCACGTTGATGAACATGTACTCAAATGTTTCTACTCATCTAGTAAAATTCAAATATTTGCCGAATGAAACGACACTTGAAGTACTGTAAGTGCAATTCAGAGTTAGTTTTGATCAATTCTTCTGAACCCGTTCTCCGCCATGCGAAACCAATTAAAATATCCCAAAGAAACTCACGCTGTGAGGTTCCATGCCACGCGGGATGTTGTGTCAAAAAGCACCATTGCCACGCGGAACTCGGACCAACCGATGTTCATCCCGTCTACAAATCCATGTATGAACTGGAGTATAAAATTCCAGTTGTTACAAGTTTCGTCTCTGGTGAAGTTAAAGTTTGGATCCGCATCACAGATACTTCCAGAAGAATCGACCAGAAATGTGAGGTCCCACAGAGATTTGCACACTAGAAAATTAAAATTGCACTTCATGTTATAGAATATATGCGACCAAGTAATTACTAACACTTTTATATACTTTAACTCGCACATAAGTTACATTTTGCACTTTATTAGAGCGTACAATATAACTATCAGATGAACTGAGATATGGAAATTTTTAGGTAAGTTAATAAGGAAAAATTAGACGAATTTGAGCACCGGTGAAAACGTTTTAGTGGAATAAATCTCTTTCCATGCAAGTACAGAACTATCGTGTGTGCATGATGCCGATAAATATAATTAGGCTGAAATTACATTAGTGTTTGTATGAGAGATTCCAAATTTGAGAGTCACCTAAGAACTCTAAAATTTTCATGCGTTTATTATCTTTAAATCCAATTTCTATTATAGTTGGCAAAAAAATTCGAAAGACCTTTCGAAACAGTTTAAACCTTTTTTTTTCATAATATAGTTAATGAAAAATTTGTCGAATTACACGCATTAATAAATTTGTATATAACAAAAGTCGGGTTATTCAGGTACAGAACTGTCAAGTAAAAAATCATGCCGATTAATACAGTGGGACCGAATGATATTCATCCTTGTGTGCGAGATTTTATTTTAAAACGCAACTCAGTAATCTGGACACATTATAGATTTCTTACCGCTTGACCCCCCGGTGGTGGTTGATGTTGGTGACTTCGTGGGAACTGGAGTTGTGTTCGTTGTCGACAGCGTACTTATGACTGTCCGTGCTGCTTCACATGTCTGGTTTGCCAGTTTTGAACGAACTTCATCTATCGTTTGAAAATCCGTTGCCACGAAGTAGGTGACACCTAACTAATTCATAGAAAAAGTAAACCAAATACCAATTGCTGTATGAAAACATGCATGCATGCATTGCTTTGTTGTCTTTCACTAGTCTAAGGCTAGGAAACAGATATCGTCTAATGCCAGAGATGATATCCGATCTATCGAATTGTTGGCCACGTTCAAAAGTACACAAATTTTTTGTACACAAACAAGTTTCTTGAAACAGCAATATGCAACTTACCTGTTGCGGAGGTGAAGACAGCTGCTTCAAGGTTGCTTCGTCCACTTGATTCGTTACGCCGACAACGAATGTCTGAATTCCGCTGTTGTGAACGGCATCAATGGCAGCTTGAACAGTTGACGGGTCGGTTGGCTTACCGTCCGTGATAATAATAGCGATATTCGGGACGTCCGGTCTATCGTCGCCAGTACCAAACATCTGTGTTCTCATTAGGTTGAGACCACCTGTAGTGTCAGTTCTACCACCTTTGCGATATGGAATATGATCGATGGCATTTAGCAGCGATTCTTTGGTTGTGTACCTAATCAAAAGGTACATTCTGAAGTTCAAACTGGAAAAGGATTATATTACGCTGAATTTTTTTTACATCTGTCTAATGCACTATTTGTACTCTTGAATTTCACGAACCATCTCATATATAAACGAGATACCACTGTGTAGTCTTTGAGAAGGTCGATATGAATTTTGGCTAAAACGACGCCTAGTTAAAAAGGAATGCGTAATTTTAATTGCATGCAGATCGAATCCAGTAAACCCCTTCTCTTTGACGGTGGACCATAGTTCAAAACTCACGCTGTGAGGTTCCATTCCACGCGGGCTGTCGTGTCGAAAAGCACCATTCCAACACGAAACTGAGACCATCCTATATTCACCCCGTCTGCAATTTTGTGTATGAACTGGAGAATGGAATTCCAGTTGTTACAAGTTTCGTCTCGGTTGAAATTAAAGTTTGGATCCGCATCACAGATACTTCCAGAGGAATCAACCAAAAATGTCAGGTCCAAAATGGATTCACATGCTGAAGAGATAAAATGTTGAGTGTAGCATTTATATTGTACTATGATTTCGTTGCCTGGAGATCAAATTTTATGTTGTTTTTTATTAGCTTATTCAACATCGGCTGGGCATAAATAACGTTTCCAACAGTAACAGAAATTATTATTGCTAACGATGCATTGTCATATAGAACAGCATTATTTCTGCAATATCACAAGGGGAGCACTTTATCAAACTGAATTGACTGATCTGTCGCTTCTTGAAGGCAGCATACAAATAAAAATGAGCCAAATTTTTGAAGTACTTGATGTTTGATAGTACTAAAGCCTCTAATCAGTCTATTTTACTAACATGTGTCTTGCTTGTTTGTTGAGCCCAGGACTGTGGATAAAGCTGGTGTTACAGGCGCGGAAGACGATGCTGTGGTTGGTGTCGTTTGTGTTTGTGGCTGCTGTGCACACGTCTGATTCGTAAGCTGTAACCGTACCTCGTCAATCGTTCGATAATCCGTGGCCATGAAATAAGTGATTCCAAGCTGTATCCAGTATGGCATTTTTCTTATAAGAGCATCAGTATAATTCCAGAGCTCGGTGCTACTCTCCTGCGTACTAGCTTAAATTTGCATGGCTCGAGTACTCCTAAACTAAAAGTCCATCTGCTTTTATGTTTACCATACGGCCGAGGTATGCACTTCTTACAGCTGTTGTTACAAGAGTCCCTATTACCTGATCGATTCCCTTACCTACCTTAACTTAATATAACGAATTATAACTTAACCAAACCTAACTTGATCTAACCTAATCTTTAATAACCCATTCAAACTGAAATTCACCTCACCAACCTTATCTGACCTTATCTCAAGTTATCTGTCATATAGATAAAATATACTATTTCTTTATTAATCATAATAAGTTTTTTATTTACTTCAATTTACTTTGAATATGAAACATTTTATAGTGCGATGAGGACAGAACGAGATTTAAAAACTGATCAAAACTTGCCAGTTGGCGTGAATATACGACTTTACCTGTTGCGGAGGTGACGACATACTTCGAATTGTTGTTTCATCCACTTTGTCGGTGACTCCGACAACCAGGGTTCGAATATTATTGTCATGGACCGCATCGACGGCAGCCTGGACGGTGGAGGGATCGGTCGGTCGACCGTCCGTTATTATGATGGCCGTGTTAGGAGCGTATGGTCTGTCTGAGGTCATGTTGAACACCTGAGTGTTGACCACGTTCAAACCACCTGTTGTGTCGGTGGTACCTCCTTTCTGATACTTGAGGTTGTCAATCTCGTTTAGGAGCAATGTTTTCTCATTGTAACTAAAACGTAAACATGAGCTTCGTTTACGTCATGTTACATCCAATGTATGCAAACTTTTCAATATTTTCCAACCGAATGCCGCCTACAACCATCTTCTTTGCTAATTTTTTTTGACAAATATGCCATTGTGTTTGCTTTGTCAAAATCATGGTAAGGCCATATCTCTTTCCCTCTTCGTTCAGCGTTTGTACTGTGTGCTCCAATCGTTGTTCGTCTTCTCCAACCAGGTCACTATCGTCAGATCCTTATGCCGCTGACCGATACTCCATCATTTTCCTTGATTTTGTCCAGTGCTCTTTCTAGATGTGTGATGAAAACACATGGTGATATTGGCTCACCCTGTCTTGTACCTCTGCTAGTGTCAAACCAAACTCCAGTTTCACCACACACTCTGACCGCTGCTTTTGCATTGCTGTTGATTTCCTTCAGTAGATGAGTCAATTTATTATCCACGCCATACGATTCTTGACCGCCCATTTTGCACTTTGAGTGATGCTATCGAAAGCATTTTTGAATTCTACAAAACAGTTACATATTGTCTTGTTCTTTCTTTGGGCTTTCTCTCCTATCAGTCTCAGTGCTGGTATCTGTTGTGCAGTACTTATATCTCTTCTAGACCCCCCCCCCCTGCTCGTCTGCAAGGTGTTCTTCATTCTGGCTTCTAAGTCTTTCTGCTAGCATCATCATCAATACTTTATCAAGGTGACTTATCAATGCTATAGTTCTATAATTATCGCATTCCATCTATACATGTGTTTGTATGTATGCATTTCCTTCCTTGTGAAGAACAATTAGAATTGACTTCTTTATGTCATCATTCACTATCATTCAGGTCGATACCTAATCTGTTACAACTTTCTTATCAACCGTAGCCTGACATCTGGTGTCCCTTACTTATCCCGACCCCCCCCAAAAAACAGGTCGGCTTATAAGAAAAAAATACTTAAATATGCAACGGGTCACCGTCCATCGCCAAATGCAGTCGGGCAAGATATATTGGCTGACCAAAACACCAGTAACAAAAATAAAGTAGGCGATGCATGAATTCAAGGCACACGTGTCACTTTTGTATGCAAGCATGCATGCATGTATGTATGTATGTATGTATGTATGTGCAAAAATGTATGTATTTAGGTGTATGTATGTACGTGTGAATGTGTGAATGTATATATACATATATGTAATATGTATGTGTGTATATGTATGCATGCATGCATGTATGTATGTATGTATGTATGTATGTACGTATGTACGTATGTACGTATGTATGTATTTAAGAAGACACTTATTATAGCGCCTTTCAGATGCCTTCCATAACAGCCTTTGTTATCGTTTGACGCCTTTGCAAGGGTATATCTGCCTCTGCAAACCAGGGCACGATTCAAACACGTGTTGCTACGGTCTGAGGCTTTCAATTATGATGTATACTATGCATGATTGATAGCTATTGTCAGAGCCGCAACGGCAATGATTGCAAAGCTACCAAACATGAATGCCCTAAATCTGAATAAGTGAAATAAAATGTTTATTTTTATAGCACCGTCGGAGGTTTTATAGTTGGGTTGACAGTGTGTTGTCAGAAATATTGCGACTTCAGGCAAGCTGAAATAAACCAGTAGCGTTGTGGACTGTTATATAATCTTTATGTGAAGATGTATGTCTAATCTAATCTAATCTAATCCAATCTAATCTAATCTAGTCCAATCTAAAATCTAATCTGGCCTGGTCTGGTCTGATCTAATCTAAGTACTCTAATCTACTCTAATTAATTCAATAGCGACATTATCGTAATGAACAGGACATCCATCGATGGTCGTTTCAAAGCAAAATCGCATTTCCAAATTACACCCACGGACCGATTCGTGAGGCCCCAGAAACCGAAGACGGGAGGCTGCACATGTTATCTAATTTAATTAGATTAATTAATTTAATAAATTAATTTAATAAAACAATTTAATAAATTAATTAATTTTTCTGCTCCGAAATACTTACGCTCCGAGGTTCCACACGAGACGAGCGTCGGAGGAAAAGATGACCATTGCGACCCTCGTTGCATTTAG
This sequence comes from Norana najaformis, assembly GCA_964023275.1. Classification (NCBI taxonomy): domain Eukaryota; kingdom Metazoa; phylum Annelida; class Clitellata; order Crassiclitellata; family Hormogastridae; genus Norana; species Norana najaformis. Next base: position 37,005,605 of record OZ029918.1, on the reverse strand, counting down.
CCCGATGTTCAGGTTTTCGACAATTAGGTGGACGAACTGAACGATGAAGTTCCAGTTCTGACAAGTTGTGTCTCGAGTGAAGACGAAATTGGGGTCTGAATCGCAAATGCTGCCTGAGCCGTCGACCATGAACGCTAGGTCCAAGACGTCACAGGCTGTAAATATACATTCCTTTTCAGCTTACTCTTCGACGGCTGAATGCACTGGTGAATGTACAGCGCCCTTTTTTCGACCTCGGTTGTGTTACGGTGCTATATAAATTGTCTTATTATTATTAGTAGTAGTATTATGTAAATCTTTTAAATATCTCAACGCCACACAAAAGTCGTGTCAGGGAGACTAGCTTAATCACCGGCGCTATATCAAATCAAGTCCACAAGAACCAGGTCGCTTGGGCAGTTTCGGTGCCAGATCAGAAGCCGGGGGAAGGGTCAAGCCGGAGATGCAGCATGATGCTACGGGTGGCGATAGTGGCCATGAGATGGGGCCAGAGCGGAAGCAGTATAGGATAGCTTAAAGAGTTCGGCTTTCAAGTTTTAGTGAAATGCTGTAGGAGATCGAGCAAGAGGAGAAGAGCTTGTATTGACAGGCGAGCAAGGTGATATATGACTGGCGGAGCCGCCGACAATTATAGCCAGGTCGAATGCCTCCGAGCAGGCTACAGATGGCATTTTTTAACGTAGTACTTACATGTATATATGTATGTATGCATTAAGACATTTAAAATGACGCTTTTAAGTGCCTCACAAAGGCGCTGCACGCATGACTATCTATCTATTCTAAACAAGTAAGGCACGATGGGTTTGAGTTGATGATGCTTGTAATAATGATATCCAAAGTTTCTCGTTAGAATCATCTGCTACGACAGAGTAAAACAATATCAAATTCTATTTACTCCATAAATCTTAGTACTTGGGCTGACTTTTGACTTTGTACAGCACCCTAGAAGTAGCCTGCTATTTACGATGCTATATAAATTGTCATTACTTTACATTACAATATTTTCACGAATTTACCTGTCTGGCCACTTGCCACGCCGAATGAAGAGGCATGGAGCCACAGAAACGCCAAGATACCACACAGCCATCCATGTCGCAACTCTGAATATGAAGAAAGGAAAGCACATTATGTATTCATCTTCATACTTTATATGGCGCCTTTTTAAATGCTTCAGAAAGCACTGAATATGCTAGCCTAAGTGGCGATAAAGTTTAGTAAGGACAACAAATTCATTTACAAGTAAACCATGATAAGAAATCTAGAAAAGTCATCTCGGGTAGGCCCCCGCACAAGTGCAGAGCCAGACCAACAGATACTGGAGTGCTTGATTTTAATCGTATCGCCAGCAATATTCATAAAATACGATGTCGATCAAAAAGTTCTTATAACACTTACCTTACCTTACAACAGCCTGCTTTCATATATAGGCAATAGTCAGTACTGCTTGAAGTTTTAACAAAAGTAGCTGTTACCATTAAAAAGCTTACCCATACTGGAACCACTACAGCCAACGGTAGACTAAATCTTGCACAAATGAAGCACGGTTAACCCTTCTTAGAAAGAAGCCAACGTCAACTCAGGAATCTTTACATTGTAAAGGACAGGCGGCTTGTTGGTTGTTAGTTGACTAGGCTACACACCCTTCATATGTCCATACCCCCCATGCAAGCTTGTACAATTGTCTCAATGTAATACGATTAACATATATTCTTCACTGCACAGAATAGTTATGCAATACGGTTAACGCTCCTTCTTCACTGCACACAAGGGTTCAACAATGCAGCTAAAGTCGACGTTTTTACACAATCCGCCAGCTTTTAAATTGACAGTAACGTTCACGCCTGACATCTTTACAATACCGAGACTTGCGCAGCATTTGATCTTTTCGGTGACGGCATAAGACATACTCGCTGGTAGAGATGGAGAGCGGAACGTGATGAAAGCTTATGAATGTAGTCAGTTAGCTTGGGATAGCTTTCCTTGGTTCATTATGGTAGCCCGAAACAGAAGGTATTGAAGATGCAGTCAGTAGTAAATAGTAGTCTACGTGAGTGCTTGAACTTTACATGAGACCTTGAAAGTCAAATAAGTAGCAAGCTGTAGCCTGCGGAGTAAGTGAACTCTACAAAAGACAGTGATAAGTGAATGGGTAGCAAGTAGTAGTCTGTTCGAGTGCTTGAACTTTTTAGAAGCCTTAGAAGTCGAAACTTTTTATTAGCGAATGTGTAGGAAGTAATATTAATTAATAATAATAATTATTTGAAACTTCTAATGCGCCGGTGTCTAATGCAAATAAAAAATACAAATAAGTAGCAGTCTAGGCGAGTACTTAAACTTCACAAGAGGCCTTGAAAATCTAAAGGACAGCAAGTGGTTTTTCACTGGAGTACTTTAACTTTACCGAAAGCCTTGAAAGTTGAATTGGTAGCATGTAGACCTAATTATTTAACCCCCTGTAATACGGACTACTTCGATTTGATTGGATCTCATCCATCAATTGATGTCTGGTAATTCTATTGCGGCACTTTAACAATTTTGAAATCAGACAATAAAGGAAGTACAGTACAATGAAATGCAATACAACACAAAGCCTAATAATGCAATATAATACAACTGAAATTTGATAATGCTCCTTCACAATAGCCCAGCTGTCTTTTGAAGCTAAGATTTCATTAATTCAAACAGTAAGCTGAAACCCGTCTTGTATTTGTTGGTTCCAAGCTATTAACAGCAGTTGGCAAATTACTCAGTCAGCAGGTTGTTCATCGTATTTCAATAAACTGTTATGGCCCACGTAGGAACCGTAAAAGCATACGAATAGACACACCATGGGAGTCTGGCAAACGGACAGACAGATATAAAAACAGATAGACAGACAGGCAGACATAATCACTGACTGACTCAAACGACTAGTATGTCTGTCTGTCTGTCTGTCTGTCTGTCTGTCTGTCTGTCTTTCTGTCTGACTGACTGACTGACACAGTCAAACAGAATGGTACACAGACAAACACGCAGACTCGGAGAGAAATTCTAACAGCAACTTAATAGAGAGAGGAAGGAGATTTATTAAACGGTAAAAACAGCAAGAGAGATTAAGAGTATCCTACTTAAAATTCTCTCTTGTCATCAAAACGCATTGAATTGGATGATGTGCCATTCACTCAAATCTTCGTGCAACTTCTTTTTGCTGCGTGGAGTCTAATTTACGCTTGACGAGTTTAACTGAGAGTGGAAAATGAATGACAAGCCGAGCTAAAGTCATTTTGGCATGGCCTGCAATTGTAAGCAAAGCTAAAATTACTTTAGCCAGGCTACAGATAAATATTGGAATACCACTTGAATAACAGGGCGGCCTTTAGACGACAGCCTCTTGAAAACGTCAAACTAGATAAAGAAAAGTTTAAAATAATTGTTGGCAAAGGCAATGAATGAGAGAAGGAGGAGGAGGGGGAAATAATAGAAGTAGAAGAAGAAGAAGAAGAAGACGAAGAAGAACACGAGGAGGAGGAGGCGGAGGAGAAAGACAGGAGGAGGAAGAGGAGGAGGAGGAAGAAGAAGAATCCCTTGAGCTAACCCCAACAGACAGCCACAGTCATGAAGTGTTAACGACTTCACTTTCATAGCCTCGGCATATGAGGGCTAATGGCCAGTTCTCTTCCTTGCCGCCTGATCGTCCCGTTGACAGTCAATGCACTCATTTTATGGCTGAGTTCGCTAAGGGCGTACGTGAAAGGGAAACCTCGAAGCATCTGCCTCACCATGAGCTTCGGTAGGGTAAGGTAAGGTAATATAAGGTAAAATAAGGCGCATGCCATTGTTATCGCTACAGATAACCACTTGACAGTTGGAGTAAAGTTAAGCAACGTTGTATGCCTCTTATCTACTCAGATTTCCATCCTTTGGGTAGGTACAACGCAAGAGGGGAAGTTAAAAATGTATCATATTCAATTGCTATAGCTGTGATTGAGCTTTCAACCTCTTGACCAAGCAAACAAATAGTTACGATAGAGATTTATGTGTTACCTTTACCTTTTTGCTTTTAAGTAGTTTTCCAGAAAGAAGTAAGCATGTGCGCTACCTTTTCCTTCTTTACCTTTTACCTTCGCTTTGTAATCGCCATAATAGGCAACTGATGTTCAATGAACTACATACGTCTCGGTTAGGTTGTTGTCGCGGTATTCTTCTGCCACACCCATGAAAGTAATTGCTGAAAAAGGCAGTAAAATACGCTTTAACATAAGTGCTTTGACATATAGGCTTTAACGTAATGCAAATGTACTCAGAAACTGCATCCTAGAATAGAGCCAGTCACACATCACTCAAAACTCAAAAGCGTTTTGAAAGAGACTCAACAGGGCAAGTTTATCATCCGAAGTCAACTTCTTTTTAAAATTACAACACTGCTGTAGACTTTGACGAGCCTCCTGGACAAACCTGTCCAACATGTCTTTTCACTGACAAAATACTTCAGAATGCCATGCGATGGCAAACGTACACAATATTGCAAGTGAACACATTCATGCAAAATATTGTCCTGTTAGTTCAAGGTAAAAATTAGACACGTTTTGCATGACAATCAATTTTTCTCTGATTTAAAAAAGTAGTACAATAGAACCTATAGGACGATAGACCCTATATATTGACAATATTGCCAATAGAAGGTTCAAGTGTGGGCCCTGACATATAAACTGTCCGGCTACCAAGGACTTGCATGTAGACCTTTGCGTCACTGTCTTTCTCCAGGTGGCGAACTCAGCTAAGCGTAGCCGTATCGACGATGCGACACCCAGCGGTTCTGTCCTGCGTCTTCTCCTATGCTGTATGAAGTTTAAGCTTCAGAGCTACCAGATCCTTCTCCCCGACTCTGCTCTTACCTAGTCTAATCTAAAGACTTCTATAGCGCCGTTATCACAATGCCCAAGGCATCAGTCGATGGTCGCTTCAAGCCAAAATCGCAATCCAAAATCATAATCCATTGGAGAAACCGGGTCGAATTCCGATGGGTCGGGGAAACCAGAAGCCATTCATTGATACATGCATGCAAGAGCCATGGATTCCTACGATTCCTCGCACAGCCTACGATTCTTCGCTCAGCCGATGGACACATGGCGTGTTAACAAATGTCTTACTTACTTACTTACCATGGAAAGGTCATGGAGCGAAGTGTTTGGGTAAATGTACCTTCTATTGGTGATAGTCTGAACTGATGTGGTAAAACCCACCTGCAAATGGTCAGTAGCGTCATATATATGGAGAAAAAAACTATCTTTAATGTCTTCATTGGAAGAAAATTAATTTGAGCCAGTTGGAAAGGAGGAGATCCTGTATTTACCTTAAAAACGCACCTTACGTGTTCCACGACGACACAACTCAAGGAAACTTCACAATGGTCAATTTGGTTACATTACGATTTCGAGTGCGCATGACCTAAGTTTCGCAATCGACTACTGGTGAAGGCGAGGCTGTTTGAGACGCCATGGGTCACACACGAATGCGCCACAACAGAAGGATGCGCAGGTCCCTTCGTCTCTATCTCTCGCTTGTCCTACGCATTGGCCGACGATGCATTCACGGTTTCGTAAACAACTTAACGCCCTGACACAAAGAAAAGTACACTATTGTGTAGAAAGAATCAGGTAATTGGATGGATGGATGAAAGGATGGATGCATGGATGGCAAGGTGGTTATTGGGTGGGTGGATGGATGGATGGATTGGTGGAAGGATTGGTGGGTGGATGAATTATATATATATAATGGATAGATGAATGGGTACATGGATGGTACGGTGGGTATTGGGTGGGTTGATGGATTAGTGGGTGGGTGGATTGATGGATTGGTGGGTGGGTGGATTGATGGATTGGTGGGTGAACTGGTGGGTGGATGAATATATATATATATATATATAAATGGATAAATGAATGGATGCATGGATAGTACAGTGGGCACTGGGTTGGTGGGTGGATGGGTGGGTTGACGAATTGATGGGTAGATGGGTATTTGATAGATGAATTGGTAGGTGGATGGATGGATGGATGAATAGATAGATGCCTGGATGGTACTGGGGTATTGGGAGGATTGATGGGTGGGTGGATTGATGAATTGATGGATTGGTGGATGGATTGGTGGGTGTTTGAATGGATGAATGGATGGATGCATGAATGGTACGGTGGATATTGAGTGGGTGGATTGGTGGGTGGTTATAGGGTGGATGAGTGGATGGATGGATGAATGGATGGATGCATGGATGGTACGGCGGGTATTGGATTGGTGGGTGGATGGATGGATAAGATGAATGGTTGCATGCATGCATGAATGGAGGGAGGGTCTGTTTTAGACAGAACGTAATTCGTTCAGTTTATTTTCACTGTTTTGGCAAAGTCCTTTCACTTATGCAATGAACAACCTACGCAGCTCAGTCTTGGCTACAATAATATAAGAGTAATAACCACAGAGACACTGAAAATAAACACAAAAGAACTTCCTGAACAATCACATTATGTAAGGACTACAGACGTATATCAGTAAGAACCTAGACATTAGCAGCAATGATTGTGCTCAACAAAGATCAGTGTGGCTCAAATAGTGTTTTAAAGCGATTGTTTGCAGACAAGTGTGGTGTCAATCACGCGGGTATCTCCACCAATCGAAATGTAGTAAACTTCAAAAGGTGTCTGAATTGCTGAATCCGCGGCTAAGAAACGCACGCCGCAGGGCAAGCGTGTACCATTTTCACTGTTCTTGTTATTCTTAGGCCTACTCATCATTGAAGAAAAGCCGACTTGTTTTGCTAAAGCGCTAAGGTCGTCTGCGGCTTCGCGTTGATTTTATCGCACTACATAACGAAACCAAGCCTTCATTTACTTTAGAGCTATAAAAACGGCTCAATTCCGCCACTGCCTTGTTTGGGGGTAGTGCCAGTCCCAAGCCTGGATAAAGAAGGAGGGCGACGGCAACGGCCTTTGATGCTATAAGCTGTCGTTAAACTGAGGAACTACTATAACCTAGGGCTCTTATTGCCCAGAATGGGTAAGGCCTTGGCGCGATAATTGTTAAATGCCCTGGCCGGGTGTTCACGGCCTTAGGATTCGTCCAACGCCGGATTCAGGGCCGAAGAGCTGGAAATAAGCGCCCCCCTTACGTGTCACTGTGGACATGGGAGTTTTTACTTACCTACTTACTTACTTGTATACGTTCCACTTTAGGACATGGCAGCTGTACTTTGCATACATAGCACCTTTAAAGCAGGCGCTGAAGATTGATTCGTCAGATTTGAAAGGACCGTCTTGGAAAAATAATGTTTCAATGCAATAGTGTATGTTCAATTTTGTTTAGCTTTGTATTTTTATATTTTACACCCATCATCTCTCACGATAATAGATATAGATAATAGATATATTTCACTCCCCTCATCCCTCACGATAATAGATATAGTTTCCGCTATATTTTTAGTGGTTTTAACTATATTATTTAGTGGACACTGTGATTCTTCGTACCCGTAGCCGGTCCAAACCTTTGGAATTCACTGCCCGTTTCAGCTCGTTCTGCCAAATCTTTGATGTCATTCAGGTCTAAACTAAAGACGCATCTCTTCCAGCTTGGTTACCCACAGTAGCCTGGCTTCTGATTTCTCTGACCTAACGGAATTGGATCTGGCTTCTCCAACGGTTTATGATTTTGGATTGCGATTTTGGCTTGAAGCGACCATCGACTGAAGCCTTGGGCATTATGATAACGGCGCCCTAATCGTCTTTAGATAAGATTAGGTTAGATTTCTGTGGAGATATCTGTCTGTCCGAACCAAAGCGTAGACACAGTTCCTCCTCAATTACGTCCCTGTAGACTCAAATAGACTCGTCTGGGCGGGATGAAGGAAAGAAGAACAATCCTTTCTTTTGCTAACTCGGAGAGGATACGTTCTGTATGACCAGTTAAAGACTTTCATAGGATCGTCGTAAGAGGGCGTGTGGCCAGTCCGCTCTGTCGGCTTCCCACTGACAGTGTACAGCTAGTGTACTCATTCAAAAGCTGAGTTCAATAGGGGCTCTAGTGCAGCAGAAGCTTCGAAAAATAATTTATCAAGGCGGAAATTTGAACCCACGATTTCACACTTGAGAGTCCAACGCGTTAACCACAAGGTTAAAATGAATACATTAGCAAGTAAAATATTGTGCTTTGTGTGTGTGTCATAAGGATGCTCCCCAATTTCCGTTTCTGTACGGTATTCCTATCTACTTTTAGCTTTGCTGTTTTTAAACTTCTCAGCATCGATTTCATTAAGGCACAGTGGTCAAATACGGCTGTTGCTCAGACTACGGCTCACTGGCAGCGACCATCGATTGTTGGCTTGTGCATCTGAATAACGATGCTAGGGAAGCCATCAGAATCGATTAAATAACCCTCAGTTAGATTATATTAAATTAGGCTAGGTTAGGTTAGATTGCCTGGGATTGGATTAGAGTAGCTTAGATTTGATTAGATTTGATTAAACTAGATTATACTAGGTAGACTATATCGGACTACATTAGATTAGCAAGAATATAGTAGAAAGATTTTGTTGCCACAGCGAGCAGGACCATGCTGTAGCTCTACGGACCATGATATCTGCCCCCAAGAGGTTGGAAGAGACCAGCTGGACGCCAATGCCATACATGGACAAGAGTAGTGGAGTCCCACCTGCCCCCGTTGAATTTCAGACTACACTGCTTGAAAACTGTGTACCCAGAACGTGTTGCGGAAACGACAACGCTCCAGAGCTGGACAGGCCTTAGATGATAACGACGATTATAGCAAGTCTATTAAGTATCATATTAAGTTTTGCAGTAAGTATCATTAAGACTAAAGAAGGCGCGTGTGAATAAACTGATCCTTGAGACTTAAGTTTCTGGGGCCTGAAGAAATTCAGTGTTTACAATTACGATTAGATTAGAAGAATCACAAAGATTCATAAAAACCAGAAAAACTGTTAGACAGGTTCATTGTGTAATACAGTAAAACATGGACTGATATCATTTAAATAGTTCACAGCAACAATTAAATATTGTTCTCCGAGCGTTAGAGCGTTTACTTGACCTGGCTTCACTGGCGCTCTCGCGGATAAGATCATTGCCCCAACTCTCTCGAGATACGTCAGCAAAACGTATTTACCCCTTTCACAGAAGTACATAGATTCAGTCGTTTTAAACAGAGTGTTTACCACATAATCATCTTTTGCACAAACTCCTGGATTCAGTCACTTTCGGCACAGAGACAAAGTTTAAACTACCGACAGAATGTAGAATGTCACTACAAAACGTTAACGAAAAGTATTGCTTCTAATTATGCGAAAGTAAGTCGGTGTAGAAAGAGCTCTATAGAAATCACGATTGGGGTCCGCAAGTTTGAGTCTGTAGTATTGAACGCACGGTTTCCAGTGTGTCGAAACCAGTTGCCATGAAATAAGTTTCGCCGAGCTATCAAAATCAAAACAACATGGATCTTTAGTTGAAAACAATCAAGCATATGAAATCTTTGACGTGAGGTAATGTGAGGTAAGGTGAAGTGAGGTAAGCAAGGCGAGGCAAAGTAAGGTCAGGTGAGAAAAGCATGGTGGGGCAAATAGCGTAAGGTAAGCTACGATAAAGTAAGGTAAGGTAATCGCTCATTTACAAATATAGGACCGATATGTCAACATATCGCATACTGAGTACTTTTAATAAAATATGCCACCAACTGTTTAGTTTATCCTCTAAGAGGTACTTTATAAATCGAAAATTACAATTGCAATTACAATTATAACTGTTCGAAAGAAAGAGACATAGTCCACTTTACAGTTGAGCTTTGGTTCAAAACATATAAACTTAGCATTTTTTAGTTAGCTGAGAATTGTTTCCTGGCTGATGTAATTGCTGTTCTTAATGGCATTCAATTAACATCGCTTAGGCTAATGCCGTGGGCGCCTCTGATTAGATTCTCCATAAATTTGTGATATTGAAATTTCCAAGTCCAACAACGAATTACTTTAAACACTTCAGAGATGTTGATAGGCATGAAGTGTACCTTCTGCGGAGGCGAAGAGAGACCTTTAATGGTCTGTTCGTCCACTAGTGCCGTAACACCGACAGCCAGTGTTCTAATTCCGGCGTTGTGAACTGCAGCGACTGCACCCGGGACCGTTGCATTGTTAGTCGGCCTTCCGTCTGTTATGATGATGGCCGTGTTGTTAGCGTTTGGTCTATCATCAGTTGTGCCGAATATCTGCGTCCTCATCACGTCTAGACCACCTGTTGTGTCGGTTTGACCACCTTTCTGGTAGGGTATGGTGCTGACGGCGTTAATCAGGGCGTCCTTCGTGGTGTAACTATAATGAATTTGTCAATACTTCGTAATGTTAATTCCCTTTGACGCATATCAGGTATTTAATTCTCGGGCTATCACGGTCCTTGCACGCCAACCTCAAATGGCATGGCTCCCATTCAAAGGGCAGCGATGGTGAAGGATATTACCCGATAAATTCAGTAAAAAATGATCAAGGTCGAGGCCATACGGTGGCTGTATAAAACCGTGTACATTTATATTTACATTTAGTCTATGAGTGGCTTCTGTTTTAATTGCGCTATATCAACTTGAACACCACCACAAACGGACTGCTGGGCTGTGGTGTTATCATGTACCGCGACGTAACTTAGTCCAGGAACTTTGAATATCGTGTCATCTGTCAAGTCTGGATAGGAATTTGTTGGTTGGTCTCGACGTGTGTGCGTGCGTGCGCCCGCCACTGATGACTCTTTTATATATCGGTGCATAGGTTCTGTAGCTGATGTACTTTCTGTTGTTAATGACATTTAGGATCATTTAGGCAGCGCTTTTGTGAGGTACTGAAGAGCCGTCACATCAAATGTGGAGATAACTAACTTACTACCATTAGCAGGGTATTGTATGTTCAACAAGAATTATCGAGCAAATCCAGCAAACGTCACACAAATCTATCGAAATGACGCTATAGGCAAAAACACTACAGCAAAATGAGCAGTTTATCTAAATTAATGCTTACAATTATAATATCAGAACTTGGACGCAGTTATGCAATTATGCATGTGGATTCTTCCGAAAACCTCGTTTAATGTATTCTGCATTTTTCATGTTTATTAATATACAGCAGAAGATTTTAAATTTCTGTCAGAAGCATAAGACGAAACCTGACTCACGTTGTTAAGTTCCAAGCCACACTTGCGGACGAGGCGAACAGTACCAAACCGACGCGGATCTGCGTTGGACCAATGGCCAAGTCTTGTACGATGTTTCGCAGGAACTGAAGTGTCAAGTTCCAGTTGTGGCACGTGTTTTGTGTGTTGTAGTCAAACGCTGGATCGGAGTCGCAGATGCTACCGGATCGGTCGACCACGAAACACAGGTCCAACATCGCCGTGCATACTGAACATTTGAAATTGGCAGCGTAAATTGAATTGTTTTAACAGCCTTAATAACAAGGACTGCAGGCAAGGTGGGTTCGACTCCGTGTAACGACTCTGGGCAAGTCGTTTGCGCACACGTGCCTATGTTACCAAGCAGTATAATTTTGAACCGGCGTAAGCTGGGAAGTTAACGGCAGGATCTTGGGTTTCGTCCACTGCCGGCTTAAGGGCCCAAAAGAAAAGAAATGAACGCCTTCCCTATATCTTACTTGAGGGTTATGGGATATTTTACTTTAATAACATGGGTTGCATGAAAAGCCATCTTGAGCTGCGTATTCACACGTACAAAGCTATGTTGGCACGTTCATTTATAATTATTGCCGCACTTAATAAGTAAATATCTTCATGCACTACCTATCAGCCATTTTTGAACCATCAACAGCGACAGGGCCACCTAGAAGTTTTGGTTTGAGTGCATGCTGTGGAACGAGGAGTGTGTTGGTTTGAGCCTCCTCTAAGGCGTTTTGTGCATGAAGACCTTGACCAAGTCCTTCCCGTACAATTGCTCAACGCCACCGATTGATACTTGTCATTTACATAATGGCGCTTAACAAATGCATCAATAATACTAACATTATATTAATGTCAGTAATATTAACATTGCAAGTTTAACAGCACATAAATTGGAGCTCATCGTTTCTTCCTCTGTGAAAATCTATTCAGCTGCTCAGATATACTGTTGCATTTGGGTGTGTTAAGAAATATTTTCAAGTTTAACTGCCTTAAAACACACTTGTTTAGATCAGTAAGAGAGTCACGAGTGCAGCGCTATTTTTGAGGTACCCAAAAGGCGCTATATTAAGTGTCTTAGTAGGCTGAACGTCTGGATATTGACCTAATCACTGCTTGGTTTTGGTACGCCATCAGTTGATGCCTTGTGCACTAGGCAACGGCGCGATAGAAGTTAGTAATTAGTAATGATAATAATAATCTTGATACATACAATCTACACACAAATTTAACCGATGATGCTGGTACTCAAAAGGTCAACCCCAAAGAGACACGAGTCCATCAGCAAAATCGGTTCCCTGTCATTTGAATAGCTTAGACTCCTAACCTTTTCTTGTTGTTCCGGTCGACGCTGGTACTGTGGTGGTTGTTGTTGTTGGGGTGGATGTTGTTGGGGTGGATGTTGCTGGGGTAGTTGTTGAAGGTGACGGTTGGGATGAAGGGAAAGTGGTCGGTGGTGTAGATGGTGTAGATGGTGCAGTTGACATCTTGGTTGAAGGAGAACCCTGATAGCACGTCTGGTTAGCAAGTCCTGAAACAACTTCGTTGATCATGCTGTAATCTTTGGCCACAAAGTATGTGACGCCGAGCTGTTTGGAAGTAAATTGTAATAACTGCAATTGTACACTTGTATAGCGCTCTCTAATCCAAATTATTCTAAAATCATTAACAACAAATACGTTAAATTGAATATCAACATAATAATCAGGTTTATAGATTTCTATTGTAGTCGTAATCGCAATCACAGCTATCATAGCGCCACTTTACGAGAAACTTCTCAGCTTAATGGCGCAATACAAATGCTTCATACACAAATATAATATAAGATGACTGCTGATCAAAGGGATCTTTGGGGCAACGTTGTCCAGGAACTCAAAACACTTACCTCTTGTGGAGGCGATGAGAGTTGTTTAAGCGTTCGCTCATCAATCAGGTCCGTCACCCCGACGGCAAATGTTCGGATCTTGTTCGCATGGACTGCATCAACGGCTGCCTGGACCGTTTCTGGATTGGTCGGCTTCCCGTCTGTTATGACGATGGCTGTGTTCGCGGCGTTTGGTCGGTCCTCTGGAGTGTTGAAAACCTGAGTGTTGACCACATTCAAGCCGCCTGTTGTGTCTGTCGTACCGCCTTTCTTGTACATTAGGCTGTCGATTGCGTAGAGGAGCGAAGACTTGTCCGTGTAACTGAAACGACACCAACAAAGCAGTTACGAAAATAATGCGACAGGGTGTTAATTGTTAAAATTTCGTTAAGATCAGCAAAGAAAAAACCTGGAAGCACGTAAGCAAGAGAGTGGTATCATTAGTAGTAGTAGCAGCAGTAGTAGTAGTGGTAGTGTTGGTAGTGGTAGTAATAGTAGTGGTAGTAATAGTAGTGGTAGTAATAGTAGTGGTAGCAGAAGCAGTAGTAGAAGTAGTAGCAGCAGTATTAGTATTAGATACTGAAGTAATAGTAGCACCAAAATATCGCCAACATTTCTCAGCCAGTCAAAAGCCGTGACAGCGTGACCGTTGTTTAACAAAAACAAATCCACAAGAGCCACTTTGCTGAGTCATTTTCAGTGCCACGGTCAAAATCCACGTAGGTCAAGTAATTGCAGATGTTGAGGCGATCGAGATATTTGAAGCAAATTTCGCGCTAAAAAGAACAATCCGTCGAAATGACAGGACAGACAAAATAACAACATGGCTGCAGTACTGCGAGTGTTGAACTTACGCGTTAAGTCCCCAGACGAGACGCGCATTTGATGAAAAGATGACCATAGCGACCCTCGTGGAATACGGTCCGATGATGAGGCTGTCAGCGATTTGATGCATAAACTGGACGATGAAGTTCCAGTTCTGGCAAGTGTAGTCTCTCGAGAAGACGAAGTTTTTGTCGCTGTCGCAAATGCTTCCGGAACCGTCGACGACAAAAACCACGTCTTGGAGTTCCATGCAGTCTGCAGCAATTAACAGAGTTTTTAATTGATTGATGGTTGGGCTGATGTTTGGGTGGAGGTGTGGGTGGGTGTTTGGGCGGTTTGGTGTCTGAATAAGTAGTAGTAGTAGTAGTAGCAGCAGCAGCAGTAGTAGTAGTAGATGGATGGATTAATGGATTTGCGAGTGGATTGGTAAGCATGCGTGGTTTGTTGGGTTGAAGGATTGATGAGAAGATAGGTTGCTTGGATAGCGCTAGCACTCTTTTGAGGAACTTATAAACCGCCATAAATGTCTAGTTACTTAGGTCCTTATTAATTACTGGCTTACTTACATGGTTGAATGGATCAATTAATTTGTTGGTGGATTGATAGATTGTGCATGGGATGGATGCATGGATAAATGATTGGATGAACGGATGGATGCATGGACTGTAATTGTAATTAGTAACCTCAATCGCGCCGATGTCTAATGCACAATGCACAACTGATGACGCACAAAAGCCGAAACCGCAATCAAGTTAATATCCCTAATGTATGGATATGCGTGTGTATGAATGTATGTATGTATGTATGTATGTATGTATGGACGGACGGACGGATGGATGGATGGATGGATGGATGGATGGATGGAAGAGTGAATTTAACCACGACTCCTTTACACACCGAGAGTGGTAAAACGAACATTCAGACGCAAATACATATTTTACCACTGTAATGTCGACTACTTGCCGTTTGTGCTCATCAGTCGCTGGCTTAAATTGAAGAATATTCCATTCGAGTCGTGGCCTTGTTTTGTGAGAGCGAGAGCACCACTAAGAGTCTTCATGAAGAGCCACTGTATAAATGTGCCTTTACGATTAGGTTGCATTTAGTAAGGTTATATCGTAGCAAACCTTCTAGTTGGCCGCTTGGTGATGATGGTGCATTTGTTGACAGGCCAATATCTTGTCCACACGCCTGAGACTGCAGCTTGGATCTGACGGCATCCAGTGTTCTGAAGTCAGTCGCCATAAAGTAGGTGATACCAGCCTGTACAGAATTTACCTCAGTTACAGTAAGTTGCTTTTCAAAGCTTGATGTTTTTATTACATACGATGGAAAGAGTAAAAGCCCTATCTCGTTATCCTGATGGTTCCAGGCTGCAAAGCAGGCTGCAGAAATATTGGAATATGAATTGAACTCTAACAGCTTCTTTAATATACTATGATGCGTAGAATTTTAAAATGGAAATTGCATAGAGTATAAACAATTATTAAATGAACATGGTTGGATTAAACACAACCCATCCCAGCCTCCTCTCCCTCCTTTTATCTCCTGTCTCTGATCTCCTGGCAACCGGACTTGGTTCTTGACATGGTATCGTTGGACAATCCCACGGACTTGACGCAGCGCTCGTGAATAAGCTGGTGTTCTGACCCGCTTAGCCTTTAAGTAGCGCTTTAGAAATTTCGACTTTACGATTACGATGGAAATTTCATACATTAAGCAATCAAAAATACAAGAACACTGTTACAGTAGATAGAAACCAGGTAGAGATGGTCTGGACAAGTGATGAGGAGAGAGGAGGAAAGCTGCATTAAAAGAACTATGACAACAAAGGTTTACGGACGTCGCAGTCGGGGTCGACAAAAGAAGAGATGGGGAGGCATTATTCAGCAAAACCGAAAGCTCCTCAGACTGAAGAAAGAAGATACTGGAGATAGAAACAAATGGAAAAGATTCATGTGGCTGACCCCTCCCCAGAAGGTAGTAATTCTCTCCAGGAGAGAGATTGCTCTGTTCTGGTTCGATAATACAATAATAAAATCAAAGACTGCGTGTCTTTTCTCAAGTTAATCCTACGCTACAAATCGGGTGTCTACTGTTTTAAGTCGGATCGATTGAGAACATCGATCTTTCGCCAAAACAAAATATAAAAAATAAGCACGTTAGGTCAAAAAGAAATACGACCTTGCCCCTATTGCTCCCTCTGTAAAACACTCTCTTCATAGTTGTTGGTATTTGGGTCAGGAATAAAAAGTTTTACTTAGATTTTTTACCTGCTGGGGGGCTGATGAGAGAAGCTGGAGCGTGCCTTCGTCGATCTGGTTCGTTACTCCAACCGCAAGTGTTCTAATTCCGCGATCGTGGACTGCCTTAATGGCAGCCGGGACAGTCGAGGGGTCGGTCGGTTTGCCGTCCGTTATGACGATAGCCGTGTTGTTAATATTCGATCGATCGTCTGCTGTGTTGTATATCTGGGCGTTCATCAGGTTCAGACCACCTGTTGTGTCGGTTCTTCCTCCTTTCATGTACGCCAGACTGTTGATGGCGTTCAAAAGACTTGCCTTGTCTGTATAACTAGACAGAAGGAAACGGTAATTGTCATTTTTATCTACACTCAATTAACACCACTTCTTCAATACACTGCAAGAATGTGAGCTCCTTCAACTTGTAAATCAATTAATTAATGCTAAGACAATTTTCCAAACCAAAATTCAGGCTTCTTCCAGTTTTCTTATACTTAAATACTTCAATCGATTACTCAGAGAGAATTCTTTATCTACCTAAAGTCCTGCTTTTCAATGCTGAGTGATTTGATGAACTAAATAGTTCGGTCCGTCACTCATTGCAAGAAGTCTTGTCGGTTTAAATGGACTACTTACTTTCCGAGACCCCAGGCCACTCGAGATGAGGTTGCGAACGTAGCCAGAGCAACTCTGACCCCGGATGGACCTACAGTCAGTGAACTGACGATGTCACTTATGAAGCGAACAATTGACGCCCAGTTGTCGCACGTCTGATCACGTGTATAGTCAAATTTTGGATCGCTGTCGCAGATGCTTCCAGATGCGTCAACCAGGAAGCAAAGATCCATCGTGTAGCATCCTAAAAGCGTCCCCAAAACAGGAATATAATCGCGTGACACAGTGATGAACGGATCACAATTGTACATTACGGTGTGGCATGTGGTATAAGATAGTTCATGAAAGAATTTCATTGTGTCTGTACTTTGGCTGAAGCACCCTTCAACCCCAGGGCCATGAAAAGGAGGATTCTTGTTCACATGGCTTAATTAAATGGGTGAATATCGTACCATATGTAACCTTGCTTAACTTTGCCTTAATTAACCTAAATTTACCGCATAGCAGATTCGCGTCAGATTCTTTGAATGCTGTGGACTGCCAAAAACACAATTCAGTGGATCCTAGAGACTGTAGAAGAAGAGAGGAATCTGCTAGGATTAATCAAAAAGAAAGCTGTCAGTATGTGCTATGAAGGTGTGGACACTGCCTTAGAGAAAGAGATCATCCAAGGCATAATGCCTGGATCCCGAGCTCTGGGAAGACCCAAGATGACATGAATCGATAACATCCAGTCGTGGACTGAATAATCATTCGACTAGTCATTACAAGAGACGAGGGACAAAAGCAGATGACATAAAATTGTCCGTGATGCAGCCAATCCTCGAGGACGGTTGAAGACAGGAAAAGAGAATACACTTCAATGGCTCCCTATCGAACACATAATACAATACAAGAAAGTATATGCTGCACGGGGGTCGATCTTTGAATAAGCAACAAAAAGGCGACTCGAAACCACATATATAGTCTAATAAACTGAAAGAACTATTAGGGCAGAAATTTTCCAGTGCAAGAGTTGTAAGCATGTGGAACGGTCTGGGTGACAGTACTGTATCAGTGGCGACTATCATAGCTCTCAAAGGAAGCTAGGCAGGATGGACTAATAAGCATTTCCGGTTAATCTGCTTTAGTTCTAACACATATTACATGTGTTCAGAACTACTTAAATCCTTATTATGTTATGTTGTGTTATGTTATGCTATGCCATGTTATGTTATGTTGTGTTATATGTTTGTTATAATATGCCATATTATGTTTTGCTGTGCTATGCTTTGTTATGTTGTTATGTTATTTGGTAGCGCCCTGAGTCTGTAATCCGACGAGTGCGGGTTCTAACCTGGTGAGTGGACTCGCCTAACGATCTTGGACAAGTTGTTAGCTCACTCTTTTCTCGTGCCTCAGATTCAGAGCTTCCAGCTTGCAAGCGTCATACAAGTAATGAATAAATACTAAGTATATAGATAGATTAACAAAACAAATTGAAAATGAATTTATGATTGACTTAGATATACTGCCTCTCATTCTAAGAACACGAGACAAACTAACCGATGTCTGGCACAGTGGCTGGTGATGGGGGCGATGACCGGACGGTAGTTCTACTCGACGGCTGTTGGACCGTGCTTGCCTGTGTTCCAGGTGCACAGGTCTGCGTCGTAAGCTGACCTCTGACTTCGTCTATCGTTCTGAAGTCTGTAGCCACGAAATAAGTCAGTCCCAACTGCCACAGTGACAAAACCAAAGGCAGGGTGTATAATGGTTGGCGGTATAAGTTTTTGTAATGCAGAGCGTTACATTGAGCTCGATTGGTTGTGCTTAAAGGATTCTGTGTCTCTAAACTAATCTGATCTGATATAAATTAATTCAGAAACTTCTACAGCATCGTTTTCATAGAATACTATATACAACTGATGGCCGATTCTAAGCAAAACTGTATTCCAAAATCAGCCATAGACCGTAACACCTTCGTTATTAAGCTCACTTACCGTATCTGCATAGACAGGCAACATGCCAGCAGATATTATAATTGCGGGGAACAGTTAGTACAAATATAGCATAATATATGCTCGGCCTAAAAGATGATGTCATCCTTCAACACTGGTTGTGAACCTGTTGTTGGGACTTTGCGTATGTGTGCTCTAGTTAGCCACTGGTGACTTTTCTAGTCATCTGAGCAATGTTTACTAATGGATGAATAATTCTTAATAACATTTAACATCGTTAATGCCGGCGCCTATGAGTGGATTCGTCTGAAGATGCGTTATACAAATTTCCAATTACAATTACAACAATATAAAAAATAACTTAACATATTATCAGACGTTACAATTAAGGAAATCAGTTGGTTCCTATGTCTACCTGTTATTGCCACCGGTTGTTCCTACCTGCTGTGGAGGCGAAGACAGTCTCTTCAATGTAGCCTCATCCACTTCACCTGTTACTCCGACAACCAACGTTCTGGTTCCACTTCTGTGAACCGCATCTATTGCCGCCTGGACTGTCTCGGGATTGGTCGGCTTCCCGTCCGTTATAATGATAGCAGTGTTGTTAATATCTGGTCTGTCAGCGGCTGTATTGAGTACCTGGGTATTGAGTAGATTGAGACCACCTGTTGTGTCGGTTGTTCCGCCTTTTTGGTACGACAGGGCATTGATGGCGGCTAGCAGAGACGCTTTGTCTGTGTATCTGAAACAAGAATGTCAGACTGAATTACTCATTCAATCAAACGTAGCAGTGTTTTATACTCTACTATTTAGTATCGTATGGTGAGATTAAAAGCAAGCATGGTCACACAAAAAAGCATTGCCTGGGCCGTTTTTTTTATCTTACCTTATTGTACCTAACCCGATCTCACCCCACCTCACCTCACCTCACCAGACTCGCATCTGTAACAACACGACATTCGAATACAAGGTATGTAACCCACGTATTGAGGTTCCATCTAACGGTGGCACCCGAAGAGAAGGTGACCAGGGCAACACGGGTGTTCATTGGTCCGATATTCAGTTCGGAGACGACTCGAGAGATGAACTGGACGATGAATCTCCAGTTATCACAAGTGCTGTCCTGGGCGTAATTGAACTTGGGGTCTGAGTCGCAAATGCTTCCAGAGGCGTCGACCACGAACACAAGGTCCATCGCCCAGCAAACTAGAGAACAAAATGAGCCAGCGTTTGACAAAGCGAATGAAGAAGAAGAGGAGGAGATAAGAAGTGAAAAAGGAAGAAAGAGGAGGCTAAGAAGAAGTAGGAGGAGGTGAATAATAAGCAACAGGAAAAGAAGGAGGAGAGAGAGAAGGAGAATGAGGAGAATAATAAGCAAGAAAAGGAGAAGGAGGAGAATAATAAGGAAGAGAAGAAAAAAGGAGAAAAATAAGTAAGAGGAGAAGAAGGAAGGAAAAGAAGAAGAAAAATATGAAAGTGGAGCAGCAGGAAAAGAAGAATGAGAAGAATGTTGATGAGCGAAAAGATTGCTACGATAATTGTGCTATTCGTGATCATTATCATATTGATCTTTGCTTCCTACCAAACGCTGACGTTGTAGAACCTGGTTGAATTATGCTCGAGAGACGAATGGTAGTAGAACTTGGTGAGGAAGCTTGTGTAGCAATAGCTGATGTCGAAGCTTGTGTACTAGTAGTAGACGGTGTAGATGGAATACTCGGGGGGACCGTAGGCTGCTCGCAAGCTCTTGCTTGTAATTGCTGCCTGACGAAATCGATCGTCCGATAGTCTTTTGCCACAAAATATGTGACGTTAGCCTGTGCAGAAAGACAAAAATCAGGTTCCTAAACTCAAAAAATCTAAAGCGATACTTGAATCTAAACTCAGGACACCATCTAATTCATGAGCGCTGTGCGGTGGTAGTACGAACCATAGGGACCAACAGGTTTTCTTGATCAGCCGATCGCAACAGTCGGCGACCAGGGACAGTAAAAACAAGGAAACAAAATACCCCTGGGTAAATTCCTCTTTTTCTTCCCGTTTCTTTTCCGCAAGCGTTTGAAAACCGTATCATTCCTCATTAGTTCTGGGACGTCGGGCAGGGAGTGCCTCTGATGAGTTTTATCTTGAACTGAAGCTTCATAAGTTTCTGATTACAATTACAATACATACATACATATACACCTAATCAAATACATACATACATGCATATATATTCACATATATACACATACATCTACATACATACATGCATATATACATACATACATACACATATACACATACATGTACATACATACACTCATGCACACATGCATACATACATACATACATACATACAAACATACATACATACACGCATACATACATATGCACATAGTTAAATACATACCTACATACACATGTATACACATACATGTACATACATACATACATATATACATACATACATGCATGCATACATACACACAAACTTGTATATAAACATACATACATACATATATAGGCTACATACATACATGCATGCATACATACACACAAACTTGTATATAAACATACATACATATATAAATACATATATACATACACACATACATATATATATATATACATGCATAAATTTTTTGTTCTTAACAACCTTGATTATTGAACACTAATATCATTTAGGTTAGTGTTTATAGTGCCTCTAATTAGGGTTCTCTTGAAAAGAAACAATACGACTTTACGATTACAGCTGCAATTACTCAATACCTCTTTGGGCGGGGAAGCCAGTAACTTCAATGTATCTTCGTCCACCAAATCTGTTACTCCGACCACAAGTGTTCTAATTCCACTCTGGTGGACGGCATTGATTGCAGCTGGAACGGTGTCGGGGTCAGTCGGTTTGCCGTCCGTTACGATGATAGCCGTGTTGTTAACATCTGGTCGGTCGCTTGCAGGCGTGTTGTAAACCTGGCTGTTCAGCAATTGCAAGGCACCGGTCGTGTTCGTTTGGCCGCCTTTGTTGTAGGGTAGGCTTTGAATGGCAGCCAACAGAGACGCCTTGTCTGTGTATCTGGTAACAGATTACGGTATGAGGTTTAGAACAACATTTAATAGCGTGAAGTATAAATTAATACAACATTAAAGCAAGTTAGAGTGACTTATCACGTTAAAGCATTAAAACAAACCAACGTTAGGCAGATTAAAGTATCTGGCTTTAACAAAGTTAAAGACATTAGAGTAAAAGTTCAAACAGCGTTAACTGGATTAAACTAAAGTAAAAGAGATAATATCTATAATTTTGAGCAGCGTATAAGAGATTAGTTCAAACAAAGTTCCAAAGATTAAATTAAACGCTAAGGAAACCTGACAGAGGAAGAAGTAAAATATCAAAACCAAATTAAAGAGATTAAAGTTAGATTGAGCAAAAAAAGTTGGCGAAAGTTAGATTAAGCGAAAGGTCAAAACAACATTAAACAGATTAAAATGAAAAATGCCCACAGATACCTGATCAGTAATTGGCCAAGAACCAACTGTCTGCTACTAGGATCCAGAATCCCGATCTGTCTAGAACCACATCTTTAAGCACGACTCTTAAACATGGCAAAGCCTACCGCGTCAAGTTCCACCGAAGCGTAGCGGTTGTCTGAAAAGTGATGAGAGCGACTCTGGTTTCCGTCGGACCAATGGTGAGGTTCGATACGATCTGGTAAATGAACTGGACCATAAAGTTCCAGTTACTGCACGTCGTGTCTGTGTTGTAGTTGAAGGTTGGATCGTTGTCGCAGATGCTTCCGGAATCGTCTACGACGAAAGCCAAATCCATCCTGTAGCAAACTGCAACAGAAAGAGAATGCACAATACCATTAATTATTATTGCTTCTGCATGAAGCAAATCTTTTGAATTCTCTAGGAGACAAACGTGATGTGATCTGATGTCATGCGATGTGATTGGTGTGATGTGATTAATTTGATGAGATTGATGTGATGTGATGTGATATAATAGGATGTGATTGGTGTGATATGATTAATTTGATGTGAAGAGATTCATTGCTATTATGGAATGTGATTGATGTGTTTTGACGAGAATTGACCTATTGTGATGTAATCTGGTCTGATTTGATGTGATGCAAGGTGAAGTGATGTCATGTAATGTGAAGTGATGTAGCATAATTAATGTGATTAATTTGATGTGATTAATTTGTTATGATTGATGTTAATCGGAAGCAATTGATATGATCTGGTCTGATCTGTTGTCATGTGATATGAGTCTTTAAAGATATACGTCCAGTAGAAAAATGCAGACTGTTTTGACCTTGTCAGCCAGACGATTGAATGAATTGAATGTATGCTGGAGCTCTCTGTATAACGTTTCATACTCGGGTTTAAGAAATGGAAACTGAAAATTTAAACAATGGTCTGGGTATACTAAATTTCGTATTCTCGTCGAAAGTTTCGCTATACTTTTTTTCTCATTTGTACTTTCTCAAATGTTGCTATGCATAACCGACGGTAGACCTAATTAATTGATTAGTACCATAACGACTATTGTCATAGCTCTGTATTTATAAATAAATACAAGGCCATAAGCCAGTTGTTGAAGCAAGTTCATTGACTTGCATGTACACAGCGAGGACAACTTTTAAGGACTTCAGAACAGCAGCACATGCCGTTTTCTCTCGTATTTAGCTGCACAGCACTTCTCGTACTTAGCTGCACAGCACTTTTTGTTTCTTTGCAATTTTACCTTTTTGGAGTTAGTAAAGGTGTTCATAAAGAAGTATTTCTGGCAAGGTAACATTTTGTAACACGATGAAATGTATTGCCTCAGCTCTCTTCGACTAACGTTACTCTTTGTTCCGTTAAGACCTATCGAAGTCTTGTCAGCGTTGCATTGTTAATTCAAGTCGAGCCACAAGTGTACACGCATGCACAGCCTGACGTTTTGCGACCATCCTGTGCATGGACCATCTCCGACTGCCCACCCACGGGATTTTCTCAAAAAGGACCTGACAATTGCTCTTTGTACTGCGTTTGAATTGATGGCCTTTGCATACATCATGTACGTCATAACAAGTACGCTGTGATGACCTAGAACCAGTAGATCAGAGGTTATCTAGCTGGTTAGTTAGTTACTCTGACACTTGATATAGCGCCTTTCAAGTAAGTCACAGAAGCGCCACGCATACTCTAGCCTAAATGAAAATCGGTCATCATTAAGCAAACAATCCTCAGATAACTACAAGCATCGCCAATGGCGAGCCCCCGCACACACGAATAGCCCAACTGACGGATTCCCAGTCACAGTTTACAATTTACACAAATTTCAGAGTTCCATGGACCAAGATGTATAGAACAAGACTCTTCCCGCCCTTTCACCGATTCCAAGATTTTTCCGTCACAGTCGGCGTAACTAGGTCTGCAAGCCTGAGCCTTGACTGTCCGACTAAGACCCATTCACCCCTTGAAAAGTGAGCTAGTCCAGTTTCGGCGTGGCTTCGATGACACGCGACCGAATAATATCCGAAAATTCACAATGTCGTATGCAAAATTTAAATATAGATCCGAAAGGCCAACTTGTTGACGAAGAAATTGGGCGTCTATGAAAGTGGAACTTTGGATTCTTGTCGGTTTACCTTTTGGCGTCAACAATATGCTGACAATTTTTGGCATTGTCCTTACTATGAACTTTAGCATTCAGTACAAGATTTTATTGATCCATTAATTCTCTTTTCTTTTATTCTATTTTACTCTACTCCCTTTTACTTTATTTTATTCTACTCTACTTTGTTCCACCCATTCTACTTCATTCTAAAGCATTGTGTTGACTATTAACTTTAGTATTCGGTAAAAGTATTGACTGATTGATTTATTCTGTTCTGTTCTGTTATATTTTACTCTACTCTCATACTTTATTTTCTTCTGCAGTATTCGTTTCTACGCATTCTACTTCATTCTATTCTGAAAACTTTTACAGCATATAATAAAGCACACGACGGGGACTCTAACTGTTAATAGTAATTGTCTTGGCTGTAATGGGTTCGGGTGTTGGCGTGCTTGCACATGAACTTTGATATTGACTAAACTAGGTTGAATGGTTTCATTGATAGTGAACAGACTTTTCATATTTTTTTTCATTATTTACTGGTCAGTCGGTTGTAGTAAAGCTGCGGTTGGAAACAACTGCCTGGAACGATTACAACCTTGACAACAATTGTATCATTAAGGCCTACTGTAAGACCCGCACTGCAGCTTCCGCATGAAGTTTTTGGCCCAGATGAAAATCAATTATATTTAATAATATAATCGTAATATCGAGATTTTCAAAGGCGCTGCTTAGAGGATAAACACAGGGCACCTGCTTGTTGACGAGCGCTGCATCAAGTCAGAGGGTTTGTCCGAAGATTCCATGTCAAGAACGAAGAACAAAACAGCTAGTCTAAGTAAAGTAAGTAAATAGATTAGACCAGACTAAAATACAAGATTAGATTAGAATAGCCTAGAATAGAATAACCTATAATAAAATGTCATAGACTAGACTACACAAGGCAAGAATAGAATAGAATAGAACAGACAACAGAGAAGGCGCCACATAAATATTCAAAATCGCCTTTGTCAAATCTAATCTAATCTTGTAATATTTGGTGCAATTTTAGTAAAGCTCAAGGCATCAATCGATTGCGGACCAATCTGGTCATTTCTATATCGTTATATCGTTATCATGTCGTTAACCTGGTCATTTCCAGGAGGTCAGTTCTGTGAGACAAACAGACAGACAGACAGACAGACATATAGACAGTCAGACAGACAGTGGTTTCCATTCCACTGACTGGTCGGTAGAGTACCATGAGGAGAACTTTACTCTCCCAGATACGCTATATACATTTTCAGAGTACAATTCGAATATCAGAACACTTACATTACAACGCATCTCTTAAGATCAGTTAGATAGCCATCTGAGCAGCTGTTTTGAGAAATACCGAAAAGGCACTATATTAAGTTCCTTGATAGATGACATGGATACTTAAAATCACGCAGCGGATTAACCATCGTATGCGGCATGTGCAAATCAATATTGCTACCTTGTTACAAACATTTTTGCTATGAAATTCTTGGACTTCAACTAAAACAGAAAATAAAATCGACTCCTACCGACTTGACTGTCGACTTCATCGAATGAATTCACCACCAGCCATAACAGCATCAAAACACCGACAACACGCGATGACCCCATTCCTAAAAATATTAGCACTTTCAACATAAAATCTGTTAATTTTTATATCAATTTTTAATATAGCTTTATGGCTATATAGAATCAATTTGGAGAGATGAGAATAGCATGAACGACTATGACTCGTGTCCATGTTTGGTGGAATGGGTCAACGAAAAACGTTGGATTACAAAGACAGTCATCGAAAAAGATAGCTGGTTCCCTCCAGTCACAGCAACTATATCGAATTAAAAGTATATTGACAAATATAGTAAAAACTAAGTATAATAACCCAGACATATAATTTCTTAGCAGCCTTTTTAAAATCCCGAAAGATCACAGGTACCTCGAGCAAATAATAAATAAATAATATAATAATAAATAATAAAATACAGTAGTACCCATCAATAATATTGGCAAACATATTTCTAATAGCATCGGAAGGCTTCTTCACGCATCGCCACATGTACTTCATTTCACATTTATTAACATCAGTTATGATGTCAGATATTAATTGTTAACCGAAACGCTTTAGCGTTTATGGTGGTAAGGTTGTAAAGTCTGTTATTCACATTTTCGAAAGCTACTTATGTAGTGCAATATATTTTCTCCCTTAATGTAACGCAACGTGGCATATATATCTATAAGCAGCTGCATTGTGTACATACTAACCGCTAAGCTGAACAAATATCAGTGGAGGTCCCTCTGTATAGGATGTTCAACAACGCAGAAAGCAGATAACAGACTGAATTCCTGAGCAATCACCGCGTTTCACTTCCTAACGAATCTCGTTTGAACATCACTCACAAATTCTCCTGCTTTTATCCACGGCATCGGGTGTGTATGTAATTATGTACCCAGACAATTAATGTAGCGCACTATCAATGTCTCACAAAGGCACAACCTACGCTAACCGAAGTACTGTAGCATTTTGAGTTGGCCTGTGGCAAACAATACTGCCCGGTCGACCATGGCTGATATTTGAAACAGGTGGCGTAGGCGAGGCTTCCAGACTCTTCTGTTACGATACTAACGAAAAAAGCAAGGCATGCTTCAATGCCGCTAGTCACGAACAGACCCTGCCACGGTGATGGCAAAGGCTTATAAAAATTTCAGCAGGCTCACTGAGAGCTGTCCTACGGGGGGCTTGGTAGAATAAAGCCAACGATGTAAACAAGCCGATACTTCGAACAAACAGCATCGGTTCTTGTGATAATGATGCATTTAACAAACCCAATTAAAGGGTAATAATGACGATAATAACAATGTTACATTTTGATAAATATTGAAACATTCATAGTAGAACTACTCAGTGCAAATTCTTCTATCCCGTATATTCATAGGTGCAATATGCATTTGGAACATACTATATACAGCAACAACGTGTAATACCATTCTGTACCATGCAGCACAATTAATATATCTGAACAAGAATATTGTCTTGTCTTGTACTGTCTTGTCTTCAACCGTTCTCGAGCCCAGGATTGGCTGCACCACGGACAATTTTGTAACATCTGCTTCTGTCCCTCGTCTCTTGTAATAATTGGTCGAACTATAATTCAGTCCACGACGTGATATCATCTACCCATGTCATCTTGAGTCTTTCGGAGCTCGGGATCCAGGAATTGTGCCTTGGATGATCTCTTTCATTTCCGTAGCACATGCCCGAAGTATGAAAGCTTCCTATTTTTGATTAATCCGAGAAGACTCCTCTCTCTAGGACTCATTCAGCTGTGTTCTTGGCATTCCACAGTACTTTAAGAATCTACCGCAGACACTTTGTTTGGAATGCTTTGATTCTTGTCTCTTCATCTTTCTTCATAGTCCAGTTCTCACAGCCATATTGTACAACTAGCATATTATGGCTTTAGTCATGGCTTTAGTTATGTATTACTCTTATATATATACTACTTTTCTATTCTTTCAGGATGCTAACAGCGATACTTAATTTTTAAAATATTAAAACATACCTACATGAATTGTCTAGAAAATGAAAAAGCATCGCATCAGTTATTAGGCTTTTAGTCTAAACTTGCGCTAAAATACACGTCAACAAGTTCCAGAATTAAGGTCACTCTTTGAAAACAAATGAAGCGAATTACAGGCGATATTTACAAAATTATCATTATTAGGCCTATTATTATTATTATTATTATTATTATTATTATTATTATTTATTAATTAATTAATTAGCAACGTCTATGGCGCGATGTCTAATGCATAAGGCATGAAACGATGACGCACTAAAATCAAGCCGCAATCAGGTCAAAATCTAGAAGACCAGTCCACTAAGACAGAGAGGCAGCCTAGGGCAACTGAAAAAGCAGGTATAGTGTAGAGGAGTGGAGTGGGGTGTAGTGTAATGTGTCAACTACACATTTTTCTTTGGTTTAGACTTCACTCTAGCATAAACATTCACTGAATTTCTTCGTCTCCATCTGCATTGCTTGTTAACAGATTGAGACTGTGGTTCCGCCAAAGTCGAGGCCAATACCTACACAACATCCAACATTGAAAGCCGAGGTATTACAAGAACGTGCTATCGTGACACTCATCAAGTATGTTTTGACTTCTCCTGCAATTGCTTCCCACCCAGTAGGCGTGATGTTTATCTCGGCTGCTCTGTGCTTTACTACAGGTGTTTTGGCGAATTTATGGGCCTCAGTGAGGCGTCTAACAGCCAGCTAGACTGACACTCACCATGCAGTACTTACTATATTAGCCATCAACTAAACTATGTAACAAATATTATTCATGGTATAGCCAATTAATTGAGAGCTAGAGCTATGACGAATGTATGTACGTATGTATGTATGTATGCATATATGTATGTATGTATGTATGCATGTATGTATGTAAACGTGTCTATATGTACCGCATGCATATATGTATGTATAGTCTCAACTTTTCAAAAATGCCACCCTGATCCATCTAAAGCTGCTGCCTTCTCATTTCTCTCAGCTTAAACACAACCTACCCTAACAGCTCCTCTACCCAGTCTCTCTCTGGTCTTCTGGCAACCGGACTTGGTTCTTGATATGCATCTTTGACAACTACACTGACTTGAAGCAGCGTTCGTGAATAACCTGGTGCCGTGCGCTTAGCTTTTAAGAAGAGCTTTAGAAATTTAGAGTTTACGATTACTAATCCGATGTACAGTACGTATGTATGTACAGCATGTATGTATGTATGTATGTTTGCATGTATTTATGTATGTATGCATGCAGGTATGTGTGTGTATCTGTATGTGTGTATATGTATGCGTATGTGTAGGTATGTATGTATGTTTGTATGTACGTATGTATGTATGTATGTTTAAAAAACACTTATTTTGGCTCCTGTAAAAGAAGGGTTTAAAAATGGCTGCCAATGTACGGTTTGTAACGAGAATGGGAAAAATACCAACTCTTGCTCAGAATACCTCCTACTGAGGGAAGCATTTCCCCCCATTCGGTTCGCTCCCGCCCATTGCTGCCAATCAAAAACACAACCCTTCTAACAGAATGGACTGTCTCTATTGTATCGTGTTTTCGCAAAAGTATTTTGCTTCGTTTTTCTTTTGTTGATATCCTGATTCAACTTCGTGTTGGCTTTGTTATTCTGGACTGTATTTTTGTGTTCTAAGATAAACATTTTTCATACACGATGCGCTTTAGACTACTGCAAGTTGGTATTGTCTATTTTGACGTATGACAGTAACATTTCTTGTGCAGGTATTTGTCGTGGTATCGAATTGTATAGGAGAGGATATCGCATGTATTTTGATATACGAGATTAATATTCTTGTTCAGACATGTTGAGTTGTGTTGTATTGCATAGAATGGCATTGCATGTTGATGCAATTGTATGTTGTATAATGCATATTTGTATAATGTATACAGGAATGAAGAATTTGCATAATTTATGTGATCGTCGGTGCAGATGCCAATCAGTCAGTCAGCTCGACAACAAATTCGTAGCACAAAAATTGTTACATGCTGCATGATATCAGTATAATTTTTATGCATTTATTTGATTTATTAAAACCACTATTGACTGAGCATCAACTGATAGCGCTTAGCAATTTTTTGCAGCGCATGCAAGAGTATTTTTGCTTTTTACACATAAGGTTTTGTCTATGGAATATTAGCCTATACTGTATTGTGTTTATAGAAGAGCATTGCACATGTATGCATGATATCGATGCTTGCTTTAGATAATGCGCTTACAGCTAGCCTACTTGGGGGTCCATAGCAAAACATGGTCTTAGAGTATGGCTATTCTTGGAAATACTTGAATTTCGTGCCTGACTTGGACTACTATCATACGCTGTAATTTTTCGTCTTTGTGCAGCCGGCTAACACATCAGCCATTTTAAGACTAACTCGACCCTGATGCAGAAAGACCTGACCTGCTCTGTCGATTTATAACCAAGCGTGGGTGAAAAGTATGCTTGTTATGCAACTACACTTTGCAAAGCTTCAACCGCAAACCTATAAATCTATGGCACCAGTAAGGCGAACGCATAACTAGATTTCAACACATAATCTCAAACTCAACGTACTTCCAATGGTAGACATTTTTAGCAATCAAATAACGTTTAGCAGATAAACTGGTTTGGTGTTAGGATTCGGGTTAATGTTACGGTTAGGCTACGATCCATTGTAGTCTAATCTATTCCGCCTCTGCTCTAGTCTAATATATTCATATCTGTTCCAGTTCAACCCAATCCAATCCAACCCAATATAATTTAATCTATTGCCATGTATTCGGAAATGAAGAGGGTTGTATGCAGCGATTTTTTCTAAGCTGTTGTTTTTACAAGAATTTGTTCAATATGGCACATTTTTTAAACAAAGAGGGAACATTAATAGCATCTGAAGTCTTAGTCGGAAGAAAATTTTGGTAGCAATACGACAAATTGAAACTGAAAAACGGACAGTGGAGGTGATAATCGGAAAAAGAGAAACAGAGAGAGAGAGAGAGAGAGAGAGAGAGAGAGAGAGAGAGAGAGAGAGAGAGAGAGAGAGAGAGAAAGAGAGAGAGAGATTTTAAAAATAATTTAAAAGATGTCTGATATAAAAATGCAGACTAGTGCAAGAAATATAGAGAGTAGCACCACAGACCAAAAAGTTGTGGACAGGGACAATAAACAGTTGATATGCAACATATATATTATTTATAAAGAAACCCTTTAAAATAATATCTGCAATGTGAATCACTGTCTTTATCGTCAATTATCAGGCTTTCAAATAATCTTAAAACGGAAGAAAAGCAACACTGATTACTGTACATGGCTTAAGTCTACAAATCAATTTCGTTCGTCCTATTTACAGGTTTGAGACAACACACAGGACAGCCAATAAGTCTGAACGATATTTTCTTTCATTAAAACACTGTTTAGGTATCTCTGCTCGGCTAGACAGAGTGTCAGAGAAGCGTGAGACTTTTTCATGATATCGATCATGTCACGCCCTCAGCCTATGTGTCTTTCTGATCCTTGTATGTGAAGTCCCGCCCCAAACCTAAAAAAATCTAACAGTGTTAAATTGGCAGGCGTTTCAATGCCTTGGGTAACTTCTTAGAGCGAATTGAATCATACAAAGATTAATCATCAAAGCGAGTAGACTGTATTGTATTGCAGGGCTGTTCGCAATGCACCCTTGTTTCTTCACATTTTGTTACGGCCTCCGGTATTTAAATAGGCAGGTTAATAATAATAATAATAATAATAATAATAATAATAATAATAATAATATAATAACAACAATAAAGACAATAACAATATTACTACTACTAATGATGATGATGATGATGATGACGATGATGATGATAATAATAATAATAATAATAATAGTAATAATAATAATATTAATAAAATTATAATAATGATAATGACAATATTAGGTAATACTATATGTAGTTCTAAATCTTTAAATATTGTACAAAGAAATATTAGGCCAGTATGCCATATATTAGAAATGAAGTCTAACATACTCGAGTCTAGTAGAGTTGTCAACGGTTTAGAAATTTTTTGTCATTCATAATGCTAAGAGGTAGCTTTTGTTGTTTAGCATTAGCAACTTCATTTTCCTAGCCTCGGCATGTGAAAGCAAATAGCCTGTCCACTCCTCAGACAACTGACGCTATACATTGGTAGCCAACAATTATTTTATGGCCGAATTCTCTGAACTGCGCTATTAGAACAGAAATCTTCAGAAACCGAACAACACCTTAATACATACATCAAACAGCCAGTGTAGCCTACATTGGGGGAAATGTTGGACAACTTTGGCACATCATTGTCCCAGTGCGTCTGGATATAGGCCTAGTTGCAACAATCGTTGTCGCAAATATTTCTTAGAATGAAAAGAATGCAATGTGATTGTTATCTACACTCGATCGTCATAGTCAAGAACAGTGGAAGCTGACCTGCGCCCATTGAACTTCGGGTCACATACGATCTGGAGAATAAGGTGATGCCCTGCGATTAGCTTTAACGCAGCACTTTTGAAATTTTCGCGAAAAACGATTACGAATCTCTCGTTGACCCCAAAATGTACAAAGTGGACTAACAGCGTGACCACCTCGACCTCACCCAAAGAGGTCGGAGCTCAAACCTCCAAGACGCCCACAGACGCGACTACATCAACTGAAGATCTCTTCAGGGCAGTCACTGACAGCTATTTCCCGATCACAGGGTCACATTTTAGTATCGGCTACAACAGATTATCGGATTAAACTCCAACCGTTACTCAACTCGCGCAAACCTTAGTCACAAAGGGGTATATTTGTTGAAGCCTTTGTGACTGGGTTTAGCGCGTTCCAACTGACTACTGCCCAAAGACCTGGCTATGATTACCCGTAGCGACACGTCAATAATGTTTTGAAATGCTGCTACTGTCTGATGTTATTTGCGCCGTTTCAAGCGAGCTAGACTCGAATCGGAGGCGTGGTAGGTGTTAGTACGTGTAAGAGAATTCATACATATTAAGTATATATGTAAACGCCTACATGTCTGTCTATAAACTGAACATATGCTTAAATGCATCTGGTGCGGCAGTCGATCAAAAGATCGAGGATCCTCGATCAAAGGATCTATGTATGTATGTACCATGAATAATTAATAAATTACAGGCAACACTTATGTTGCATATATAAAGTATTATAAATGTTGTATGCATATTAAGTTTTTCTGGGGTTCTTAATACTTGTAAACCGATGTGCGATTAGCTATTGGTCAATAAAGAATATACTTACTTATTTACTTACTTAAATGTCAGGTAGCCCTGCATAAAATATTCTAATGTGACATGATACGTTTTCTCTATCAGGATTTGTATTCAGGAAGCTTTTTGTGTGTCGCAATAGACTGACCTGATGACCCGCAACAGGAATTGTAGATGGGTTTGAAACGACATCGTTTGGTGCTTTGTACTTTAAAGGCAGACTTCAGATATCTGTTAGTTAGGTTGGTGCAGAAATTAAGCAAGGACCTAATTCAAAAATGTAAACTTAATAAACCGAACGTGGGTAGGCTTTTCCTTAAATCTACCAATCACTCTCTAGTAATCTGTCTGTCTGTCTGTCTGTCTGTCTGTCTATCTATCTATCTATCTATCTATCTATCTATCTATCTATCTATCTATCTATCTATCTATCTATCTATCTATCTATCTATCTATCTATCTATCTATCTATCTATCTATCTATCTATCTATCTATCTATCTATCTATCTATCTATCTATCTATCTATCTATCTATCTATCTATCTATCTATCTATCCATCTGCATACCTACTTATATATCTACCTACCTACCTTCATATCTATTATCCACGTATCTATAAATTCATCCACCATTCATCTATCCATCCATCCATCACCCCAATCCATCCATTCACCCATCCATCCATCCATTTACCTACTTATAGGTCGCCTAGACTGAAACCTGTGCCTCACAGTCTTGTGTGGCACATCCTTCGTGTTCAAACATAACTTCTGCTTGTCGCCTCAGGTGTCCTCACCTGAGTGAAACCGGTCCACTAAATTGTTGACCCCTGAAAAAATATGCCAAAAGACTGTCCTACTCCAATTGTACGGAATACAATGGTGTTTTGTACGTCGTTTTGGTATAGGTAGGCCTACCGTTGGTAGACCTTTCTCTTGAAATTTTATCACCAACACACACGAAACGCACAACCCCTGACGTCCATAGATCATGGTATGTGCAAACGAGCACCTGACTCTTTTAGCTTTGCATAGACTGACGCGAGCGAACGGGAACGCACACCTGGGAGGTTTATGTGGAGGACTTGAAGTGATTTGAATTCGCGGAGATGCTCTGATGATAAGGTGTTTTGTGATTCGAGTCTGGAAACTTATGGGTTTTTCTGTGGCCATAGATCATTTAAGAAACGCTTTTTACCTTTAGATGCACAGATTGTCATATGCTTTTTCGTTATTGCTTCGTGCAGAGACCAATGGAGTCAGATGTAGAGATTCGTGTATGTTTTGGGTCACGAATGACAACGTAAAATACACATGCATTTTAAACACAAGTCCTGAATATCATCCTATTTAGAATATACTGGATGTACACATTCGTTCATAGATATACAAAAACATACATTCAAATGTAATGCATGCATATATAGATATATAAGTGCATACATACATATATACATACAAACATACATATATTCATACATATATACAGTATATGCGCACATACATACATATATACATACATACATAAATGCATGCATACATACAAACATACATATATTCATTCATATGTACAGTATATGCATACATGCATACATACTTACATACATACCAACAAACATGCATTAATATATATGCGCACATACAAACATACATACAAACAAACATACATACATACATGTGTAGCTAGATCTACTTATATATGGTTGTAGGAAATTATCTGACGTCACAGCCCCAGTGGCTGCGATGAACTGGGCCCCCTATCGATAAACCGATCTAACAGTCACTCATGCAGAACGGTGACGCCTCTCCATCTTTGTGCCGGATCGGTCCATATTCACTTGAAGCAGGTCAATGGTTTGATTTTGTACTATTACTGTATGTGTGCGTAGGTGCTTGCAATACATGAAGGTCGTTCATTACCATTGACACACCAGTCACGTGGAACGAGTAAGTTAATGTAAGTATGACAAGGTAAGGTATGTTGAAGCATGGTAAGGTCAAATAAAGTTTTGTTAAATACGGTTAGTTAAAACAACAGGTAAAGTAATAAAAGATAAGTAAGAAATGCAAGGTCACTTAGGCAGGTAAGCTAAGGTAAAGTAAGGAGAGGTGCAAGGTTACGTTACATTACGTTACAGCCAATCGTCTTACCTTAGATTAGCTAACCTTACCAATGGTATGATAAGGTAATTAAGAAGGTTAGGCAAGGAAAGTTAACGCAATGACAGGTCAAGTAAGGTAAGGTCATGTGATAATGGTCAACGAGGATAAGGTTAGATCTGTGGCTTCAATTCGTTGATTCTACTTACCTTGCGACGTCGCAAGCAGTTGCTTGATGCTGATATTGTTGAGACTGTAACCAAAATCAAGCAAAGGATGGTTTTAAACTCGTCTTAATGTATAAAATGACTAACAGCAGGAATCTACTTTACTCCTATATTCTGTAGTAGCTTGTTACATATGTTTGAAATGTAACATAACTGCTATCACTGTTATGAGCACATGTAATGATTTACTAATAAATTAACTAAAAAATAGGGGCAAATCTTATAAAAACTACTAGCATTTTACCTGACTTCTGGTGCACTGTTCCTGTAAGCTTACAGATGTTGCTGCTATAGTGATATCTTCAAAAGTACAATAAAATATTATGTTATGTTATTATCTACGCTCTACTATGAAGCCAAGGATTTTCGCTTTTCACTGTACTTAGTATTACATACTGTTATTCCCTATGCTCCACTATTGCTAATGGATCGTTACTTTCCACTTTACCTTTAGTATGCACGATTACACCATGATCTTAAAAAGACTTGCAAGACAAACTGATCATTAACACAGCATGTTTAACTCAGGTTTCATATCAAACAATGACATATAGATATCATTTTAGCATAAAGTTACCCTGTCTATTAGGACGAATATGTAGCCAGCCATCGATATCTCCAGTTTCAAATCACATGCGCAATTTGCACGTGTGATTTAATTAATTAAAACTGCTTGCGGCAATTAGCATCGGGTGAAAACGATACCGGCCAATTTTTGTTAAGGTTACTCACTGATTTATTTCTATTCACGTCTGCACGAATTTTTATTTACTGCAAAATGTTTCTTCATCGTACCAGCGGCAACGACCCACCGTGAGATTCACACCAGTTTCTCACATTATAAAATGTAGGTGTAAATGAAGTAGCAGAGCAATCTCCGACAAACTTCGTGTGATCGCAGTGTTAGTGACCTCTCTTTCTTAGCCTCGGCATGTGAGGGTGGGTGGCCAACCCGCCCTCTCCCTCGCTGTCTGATCTTCCAACAGATCGTACTCATTTTAGAGCTGAGTTTAATAGAGGACGCAAATGGTACAGACGTCTCGAAATATTTTCCTGTTCTGGGGTGGATTTTGAACCCCGACTTCTGAGCTGACAGTCCAGCACGGTAACCACTGGGCTACCGGAATCCATGCAGTTGCATGTCTGGCTAGAAAATACTTCCTCTTCAAGTGCCTGACACGATAAACTTCCCTACAATGTCAGAATTTTATAGACTAACAGACAGAGAACTTGACTTTTTAAACAGCTCGTTTACAACTTATGGAGAAAGGTTCAATGAGAGTCAGATGCGCGTAGGCATTGATTTAGCCAGTTCGTGCTAAAAGTTTTTGATTTACTTATGGGCTCACTTCAACATGAATCAGTGTTTGAACTGAAACTCAAGACGTCTGAAGAGTAAGCCAAAGCATGACGCACACAGAACACATTTCAACCAAGAAACGATTGAAGACTATGTGGCATAATTATATACTTCTACACGAACGCCTAAGGCATGGCCGATGTATTTATGCTTCTGTAGATACATAATTGCGCACCTCTGAGTTATTGTCAAGTGACAGTATCAAATTTCAGTTCCACTATATTCTACTGTTGTGTTGTATCGCATTGTACTGTATTGTATTCTTCTAGCTTATGCGGTTCGTGCAACCCCTAATGCAAGTTTTATCACCATCGTGAATCGCCAACTAATCCACCACCGAATCATGTTCGCAGACAGACATACACAATGTGAGCCATAGTCTGCGCTGCGTCATAGTGTATTGTATTGTATTGCATATATTTCGTAAATAGACTTCCAATTACCGCGTAAAATTTGGAATTAATCAACATTTGTATAAAGATGGACTGCGCCCGAATGACTCAAGTTTTCGTGTGACAATCGGCCTATTTGTTTCCTTCTTTAAATAATATAAAACATGTACATACAGTTATATATATATATAAATATATAATATATAAAGTTGTGTCAATATAAAGACGTATGTATATAATGCAGGTGTTTTCGATATATGTGTCTTAGCATAGCTCAGAAGTGTACTTTGGAGTATATATGTTATGAATATTTAAGCAACAAAGGTTTCATTTGAAAGCATTCTGTAAGAATGGAGAGAGCTCAACATACATACAAAAATACTAATGAAAATGTATATGATACAGCCCTTTCAAAGCTCGGAAATGCACTCCACAAGACCGATCGACAGAGCATCGAAGGCGCTGAGCAACTGTGTGTCAAGGACTTGCTCAAGGTCCCTACACAGTAACCGCCTCGGGGAAGGCTTGAACTGGGGCTCTTCGGGTTACAAGCCGAGCTCTTTAAATCAATCGGGTACCATTCCCAACACACTACAGGCTACCAGAACTACCTCAGCAATGCGATTTTTCCAATCTTCTATCTTGCGCATGTACTGATTTACTGACGCGAAATGATTGCAGGCTGAATGTGGTACCACGTGGCGAGTCATACCGCGGGCGATCACCATTCCTAGTATTAACTGGACTGAGAGTTGCTTTACTGCGCTGTGCCTGACAGTAACAGTCTGTAGTGTCTTTGACCTAGCTACCTATTGTACCATGTTGTATTGTATTGCAAACTTTTGTGTTATATTTTATTCCACTAACTTGCGAACATTAAACCTTGTTGCTCGAACTAAAAGTACCGTTGACGTAGTACACTATTAAGAGCATAAACGTTTTTATTGCTTTCTCGAACCTTTTAAGATGAGACTGCAATGATAACACTCCGAAACTTTCTCCTGAAAGCGGACCAAGTTCCAAGTCTGTGGCTGAAGTCACACCCCACGATGATACGCAAAGATTGCCTTAGGCGGGCTACGGCGCCCAATGTAACCAATCTATTTTGGGAATTTTTTCTTTAATGGGGAAGTGGATGAATAATAAGCTTACCACTATATTACTACTCCTGGCTTTCGGTTATTAAGTTCTCCCGACTGAAATAACGCAATGTCGTCATCGTGGCAGTAAAAATAGATTGATTCCGATCCGCTCATGCAGTTTTAGCTGC
The DNA here is from genome assembly GCA_964023275.1 of Norana najaformis. NCBI lineage: Eukaryota > Metazoa > Annelida > Clitellata > Crassiclitellata > Hormogastridae > Norana > Norana najaformis. The sequence continues at coordinate 36,967,188 of OZ029918.1, read as the reverse complement.
AAAAAGATAAAGTGCCATATATCATCCATTCGTTTATTGTTCGTTTGTTCGTGCACTGTGCACATGCCCATAGATGGGCGTCAGCAGCGTGACATGCCGTTTCGTGTTTTTTGCTAACAAAATGTTGAACACAGCGGTTCGTGAACTAACTGCAAGGCAGCAAGTACGAATGTATCGTCACGCATGACAAACTTGTTGAGTTTTTTACACCAATAGGCTCACGTGGACAAAGAAAAGATAGGCAAATAGATAGGTGATTGACCTCAGAGTATTAAAGAAGACGCAGGTTTGGCTTGGGTAGGCTACCATGTTTGAAGAGGAATGACTGCCAGTTGCGGGTTTAGTTTATGGCTTTAAAGGCGGTTTTTTAAAGAAATGTGTGCATACATAAATACAAGACGGTGTTACAAAGGCTATATCGAACAAGTCATTTTAGATACTGGAAGAACGGATTAAGATAAAAGAACGGAGTCGTCATCTTCCACAGAGCAAACATTCGTTGATTAAATCCGCTAACGAAGGCTAATAAGTGCTTATCTATATTTCTATAGGGTCTAACTCTATAGTTTATATGTATATAATCATAAGACTGTAGACGTTCGCCCATCTTAGAACAGTATAGCATCTGTTTCCGTAAATATAACCAATCAGTATTCCGATGATCTACGATGGTGTTTGGAATTACAGCGCGAGAAAAATAAGATGTGGAAGAATAAGGATATGGTACATGGTCAAATCTAGTCTATTGTAGTCAAATCAAATCAAATCAAAACTAATCAAATTAAAGCCAGTCTACCCTTACATAATCTAATCTAACCTAACGTAAGCTAATCTAAAGTAATATCTTCCATAGCGCCGTTGTGAGAACGCACAAGCCACCAATCGATGGTGTTGTAATGCAACAGCAAATCTGATCAACTTAAGATAAACAAACTAGTTAAATAGAATACAATTGAACTGGCCAAGCGAGGTAAATATGCTTCCTCGATGAAACACAAGAATAATAACTAAATAAATCAGTTTGTTAAATTTAAGCTAATAGAAAAAAGGAGCAAAATAGAAAATGTCACTAACAAAGGTTTAGACCAAAAGAACGCCGTCATTAGAAAAACTGTTAATAGTCTCAATAAGTTCATCAGTGTTAGTTCCTCTGTCACAGTGCTAAGGGTAATATTGATAAGGTGGAGAGGAGAAACTTTCTCTTACTGGCTCAAACTGTACCTCAGTAGGATCGTAATCGTAGTCGAAACCTCCAGCTTCTTTGGCGCACATGAAAGACATAAGTCTGGTGAACAAGCTAATTCACAGACGCTAAGTCAAAACAAATTCGGTGGAGCAAGAATGCTCAAATTTTAGTTCCTCAAGTCCAGATATAAAGGTCAGAAAGGCAGCTTGACAATATAGGCAGAGAAAATGGAACGCACCTTTCTAACTCATTTCATTTCTTCGTTGTTTTTTCAGCCAGAAATTACAGCCAGATAATGCCATGTTTTTAGCACTTATTGAAGGTTATTTACAGCCATTGACCTCTGTATCAATTAGGTCTGTAAGCCTTTCGCTGACAGATTCTCTCTTGCAGCTTGTTGCGGACCGAATCAATGTCGGAGTAGTTCGAGGCCATGAAGTATGTTTCGTTAATCTGTTAATCACGAAAAATAAACTATACATTGCAACTCAAATGAATTCTGTACAGACTAGAAAAAGGATATAAATATGTCAATATAAATGATATCGCAAACCGTCCAATAAATCAAAGTGACCGCTTAGATTTGTTGATAAGACGATGACAGGTGCTGTAAAGTTAATGATAATGAATATGGGTTAATACTTGGAAGGGTAACCGTCAGCGAAAAGTTAAACCCCCCGGCGCCAACTGAGACCTCAATCCTTTTGTGGTTTCGTTTACAAGGCGCACCCTGGGTTTCAGTAATGGAATGCCATAAAATGTAATGTTTCATTGGAAACACAATGTCGTCAGTGTGATACAGTGTCCTTCTTGGACTCATTTCGTCCGTGCACAGGCTGTTTTCGTGTCTTCTCGGATTTCCCTTATGTGTTTCAATCGGCTTCACCATCGATTTGGGCAAAGCACCGATTTGCCCCAGAAATGGCCATCGCTTACTGCCTGAAGCATTATTACAGTGTTGATATAAGAGTCCACTATATAATGTGCACTGGACGAGATAAGTGATCCGGAGGTCTCCGGGGAGAATAATCTCACTTAAATAACCGAAGCTTTAACTTCGTATATATCTATCAGTTAAATTTATGAAAGAGTAAAATTATACAAAAGTAGATATAAAATCATTGAAATATTAAATCCATTGTATGTAATTTAGTATATTAAAAGTAAGAACCAAACTCCAAAACAATTAGAGGCTATTAATCCGTTGTGTTGTTATCATAAAGCAGAGATCAGTTTATGTTAGGTAATGTAACTGAACACTTCATAACACTTTCTTAGCACCTCTAGAAGGCGCTGCTCGGCAGAGCGCCTTACTTTCAAGTTAGAAACCGTTTTAGGTCTACAAGACGAATTACATGTTGCTAATCTAATATAATGACTTCTATAGCGCCGTTTTCATAATGCCCAAGGCATCAGTCGATGGTCGCTTCAAGTGAAATTGTAATGAAATTTCATAATGCGTTGGAGAAGCCATGTCGAACTTCATTAAGTCAGAGAAAAGAGAAGTTAGGCTATGTTTGGTAGGCCATGTGAAACAGGTGAGTCTTAACTCTATACTTGAAGGACATCAACGAACTGACAGAAAGGAATTGAACTTGAACTGGACAGCGAATTCCCAAGCTTTGGACCAGCCACCGAAAACCCAACACTGTGTTGTTACGGAGGTGCAAAACGCACCCTTGGTCTTAGTTATGTTATGCTATGTGATGTAGGCCTAATGGGATGCGATGTGACCTAGCGCAATGCTACGTAATGCAATGTGATAAATACTTCATTTAATCTTCTAGGTTATCTCTACGAGTAATATAATGTCATGTCACTTTATGCAATGCATTGTAACTCGACACTTTATGATGTCTTCTAAGAACCCATCAGAAAGCCTTGTTTAGAGATTAGGAATCCGTCTATGTATACCAGACTAACGACGACAATGATTATGATGATTATGATAAATTAATTAAGATATGGTCTATTAAGATGGCAAACAACCTTTGGTCCCTTGGGCTGAAGGTAAATACTGTACCTAGCATCGGCTACCTAGAGTGAATCACACATGCGCCGCTTCCTATATATCGCATATTGCAATCTTTGCAGGTTCTGCTTTTGAACAAGCTCTATCCATAAACGATCTAAACATTCTAGGCTAACCTCAGCCCACATCTTTGTAGCTATTGATTTCGAAACCCTAGGCCCAGTCAACTCGGTCGCTGTCTGAAGGTCGCCAGTGGTGAATCCGGCTAGGTGAATTTTCTCTTCCACCATCTTTTTATCTGTGTCGCATTTGAAGGGACTTTTTCGGTTACACCTGAGAAATAGGCTTGATTTTTCATACATTTCCAATTTGCTTCTAGACTAATTTTTAAATCCTGAGAAATCATATCTACTTCGGGCAAAAAATCATAATAAACCTTTTGTGGTGGAGATGACAATCGGCACAGCATACTCTCGTCCACCGCCTTAGTAACACCAAGGGCCAGGACTTGGATACCACTGCTGTTGGTCGCATCAATCTCTGTCTGAAGACTCGATAGTTGGGTGGGGTGCCCATCTGTGATCATGACAGCGATGTTGGGAGATTCTTGCCTATCGCCCGATGTGTTGAAAACCTGAGTACGCGCCAAATACAGGGCACCTGTCATGTCGGTTGTACCACCCTTGACGTATGTCAGATCATCGACAGCTGCCAGTAGCTCGTCCTTGTTTGTATACCTGCAATCAAGTAGAGCAAGAGTTAAACAGTTAAACATAATAATAATAATAACAAAGATAATGATAATAATAACAATGATAACGAAGATGATGATGATGATGATAATAATAATTTTTAAAAACCCAATGAGCGCTAAAAACAAAAAAAAGATAAAATAATAATAGCAAAAATAACAATAATAGTAGCAAAAATGATAATTATAATATTATTAATCATATAAAGCAATAATAATAGCTAAAACAATTATTATTCTCTTATTGATAATAATAATAAAATAATGATAACAATAATATTACTATTACTAATGTAACATTATCAATTATATTATTGATTATATATTAATAATAATATTATTGTGTGATTAATATTATTAACAATAACAGAATAATAATTATTTTAAATATTTTTATTAGAATAATAATTATTTTAAATATTTTTATTAGAATAATAATTATTTTAAATATTTTTATTAGTTTGTTGTTACTGCTAACATTATCATTTTCGCTATTATTATTATTTTACAAGATTTTACATAAAAAGACGTCTGTAGTAATGGAGTACAATGCGATATTTCCTAATGTATCCTAGACTGGTCTATCATAATCCTAACCCATCAGATCTTATTTTATCCAATTTAATTAGCTAATCTCTGTAGAATAAGATTCTTAACCATTTGAGCCATCCACACAGTATAGGACTATTATCGATAACTTGCTTGGACAAGTTGAAGACGACCTCAGCTTTTGTGCTGAAGAGAACAAGTCCGATTCTGGTGGATTGACTGTCAAAGATGCCAACGATGAGTTTGTGAACAAATGTTACAATGAAGTTCCAGTTGTTGCACGTGCTGTTTTTCTCGTAGTTGAAATCCGGATCGCTGTCGCAGATGCTTCCGGACGCATCAACCAGAAAGCAGAGGTTCAGAGCAGAATCGTTACAGACTGAAGAACATTAGAACAATCAAATGTTTAACGAGCTCTTCCTCCTGGAACAGCAGAAATTTAATGTGGAAGGTTGTATGATGGAGTTCATGTTCAATAGATAACTTTTATGAGGACCTTTTAATCTTATTTGATCTTTTGTGATAGAATGTGACCTTATCTAATATAATCTGGAAACTTTTCTAGCATCGTTATCGTAATGCTTTAGGCATCAATCGATAGTCACTTCTAAGCCAAACCGTATTCCATAATCGCAATTCTCTAGACAGAACCAGATGAGATCAAATGACAGCAGAACTCTTCTAACCGCCTACGGACGAGAAGTGATCCGATAAAGATGATCCTTTAAAACCTAAATTTCGCCTCCAAAAGGAAACTCACCTGGCTCGCCGGGATTCCTAGAAGAAGTTATTTCAATCAAGATAGCTGGCGTTGTGACATTGGTAGTAGACCTTACAGTAGCAGTAGTGGTAGTTGTAGGAGTGGTAGTAATGGTAGTGGTAGTAGTGGTAGTAGTAGTGGTAGTAGTGGATGTCGTAGAAAAAGAACCGGTCCCTGGCGACAACACAGGAGCAGTTGTTATCGTGTAACAGGCTTTCGTGCTCAGCTTCGATGTGACGTTTTTGGCGAGATCCGGATAGTTTTCCGCGAGAAAGTATGTTTCGCCTTCCTGTTGCATTCAAACGAAATGAAAATGACAAAATGCGCTTTATAAATTGCAAATTACGCTTAATAAATTAGGAACTAATCGAACAAGAATTACCAAGTTGTTTGAAAATAAACCTATGGTATGATAAAAAGTTAGTTCCAAAAGATAAAAACTTAAACCATTACATAACCAAAAAGCATAATTGAACTTCAGATAAGTCAATGCAAATGACATATCATGAGATAGCATAACATAATACAGCACAACGTAACATTACCGCAAGTATTAAATGAATAAATGGCGAAACGTAACTTGGAGATGTAAATGCAAATAGAAATATAATTTTATATAACATAACACAACATAAGGTGACATAAGCTGGTTTTGAAGTAACTGATAACACATGGATTCATAAACCATTCCATATTTATTCTAGAGGTTTCATGCCACGATTATTGAGGCTTGTCTACCTCACCTTGGGTGGTTGCTTTGCCAGCCTTTGGATTGTAGACAGGTCGATTTTATCCGTAACTCCAACAACTAGAGTTGTAATGTTGCTGTTTCTAACTGCAACAATTTCTGCCTCTATCGTCGATGGAATCGTAGGGTACCCGTCCGTTATGAAGATGGCTGTGTTGGGAACGTCAGGTCGATCGTCGCTTAAGCCAAACACCTGTGTTCTCATCAGGTTCAGACCACCTGTGATGTCGGTCGTGCCACCCTTTTCGTAAACTAGATCGTTAATTGCGTTCAGCAACTGTTGCTTATCGTTGTATCTGAAGAAGACAAATATGGCGTTTCTAAATAGCAGAAAGCTGTTAAATAATGGTTTCGCGAACATTTCCAATCTTAACAAATTTTTATACGCGAATTCGTTTCGATTGTCGTGACACTTGCACATCGAGTTTGAGATCAACTTCATGGATACGACAGATTAAACGTAATTTAAAAAATTGTTGGTAGATTGCGAAACATTATTGAAATCAAAGAACAACCAAAGAATGCTAGAATGACAATGTGTATATGTACTGTATGCATGTATGTATGTATATATGTATGTATGTATGCATGCATGTATCTATGTATGTATGTATGCATGCATTCATATACGTGGGTATGTATGTAGGCATCTGATGAATCATACATCGTCTCTGGGGTCGCCTTGCTTACTTCGTTGACCTGTGTGCTCCCTGATGCGGTATTGGTCGCTCCCTTAAGTAGGATCTTGATAGCTTGGACTTTGCAGTCTTTTGTTGGATTGTTAAACTATTCACTGGCATCAATACCTCACACTCAAACCCTGTCAAGCAGCATTTCTGAATAATTTTCGCGTAGGAAATCAACTCAATTACCATGTCAAAAATATCTCACGGACACACACCCCAACTAACACCTGCTGTCAAACTGTCCCTTTGTAGAGATACAGACTACCATGTACACTGAATGTACAAATGCACATTAGCAGCAAAGCGTCGCGTTTCATTGACTTTGAGCGATATTCAACTAATTAGCAAAAGAAGAAAAGCAGGCCGTTAAACCAGCCTGAGAAGCAAGCATAACTATGAAGAGCCAACGGATAAATTTTGTTAGCCTCGGCATATGGCACAGGGCAGGTGGCCAGTACTCTTCCACTCTCCGAGTCGTCTGATCTTCCCATTGACAGTGTAAGGTCAGTGTACTTATTCTAGCCGAGTTCGCTAAGGAGGCATATATATATATATATATATATATATAGCCGAAATCTCTAAACAACTTTCTGCGCTGGCGAAGATTTGAACCTACGAACAGTCAACCACTAGACTCGCGCACCTTCAACTAATCAACATAAGCACCGGGTGAATTGCATGAGGTGCAGAACCCTTCCTGCAGCTGACGTGTTCAGTTAGGCCTAGAGCCTACGTATGTGACAGTCTTTAGAATCCCCCTCATACTTACGTGGTCAAGTGCCACTTGACAACCGAAGTAGCGGAGAAAATTACAAGTCCAATCCTTGTCGCATGCTCTCCAATGACGAAGCTTTCAACAACTTCACGGATGAATTTGACGTTGAACTTCCAGTTGTCGCATGTTTTGTCCACATAGTAGTTGAACCCTGGATCGCTGTCGCAGATGCTTCCAGAGCCGTCGACGACAAAGCAGAGGTCCAGCACCTCCGCACAAATAACTGCGGACATAAAACAACCGAATTATTATGAATACTGGTTTATAGAGCATCTTATTTGATAGCTTTAGTGTGCGATTTGTATGGAGGAAGAGGTTCAAACTGGTTTGGACTATTTCCCATTGGAAATTCATTCCCCGATATATTTCGCTTCGGATCTTCTTACCACTGATTCCCACTATTTCCCATTGAGGATTGAAAATAAGAGTTTCCTTTATATTTTTCTCCTGACCAGAAATTGTTTCACCATAGATTCAGACTACCTCTCACTGAAATTACATTTCCCATACATCTCGCTCCTCTCCATAGGACTTTCCTCGCACTGTTGCAGGCTATCTCCCATTGAAGGTACATTTTCACCACACATTTTGCACATGTCCATGGATCTTCCACCCAATTGTTTAGGTTACCTGAAATTGAAATTCATGTTTTCTATATATATGTGCGATTTGTATGGAGAAAGGGGCACTGTCGTTACTAGTTCAGACTATCTCTTATTGAAGGTATATCTTCTCCATACATTTCGGGCTATTTTCCAGCGAAAATTCATTTCCCGTTACATTTTGCACCTGTCCACGAATCTCTTTCTTCCACTGTTTCAGGCTATATTACATTGAAGACACATTTGCTCCATCCTTTTCGCCCCTGTCCAGGTTTAGATTGCCATTCATGGAAAATACATTTTCTCCATACACTTTGCACTTGTCTATGGGTAAACCATTCAATTTCTAGTTTATCCGCAATTAAAATTTATGTTTTTCATATACATTTTGCCCATGTCCAGTGGTTTCTCCATAACTATTCCCCATAAACCCACACAGGCATTTGTGCATATCAATCGCACGTGCAGCATTATACTCGTGTAGTCCTTGTAGCCATGTTTGCATGGTTTGAATTCTACCACACCTAAAATGAACTCTCCTCGAGCAGTCCCTGTACACCTGTTTGCATGGGTTCAATTCTAACACACTTAAAATGAACTATCCGCATGCAGTCCCTGTAAATATGCATGCATGGCTTGAATTCTAACGCACCTAAAAAGAAACTAACCTGCCGGTGTAGATGGCTGTTGATCCGTTTTATTTATGCAAGTCTGAATTTGCAGCTGTTTCAAGACCTGCGTAATGCTTCCGTAGTCTTTAGCAATAAAAACAGTTTCGTTAATCTGTGTAAAAGTCAATCACAGAAACATAAGAGATTAACTCATACGGACCAGCATGATATATTGAATCGTAAACAAACCACAGCAGGATTATATTTGCTATCTTAGGATGACTGTTCTAGACCTATCGGACATGGGGCAAATATTCTATAGTGCACATGCAAATGCATAGCATTGCGCCGCATTCCAATGCAATGCATTGCTTTGAGTTGTATTGTGATGCATTTAATTTTATTTAATTGTGTTGCATTGAAACTCATTTTATTGTAATCCATATAATTGTTTTATATTGTATTTCATGGCATTCAAATGTGTTGTATTGTATTGCACTGCATTGCATTTTATTGCTTCCCATTGCGTTGAATTGCATTGTATTCATTTAATTTCTTTAATTGTATGGCACTGCATTTCTTTAGTTAGCAATTAATTATTTTTAATTTTTTGTATTGCATTATATTGTAATGCATTGCATTGTATTGAATTGCATTGTATTGCATTGCATCTAATTGTATTGTATTGCATTGTATTGTAATGAATTGCATTGTATTGCATTGCATTTAATTGTATTGTATTGCATTGCATTATATTGAATTGCATTGTATTGCATTGCATCTAATTGTATTGTATTGCATTGGTGTTGCATTGCAGATACCTTATGCGGCGGAGACGACAGTTCTTTCAGTGTGTAGTTGTCGATACTTTCCGTAACTCCGACGACCAGAAGCCGTATGTGGTGATCAAGGACCCTCGTGACGGCAGCTTCGATTTCGTCCAGAGGGATCGGATCACTCCCTCTTCTTGGCTTCCCATCCGTGATGAGGATAGCCGTGTTTGTAACGTCCGTACGGTCCCCCCTTTCTGGCGTGAACACGGTTGATAACAAGTCGAGGGCTTCTATTGTGTTGGTGTTGCCACCGATGTATGGTAACCTCTCGATGGCATCCGTCAAATTTGTCTTGTCTTTATATCTGGTCAAAGAAGACGAACTGGCTCATGTATTAGTATGTCTAGTGCAGTAAAATCAGTGTAAACATGGTTTTCATTGTGTGTAGGGTAGAATATAACTAGGCCTATGTGTATTGCTATGTGGATGCTGTCCCAGTATATCGTGAGTTGTCAGTGGCTTTCAACTACGCTGCCTGCTGCTGAATCTGCACGAGGCATAGCAAAGACATAGCAGGATGTGTAGTAGTATTGCCAAAGAAGTTCATTCAAGTATAATTATAATTGTGTGGCCCCAGGGCCGGTTTAACCACTAGGCGAACTTGGGGCCGCCTAGGGGGCGGCAGAAAAGCTGCATAAAGAAATATTTGTTAAACATTGCCGCCGTTTATAATTCGATATGTTTTGAAATAATAAATAAAAATGAATAATAAAAACTAATAATAATAATAATTTTTATTTCCTGAGGGATCATTTCGACTTCGGGTTAAAACAGTGTAATAAAAGCCGTATTCTCCATTGCGTGGTTTCCCATTCCTCTACATTTTAGTCTTTGGGTTAAAAATATTTCTAATAATAATGGATGTTAATATATTCGCACAGTTACAAATTAATATGATTCGACACGATATGCAGATGACGCCGAATAATTACAGGTCCAATTATCTGAACTCCATAGATATTGGTCAAAAGAGTGTCAACTTCGAGACAGAAGCAATGGAACTATTTCTTACGTGTTAAGGTCCCACTTGATGTGAGCGTTACTCTCGAATTCGATCATTGCGACCCTGGTGTCGTTTTCGCTGATGGTCGTACCATTGATGAGATTATTCATGAATTTGAGAAGCTTGTCCCAACTGGGACAAGGTCCTCCTTTGTCGTTGCAAATGCTGCCAGACGAATCGACCACAAACGCCAAGTCCATCTTATTGGTACAGTCTGAAACGCCACATTAAAAATACCTTCGATTAATTTTATTTTACCTGTTGTTTGTGTCTATAAGCGCCACTACCTAATGACTAAGCAATAATCGATGGCGGTATGCAAAGGCGCTTGAAAGACTTCCCTACGGTCCCTACATAGAAATCGTTTCAGAATATGAGGCTTGAAACGGTAACTTCCACTTTACAAACGGAGCGCTCTAACCAGTCGACTTGCCCACGTTCATTCATCCACTCTGATATCTTTATTTCCTTTTTTGGAAACCAAATATTTTATTAGTTCAACTGAGCTATAAGGGTTTTGCTGCTGATTTTCGTTTGTGGTCAGCATCTGATGCTTCTCGTTTCAGTGACAACCAGTGTCGGCCAGCATTGGTGGATTCCCGTAGCCCTGATACCGCTTTTCCATAGTATCAAGACCCTGGTGAACCCTTTCACCATATTTGTCATTGACTGCACCAAGAGTAGCAGCAGAAAAGAATTCCAAGTGTGAATGCAGAAAATAAATCTTTAGCGACATGTTGTACTTCATGGTTTTGTATGCTTGAAGCATGTTCTCAACCAGCTGGACGTAATTTAGTGCGCTGTAGTTCCCAAGAAAATTTCTAATAAAACATCTTTCAATGCCTTCCATGCCATTTTCTCTGACCCCCTAGCAGATCTACGAACTGCATGTCATTGTTGATGTGTCTGATTTGTGGACCAACAAAAATACCTTCATTTATCTTGAAGTCAGTTATTCTTGGAAATATAGTTCTGAAATATCGAAATCCTTCACTTTCCTTGTTCATCTCTTTCACGAAATTTCTTTTCATTCAGGGTGGTATATGTAGATATTTCATATGAAGAAGAGGCACACATTTCTTGTTTGTGTCGTCAAGTGGTTTACGTGCCACACTTAGACTGAAAATGTGAGAGGAAATCGCAAAAATACGAGATTCTAAAAAACCGTAGGTAGGCCTACGTGACAGGAAAATTTTAAGATGATTTTCATGATCAACCGCCCTAAATCCACAATATACCACCAGAGGAGTTCAGAAAGCAAAATCTTCGTAGTCCAGTGTTACAGACCCAGCGAGTTGGCGAATTGATCGCGGTCCACTGTGTGGTCAGGAATTAACGAATACTTACTGAATGTGTCCGCCTTGGCTCCGATGATTGCATGGGAGCAGACTCGGAGCAGCAGAAATACTTGAAACAGGGGCAAGTGCTCCATGGTATCTAAAATGTAATTGAAAGTGTCGTTCAGGTATCATACATATATATATATATATAGTATCTAAAGTATCAGGTAACATATCAAATATCTAGGCATTTATGTAGAGCCTTTTCAGTAGGCTTACCTTACAAAAAAGAGTATGAACAGTTTAGAGTTTACGTTTAGAGTTTAGGCGTCTGAAGTGTAGCTAAAAATGTCTAGAGCCTCCAGGGAAACTCTCGAATGCATTAACTGCTAGTTTTAAAAAAGTTAAAAGAACAAGTTTATTTGCAAGCGGGTAATAGTGAGTCTATATATTTAATTTTGCAGTACGCAGACTAAAAACTGCAGCCAAAGACACAAAACAAATGAAATATTACTATAAACCGAAAGATAACTCAAACCGTCTCTTCACTAAGACGTAAGTTCTGAAGACACGCAATCTAACAGCATATATGTACCCTTTCACGAGCGCTGTGTCAAGTCAGTGGGGTTGTATTTCTTACACAGAACGCTAAGAAATAAATAAGTTAAACGAAATTTGTGCATGCTGTGATCATCGTGTAACCCCACACGTCTGCTCTTGCAGAATACCTCTTGTGGCATCCAGCGAGTCGAATCCAGCTGCCGTAAAATAAGTAATGTTGAGCTGAAATTCAAACTTCTGCAGCAATTACTTGAACAAATTGTTCTAAAAACTGCTGGCTTCATCGTAACGAAAATAAAACTTGAAACTTAAAAACTAAATGTAAAAAACAAACAAAAGTTCGTATATTAAAATTAATTTCTTCAATACACTACTAATATTCGTAGGTTAAAATTATGGACAATAGCAGACAAAAACACTTTAGCAATTAGATGTCAAAGTTCCGTAAATTACCTTAGAAATCACATTGAATGCAATTTGGCCATCAATTTTGAGGATTACATTTGCGAAAAATAAGTTAACGGTGACAAAAAAGACAAAACAAATTTATGCAGATTTCAGTCTTAATTGGGACTCTTAAATGAAAAAGTTTTCATCACCTGTTGCGGAGATGAAGACAGCTGCTTCAGTGTAGCCTCGTCCACTTGACCTGTTACTTCTACAACGACTGTCTTAATTCCACGGTTGTGAACGGCATCAATGGCAGCTTGAACAGTTGACGGGGACGCCCGGTCTATCGTCGCCAGTACCAAACCCCTGTGTTCTCATTAGTTTGAGACCACCTGCAGTGTCAGTTCTACCACCTTTGCGATATGAAATAGGGTATTAGAGCCGGCCTGTGCTTAGGAGCCGGATGTAAGGAGTGGTTGTAGAATGAGCTGCAATGTTCGTACACTGGAAAGCCGTGCAAATCAGCAGTAGACATACATGTAGGCTTTTGATAAAAACAAGAATTGGCCTGTATTTAGGAGCCGGATGCAAGGAGTGGTTGTAGAATGAGCTGCAATTTTCGTACATTGGAAAGCTGTGCAAAATCAGACGTAGACATAGACTTTTGGTGAAAACAAGAATTTACAATCCCCCTAGGCACTGAGCAGCGGCTATTTAGAGCTTTCTTGTGCACTCATGCCTTGTCGTAGCCAATAAATGTAATGTGAATGTAAATTTCCAAAATTTCTCAGTGCCACACAAAAGCCGCGCCAGGGATAGCAGCTTATCTACCATCGCTCTATCAAATCAATTCTGCAAGATCCAGGTTCTTTGGTCAGTTTCGGTACCAGGTCAGAATTCTGGACGTATGTAATAACTCGTATCCTGCACGTATTTGGTTGGTTAAGGTTAGATCTCGCCATGGAAGCATAGCATGGCTTATGCGTCTGTGGTTGGAGTCCTTGAGCTCGGCCTATGAAGGAAGGTCATCCTCTCATTGGGTTACTGTTGTGGTATTTGGGCCTCAGTTGAAAGATTCTTCAACCTTGGTTATCGGCCATAAGATGTCGCTAAACATCGACTACGATTGCTAAGCTTGGCCAGTTTTCCTTAACTAACAACAAGGTTATGTAAGGCGAGATATGTCTGTCTGAACCAAAGCAGAGACACAACTTTTCGTCCATTACGTTCTTTTAGACTTGAATTGACCTGCATCTAAGCGGGATTAAGTTAATTCAGAGAGGAAACCGTCTGTATGAACAGTTGATGACTTTTTTAGGATCGTCGTAAGAGAGCGGGCGGCCAATACCCTCTGTCGGCTTCCAACAGACAGCGTACATTGCGTGTCCTCGTTTAGTAGCTGAGTTCAGTAGGGGCGCTAGTACAGCAGGATTTTCTGGAAGTATTTTTATCAAGGCAAAAATTTGAACTCACGTTCTCTCACTTGACAGCCCAGCACTTAAGTACAAGACGAAAATGAGCTAAGAATTAATACATTAGTAAGTGAAATATCGTCCTTTGTGCATATGTTACAAGGATGCTCTCGAATTTCTGTTGCTGTACGATATTCATAGCTACGTTTTGCATTGCTATGTATAGACTTCTATGCATCAATATCTTTAAAGCACAGTGGTCCGCTACAGCTCGGGTTCAGACTATGGCTTCACTGAAAGGGGCCACCCATAGTTGGTTTGTGCGTTCTCATAACGGCGCTGTGGAAAGATATTACTTTAGATTGGATTAGTTACGTTAGGTTAGATTAGATTTAGATTAGGTTAGATTGGCTTGGCTTAGACAAGATTTGATTAGATTTTATTTGACTAGAGTAGACTAGATAGATCAGGTTAGACTATACTAATTTAACACGATTATACTGGCAGAATTTGGTGACGACTAGACCATACTGTCGCTCTACGAGCCTTGATATCTGCCCCTCCCAAAAATTTTGAAAAAACCAGGTGGACGCCCTCGCAACGCACGGACAAGAGTAGTGGAGTCTCAACTGCGCCCGTCAAATTTCAGACTACACGTGGCCTGGAAAGATGTCCAGAACAGAGAGGGCTAGCAGCGTGTTGTGGAAACGGCAACGCTCAAAATCGGGGCAAACTATAGGTGATGACGACGACAATTACAGTAAGTCTTTATTAAATATTACATTGTTTTTTGCAGTCGGCATTAGTAAGACGAGACCAAGCGCTCGTGTGTAAGCTTATTCCTGCGACATAAGTTCTCGGGAGCTGAAGAAATCCAGTGATTACGATTACGATTAGATAAGAAGAATCATAAAGATTTCTAAAAAGCAGAAAACTGTTTTACAGGTTCATTATGCAATACGGCTAAACCAGATACTGAAATCATCTGATTAGTTAGAGGCAGTAATTAAATTAAACATTGTTCTCACAGCGTTAGAGCGTTTACTTGACCTGGTTCCACTGGTATTCTCGCGGACAAATTCATTGCACCTACTTTCTAGCAACACCTCAAGACAAAGTATTTAACCCAGTGCTATTTCTCTTTCGCAGAAGTACATAGAATCAGTCGTGTTTAATATCGTATTTACCACACATTCATCTTACGTACTTGCGCCTGGATTCATTCACTTTATTACATGAAGACAAAGGCACCGACAGAATGTACTATGTCACTAGAAAACGTTAAAAATGTTATTGCATCTAATTGTCCGGTGTAGAAATAACGCTGTAAGAATCACTGTTGAGGTCCATAAGTTTGATTCTGTAGTATAGCACGAACGCTTTCTAATGCGTTGAAATCTGTCGCCATAAAGTACGTTTTGTCGCGCTACCAAAAACAAAAGAACATGGATCTTTAGCTGAAAATGATCAAGCGTAGGAAATCTTTGAGATGAGGTGGTGTAGTGAGGTAAAGTGAAGTGAGCAGAGGTGAAGTATGTTAAGGCTAGTAAGCTACGGCAAGGCAAAGTAAGTTAAGGTGATAAAAACAACGGTAAGGCGAAGCAAGTTAGATAAGGTAAGATAAGGTGAGGAAATTTAAGATAAACCACTTAAGGAAACGTAGGATAAGAAAAGGCGAGAAAAAGTAGCTTAAGATAAGGAAAGCTAAGGTAGGGTAAGGTAAAGAGATTAGACAAGACAAGGCAATGTAAGGTAAAGCGAGATGATGTAAAGTAAGGTCAGGTAATAGCTCATTTAGTGCCAGTCTTTATTAACAAAGGACTCACAGAAATGGTCCTTGTGCTGAGAGATAATTAGTCCCAAATATTTGATTAATTTATTCTTCACTGAGCTAATCTAATGTACAAATATCGGACCGATATGTCAACATATCGCATACTGAGTACTATTAATCAAATATATCACCAACTGTTCGAGAGAAATAAAACCCACTTTCTAGTTAAGCTTTACTTCATAGCATAATTATATGCTATAGTTACAGCTTTAGTTATATAAGCTCTGTTTGCTAGCTGATGAAATTGCTGTTGTTATTCGCATTTAACATCGCTTAGGCTTACATGGTGAGAGCCTCTCATTACCTTCTCTTGAAATGGTAATATATAAATTTGCAATAACAACAAATTCCAGTAAACACTTCAAAGATGTTGATAGGCATGAAGTGTACCTCACGTGGAGGCGAAGAGAGATCTTTAAGGGTCTGTTCGTCCACTTTTGACGTCACGCCGACAACCAATGTTCTAATTCCGGCGCCGTGAACTGCAGCAATTGCACCCAGGACCGTCGTAGTGTTAGTCGGCCTTCCGTCCGTTATGATGATGGCCGTGTTGTTAGCGTTTGGTCTGTCATCAGATGTACCGAATATCTGCGTCCTCATCACGTCTAGACCGCCAGTCGTGTCGGTTTGACCACCTTTCTGGTAGGGTATGGCGTTGATGGCGTTAATCAGGGAATCCCTGGTGGTGTGACTGAAATTAATTTTGCCATTATTTCATAATGTTAATTCTATTCGAAGCATTTCATAGAAAAAGTCTCGAGCAAGCAAGGTCCATGCACGGAGACCTTCCATTCAAACGTGCAACGGTTGTGAAGGATCTTACCCGATAAATTCAATGAAATATCAGCAAGGTCGAGGCCATACGGTCGCTATATAAAACCGTGTACATTTATATTTACATTTAATCTGTAAGTGGCTTCTGTTTTAGTTGTGCTGTATCAACTTGAACACTATCACTAATGAAGAACTCCTGGGTGATGGTGTTATCATGTACCGCGGACCTTATCGCTTGTCGTTGCTCTACACCATCGACGCAACTTTAAACATTGTGTCATCTGTCAACTCTGGATAGGAATCCGTTGATTGTGCTCCACGTGTGTGCGTGAACCTGCCATTGGTGACTTTCCTAGTTATCTGTGCATTGTTTTGCTTGCTAACGTACCTTCAGTTCTTAATTACATTTAGCATCATTAAGCAGCGCTTTCGTGAGGTACTGAAAAGGCGCTATATCAAATGTAGAGATAACTAACTTACTACCATTAGCTGGGTATTGTATCTTCAACAAAACGTATCGGACAATTCCGCACACGACACTCAAATCTATTTAAATGACAGGATAGGCAAAACAGTACCCTAAGATGAGCAGTTTATGTAAAATGAATGTTTATATTTATAATATCAGAACTTGGAAGCAATTATGCAGTTATGCATTTTGGCTCTTCCGATAAATGACACATCTTAGAACTGAGATCGATCTGTTAAGTTACAATCGATAATGTAGGGTCGATGTCAGCGGCGCTGTAACCATAACATGTCTCTAAACACTGGTGTCGAACTGTTCAGCCAAAGATCTTATTGAACAACCAAAAACCAAACATTGTCTTAAATAATAATAACAATTATTATTAGTTATTAAATAATGACTTCTATCTAGCCTGTGTCTAATGTACAATGCATCAACCGATGGCGCTCCAAAACCAAGCCGCAATCACTTCAATATCCAGAACATGAGTCAACTAATAAAGGGAGACAGCCACTGATGGGTAATAATAATCAGACGGGTTAGGAATCAAGTTGATGAAAATTACGATAATAGTTTAAGTGAAACATGCGGAATTGTTTCCTTCCATCAAGTCATAAGGCTCGAGTTGGCAACAAGAAGGTGTTTTGAGATTGTGTCTCAATAGTAGCGGCATTTTGAATTTATTTTAAGCTAAATAATATAGTCCTGCAATAACTTCTTATGTGCGACCTACAATCATATAGGCTTCAGTGCTATGATGCTTTAAATTCAGTATAAATTTGCAATTCTGTTGATTTTGTTGCTTTATTCCTCAAATTTAGCAGGATTGAAAGACTCGGTATAATGCAGTCTGACTTTTTCATGTTTAACAAAATATCAGAAAATTTAAAATCTCTACCAATATGATACGAAATCTGACTCACGCTGATAAGTTCCAAGCCACACTAGCGGACGAGGCGAACAATACCAAACCGACGCGGATCTGCAATGGACCAATGGCCAGGTCTTGTACGACGTCTCGAATGAACCGAATTGTCAAGTTCCAGTTGTTGCACGTGTCGTTTAGGGCGAAGTTAAACCCTTTGTCGGAGTCGCAGATGCTCCCGGATCGGTCGACCACGAAGCACAGGTCCAAAATTGCCATGCTAACTGAACATTTGAAATTTGCACAGTAAATTGAACCGTTTTCATAGCCCCAATAACAATGATTGCACGCAAAGCCACATAAAGTCTTTAGTCTTCCCATTTACAACGCCAACGTAACCTGTTCATTTATTGACATATTTAATCTGCATGCATTTTATAACAGTTTCAGTGCAATTAATCCTGTTTAAAGCCGTTTATTGAACCATCAACTGCTATGGAACAACTGAGTCACTTTGGTTTGTGCTCTCGATTTGGAAGGCAGAGAGGATTTGAGCCTCCTCTGAGACGCTTTTTGTTTAAGGACCTTGAGCAAGTTCTTCACGTACAATTGCTCAACGCCACCGATTGATACTTGTCATAACAAACTGTCGCTTGATAAACGCAGGAATAATATGAATAATATTGCAAGCCAAACAGCACATAAACTGGAGCCCATCGTTCCTTCTCATGCTCATGCTATTCAGTTGTTCAGGTATGCTCTTGCATTTGGCTGCGTTGAGAAAACATTTTCGAACTTCCTTAAAATGCAGTTGTTACATCAGTTAAATAATCATGAGTGCGTGTCTTTGTGAGGTTCTTAAAAGTGTCTCAGTGGACTGATCTTCTGGATCTAATTACAGCTTGGCTTTTGTACGTCATCAGTGCGTAATTGCACTAATTGCCGGCGCGATAGATGTTACTAATTAATAATAATAATAATCGTAATACATAATATCTGCATACATAGATACAAGTTTAACAGTTAATGCTGGTGCTCAAAAGGTAACCCTGAAACTAAGTCCCTCTGAAAACTTGGTTCCATAATACTAGAGTCAGTTAGTTCACCAACTTGCTGTTTCGTTCGACGCTGGAATTTTTGGGGTGGTCGAAGAAACATTCTTATCGCAGGTGTGGTTGGCAAGTTCTGAAACAACTTTTTCGATCATGCTGTCGCCGAGATGTTGAGAAGTAACTTGTAATGACCCCAATTCGAACTGAAATTAGACATTTGTAGAGCGCACTTTCAAGATAAACTAATCACAGTCTCTCTCTACCTTAACCCAAATGATATTAAAATCATCAAGAACAAAAAGTTAAATTGAATATTAACATAATAACCCGGATATGAAAGTTTTTATTGTAATCGTAATTGTAATTATACGGGATTCATATAACACCACTTCAAGAGAAACTCTTCAGTGCTCATGAACTGCTAACAGGAAATCGTGCACGATCGAACAGAATGGTATTCAAGGTTTTACGAAAAAGATGCAAAAAAGGCCACAAAACTGTGGCGAGGCATCGCTACAGGCTGAACTCCTTTCTGGCCTATAAGATCAGCACCTTTCTTGTAGACCGAACTTCTTTCTGGCGGGCTGGGTGCTTTCCTATATATACAATAGTGATAGTAGTGAAGTTGTAGCATTTTTGGCTTAGTTAAGTTGTCGCGTTGTAGCGCGTAATAGCTGAATAGAATTTAAATTCTCAGTACAAGGTAACGAAATGCCACTGCAGTGACTGGTTGACTAGCCTATTTAAATTTTAAAATTAGTGGTTAAATTTTGTAACGAAGCCGGCAGGTAGATCTAGGGGAACCGAAACGAACGGACTAGCGTGACCTTGCCAAACTGGCAGGGTGCGCACTCGGACGACGCCACACAAATCTTGTCGTAGGTTGGTAGGCGACTTATTCCATAAGATGGCCGACCACAAAGAGGCTTCTATGCTGGACCATGGAAGTTGGGGATGGCAGGTCAACCAGGTCATCTTGCATAGCAGAGCGAAGGGATCTGGATGAGATGGAGACACAGCTCCCGGAGATAAAGCATGTTGTCATCTATTTTCTGTCGTTAGTGATTTCATCATTTTCTGTTCAGTAAACCAGACTTTTCTAAAAGTTCTGCAAAGATGTCACATCAGCGGAAGAGCAGTCTATCGTCTTCATCGTTTAGCGCGCTTTCCATGCGACGATAATATTGCAACTATTTCTTATGTATGCCTTTATTACACGCCACTATCTAACGGGTAAGCATCAATCGATGGCGCTGAGCAATTTTGAGTGAAGGACTTGCCCAGCACCCCGAAACTATAACATCTCAAGGAGGCTCAAACTCGTAGGTCCTACTCTCTGCGTTACAAGCCGGACGCTCTAACGAATCGGCTACCGTACCCCATACAATTTTACGCCTAATATTGTAAGTTTGTGTTTTTAGGGTAACACAAAACCGCTTAGTCTGAATGCCAGATTATGCTGTCAAGGTGGTTGAGTGGCTGTCGCTTTTTTGAAGCCATAAGTCCTTGCGCGTCAATGAGGTGCGTGACTTGCAATTGTTAGGAAAGCATACTCATGTCAGAGAGTTTCAAGGCGCTCTATACATTTTTGTTTGCAATAATATTACGGCAAGATTCCGTGTCATAAGGATGTGAGTACAGAAGACATGTGAATGACTCCATGATATTATTGCTATACTATTAAGCTCACACCAAAGCATGCGCAGTCTCCAGAGTAAGCGAGCGACAAACAGCACGCAGTTGACGAATATGATAGTAGCAGATGCTGGTCAAGTGTTTGATATGCGAAGTTAGTGATAGGTGGTGAGGTCACATACGCATGTTTACGGGGCAATATAGACATCAGATAGCAGCACTGGATTAGACAGGCAATCCCTAAGATCGTGGAGAGGCAAGCCAGATTATTTATGTTTTTGATGGATTTGAACAAGTCTGTTGCCGTACTTCAGTACTTCCTGCTCGATAGTCGAGGTACTAACGCAGGACTGGATGAAATGTTGATAAATCTCAAGTAGTTTTAATAGGATTGACAAGTTCAAAATCGACCTGTAGTTTGTAGAGTTATGGGGATCCAGATTAGTCTTTTTCAAAACAGATGTAACTACTGCACACTTCTGACTTGAAAGAAAGATACCTTGCTGAAGTGAAGCATTGCAGAGAAAAGTGATAAAGGGTGCCATCTCATTAACAAACTACTTTACAATCCATGCCGGTCCAGGATCCAGCTCACAGTTCTTACTTGTCGCATTAAAAATGAGCGAACGAATGTCGCAACATGAAATACATTGAACTGATCAAGAGATTAAGAACAGTGGTCATCCTCAAAGGTTGGCTCCGGTGCTGACGACGTCGAACACCGAACCTGTTCGAACTTGTCACGAAATGTCCTAGAAAAATCAAAAGCAGTCAGTCAGTTCACTAGTTGACGCAGACGATACCTTTTCCCTTGGTTAGGACAGCTGACAGCGTCTCCCATAGCTTTGTGTTTCCAAAGATATCGTTCCCCCTCGCCTCCCAGTACTTATTTTGCTTCTGCTCATAAAGTCTGTGCATAGTTCGTACCTGCTCAATCCAGTCGTGTCGATCACCGGCATTTTTAGTTCTGCGGTAACGGCGTTCAAGAGCTCTAGATCTTCTTCTAGAAGGGTCACATTCATTGTCAAACCATGGTATAAGTGGCTGATATCGCTTGTGCATTGTACGTCGTGGTGCATGTTTGTCCAGGAGCATAGACAGTGTAATGTCATAGCTGTGCTGCAGCTGATCAACTCATAACTCAGCCTCAGTACGCATCTGACACAATTGGCTTGATAAAAGGTCTGCACGAAATCGATCAGCATCGAATCATTTCATCGCACGTGTGCTGACCTCAATAAGCTTGAGTGGTGGTCGCAGAACCGGAAGTTGAAAGCGGATAAGTGAATGGTCAGATGTAGTCACCTCCGGCGGCTCAACGATGACAATCGGATGAGGCAATTCAGACCGAGTAATGGCAAGATCTAAGGTCTGGCCACATCGTTGAGTAGATCCAGAGACTGAATGGATGAGTCCAAATGACTGCAGAAGACCAGATAGCTGCATGGCGTGTATACTAGTGATGTCATCCTTATGTATATTCAGATCTCCAGTAAGGTTAATGTAACCACTGTAAACAACCAATATTTCCATAATCTTTGCAAGCTCTGCGAAAAATAGTTCGTGAACTGATTGTATCGGAACACCTCCTGGCCGATATATTGATGCCATCACAAGGTGGATCTAACAGATGACAGGTTATCTGCAACACTTTCAAATGTTGTAAGTACAAAGCCAAAAGATGTTCTTCTAGTTTTGAATGTATCTCGATGTATTATTTCAAATCCTCCAAAAATATGCCCAACCCCCGAGGTGCCCTTCCGTGCCCCCAGCAGCAGCCATACCGTCACTGGAACCGCAGGGAGGTCGAAGCCGAGAAGAACGAGACATATCAATACATTTGTAACCAGGTGGAGTAATTCACCGTAAAGTGATATCGTCACAATCCTCATGATGAGTTTCACACAGAGCTAGGACACCTAAACCATGCTGCTGAATGATATACTGCAGCCCAGCATATTTGTTTCTCGCCGAGTTTACATTTAGGCATCCTACCGTGACTGTACTACCAACAGAAGAGTGTTCAGCCTGCTTGGTGGTCCGGAGTTAAAAGTTGTAGAATTCTCAGATCGAACATTTTTATGCGGTGTTCGAAATCGTTTCTCTTGCCATATTTGAAGTCCAAAACAGTGTTTTCCGAACCCATCGTTCAGCGGAATACACATCCGAGTGCAGTGACAGTAAATGAGTCTGCATGTATGCAAGCATGTACGACTTGTGCGGTTCAAAATTTCTACTCACAAATATCCAAAAACGGAGCAACGAATGAAATCTAGAGGAAGATCAGAGGAATCGTTGTAGAATCCGTAGTGATTGGAACATAGTTTTAGAAAGAGACGAAAGCTTATATATCGTAAAAACGCAGAAATGTCGAGAACATTTCTTGAGCTATTAAGAAAGCGAAAGTTCGAATTTCTCAATGAAAACTGTTTCAGAGAGACGTTCCCACACACGCGAAAGCACGTTGTGTCGATGCCGTCATGCGGGAGCGCAAAGTATAAGCTGTCTACATATCGCCGATCGCAGCATTAGTCGACCTGGTTTGCCCGCAATGGGTGTGAGGAGCACACGGATGTATTCCGGAGCTCAACCAACTATCGAAGCCCTCTATGTCAGAAGTGTCTTGAACTGAATTCTATTCTCGGCCGGAAGCCATAGCAATGTATCACGCGTATGGTTAGGTATGCGAAAAATTAGGCAAATTGGCTACGATCCGAGCGACACAATTAAAGGCCGACTGTAGCTGGCAAACTAGAAACTTTGGCAGGCCTATAAGGACTCAATGAGGGCCCCTGAGCATTCCAAACCAAGCTCTATATAAATTGACAAATACATTACAGTATCAAAAGGGTGTGTGTAAAGGCGCATGATAAATGCTTCATTACAATTATAATGTAAGAGGACTGCAGATCAAAGGGATACTCGAGGCAACGTGGAACATGAACTCTGAACAATTACCACATGTGGAAGCGATGAGAGTTTCTTAAGCATTCCAAAGTCCATGAGTTTCGTCACTCCTACGACAAGTGTTCGGATGTTGTTATCATGTAATGCTTTAATGGCATTCGGGACGGTTGCTGAATTGGTCGCCTTCCCGTCCGTTATTATGAAGGCTGTTTTTCCGACGCCTGGTCGGTCCGCTGGGGTATTGAATACCTCATTGTTGACCACTTTCAAACCATCTGTTATGTCTGTGGTACCGCCTTTTATGTACCTTTGACTCTCGATTGCGTAGTGGAGCAAAGACTTATCTGTGTAACTGAAGCGATAACGGGCAAAGCAGTTACGAATATAATGCGACACGGTGTCAAGTTAAGGTCGGCATAGTAGTACTTACGCTCTATAAGCCCCCAGGCATAGAAAACAACTGGAAATAGGTAGGCAGGTGAAGATATTTAAGTGTGTCAACTGAATCAAATATTTGTGTAGTGGCTTTCAAAAACATCACAAAGGTCTTGGAACTTGGCGTCTAACAGAAATAAAAAGTGGGACTTCAGATAAGCTGAATATGTTTGAAAATGAGCAAATTATTACTACTACTACTACTACTACTACTACTACTACTACTACTACTACTACTACTACTACTGCTACTACGACTGCTACTACTACCTCTACTAATGATACCACAACTACTGCTACCATTCCCACTATAAATTACTACTACTGTTACCAAAAGCTGTGACAGGGAGACCGGCGCTTAGTCAAAACAAGTCCGCAAGAGCCAAGTTCTTGAGTCATTTTCTGTGCCATTGTCGAAATCCACACAGGTCAAGTCATTGCAGCTGTGATTTGAAGTAAATTTCGCGTAAAAAAGAACAATCCGTCGAAGTGTCAGGATAGGCAAAATAACAACATAGCTGCAGTATTTCGCGTGTTGAACTTACGCGTCAAGTCCCCATTTGGTAAGTGCCTTTGTTGAAAAGATGACCATTGCGACCCTCGTGGAATCCGGTCCGATGTTGAGTCTGTCAACGATTCTACGGATTAACTGGATGATTAAGGTCCAGGTCTGGCAGGTATAGTCTCTCGAGAAGACGAAGTTTGCATCGCTGTCGCAAATGCTTCCGGAACCGTCGACGACAAAAACCACGTCCTGGCCGTCCAAGCAGGCTACACCAATTAACAGAGTTTTTAATTGATTGGTGGTTGGGCTGATAGTTGGATGGATGTTTGGGTGGGTGGGTGTGTGGATATTGGAGTGGTGGGTTGATGGGTAAGGATGTATGGGTTGGTCGGTTGATGGATTGATGAATTTGTGGGTACATGGGTTGCTTAGAAAGTTGCAGCGCTCCTTTGAGGAAATCAAACAGCCCTAAATGCATAGACTCCTAGAACCTTACTATGTAGTGGCTTACTTACATGGTTGGAGGGATCGATTAATTAACTTGAGGGATTGTGGATGGATGGGTGGATGTATGAATGATGAATGAACGAATTGATAGATGCATGAATGGCGGGATAATTGAATGAAGGAATAGATGTGTGGATGAACGGATGGATGGATAAATGAATGGATGGATTGATCTATGGATTGATAGGTAAATAATTGAATGAATGGATAGATAATGGATGGATCGGTGAATGAACGAATGGATGTATGCAAGTATATATGTACGTATGCATGTATGCATGGATAAATAAATGATTGGGTGGGTGGTAGGATGGACGGATAGGTGGATGCATGAACGAGTAAATTTAACCACAAGAATTTTACAAACCGATTGCAAGTGGACATTCACACGCACGGACGTATTTTAACAACGTAATGTCGAGTCCCCACCGTTTGTACCAATCAAACGCTGTTTCAGGCTAATGAACATTCCTTTCTACTCATGGTCTTGTTTTGTGAGATCTGTAGCAGCATTAGAGCCTTCTTGAAGAGCCGCTATATAAATGTGACTTGCAATTACGTTAACGATTTGGTTGTATTTTGTAATATAATAGCATACGCATGACTAAGTCACTCGGTAGTGGTGGTAAATTGGTTGTCTCGCCAACGCCACACATCTGAGACTTCAGCATTTCGTTCACGGTATCCAGTGTGCTGAAGTCATTCGTCATAAAGTAGTTGATACCAAGCTGCCAAAGAATTTACCTCGGTTACAGTACTTCAAAGCTTGCTGATTTTATGTCATACGAGGGAAAGAATAAAAGCGTTATATGTCAATAACCTAATAGTTCTAGAAAGAATAAAAGCGTTATCTCGATTGTATAATTGTTCCACAATATGACATGATGCGTGAACTCTACGATGCAAATTGCGTGGAGTAAAGGCAATTATTAAATGAAAACTGTTGGATGGAAATTCCGTATATCAATCCATCAGTTCAAGGACATTCTTAGACTAGATAGAAGTTGCATACAGCTGTAATATTGCTTTTAAAACTGTATAGGTTCCCAGTGCTTAAACAGGACACGACAGCACACTTATAATGCCATAATAACCAAGGGCAGACCTAAGGATTAATCCCGCTGTCACCCATTCAAGTTAGGAGACCAAGCCGCTGTGTTGGCTTCCCAATCAGGTTAGAGTGAGGATTGCCTACTAAGCATCTGAAGTAAAACAGGTCACGCTAACACTTGGGAAATTGGAAAAGGTTTTCAAAAATGTTGCGAACCATAACGCTATAAAATGTGGAAAACTAAAAAAGTCATCCCAAATCTGAGCGTAATTTATCCACTGATGTGTTAGCATGTTTTAGGTGCGCGTTTTTGTTAGAATTTTTATGAAGTAACGACGATAATTCATCGGGTTGGGGAATAATTTGTGATTGGCTAGCGGGCGTCCTGCACTTAAGCGGACCAACGTCAGCAATGATTCTTGCCTGGGCATGTTTTACAAAAGCACTTCTGATTGGTGAGCGTTTGTGCGCATTATCTGGGGTCAGCTCTGATTTATAGGCATGTGCAGGCTTTTCTCCTGACGGGCGAGAAAAGCCTATCTAAAACGGTCGCAAATGCATTAAAAGAGAGTAAGAAAAGATGTTGCACATATAGTTCGTCGTGTACTTAGATGATTGCTTGAGTTACAAATGTCGCTGTTTAGAAAGCTGAAGATTACGATTTGTAGATTCGTGCGTGCAGAACTTTAATGCTGGAATTTGAACTGTTCTGGTGTAATTATACAATAACGAAACAAAGGACTGTGTCCTACCTCGAGCTAACGCTACGCTAGAAATCGGGCGAGCCTAAGTTTTGAAGGTGGATCGATTGAGAACTTAAAAAGGTCGTGAACTCAAAATATGAAAAATAAAAGTGCCTAAAATCAGGAAAACTAAAACAGGTCATCTAGAAATACGGTCTTGCCTCATCTGCTCTCTGTAAATCTATGTCTTCGTAGGCGCTGGTAATTGCGTGAATTTCAATTTCAGTTGGATTGCATACCTTCTTTGAATCTGACGAGAGCAGCTTTAGCGTGTCTTCGTCTATCTGATCCGTTACGCCAACCACAAATGTTCTAATTTCCCGATCGTGGACTGCCTTTATGGCAGCCGGGACAGTCGAGAGGTTGGTCGGTTTGCCATCCGTTATGATGATAGCCGTTTTGTTAACGGACGGTCGATCGTCTGCTGTGTTGTAAACATGGGTGTTCATTAAGTTCAGACCACCTGTCGTGTTGGTTGTTCCTCCTTTTTTGTAAGACAGACCGTTGATGGCGCTCAAAAGACGTGTCTTGTCTGTATAACTGGATATAAGGAAACAAAAATTGTTATTTTTATATACTTTTTCTAACACAACAAAATCAACAAGCTGCAAGAAAGTAAGCTACTGTAACTTGTTAATTTACAACTTACAACTTCCTTACTCAAATTCTTGCTTTCTCAAATTTTCTTATATTTAATTACTTCAGTCGATTAATCAGAGAGAATTCTTTGTCGATGAACTAGGCTACTAACCTACCTAAATTCTTGCTTTTCCAACTTTTCTTGGGAGAACAAGAATTTGAGTGATTGACTTTTGGGTGTTGAATGACTGGATTAGATAGTTCAATGCGTCACGCAAAGCGAACAGTCTTGTTGAGGTAACTGGACTACTTACGTTCCGAGACCCCAGACCACTTCAGCTGAGCTTGCGAACGTCACCAGAGCAACTCTGACCCCGGTTGGACCTATGGTCAATGAATCGACGATGTTCTTAATGAAGCCAACCATTTCCGCCCAGTTGTTACACGTCTCATCTCGAGTGTAAACAAAATTCTTATCTCTGTCGCAGATGCTTCCAGACTCGTCAACCAGGAAGCAAAGATCCAGCGTGTCGCATTCTAAAAAGCGTCCCCCAAACAGGAATATATTGATCTGGTATAGTTAGGAAGAGATCACACTAGCGCAAAACGGTGTTAGCATGTGATACTGTACAACGTAGCACAAATAATAAATCATTCATCGTGTGGGAGCTTCACCTAACGCATACTTCAACCACAGGGCCACGCCCACGAGGATTCTTGTTCACAGGACTTAATCAAATAAGCGAATACCGTACCAAATGTTACCTTACTTTGCTTTGCCATAACTTACCTAAGCTTACCGTATAGTCCTGCACGGCCGTCGTTTACCGTGGGAGACGTTCTTTGAATAATCACCTAATAAGTCGACTCGAGGCTACAGATATAAATTAATAAAGAAACTCAAAGGACCATTAGGGCAGAAAATCCTCAGTGCAGTAGTTGTAGCTTGTGGAATGGTTTGGATGAGAGTACTGTCACAGTGGCGACCATCATAGCCTTTAAAAGGAAACAAGGGAGGATGGGCTGTTGTGCATTTCCGCTTATCTTGCAGTGGTTCTAACACATATTACATGTGTTCAGAACCACTTATACCCTTGTTATGTTTTACGTTATGTTATATTGTGTTCTTTTATGTTATTTAGTAGGGCGCTGAGTCTGTAATCCAACGATTGGGACGGACTCGCGTAACGATCCTAGTTTACGCTTTCTCTGGCCTCAGATTTAGAACTATCGATCTTGCAAGCGTAATACGCGTAATCAATACATACTAAATACATATATCTGTAGGTAAATGAAATAAATGAAAAATGAATTAATGATTGATTAGATCCTGCGCCTTGTTCTGAGGACACGAAAGAAAACTGCTAACCTGACAGAGAGGCCGCTGTAAAGAGGAAGAAGAGGAAAAGGTAGAACTATAAGAAGGAGAAAAAGCAGGGAGGACGAGAAGAAAGAGGAGAAGGAAGAGGAAGAGAAGAAGTAGAGGAGTAAGGAGGAGGAGGAGGAGGAGGAAAAGGAGTAGAGGAAGAAGGATAAGGAACAGGAGAATAAGGATGAGGAGAAGAAGGAAGAGAAGGGCATGGAGAAGGAGAAGAAGCAGAATAATAAGGTAGGTGAGAAGGAGGAGAAGAAAAAGAAGGATTAAAATAATAATTTTGATGAGTGAATAGATTGCTACGATCGTTGTGCTAATCGTGATCATGATTATATAGACCATTGTTTCCTACCAAACGCCGTTGTGGCAGATGACTGTAGGGTGGTCCAGAGAGGAGTGGTAGTAGTAGTTGGCGTGGAAGGTTGCGTGCTATTATTCGGTGTAGTGGGAATACTTGGTGGATCCGTCGGCTGTTCGCAAGTTCTTGCTTGAAGTTGCAGCCTGACGAAATCGATCGTCCGATAGTCTTTTGCCACAAAATATGTGACGTTAGCCTGTTCAGAAAGACAAAATTTACTGTACTGAACTCAAACATTCTAAAGCGCTACTTAAAATTATGCTCAGGGCAGCATCTAATTTATGAGGTGTTGTTCCGAGACACGAAAAGGTCCAGTTGCCTGGAGACCAGAGAGTAGAGATGATGGAGGAGATGTTATAGTGGGTTGTGTTAAGCTGAGGGAAATAGGAAGGCGGCGGACTGAATGGAACATGGTGAGATTTGTTGAAGAGATGGGGCTTTGGATTTGAATGGAAAGTCTTAGGAGCGATAGGATCAGGGGCTCCAGACATATTTTGCTAGATGAACAACAGAAGGGGCGGAGGAAAGAAAATTTGCAGAAATCAGATGACTGTTCCAGAGCTCTTACGGTGGGTTGCTTTTAGGTAGAGTGAAACGAGAAGTGGAATTTTTTATGGATCATAACAACACTAATTTTGAATAAATTGAATGGTAATGTCTCTTGGTGCTTTAGTAGAAGCAGTAGAACTGTTGCGAAGACGCCTTTCACCATCTCTGTTTAAAAGATCTGTGGATAAGCATTAGAGTACAGGCTGGTAAACAAGACATTAGAGCAGCGACATTCATCCAAATTTTAAATTTTAATTGTAATATAAGGGAAACATTAAAATGAAATGAAGTTATATGAAAGTACATTGTCGCTTTTCTAGAATGGTTTTAGTGCATTCTGTGTTCATAGGCCAAGTTCATGCATTGTTAGCAAGTTAAACAATACCCTGAAGAAATCCGTTGCCTAGTGCCTAGTGTGGTGGGCTGTCGACCCAATAGCCCGGAGTTCTACATGTGACATCAACAAACTGATATTTTGCCAAAATTTTACCACAATTTGTACTCTGTCGTTCTGTAATAACCTCCCAACGAATATACGTACTGTTCCTAATCTAATTTTATCTGATCCGATGTATTTTAATCTAACCCTATAGATACATACATTTTTATTTTCAATTAACTTTATTATTAAACTCAAACATTATTTGTGCCAATATGGAGAGAGCCTCTGATTACCCTTCTCTTGAAGAGACACGATGCAACTTTATGATTACAATTGCAATTACTTGTTACCTCTTTAGGCGGGGAAGCCAGTAACTTCAACGTATCTTCGTCCACCAAGTTCGCGATTCCAATCACAAGTGTTCTAATTCCGCTCTGGTGGACGGCAGAGATTGCAGCTGGAACGGTTGTGGGATCGGTCGCTTCGCCGTCCGTTATGATGATAGCCGTGTTGTCAACGTCTGGTCTGTCGCCGGCCGTATTGAAGGCCTGGTTGTTCAGCACTTGCAAGGCACCGGTCGTGTTCGTTCGGCCGCCTTTGCTGTAGGGTAGGCTTTGAATGGCATCCAACAGAGACGCCTTGTCTGTGTATCTGGGAAATGATTACGGTATGAAGTTTAGAACAACATTTAAGTGAAAGGAGTATTAAACTAAGGCAACATTAAATGCAAATGTACATATTTTTCTATATGGACCGCTTGGCCTCGATTCTTCTCATTTTTCAGTTAATTTTTTGGATGAGATCCTTCACTGCTGCTGCACTAGAATAGTGTTTTAAAAGGTTAAAGCATCAAGGCAGAACAAAGTTAAACCGATAATATTAACTGGTTAGAGCAAAGTTAAAGAGATTAGAGCAAATATTCAACAAAGTTTACTGAATTAAATTACAAGTTATAGCAACGTTTACGATATTAAATTATTAACACAAGCAACATTAAAAGGATTAAAGTAAAAGCTAAGGAACTGTTAAAGAGGTTAAAGCAACAGATCACAGTAAAAATTTCGCGAAAAGTTCGATTGAACAAAAGGTTAGAGCAACACTAAACAGATTAAAATGAAAAAGGCCCTCACTGAATATCAAGAATTGCCCAAAAACCACCTATCTGTTACTAGGGTACTGAATCTCAGTATGCCCAGAACCACAACTTTACGCATGACTCTTAAACATGGCAAAACCTACTGCGTCAAGTTCCACCGAAGCACAACGATTGTCTCAAAAGTGATGAGAGCGACTCTGGTTTCCGTTGGGCCAATGGTGAGGTTCGACACGATCTGGTAAATGAACTGGACCATAAAGTTCCAGTAGCTGCACGTCGTGTCTGTGTTGTAGTTGAAGGTCGGATCGTTGTCGCAAATGCTTCCGGAACTGTCTATGACGAAGACCAGGTCCATCCGGTAGCAAACTGCAACTGAAAATGCACAGTACTATTGTAACCGCTTCTACATGGAACAAATCTGATGAATTCTTTCGGAAATTATGAAACAAATCTGATGTGATGTGATGTCATGCGATGTGATTTATGTGATGTGATCTGATATGATCTGAAGTAATGCAATATGATGCGATATGTGTGAATATAATGCCACACACGAAATGGGTCCGCACAAATACGCCTGGTAGAAAAATGCAGACGAATAGAGAGAACTGTTCTTAAAATTGTTATCTGTAAGAGGAAAATCTGCTCTCTCGAAATAAATAAAATGTTATTTAATTCACAGTAGTTTGAAAGAAAGTAGTAGAAATACTGTGTAATCACACAATACTTTTTGCACGAGGCAAAATGCTCTCTTGAAAATAAGAAAATGTTATGTACATGTAATGTAATCTAACGTAGCACATAACTATGCACATGGAGATCTGCTGGTCCCTTACTGTAAAAATTTTCTTATAGGCACGCTCTTCTGATTTGACTTTGTCAGCCAGACAGTTTAATGAATTTGATGTATTCTTGAACTCTGTGTTGTCTTATATTCGTGTTTAAGAAATGGGAAAGTATGAAAATTTATTAATGGTCTGAGTACACATAGTTCCGTATTCTTACCGTATTTAAGTGCGTATAAATTTCATACTCATTTGCACTTTACAAATGTTGCTATGCTTAATCGACTGCAACCCTATTAAATAAATTATTATTAAAACGATGACTGTCATAACTCGGTATATATAAATGAACACGAGGCCATAACTCAGTTGCAGAAGGAAGTTCAATGACATGGACACAGCGAGCACAGCGTTTAAGGACTTCTGAACAGCGGAACATGGCGTTTTATTTTTGTGCTTCTTTCCTTTTTTGCCTTTTTGGTGTTCATAAAGGAGTATTTCTGGTCAGATAACATTGTGTAACACGATGAACTGTATTGCCTCAGCTCTCTTCAACTAATGTTACTCTTGTTCCGTTAAGATCTGCTGAAGTCTTGTCAACGTTATATTGTTGATTCAATAAAAACCACAATTTGCACACATATGGACAGCCTCAACATTTTGTGACCATCCTGTTCGTGAACCATCTCCAACTGCCCACCCACGGGATTTTTTATAAAAAGGACCGGACAAATGCTCATTGCTTTTGAGTTTATGGTTTTTACATTCATCACGCACGCCATATCAAGTACGTCATTCTGCTATAGAGCCAATGAAATAGGAGTGTATGTCGGCTGTGACGTCGACTAGTTAGTTAGTTACTGAGGTACTTGATATAGCACCTTTCAAGTAACTCACAAAAGCGCCGCGTGTGCGCTAGCCTAAATGATGTCAAAGTCACTAAAAACAAATCGTTCATCCTTAGGCAAATAATGCTCAGATAACTAGAACGATCACCACGGGCAAACCCACGCACACACGAATAGCCCAACCAACGGAGTCCCATCCACAGCTAAACAGTTCACACAATGTTCAGAGTTCCATGGACCAAGTTGCGTCGAAGAAAAAGAACGACATCGGACTATGATGTCCGTGGTACATGATAACACCACCGTCTAACGGTCCCTACTAGATGGCAGAAGACTCCGGAGCAAGACAAGCATTCGCTGCCGGTCGCAGCAAATACCTCTCGGGGAATGACGGTAGACGCCATTTCGAAGATTCTTACCGCCATTCTATCATCAAAACCAAGATTTCTCGGTCGCAGACGGCGTAAGTTGGTCTGCAGGTCTGAGTCTCGACTGTCCGACTGAGAACCCATTCACCCTTTGAAAAGTGAGCTGGTCCAAATTCGGCAAGGCTTCGATGACACGCGACCAAATAACATCAGAAAACTCACAATGTCGTATGCAAAAATTCAAATATAGATCCGAAAGGCCAACTTCTTGACCTGATCTGTAAATAACTTTAATTTATTCTATTCTAAAACTGTTATGGAGTCAGTATACTAAAGCACGGGGACTCTAAATGTTAATAATAATGGACTTAACTGCAAAAAGTCCGAATGCTGACGTGTCTGCACACGACCTTCGATATTTGTTGAGCTATTTTTAATGGCTTCATTGATGTTGAATAGACTCTTCATAATTTATTCATTATTGGTCTGCTGCCGTAAAGCTGCCGTTGGAAACCATTGCTTGGGACGATTACAACCTTGACAGTGAATGTATCGTCATGGCCTGTTATAAGACCTACATTGCAGCCTAATCGTGGACTAGGGCGCTGCTTAAAGGTTAAGCGAAGGGCACTAGCTTATTGACGAGCGCTGCATCAAGTCAGAGGGGTTGTCCGAAGATACCATGTGAAGAACAAAGACAAGAACAATAAAGTACAGAATAGCTAATCTAGACTAGAATAGAATAGAATATAATGGCATAGAATAGATTAGACTAGAATATAATAGAATAGTATATAATAGAACATATTAGAAAAGATAAGGCGTTATATAAATGTTCAAAAACGCCATCGTCAAATCTTATCTAGTTGTATCTTTTATTTAACCGTAAGATTAAAGTTCAAGGCGTCAATCAATGCCAAATCAACGCCTTTCATTAACCCGGTTATTTCCAGGAGGTCATTTCTGTGACAGAGACAGAGAAAGACAGATAGACAGATAGACAGAGAGACAGACAGAGAGTCAGGGAATCAGATAGACAGATATACACACAGACAGACAAACGGATGGACATTCAGAAACAGACAAACAGTGGCTTCCATTCCACTGGCAAAGTCGGTAGAATCCCACAAGGAGAACTTTACTTTTGCAAAGGTGCTAAATAAATTTTAGGACTTCACTTCGAATATTGCAACACTTACATTACCACGCATTTCCTAAGATCACTTTGATAGCCATTCGAGCAGCCCTTCTGAGAGATACCGAAAAGGCGCCACATTCAGTGCCTTGATAGATGACATAGATATTAAAATCACGCAGCTGATTAACCATCGTATGCAGCATATGCAAATCAATATTTCTATCTTCTTACAAACAGTTTGCTATAAAAGTGTTGGACTTCAACTAAAACAGAAAAAATCGATTCTTACCGACTTGACTGTCGACTTCATCGAATGAATTCGCCACCAGCCATAACAGCATAAAAACACCGACAACACGCGATGACCCCATTCCTAAAAATATTAGCGCTTCAACATAAAAACTGTTAAATTTTTGCATCAAATCTTAATGTGCACAATTTTTAATATAGCGCTAAGGCTATATAAAATCAATCCTGAGAGATGAGAGTATCTGGACCGGCTTAGACTCGTGTCCATGTCAGGCAACGCACGATTCCGAGGCGAGCGACCACTTAAAACATCGGATTACAGTTGCAAGAGTTTCAAAAAAGATATCTTGTTTCCTCCAGTTACAACAACTATATCCAATTAAAAGTACATTGACGCATATCATAAAAACTAAATATAATAACCTAGACATTTTATTTCTCTGGAGCTTTTTTATAAGTTTATAAGATCACCTACCGCCGGCAAAAAATAATGTAAACCTAATAATAAATAAAAATAATAAATGAAATAACAGTAATACCCATCAATAATATTGTCAACCCCATTCCTATTTGCAGCAGCTGACTTCTTCATGCATCGCCGCGTGTTCTTGATTTCACAGTTGTTACCTTCAGTTATTATATTAAACTCTATGATGCCTTAGAACAAATGTGTGGATTTTACCCTTTTTAGCTATTAACGGTAATCAGTTACTGTTTTGGGAGGTGAGGTTGTAAACTCTGTCATTCACCTTTGTGTAAGGTAGGCTTAATTTAAGACAATGTGATGCAAATATCTATAAGCATCTGCGCTGTGTACTAACCGCTTACGCTTATCAAATATCAGTTGCGATACCTCTCTATGGGATGTTCAAGACTGAATCCCAGCGCAATCGATTCGTTTTGCTCCCTAACGAAACTCATTTGAACATCACTCACATATGCTCATGTGTGGAGCCACGGCATCGGGTGTATATGTAATTATATATTCAGACATTTATGGACTGCCTTTTTAGTATCTTGCAAAGGCGTTGTCTGCGCTACTCGAAGTCGATACTAACCAAAACGTGCGCCTCCTGGTACGGAGTGCGGGCGCAAGACATGCTTCAGTGCGTCTAGTCGCGAACGATGACCATGCCACGATGATAGCACAGGTATAGAAAACTTCAGCAGACTCAATGAGTGCTGTCCTACAGAGAGCTTGGTAGAATAAAGCCGACGATGTTACCCAGCCTATATTTCGAACAAACAGCATCGGTTCTTGTGATTAATATAATGATGTATCTAATAAGTCCAATTAAGGAGTAAAAATGACGATAATAACCATGTTACATATTTTAAGTATTCAAACACCCAGATATATAGGTAGACAGATAACCATGAGACAGACAGACAGACAGACAGAAAGTGAAAGCTAGATGGGAAGCCTACGCAGGTTCTGTTTATCGCAGATACATTTTTCAAATACCTTCTTCGTTTATTTTCTTCGCCAACCCAATTAACAGACACCAATGACGTCGGTATTTGATGTTCAAAGGATCAAACAGTATCGCTCTACAACCCAGATACAATTCCGATTGCATGTCATGTATGTCTGTTACGGCACTCAAAGAGCTTTATGAATGCAAATATTGATACAAAAAGCATCGTCTTTCTGCAGCCGACTGATACTTCAAACATTTCAAGTCGACCCCGATACAAGGACCAGATCTCCTCAGTTTCTCCTTCGCATCGTTTTGCGACCAATCGTGGGTGAAAGATATGTGTGTTATGCAAACTACACTTTGCAAAACTTCAATCGCAAACCCCAAATCTAGGACAGCAGTAAATCCACCCAACATTAATCCAATTATCCATCTATCCCTCCAGCCCTCCAGCATTCATTCTATCCATCTATTCAGCTATCCATTCATCCATCCAGTTACCCTTACATCCATCTATCTTATAGGTGGCCTAGACTAAAGTCTATTCCTCACAGTCTTGTTGGTTACACTTTTCATGTTCAAAATACCTTCTGAATCGCCCCTCAGATGTCCTCGTCTCAGTGAAACCGGTTTATTAAATTGCTAACCTTAAAAAATATGCAGAAACTGTCGTATTTCAATTGTATGGACTACAGTCGTCTTTTGTGCATCGTCTTCACGTAGTTACTCAGTCGGTAGACCTACCTCTTAAAGTTTTATCACCTACACTTATGCGAAATGCACAAAACTTGACGAACGCAGACCATAGTTTTATTAGATGAGCACCTGGCTCTTGTAGCTCCGCATACAAGCACGCAGGCGAAAGGGAACGAAAGACCAAGGGGTTTATGCTTAGAGCTTGAAGCTTTTGAACTTGAAGAGATGCCTTGACGGAGTGTTTTGGGTGACTTTTTATGTGGTAATAAGCTTGTTACCTTTAGATGCACAGATTGTCATATGTTTTTCCACTCTTGCTTTATGCAAAGTCAAGGGCAGTCAGGTGAATAGGTTTCTACACGTTTTGGTTGAAGAATGACAACGAAAAATACACGCATTTTGAAAACAAGTCCTGAATACATCGCGCTGAAAACACACTGGATGTACCCACGATATTAATTGATTAACTCATTAACTGATTCATTCATTCGATCATTCATTCATTCATTCATGTACACATACATACATACGTACGTATGTACATACATACACACATACATTACATTACATTTCATGCGTGCATACATACTTAGAGCGACATGTACTTATTCATGGTTGATGGCAATTCTCTCACGCAGAAGCCGCAATGGCTACGTTGAACTGGATACCTATCAATAAAACCGATATAATAGTCACTCACGCAGAACCGTAACGCCTCTCCGTCATTGTATTGGATCGCTCCATATTCACTTGAAGCCAGTCACTGGTTTCCTTTGGTACATCTTAATATCTGTCCTTACGTGCTTGCAATACACGAAGGTCGTTCACTGCCATTGACAAGCCAGTCAAATGTAACGAGCAAAATGAAGTAAGGTAAGGTAAAACAAAGTTTGGTTAAATAAGTTAAAACGATAGGTAAGGTAGCAAATTAAGTAGGGTAATGCAAGGTCAGGCAGGTAAGGTAAGGTAAAGTAAGGTGAAGTACGCAAGGTACCTTACAGCCAATCGTTTTACCTTGACTTATATTAGCTTACCTCGCAAATGGTATGGTCTTGAGGAAGGTAAGGCAAGGAATGTTAACGTCATATTAGGTGAGATAAGATAATGTCAGATAATCATACATAATGAAGGTAAGGTTAGGTAAGATCGATGACTTCAAATGCTGAATCTAGTTACCTTGCGAAGTCGCAGGCAATTGCTTGACGCTGATTTTGTTGAGTCTTTGACGCAAATCAAGCGAAGAATTGTTTTAAAATCGTCTTAAAGAAGACAATGCCTAATCTCCGTTATCTGCTTAACATCTACCAATTTTTGAAAGGAAACTTGCTCCAGATGAGTTGAAACTTCCCAATTTTAAAGAATCATGGCGTATTCTGCTTTTCTGGACCATTTTAGGAGACCTTGGATTTGTCTCCTGCGGGAACAAGGGCCTCAAAGTATGAATTGAGCACCTCCTACAGTAACTCATTACATATGTTTGTAAAGTAACACAAATTATTAGCATTCATGCGTCACTTGATTTACTATTAAATTATCAAAGAAATAGGGGCCAAGTGTTGTATAAGCTAATAGCTCTTTACCCGACGCCTGTTGCATTGTTCCTGTTAGCTTATAGATGTTGCTGTTATAGTGATGTTTTCTCAAGCACATTAAAATATTTAATGTTATTACCCACGCTCTATTGTGGAGTAAAGGATCTTCACTTTTCTCTATGCTTGATATTACTTACTGTTATTCCCTATGTTCCACTATTGGAAAGGTACCGTTGCTGTTAACTTTAACTATAATATGCACGATTACATCGTGATCCGAAAAAACTTACAAACAAACTGATCACTAACAAAACACAATTAAATTAAGTTTCATTTCAAACAATCACATATAGATATCAGTTTAGCAGATGGTTGCACTGTATATTCAGACGATTCTTAACTAAACAACCGTGGCTTGTCTACAGCTCATGTGACAGACGCATATTCGGGATTTAATTAATTAAAACTGCTTGTGGCAAATAGCATCGAGTGAAAGCGATACCGGCCAATTTTGTGAAGCTTACTCACTGATTTATTTCTATTCACACCTGCAGAAGTTTTGTTTGCTGCAATTTTTTTCATCTTCCAAGCGGCAATGATCCACTGCGCAATTCATATGAGTCGTCCACATTATTAAGCTTAGGTTTGTCTACATTTTTGTAAATGGGGCATAAGAGTAGTCACCGAGAGGCTTAGGTGTGATTGCAGTGTTAACAACTTCTTTTTCTTAGCCTCGGTATGTGAAGGCAGGTAGCCAGTCGGCCTTCTCCCTCGCCGTCTGATCATCCCGCCGACTGTGTGGGGTCAGTGTATTCATTTTATAGCTGAGTTCAATAGAGAACGCAAGTGGATCAGATGTCTCGACATATCGTCCTGTTCTGGGGAGGATTTTAACCCCGATCTCTGCGTTCGTTTGCAGTCTAGCATGTTAACAACTGGTCCAACGCATATACTGTATAATTGAATGTCTGGCTAGAAGATGCTTTCTCTTGAAGTGGTTGGCTTGTTACGCTTGGCTGCAATGTGAGAATTTTACAGACTAGCAGAAAGTAAACTTGAGTGCTCTAAATAGCTCTCTTACAGCCTCTTGGGACAAGGAATTTCATAGACTAGCAGAAAGTAAACTTGACTGAGCACTTTAAATAGGTCGCTTACAGCCTATGGAGACAGGTTCAATGGAAGTCAGATACACGTGGGCATTAATTTAGTCACGTTATGTTAAAGTTGTTCGTTTAGGGTCACGTTAACGTAAATCTATGTTTTAACTGAAGCCGAAGACGGGTGAAGAGAAAGCGAAAGCATGACGTACACAGACCAGGCATTTCAACCAACTAATGGTTGAAGACTATGGAATCTTTATGGCATAATTATATACGGCTTCACGGATGCCTACGGGATGGGCCGGTGTATTTAGGCTTCTGTTGATGCTTAATTACGCACTTCTGAGTTATTATCGACTGGCAAAATGAAATTTCAGTTGCATTAAATTGTTGCTGTTGTGTTGCATCGCATTGTGTTGTAATTTTCTAGTTTTAAGCTGTTCGTGCACTTCCAACTGCAAGCGTTGTGCATCGTAGTCTGGATTGCGCCATGGTGTATTGCATCAGGTCGTATTGTGCTGTGTATATTTCGCATAAAGGAATAGCTACACAGTTACTTGCTAGCCTCAATGGAAACGCCTTAGAAACATAAAGATAAACGTAACACTGCCTCTGTAGAAATTAGGCAGAAGTGTATAGGTAAATTTACCGCTATACTTAACGGGCATCTATCGAAACTCTTACAGGCTTGAGACCGAGGATCAGGGATCATTCGGCTGAAACGCAAACACTATCACAGCAATCCAACATTAGGAATTTATTTTTACTGACCCTGAAGTGACTGCGGCCTGGGCTGGTACCATGTGGCGAAGTATACATCTGGAGGTCACAATTTCTAGTACTAACTGGACTCAACGTTGCTTTACTGAGCTGTAGCTGGCGGTTTGCAGACTGTAGTGTACTTGACTTAGCTACCTATTGTATCGTGTTGTAAACCTATTGTATAGCAATCTTTTGTGGTCTCTTTTATGCCACTAACTTGTGAACATTAAACTTTGTTGATCGAACTAAATGTATTGTTGACGTGATACAATATTCAGAAGATCAACGCTTTTATTGCTTTCTCAAAGGCTTTGATCAGTCTGCAATGATAAATCTTTTAAAGTTTCTCTTCAAAAGTAGATCCAGTCTCAGCTTTCATACCAACAAATACTGCATTCGATCAGTGGACTCTACAACTCTACAATTATAAATCTTTTAAACTTTCTCTTCAAAAGTAGATCCAGTCTCAGCTTTCATACCAACAAATACTGCATTCGATCAGTGGACTCTACAACTCTACAATTATAAATCTTTTAAACTTTCTCTTCAAAAGTAAATCAAGTTCAGAGTCTCATCCATCATACCAACAAATTTTACACTCGATCAATCGACGCTACAACCCTTGTTGTCCTTCGTACCAGGTGTCACCCCTTCATTTTCCCTCTAGTCTAGCCGGAATGAGCCGTGATGGGTTCGCTCAGTACGAAGCGATATTTTAATAAAAATATATTAATTAATAAAATTAGCGGAAAGAAAGTTAGCGTTCGATCTAGATAGTTCTTCTTAGCTGGCGTTCCCTGCTGTGTTCTGTCCGATATCTCCTTCACTCCGCTCGAATCTTAATCTTCCTCCACTCACCTGAGTGCTTTCCCTTTTATCCAAGTCCACCGAACATGGTCCCCTTCCCCTGGGAAGGTCGAATGTATAAGGGGTGTCTATTCACGACCATATAGCTGCATTGTCTATCCCCTATACATGTCCCTCGCTGTCGCTGTCGGAGCCTGTGGGGTTCACGTCTTCATCCCAAGATAGGCTCAACGAAGGGCCTAGCATGTTATCCCATGTCGTAATGGCAACCTCAGGTGGGTGTCGTAGTCGCCTTTACGTTGATCGCTGATCTTGTGCGCGACACCATGACAATGTTGTCGCGCACAAGATCAGCGATCAACATGACAATGTTGGGTTCCAGAGCGTTCTCGGTTGCTGGTCCAACCTCGCTTTTACCTTACTTCATGGATCTCATTATAACGGCTTATGGTAGCCATGATTTGCAAATGTGAAACACAACATTCATAACTGTAATG
Source organism: Norana najaformis (assembly GCA_964023275.1). Taxonomy (NCBI): domain Eukaryota; kingdom Metazoa; phylum Annelida; class Clitellata; order Crassiclitellata; family Hormogastridae; genus Norana; species Norana najaformis. The sequence continues at coordinate 36,925,750 of OZ029918.1, read as the reverse complement.
ATAGAATGTCCATTTGATTCGCAAAAAGATATTCTCCTAGATACGAGATGTCCATTTGACATGAAAGCTTGCGGCCTGTCAGAATGTCTCTACGTTGGCGAGATGTTAGCGTGATCTATAGGTGGGGCACGGTTACCGTTTGGTTAGAGCGCTTGGCTTTTGACGCGAAGAGTACGGGTTCGAGCTTCCCATGAGACGGCTGCTGTGCAGTGACATTGAACAAAACAACTCACAATTGCTCAGCGCCATCGATTGATATTTAGTCGTTAGATAGTGGCGCTTAATAAATGCAGAAATAAAACCCGCCATAAATAATCTAATCTAATGACCTCTATAGCGCCGTTTTCATGGTGCTCAAGGCATCAATCGATGGTCCCTTCAAGTCAAAATCGCAGTCAAAAATCATATATCGTTGGAGAAGACCGGTCGAATTCAGATGGATCAGAGAAACCAGAAGCCAGGCTACGGTGGGTAAGCGAGTTGAAAGTAATGTGTCTTTAGCTTAGACCTGGATGACATCACAGAATTGACCGAACGAATAGAACTTGGCAACGAATTCCAAAGCCGTGGACCAGCAACCAAGACTGCTCTGGAACCCAACACTGTCCTGGTATGAGGGACAACAAGAGCTGTTGTCTCCACTGATCGAGTGCAATATTTGTTGGTATGACGGTTGAGACTCTGGTCTTCACCTACTTTTGAAAAGAAAGTTTAAAAGATGTATCATTGCAAGAGTTGTAGCGTCCATTGATCGAGTGTAATATTTGTTGGTGTGACTGTTGAGCAAGGAACAGAGATAAGTCGGCTGATAGCTTTTGCATCTGTCTCAGAGCCGTCGATACTGATCAGCCTGTTCCACCATCGCCTCCTAGCGAATTCAGCTATAAAAATTATTAAACACCGATGATACACTGTCGGTGAGAAGATCAGACGGCGCATGAGACCAATGGTCACCCGTTATCATATGCCGAGATTAATAAAATGAAGTTGCTGACATTTCGTATCCATGGCTCCTTATTCCTGTCGTGAGCAAGCCGGGTCTACGACAGTCGCTCTTCGGCCCGTGGAGATTTTGCGGATGCTGGGACCTGAAGATAGTCCCACGCTCCGTGCGAAGACTTGGGCGCACCGTGTTTTCCCGTGCATTGGACCGTGCTTCTGGAACAATCTTCTGGAACAATCTTCTGGAACAATCTTCTGGAACAATCTTCTGGAACAATCTTCTGGAACATTCTTCTGGAACAATCTTCTGGAACAATCTTCTGGAACAATCATCTGGAACAATCTTCTGGAACAATCTTCTGGAACAATCTTCTGGAACAACCTTCTGGAACAATCTTCTGGAACAATCTTCCACTATAATTCAAACTCTATCGCCACAAACAGCTCAAGAAACATTCTCAGCTTATCTGAAGTCGAAACCTCTAAAGAACTAAATAAAACTGCTGATAGTTGAAATAGCAGCGCTATACAGGCTTTCAGATTAGGTTAATTGGATCAGATTTGGGTGTGCATATATGTAGGCCTACCAAGGCGCTTCATATAGCGCCTTTAAGTACCTCTCAGATGTGCTGGGAGTATACAAATCACCTCTGAGCATGTTAGGCTAACAAAGATCTTTTTCTAAATTTAGTTTTATAATATTCGTAGAGGCAAAATGAAGTATCGGACATAATGCCAGTGATATGGCGCCCCTGGCGTGTCGAAAGGGAACTTTTATAAAATCTACCCGGACTATTTCAGTGTAATGTTATGTAAATTTTACAATTTATGTAAATCCTATGTAGAACTCAAAAAACCGGACAATCACCACCAGATCTGCGGGCGAGACACTGAGAACTCGAAACAACAGATATCCGTTTTCATTAGCGTTGAAGATCATTCATCTGAAAGCACTTACATAGACATGGATAGTTCTACAGTATATGTAATCAAACAATCTTCTGGAACAATCTTCTGGAACAATCTTCTGGAACAATCTTCTGGAACAATCTTCTGGAACAATCTTCTGGAACAATCTTCTGGAACAATCTTCTGGAACAATCTTCTGGAACAATCTTCTGGAACAATCTTCTGGAACAATCTTCTGGAACAATCTTCTGGAACAATCTTCTGGAACAATCTTCTGGAACAATCTTCTGGAACAATCTTCTGGAACAATCTTCTGGAACAATCTTCTGGAACAATCTTCTGGAACAATCTTCTGGAACAATCTTCTGGAACAATCTTCTGGAACAATCTTCTGGAACAATCTTCTGGAACAATCTTCTGGAACAATCTTCTGGAACAATCTTCTGGAACAATCTTCTGGAACAATCTTCTGGAACAATCTTCTGGAACAATCTTCTGGAACAATCTTCTGGAACAATCTTCTGGAACAATCTTCTGGAAAAATCTTCTGGAAAAATCTTCGGTCTTCTCCAACGTTATGTGGGTAAAGGTAACCAATGGCAGTCTCACGCGGACACGTATAGCCGCCGAAAGATCTCCCACTCCCTGTACTCAGAGTCGCTGGTCCACACTGCGTCGAAGATGAAGGATGATAACGAGCCGAATGAAGCACTCGCTGCAGACAGTGACGCTCACCTACCCATTGATTTTACTCCGTTACTCCACACGGAAATTTGGCGGAAACCGACTTTGAACTCAGACTCAGCATGTAGCTATCTTTGAGACGGTGCTATCATCCAAAACATTCCACAAGTCCACAAGTCCTTGGACTGCAGAATTTCATGGTTACCACAATGCGGTGTTGCAATTGTAATTGTAATTGTAATTGTAATCTGACATTTATAAAGCGCCACTTCAAGAATAGACTCATCAGAAGCTCTCTCGACCCGAACCAGTGAGACCACTGGCAAATAATAGACTTCAGGCGCTTGCGAAACTGCGGAAGAGACAAACTGAGGAATACTAGCCGGAGCTCTCGGGAAAGGCGATTCCAGCGATTCAATCTATTGAGCTTTCTTGTACTGCCCATATGATCTTTAACTGAGTTCGCCAGATGGCGATAGTGGTTCAGAACTACTGAAGTAATCACGTATCCTGGCTTGGAATATAAATTACAAGCCGAGGACTAGCTTTTCATAACGCTAAACGTTGGATTACGCACCAAAAGGCGATTCTTTAGCGCCTTTATAAGTTTCCTAAAGGGCGCTATATGTATAGCATAGATACATACATACACACATACATACATACGTGCATACATACATACACACTTACGGATATAAACTCATATGCATGCATGCATGCAAGCATACATACATACATACATGCATGCATGCACATACATACATACATAAATACATACAAACATAAATACATACATACATACATACTTACATACATACATGCATGCATACAATATCGTCAGATACATTAAACCATCTGCTATTATCCAGGTGACTGATACCATCCTCTTTCTCCTTTCCCTCTCGGGTCTCCCTCCACCTGGATCGTTCTTCTTATGGTATCCTTGGACAACACATGCAGTGTTCCTCTGTTTGGTCACCTTGCGCCCACTGACCTACTGCGTGGGCAGTATGACTCAACGCAGCGGTCTTAGATAATCCGGTGCTCTGCACTTAATGGCGCCTTGGTATTTAAGAGCTTTGGTATTTTGTGTTTACGATTGCGGTTACCCATTCAGTTTTGGCATACTGACGAGATCTGTGTCACAGCTAGTCACCACCTACTGTATAATAAAGATTGGTCAGAATAGGAAGAAATGCCTGACACATTTCGTAAGCACAGGCATGCACTAGTAAAAGGAAAATCTTTTGAGTGGTTTCTACGTGTCTGCGAGAGACCGCTAGGGGCGACTTCTCCCAGTTATTTGAATATCGTGCTGGAATAGCTAAAAATAGTAATCATATACTCAGTAGATTTTCAGTGCTCGTAAAAGCGAAGCCGTGAGAACATGATTATTTGAAGGGGCTTAAATTAAAATCGGTGAAGCAGGCATGATCAGGTTCAGTTCCAAGTCGAGATCCAAAGTCAAGCAGGTCAGGCAGAAGGTTACGGTGTATGGCATAAGGATTGGGTCGGTCAAGCAAGGTCAAACAAGGTCAGGCAGTAGGCAGGCAGTAGGCTACGGTGGATTGTCTAATGATTGGAGCGGCGAGAAAAATAACAATAGGAACCATGTCTGTAACCACTGTGTGAAAATTTGTTCATATCGTTATTAAAAGTGTGATAATGATAGCGTCATTTGTTTCTAAGAATAGCCCTTAACTGTTATAACTGGATTACGTTATTCTGAAATCGTTCCTCGTGGCGACAGCGGTTATATCTGTCCGCAAACACCTTTCAATGTTGGACTATTGACTCTCTGTTTCGCTAGTAATGACTCATGCAACAGGCTACCCACGAACCGTACACACTATAGATTCCTAATCTTGTAGGACGCACACAATGCGTCGTGTTGAGCGGATTATGGTATGGTTCTATTGAAAGTTTGTTTATACCTTTACTAAGTGCGAAAATTTTGAGCCAGTGGTATGTAAAAATATTCCAAAACAGGCGAATGTGACCTTCTGAACTCATTTCTGAGCTTTTAGAGACAGTTTTTCGTGATGAGCGGCTTTAGTTGAAGGTTGTATTATCTCTTAACACAGGGAGCGGTTACCAAGAACTCAAACTATGAATCGTGACACACCCTGCGTACAACAATCGTGCTACCCAATTCAAATGTGGCTTGGCAGTCTTGTCGTTAAGGGTTTTCTGACAAGCGGGTGATGCACCTTAATGCCACAATGCCCATGTTCACAGGTGGTGCTAGGATTTCTCACCTGGGGTGGCAAGGAGAGACGAAGAGTTTGCAAGGGGTCAAAACAGCCTTAGGGTGAAAGAATATATTCCACATACCCATTTTTTTATTGGACCCAAAGTGCGTCCGCATTGGGCCACTGGTTGCAACTGCATGGTGGTCAGCCCCCATAAGTCCCCAATGTGGACCAACAAACCTGAAATCAGGAATTGTGTTGTTTCAGACAAGGGTATATCGCCTTAAGATTATTGAAAGACAAGAAATCTCATTGAAAGAAAAGTAAAGCAATGAGTACATCAGACAGATATTGGGAGTAGCATGTATATCTGACAAGGTACGAGCAGGCAGGATGAGATGGTATGGTTGTGTGATGAGGTGAGAAGAGGAAAGCTGCATTAATTATGAGAGCAGAGGTTTAATTCAGACGCTGCAGTAGGAGACGACGAAAGAAGAGATGGGGAGATATGATTCAGCAAGACCTAAAGCTCCTCCGACTGAAGAAGGAAGATACTGGAGGTAGAAACAAATGGAAAAGAAGGATGCGCGTGGCTGACAAAGTTCGACAATACTGTTCCACGCTTGCTCCGCGTGTGTTCAAAGTGCTACTTCTAAAGGTTCTGAAACAGTAGCTGGTATTCTAATATAATCCAATGACTTCTATAGTGCCTTTGTCATAATGCACACGGCTTCAATCGATGGCAGATTCAAGTTAAACGCAGTCAAACTTCGTAATCCGTCAGAAAAGTCCAATCAGAATCCAATAGGTCAGACCAGAAGTCCGAGTAAGGAAGTCAAAATAAGGTTCAGTAGAGGGCATGTCCCCCCCTTGCCTCCCTGTTGAGCCGACGCCGCCCCAGGCAATCAAATACACCCAAAAGCAATGAAAGAGTTGTCTCAAAGCGGAACCCCCCGCATGCGAAAACCGATTGCACGGTTCGTTGGCCACACGAGCCAATTTAAGCACAAAACCGGTCGAGTGAGAAGCGTTAAATAGACGACGAACTTGTTTCAAAGCTCGGAGATTGCAGGCAAAGCCATTGACGGTGCTTAGATAGAACTCGGCCGATGGTGATAACGTAGGAGGCAGAAGGAAGTAGCTATAACCCTCTCTCTTACGGATTCTGAAGCACTTTGCTACTTGGAGCCACAGGTAAGGCTTATTGAGAAGTGAGAGCTTTGCAACATGTGATTGATATCAATTTGTATCCAAACATTAATATAGCACCTTATCGGATCTCAGTAGATTGCAACACCATGAAATTCTCCAGTGAGTGAAAGAGTTTTAGACTCGTGGAATGTTTTGGATAATAGCACTGTCTGAGTGAATAATTCCATAGGTCTTATGAGAAAGGTGGAAAGGTTGACTAAGTAAGTAAGTAAGTAAGTAAGGCATTTGTTAACACGCCATATGTCCAACGACTGAGCGAGGATTCGTAGGCGACTATTGAGCATTCACTGTCAAGAATTCTAGACTTGCAGAATGCCTTGACGATAATAGCACTGTCTCATTGAACGCTCTCATCGCTCTTAAAGGGGAGCCAGGAAAGAATGACTATTGAACATTTCCGGTAATTTGCAGTGGCCCTAACACAGATTACATGTCTTCTGAATCACTTAAAACTCATGTCATATTATCTGCGCTACCTGCATCTATACTAATCATGTGTGGCATGGAGGTCTCTTCGCCAGCGATATGCGTCGTAATAGAAGATTGCGGGTAAGAGCATGGACAGGTTGTTTGCGCAATTTGTCTTGCGACACATATATCGGGTTACTGACAGTTTAGAAAGTGCAACAAGCAGATATAGGTTGCATGCTGAGTAACAGATAATGCGATGTGTATTATGACACTAGGTGGTAAAAAAAGTACTAACACGACGCTGCAATTTCTTCTACGCCACTTAAAGATAAAGGATAAAGACTTTCACATCCCTGTAAAAACTGCTTAGAATAACAGAGGTGAAAGTAGGTGAAAGTAGCACACTTATTTACACGACTCTATATATTCTATATATGAACTCCTCAAAAGCGTGACCTATAGGTCAAATTATCATTCGGCTGAAGCGCAGATTTGGTCATAGAATTCCAAAAGCAAGACACTCTATTCAACTTTCCAACTTGCCTTCTTACAAGTGGTGGATCGATATTATCATATTTTTCTTCAGTCGAAAGAATCGTGATATACAACATCTCTGAGGACGAATGTTTATATGATAGAGGAATGTTCTACCTTACTATAACTTACCTTACCTTACTTTACCATGCCTCAAGTAAGCAGGCATTTGATCACACTCTGTATACCTCCATAAGCTGAGGAATCGTGGGCGATACTTTACCTTACCGTCCTGTACACATAACCATGCCTTTTATTACCTTAGAATATATGCCACCATTGTGTTGCAGTAGTACCGCATTACTATGGCGAGATATTGCGATTGTATTGCGGTAATATTGCAATACAGCTTGCCTGAGGAAAGACGTCACATGTCGGTATATCGCGTGAATAATTGTAGTCCTTCTTTGACTCTGCTAAACAGACTGTGGCCAGCTGCGCCTTGGCTGAGCAAAGGAGGCCAAGTCGTCGGCAAAAAATCCTCAAGTCTGTGCAGCCTTTGAAAAAACCGTCTAGGCTTATCGCAGTTCAGAATATGCTAGGTGTGGTATTGTTCACAAAGCGAGTTTTTTCAACTCATGCTTGACTCAAATTGCTTTTATTGAGCACGAAATGGTATAGATGACACAGCATTTCCATCAACTGTCATATATCAAGGTATTAAAATGATTAGGGAAACATCAAAGACGATTTATGATGATAGTCATGATAACAGGGCCACACTTTTAACCTACTAAGTGATTCAAATCGTTTATGGAACATTTTATTGGATTATGTTTTTCTCTTACATAACAGTATTCAACCTTGCATCTCCAATGGATTGCGACTTTTATCACGATTTCACTTGAAGTGAGCGTTGATTGATGCCTTGTGCATTATGATAACGGCGCTATAGAAGTCATTAAATTCGAATCGATTTTACACTTTATATTCAGATACAATTAAACTGTAATCTGTAGAGTAATGCTCCGACAAGAAGATGCAACTATGCCAGTTTATCTAGCTCGCTATAATGCTTATAACGCAGATAATTAGATTACATTACAAGTGAGATTATATAACAGATTACAAATTAAAGTAACAAATTAAATAAAGATACCCTGTTTTAAATTGAAGAGAAAACAGGAAACGGGTATTAAGTGCCGCGATCTCGCTCACTCGTAATTTCCAGCAAAACCGAATTTCTATATTCACTGGCTCTATTTACAATGTCTATCTACACCTTGCTCTTTACAAAGACTCTTTCTCGGTTATAATTAACAGCGACTGGCATACAGTTCTACATAAAAAAGATAGCAAAACAAACTCTCTTCCTCAACTTCAGTCACGGCCTCGCTTCTCTAGGCCGTCCAGCCGAAAACATCCTTCGAATTCCCCGAATTCTTCTTCAGTTCGCTCTGTCAACCAGGACTGACTTACGACACTCTACACAGTCAGCCTGCTCCTTGTTCACCTTGTACAGCAGTCCATGTTACAACCAGCTTGGTAAGGAATCGCGCAGACCAGGGAAAGTCTTAAAGTATCGCGCACTTCTTTGATATTAACTGAATTGTCACTTGGTTGGACGACATTACTTTACTGGGCAACACGTGTACTCAGGCGGAATGAAATATAGGATATCTTTGAGATTTTGGGATGTAAAATTTGACCATTGTCAGAAGTATTTAAATTTAAAATTACTGGGTAAACAGTTGAGTATCCATTTTGAGGCGTTGTGCCATAGAGAGTAGGTTAAATGTCGATTTGGAAAAGAATAGAGAGCAGTAGTGCTTATTCGAAATGGAAGAATCTATTCTAATCTAATCCAACCTAATCTAAAGACTTCTATAGCACGGTTATCATAATGCCCAAGGCATCAGTCGATGGTCGCTTCAAGTGGAAATCGCAGTCAAAATCATAATCCTTTGGAAATAAGCCGGGTCAATTTCCGATAGGTAGACTGCAAACGGGATATCAGGATACAAATTGTGACAAGATACAGTGGGGAAGACACAGAGCAGGAGGGTAATTAAAAAAGAAAAACGTCCCAGTGCACGCATCGATAGATTTTTTGCACCGTAATTTTTCGAACATTTTATTAAATGTCAAATTATCCCGTCAGTAGCTGATTGCCTGCTGAAAAGCTGGTTTGAAGGCAGTTGGTTGAAAATTTGACGTATTTGAAATGTAATGAATTGTGAAGTTTCACGGTGAATATTTCTAAATTTAACAAAACTTTTAAGTATAATATCTGAACTCGTGACGGAATTGATGATTCGGCCACAAATGCTTGAGTAAATTTGGTTAACTGATCTTGTTGCAGTTGCCTTCTTCTGTTCGCATGCGAAGCAAAGCAGTCGTGCTTCAGTGACTCCAAAAGCAGTCATATGTAGAACATCTGAAGCCCATACCATATTTCCACATGGGCTTCATGTGTCCTACATATGACGTTGCTTTTGGGGAAGGTTGCCCGTAAAAAATCAAATGATTTGCGCAAAAGAGTTAATATGTCTAAGAAAAGTTTGCCCCGCAGCGCTTGATTGAACAGTGAATTTTTCTCGGAATTATTTCCTCCTCTGTGTTTTTCAAAGTCCGAACTGAATTTAATACTGGACACGTTTCATGTAATGTAAAATTTGTGCATTGTGTAAAATTTAAACACGTGATTATGTCTAAAAAGTTTTAAATTGCATGCTTAAACTTGCAGGCTCAGAACGCCGGTCTCCCATCATATCTTAATACATTGCCGACTCCAAATCGCTCTCCTAGATTCTTGCGTTCTTCTGATACTGTTTTGTTGCAAGAACCTAGGTTCAGGACAATTGTAGGATCACGTGCCTTTAGCTGCTGTGCTCCTCGCATTTGGAATCGTCTACCACAAAAGACCCGACTTGCAAACTTGCTATCATCTTTTAAATCACTTGTTAAGATGAATTACTTCATCCTGGCGTTTGCATGATTCCATCTTGGCTTCTAGCGAACATACATCCGCGCCTCAGATTCAGGTGAAATGACATTGTGCGCGTTACAAGTGCTTTAAATAAATTTTAAAAAATCCCCAGACGGCTGTCATCGCCTGCCAATCACAAATTAGACTTTGGTTCTTAGAGCGAAAACATAAAACCGCAGAAAACGCCCCTTCTTCCTCTTCGCTCCAAGTCACCGTAGCTGCCACGCTGTCTCTCTGCCTGACTTTTGGATCTTGACCTGGAACCGAACCCTTTTTGCCTATCGATTTTGCTTTGACTAAGCGCCTGTGAATAAGCTGGTCCTCGTGAGTTGGGTTTTGTTCGGAGCTGTAGAAATCTCTGGATTACGAAATCTGTGGATTACGATTACAAAAATGATTGATATTGTTGCTCGGTTAGAAGCAGCTACATAAAGGGGGAATGACCAATGATAAAATACAGTTAAGCATGAAAGAAGCGTTGTCTGTACAGTTATCATTCTTCGCAATCTCGGCGAGATACCCTATTGCAGGGATCTTCTTTCTTCGCGTGATGTCTCTGAAGCATGAAAAAGCATAAAGTTATGAGTAGCTATAGGAAACCAAGATCTATGGCCCGAATATGAAATAATAAAGCACAAAACTGGACCATATCTGCAACATCTATAGATCACTGGCTACACACAATTAATGGGTCAGGTCGACAGAATTTGGCCAGGCCAACGGAAACAAAGTGCTAACTTACAAAGATTACAGGTCTCTTATGTTTGAGAAATGCTACTCGATCCAGATAGAGCGAAATGGAGTGAATTTCAGTGGAAAGATTCATGATTGACAAAACAAGGACTAAGATTTTCGCTCTCTACCATTACAATCATTGCAAGTAATCGTCAGGATCTGTTTGTTAAGTCCTCGTTTGCTCAGCAGAGAGCTTTTGCTGTTGTTGGCCCATCTGTATGGAATGAACTTCCGCTATCGCTTCGTGCAAGAGTCACTGTTGGTGATAAAGCTCAGTCAGCTCGTTGTTTAAAGACGTTCTTACTTCCCCGGGGTTCTCATGCTGGAAGAGCCTCTGAGTAGTTTGTTCTGTAAGAAGCGCTATAAAAGTTATCAAATACAATCACAGAACTAGTAGTAATAGTAACTGTAATTGCATTTAGACATGTATATGGGGCCTCTTCAAAATAAACCAGTCAGCAAATTATAGGTTTGTTATGAATGCGGGGTATCTTCTGCCACATATAGCAGTGTTGCAATAAATCTTAGGGGCAGAGAGCATGCGCTCAAAATTTAATGCTACAGTCAAAAATATTTGACCTCAGAGCCGCCAAACGTGGGTGAATTAATTATAGTTGCGATGTGGTTTTTAGTTTTTTATCGCCCGCTGTGCATGTGGTCTGTGGTGCGTGACGGATGTGCCACGCCGTCTGCCAGCTATCAATAGCTGCGGAGTCGTGACGGGACTTCATTGCTGCTGCCTTATATGGTTCGTGCGTTGCACAGACTTTTTGCTCTGCCTATGTATAAGAAAGAAACTTTGTGTTGTCCTTTCAGCCCCTCTCTGCGGGACTCAATTGCGCGAGTGCGTGAATAAGGAAGGCAACGAGCGCCCCAGTGAGTTACAGGTTGAAATGCACAAAGGTGCTGAGTAAACTATTAGCAAATCTAATATGATTTAGTACAAAATAATAAAATCTAATCTCATATGATTTAGCCTAGTCCCGTCCAGTCTGGTGTAGTCTAGTCTAGTCTAATTTATTCTAATATAATCTCTTCTAATCTATTTTACTCTAATCTACTCTCTTCTAATCTAATCTAACCTAACCTTATCTAATCTAATCTAATCTAATCTGATCTAATCTAATCTTATCTAATCAACTCTAATTTTGACATTATCTACCCTAACCTACTCTAGTCAAATCTAATCTTGACATAATCTAATCTAACCTAATCTAATCTTTAAAATATGGAATGTCTTATAATCTAATCTAGGCCTAATCTAATCTAATCTAATCTAATGACCTTTGAAGCACTGCTATGATATCGCACAAAACATCAGTCGGTGGTCGCTTCTAAGTAAAACTGCATTAAAAAAAACTTGTACAGAACCAGTCGAGGCCTGTGTGGTAGTAAAGCATAATGCTATCTTCATTCTTGTCCTCCCCATCTTCTTAGACCCTCCAGGGAACGAAGGATACTGCAGACAAGTCAAAGTTAGCAGTTTGTGTCACGACGGAATATTTGACCTGTGGCTTCTACAGAGACGTCAAGCTTCGCTGCTCAGGCTACGGTTTGCCTGTACTCCGTTCCAGTCTGTTCACACTCACGAATGCAGGAAGATACATAAAACACTAATTCAACATTCACGCTCAAGGCTTCGCTAACCCTCTGTATGAACAAATATTCGCTTCTTGAATGCTTGTTTTTCCAATCGCATCTTACAAACCAAACTCCGAGGACAGTTGACAAACTATGTCGTGTGACGCATGCTTGACTCCATTCCCTTGCTCTACAGTACCTTTGTTTACGCTACCCTACCTCACCATACCTGACAATACCATATCACAAAATAAACCTAACCTACCATATCTTAACTTAACCTACACTACCCTATACTGCCTCATGTCATACCACACAATACCTAACCCTACCCTGCGCCACCATACCCTAGCCTACCATACCATATCGTTACCTTCCATACCACACGATACCCAATCTTAGGCTACCCTAAACTACCACCTACCCAACCCCACCACGCCCTACCACTCTCTATCAAACGATACCCAACCCTAAGCTACCCTAACCTTCCAACTTACCCAACTCTATGAAATTATACCATACAATATCATGCCAGAGCAAACAATACCCAACTCTCTCCTACTCTGTGAAATTTCTTGATGGTGAACCATAGAAGATGGGTCCACTATGGGACACTAGTAGTCGCCGTCCAAAAAAATAAAGTGGATAAATCACGGGGATCGTGCATTTATTGTTAAATACACAAAGTCCCCCATTGCCAGACCACTGACCCGTGAAACACTGGAAACTCGAGTAGCTGTAACAAACTCTAGCCAAGCAGCAAGTCACAACATTATAGCGTTACCTCCTTAACGGTTCAGCGACTCCCAGTGATAAACTACTTTCAGTCTCTTTTACTGTTGACATTCTCATCTATTTTCTCCTCTCACCTGGGTTGAGAGCTGTGGTTTCCAGATGGCATGCGGTTAAGTATACTTTAAGACCTAGGATATTTAATCTAATCTAATCTAATCTAATCTAGTATAGTATAGTATAGTATAGTATGGTATAGTATGGTGTGGTGTGGTGTAGTGTAATATAGTATAGTATAGTTTAATATAGTATAGTATAGCATAGTATAGTATATTATATTATAGTATAGTATAGTACAGTACAGTATAGTATAGTTTAGTATAATCCAGTCTAATCTAATGCATTCTAATATAATCCAATCTAATATAATTCAATCTAATCTAATCCAATCTAATATAATCCAATCTAGTCTAATCTAATCTAATCTAATAACTTCTACAGCGGCGTTATCATTATAAATGAAGCATCAATCGATGGTCACTTCATGTGAAACTGTAGTCAAACTCATAATCCGTTGGAGACCCCAGGTCGGAATCCATTAGCTCATGGAAATCTGTTTCAGGTTTGACTTCTGGTAGTCAAATCTCTTCTACAACAACATATGGGCAACGGACAGAGTACCGATAACATTGTAAGACGGTATCGTCATACCGATTCATACAAAGGGAGATTTGAAAGACTGGCATCATAATACCAAAAACTACACTAAGAGATTTGAAAGACATCAAATTGGAGAGGTATTACTCCGCTGTCAAGGCCTGGAAAGATCGTGGCCATAGTGATGTTGAATCGTATGAATATCGGTAGGTGTCAGGACCAAGGGGTTGGCAGGTCTCACTTACTTACGTAATTGACTATATATGGGGCAGGATGACAGTCTAAGAAGAGTCGAATTTATGGAGGTGTGAAAAGACTGGTGAAAAGATCCAGAAGAGTCCCATATGTGATCAATTACGTAAGTAAATGGGACCTACCACCCCTTTGGTCCTGACAGTAGGTAAGCAAATAGAAACATATGAGATTGAGCTGAGATCTGAATTACATTGAGTACAATACAAACTGCTTCACATTGTAAAAATGCACCACTTCAGTTGTACAATGCTCTTCATCATTATTGAGAATACTTCTAAGCAATATGCGGAACAGTTAGCGACGTGCAAATACAGTTATCATTGTCCAAAACTCTTCATCACTGTATAGAAATCTCCTCAACAATAAGCACGACATGAAATATGGTGAATTTTAAAATTCTTTTGCAAACAAACGCAAGCCGCCAATTTACATATTTTTGTGGTTGGAATCCCAAGACCGAGCTAAAGTTTTTGAAACGTGTGTTTCAATAGGTTGGACACACAGAGCCGATGCTTTTCATGACCATTTGAATAGATTGTAGCTTAGTTCGGTGGAGTGATATCTTTGCATTTGATGTGACAGAAAGGCATGTGACAGTCTTCGAGTTTCAAAGGTGCTTGAGCACTTAGTTGCGCTTTGCTGATTTTGCGAAGTATGCAAAGTAATCCATGAAACATCTAAAAGAATTTAGAAGATCGAGCCTTACACGCTTTAGTGAATACAATCGGCCCTTACCAGTTTGTTAGCTGAGAATACCTCATCCAGAAATCCAGGCAGTATTTTTTAAAATCTGTTTTAAGGCCATTCCGTTGAAACCGTCTGTACTACACATTTAGTAACCTACAGTCAAATAGAGAAATACACAGCAAACTGTATTTCGTTATAACACGATTCATTTCGACGCGAATTCTAATATAACACGGGCGGGAATATGGATCATCCCTCACGCTGGTCGCTTCGATAGCGGGCCTGGTCTACAATCAATTGATTGCGAATTCCAACCTGCTGAGCAAAGCAGTTGAATTTTCAAAGATGTGACGGAAAGTCTGCGATGCATTGGTTCCACATCCAAGACCTTGGCATTCATCTGTTGCCGGTAGCGTCTCCTCTCCGATACACAACAGGATAATTGAGACTTCGATATGAGTCCCAAATTACTTTCTGCTTTAGGACATAACTTTGTTACAATATAGCAGCGATGTGATTTGATTCCCTGAAGTAACTGTGACTTAAGCGTTGTAAGAAGATCGAGTTTGACTGTAGTTAAAATCAGGGCCGTTTTAATGTTTTCGTAGGCCCTAGGCACTCTCGCATTCGTAGGCCCCAACTGCCAACTCGGCATTAGAGCTAAACACATTCACATTATTTCTTTACGTCTATCTTCCCTTGCACTACTTTCAATTGAAAACGACTTAATGCGGGAAATGACATTTGAGGACATTATATGTGATTTTGCTAATGCAAAGAGCCGCAAAATTAACTTATTGTAGCACAGCTTAACTTAAACTGTCTCAGTACAAACTTTAAGGTTATTAAATTTGTATTTCCTTTTTCTATTTTCGAATCAATCAATAATTTTTTTTTCAGTATCTCGTTTTTGACTTTCGTAGGCCCCTATAAAGTTCGTAGGTACTAGACAGAGTGCCTACTGTGCCTAATGTATAAGACGGCCCTGGTTAAAATCGAGATACAAAAACGATACTAAAATGATAAGTAAGTTACGAATAAAGAACAATGGGGCATGGTAGCCTATTAGCAATAGTGGTTGGCTTGTAATCCGGAGAGCACGGACTCGAGTCTCCTCTGAGGCGGCTGCTGTGTGGGGAGCTTGACCAAGTCCTTCACGTACAATGCTCAGCGCTATCGACTGATGCTAACACGTTTACTATTTCTGAGATCTACGCAGCTCTTTCGCTCAACTATTCAGCGCCATCGATTTATGTTTAGTCACTAGATATTGGCGCTTAATAAATGCAGAAACAATAATTTCAACAATGTTCGTGTTAAAAATTTGATGTGACGTGATTATACTGCAGAGCTCTTGGATGCTACACACGGTTACTCATATTAGTTACATTATTTACATTACGTGCTTATTAACAATATATTGCGTTACACTATGTTAAGTAACATAGGATTACCTTAAACTACATTAGTTAAATCTTTTCTTTCAGCAGCAATGGGATTTCTGCGGCGCTTTGTGCCTCTGCTCTTGTTAGCGACTGTGCTAATGGAAAGCACGAACGGTCAGACTGGTACGTATGTCTATTTTGCTGGTATATTTAAATTGCGCCTTTTGAGAACTCTTCACACGGTAATAACAAGGTAAGAACAAGATAAGAACAAGGTAAATCAAGGTAAGACACACACGTGAGTTGCCTTGTCTGTCACTCATCGACAGTGCAAATATAATGTATACGTGACATTGTGTAATAAAGTTGTTAGAACATTTTATAAAGAGCACAGTAAATAGACCATAAATAAGATGTAAATAAAACAGGTCAACAGCGTAAGTTGTCAAATGAGGCTTAGTATTGTTTTGTAGCGTAAATTGTATATTGTAGATTGTAAATTGAATTTGTAAATTTTAAATTGTAAAACGAATTTTGTAAATTTGACATCGCAAATTGAATACTGCAAATTGTTACCTTCATATCGCAAATTTCAAATTAAATATTGTAAATTGTGAATTGTAAATTGAATGTTGTAACCTGAATACTGACAATTGTTAACTGAATGAATGTAAATTATATATTGTAAATTGCTAAATGTTTATAGGACTGCATATTTTATGTTGTTTCGTGCAGAATGTGATCATTGCATTGTGTTGCACAGTAGTGTACTGCATAGTATTGTACTCTAACGAATTGTAGTGTAATATGTCAATTTTGGATTTATATCGCGTGGAACCCGCATTTCCAATTATTAACGCATATCTCCTTTAACGCGGGGCTACACTACCGTGAGGCACGGTGGTCTATCAGTAACGCTTTTGGTCAATGATCATGCGGTTGCGGGTTCGACTCCGTGTAACCACCCTGGGCAGTAATACATGCAGGAGAATTTGGTACCGACGTAAGCTGGGAAGTAGACGGCAAGTCCTGCGATCACTGGCCCCGTGTCCAGGACCTTGGGATTCGTCCACTGCCGACTCAAGGGCCAAGAAAAGGAAACGAGGACCTCCAATAAGTCACACTTGTGGGATATGGAATACTTTACTTACTTTATTTTACTTATGTTAATTTTGGATTTCTATCACGTGGAACCCGCATTTCCAATAGTTAACGAATTTCGCCATTAACGCTGAAGTACACTACCGTGCGAGGAAACCCAATGAAGATACCCTGTTGGAAACTTGTTGCAGCCTGTCGGATGGACTTGGCCATCGTCGTCGACGCTTCTGGGGGTGTCTGTGATAGCGACCCCACCTACAACTACAACACAGACACGACCTGCAACAATTGGATCAGACTCAAGAACTTCATCCGAGACTTAGTCAGTCGCTTCACCATCAGCACCAGCGACATCCAGGTGGCACTAATCACCTTCAGCGATGACGGAATGGTTCAGTGGAACCTGGCCAGGTGAGTCTTAAGCGCAATCGAAGACTTATGTAGCGCCTGTCGACAAGAAACTTCTCCGATTTGAAATCATCTCAACTTGTCTTACATTACCTAACTTTGACCTTTATTTTCTGACCTTACATTTACTTTTTCTTGTCTTACATAATCTTATCTTATCTTTCCTCACATTCACCTTATCTCGTGTTGCCTTACCTTACCTTACACTATATTTTCTCACACTGGCTTGCCTTGTCTCACTTTCTCTTATCTTACCTTACCTTACCTCGTCTTGCCTTGTCTGTACTTGCCATTCCTCGCATTCGTCTTGCTTGCATTGCCTTACCTCGCCTTACATTGCTTGTAATTTCCTATCCTCATATTCAACTTGCCATGCCTTTCCTTAGCTTTCTAATCTTTTACCTTACATTCTCTTCACCTTGCTTCATTACCTGACCTGACCTGACCTCGCCTGACCTCACCTGACCTGATTGTGACCAGATACACAGACAGGAGCTCCCTAGAGAACGCAATCATCAACGTTCCGTACGTCAAAGGAGGAGGGACAAACATCCCTGGCGGACTAACCGTCCTGCGAAGCCAAGTCTTCGGTCAAAATGGGGACCGATTCGATGCTCCCAACAGGGCGATCATCATCACGGATGGGCCAAACCCGAACGACCCCCAGGGGCTTCAGAACATCGTTAACAGCCTTCAGGGAAACGGAGTTACTACAATGTCCGTGGGCATCGGAGATCGCATCTCCGACGACACCTTAAGGATGCTCGCTTCGCAGCCGAAACAGGTTAGAAACATCTGATGACAAGTTCTGATACCGATCAATCAATCAATCAATCAATCAATCAATCAATCAGTCAGTCAGTCAGTCAGTCAGTCGATCGATCGATCGATCGATCGATCGAACATTCAATCATTCATTCATTCAGTCATTAAGTTATTGCATTTATTACGCATGATGATGACACATGTAAGACAGATAAATCCCTCATTGTCAGGCGAGTCCTGGAGAACTAAGCCAACGGGCAGTGAGTCCCTAGACATGAGGAAGGAAGGAACGAAAACAAACTACAGAAGAAAGAAATCATTCGATAATTCGATGTTTAGCTCTTATGAAAGAACTCCAGCATCGCTTAACCCTAGCATAGAGCGCCTCTGAGATATTGATTTAGACTCTGTAATAGTAATACCAATTAAAAATTAATATAATAATAATTGTAATTATAAGCTCGAAATGTTTCAACGTCCAAGAAGCCTAGTTGTCGGAATCAGCTTAATAACAGGCGCTCAGCCAAAACGTCGGTAGGCAAGTAAGGTTAGGTTCGATTCCAAGTCAATATCCAAGAGTTAGTCAGGTAGAAAGTGAGAAAGGTTCGGTGGAAGATATTCAGTTACTTCACACGACATTGCAATATTTAACAGC